>CM062929.1:15507500-16707500 GCA_031878705.1 Tapirus indicus
ATTTTGATTCGTTTCTAAAAGACTTGCCTGCTTGGATTTTGTGAAGGGTATGTCTGTGTCATTCTTAATCATCAGGGAGACTTCACCCACCCTGCTAATGATTCCCACTGAATATTTCAGAACAAAATACTATATCTCTCTCTGTAATTTTAAGTGCAAATAGAGGAAAAAATGAAAGTTGAGAAATGTTTCCCATAAAATATCTGAAACTTTTCTCAGCTTCAGAAATGTGTATGGTTTGATGATTAAGAACCCAATCATCTTCCCCCAAAAGCCAGAGGGTATAATTGTCACAGACAGACCTCAGTCCAGGCGCACTCTGCTGCTCTGAGTGATGGCATGGAGACTGGAACTGGATCTCCAAGAGCAGCAAGGGAGTTGCTACTCGCTTCGAAGCACACTTTTAGTGTGACTCAATTGCTGTCTCAATCTCGCTTCTATGTCTTCTTGCTTCTCCTACTGTCAGCTAAATTCATCACGATTGACTGTAAATCTTTTATTTCAATGAAATGTTTTCTGCTTCTTCATGACTTGAACTTGATCATGATCCCTGCAGGACTTCAAGATTTCTCTCTATCCACCCTTTTATCTTCTGTTCTTCCTGCCACTGCCTGATTCTCACCATATTTCCTCATTCGAATTCTCGAGACTAAGAACCCAATTAGCTCAGCTTATCCCTATTTGGATGAAACCTTTTTGTTCCAGGCTTCCTTAAAGAACTGGCTACCTTTGGGTTAGACGCCTTCTCCTCCCCCTGGCAACTGCAGTGTGGTGGGCTAGAGGGAAGGCTTCTATTCTACAAAACACACCTGCCCAGGGCTATTCCCCCCATTAGCAGGGCATAAGATAGGACAGGGCAGTTTTTCTTAGAAATGGCTGAGAATGGTAAGCACTGTGATTAACCATTATACCACAAAAGTGAATTTAAGTCCACTAAACTTGTGCACCTCATACAGAGTGGCCAGTTCTGGTGTTTATTTCCAGACTTCATTTGGAGAGGACAGTTCAAATAAATAAAACAGACAATTCTCTGTAGCAGGCTTCTCAAGTAGAGAGTAGAATCAAAAATTCTGCTAAATGGAAGTTTTCACCACTGAACCACATGGGGGTGGGGGGTGGAAACAACTCAGTATATCAATAAAACCCCAGTCATGCTTAGTCACCATGGTAACCCCTTCCTGCTTCCCACTGGCAACTACATTTCTACAGATGTCAATGTCCCTGGGATCCCACCAGCAAGTGGGCAGGTTGAGGATCAGTCAGTCACCAAAGAGCAAACCACAAGATGTTGAAAGCCAGCTTGAGGACCCCACGTACAGAATGGCTGGCATATCATTCAGCCTGGACTTCACTTGGGGCAAGGAATAGAGTAAATTGGGTGGGGCTTTGCACCCAAGAACTCACTAAAGGGGCAGTTTTGAGACCATTCTTCAGGTCTGCTTCGAGCTTGCACATCTTGAAAAGAAGAAAGTTTTCTGGCCCAGCCCAGCTGACTCAGCTTATCCAGGATCCTTACATTTACCTGTCCTATACAAGATGGGAGGTGAAGGGGAGAGGACTACCAAGGATCATTAAACACTCCCTAAACCAGATTGTCAAGGAAGCCCTTGCTGGCTACTGGTGCTGATCATTCTAACCCTTCATTCATAAATGTGTGGACAGTGAAAATAAATAGATGAAAGAAAAGAACCTGCCACCAGACAGAAAAGTGGTTCTCCTCTGAAAACTCAGAGGAAATGGCCTCAGTTAACAGGGGTAATGGAGAAAACTAAATAGAAATTTAAAAAAAATTCTAATAATTGATATTCCCAATGAGATTTAAAGGATAATGCATACATAAAATTAAAACAGGCTTCCACTAGATTGTATTAGAAAGCGGTGATTGGAAAGCAAGAATGAACTCTTATAGATTTAAAAATACAATTGCCAAAAAATAAAAGCAAAACCAACAAGTAGCAGAATGGACATTTCTGGAAATCAAATTAATGGGTCCACTGCTGGACTTCTCCTAGAACAGAGTGTAACCACAGGACAGTATTGTGATGGAATCGTGGACTTTGTGGTTAAATAACCTGAGTTCAAATCGTAGCTCCACTCCTTTTTAGCTCTTTCATCTTGGGCTGCTTTAGTTGTCTTTTCTAGGTACCGATTCTAGGCACCAGTCCTCATCTATCACATTGAGCTAATAATAGTGCCTCCTTTATTGGATTGCCATGAGGATTAAATGAGGTAATTCAGGCAAAATCTAGATGTGTGACACTTGAAATACTTCACAAATGTCAGCTATTGTTATTAATACACGGCAAAAAGCAAAGAAGTGGAATTTTTAATAGAGAAGATAGGCAATGTGGAAGAGAGATATGGGAGATCAAATGCTGTATGTATCTAACAGGACGTTGATAAAACTTTTCCAGTTTTAGAAAAATGGGTATAAAAATGGTGGCTCGCAGTTGGAAATAAAGAGATTCCCAGTACGCATTTTCTACAGAGAAACACTAACCAGTGGGACAGACTTACATGGTATAATAAGAGACGGCACAACAGTCCCTAGCCATAACAGCACCCTTTTCCCCAACCCCAGGATATAACAGGAGAAAGTAGGAAGGTGAGGATTTTCAAGGAGTTTACATAAGTGACTCTATGTGATTATACGTGTTATCAAGTGAAACCACGACTAAGTATGGACATAGCAGAAGCAGCAGAGACAGATAACCTGTTGCCCCTGACTCAGTCTAGCATATTGATGAAACCTGAGAAATGTAAAATAAGTGGGAGGCTACCAGTGAAGAATACCATTCATTGTCAAGTCCAAGGGCTTTCTCTTAACTCAACTTGGGGCAGTTTTAGGTGGGGGGTCTGACTAAAGGGTAGAGGAGTAAGAAAAAAATACAGAGGTAGAGGTGGGACTTGAGATTAAACAGAACCTAAGAGACATATTGACCAATTGCTATGTATGGACATTAGTTAGATCCTGATTCAAACAAATAAATTTTGTTTTAAAAAATGAGAATATTGGGAAATTTGAATTGTGACTCGATAGTTGATGATATTAAGGAACTATTATTAGTTTTTAGGTGTGATAATAGGATTGTGGTTATGTTCTTACAGAGTTATTTTCTTTTAGAGATATACATTGAAATATTTAAATATAAAATGATATGATGTCTGAGAATTGTTTTTAAATAACCAGAGAACACATGTGGGTACAGGTATCAATGAAAAATGTTTTAAAAGTTTTTTTAAAAAAGGTTGAGTGTTTGAATACAACAACAATTATCTGCTGTTTGAAAGAAGCAGACCGAAAACAAAAAGAAAATAGAAGTTTGAAAATAAGCAGAATGGGAAAATACTAGGCAAATGATAGTTTAAAACTCACGGATGGAGGCCAGCCCCCATGGCCTAGTGGTTAAGTTTGACGCACTCCGCTTTGGCGGCCCAGGTTGAGTTCCTGGGCGTAGAGCTACACCACCCATTGCTGGCCATGCTGTGGCGACGACCCACATACAAAATAGAGAAAGATTAGCACAGATGTTAGTTCAGGGCAAATCTTCCTCAGCAAAAAAACAAAATAAAACAAAAAACTCATGGATGGCATTAAGATCAGAATAAGTAATAATCAAGGAAAAATTAAATCAGATTAAGATGGACAGTTCATATGACTAGCTTGTATAATTTATCAAAAAGGTGTAGTAATGAACCTTTGTGGATCAAATGATATTGCATTAACTATCTAAAGCAAAAATTACTAGAAGCACAAGGAGATTTTAATACAGTAAAGGAAAGTACAAGTCAATTTGACTTGTAGATGAAAATATTCTAAAAGCAACGTTATAAAACAGTAATATTATAAGATTTCAAAATAACTACATAAAATTACTTCTAGGAGTTTACAAATGATTTGTAATTTTATTCGTAAGTCATCCCAAAGTGAGGTCAAAGGAGAAAAAACTCCATCTTAATAAATGCAGAAAAGTCCTGTTTTAGACCTTGGGGATACAACGGTTAACAAAATATAGCTGTCTTTCAAGGAGTTTACATTCCAATGGGAGAAGACAGAAAATCAACTAATAAACAAATAATACATCAGGTAACAATAGTGCTATGAAGAAGATTAGGGGAAAGTGAATGCATAATAATTAGGGGAGCACTTATTTTAGATAGAATGCTCAGGAGAGACCTTCTGTAAAGACGGCATTCGAGCAGAGACCTGAGGAGAGGGGTAAGGGTGGGGTGGAGGTGAGCATTTCAGATAAAAGGGGAGGTGAGTGCAACAGTCCTGAGATGGCAGTCTGCTCCCCTTAGTCAGTAAGGGAATTACATAACAATTAAAAATGCCTATAAATAACAACAAGCAACACTTTAAAAATGAGACACTGGGGAAATATTTGTGTAACACGAAAAATATTTTTTGAAATATTTTCATATGGTTTTCCTTTTTTGAACCCCCATCTAACTTGGATGAGGGTCAGGACTAATTAGGACTGTTAACAGCAGGAATGCAGGAGAAAGAAAGTAGTTAATGTTCAGCTTCTGACTGTCAAATGGCTTTGCCCAGAGAGAAAAGGAGTTTCTAAATCCCTTGAGCGCTCACTTATGTAACTGCTAACTTGATCACAGAGTTCCAACACACATATAAAGCAGAGAGAACTCTGTAAGCAAAGGCCCTGTCACACAGGAAGGAAGAAAGTCCATCCTTTCTTTTTCTAGTGGAGTTTGGAGAAAAAGAAGAGATAGGATGAAGTCTGATCCTAGTCACCTCACTTTCCTCCTCTTAGTGTAGAGGTCAAGAAAAAACATCTAGAAAAGGTGTCAGGGAACATGAGACCCCTGGAGCTGGTGGACTACTTCCCTGGGTCTAGGGAAGCCCCATCTACACTTGCTCAATGCGATGTTTAACAATGTGTGAGCTACAGTGCAGCGTTGCCAGAGGGAGGTGGCTGGAAAGATGGCGTCCCACACTTGTGTGTGCCATGCAGAGGAACAAGATGTTCCCCTGTGCCTTCCTGTGGATGACCCAAGGGCACTGAGTGGATTAGTAGACCAGTGAGTGTCTGCTGTTGAAACAAAGAGGCTGTAGCAGTGGGGAGGTCCCACCTTCCCTCATTTCAGGTGGTAGGGTGTGCATAGCTTATTTTAAGGTCTTTGTATTCAGCCGAGTCCCCTCCAGAATACAGGCAACAGTTTATTAGTCTCTTAAAGACTCGTGTTTTCATTTTTTCTGTGGTTTTACAGATATCTTAGTGAGATGTTGTGTGAGTTGCTTCAGAGGATACCAAAAAAAGAGACTGGGATGGCTTTAGTCAACCTCCCCCACCACCAATAATCTCCATCACCCCTTATTCTTTGAGATGAACAGCTGACTTTCTCAAACTTAATGTAAAATGATGTGCAAACCCAACTTTGGGCTTCCTTCCAACCTTATTGCTGCTTCAAAGTCCTTCAGACATAGAAATTTTGTAATCATCAGTGGCTAACCAGATGCCATTTTGAACTCTAAACTCTTAAAATAGGCACTTGAAGTTTTGATGTTTTCTTTTCTGAGGCAGGTAATAAAGGCTTCCATCTTTCCACTGGCAATTTTAGATCCTATCTCTTCTGGGTGTGATTTCCTTTCAGCTACTCTGAAATTCCCTCTTCTTCTCTGACAGAAGGTAGGCACCTCAGTAGAACTTCTGGGAATAAGGGCAATGAATTCAATCAGTTGTTTATTTCTGATAGGACTTCCTTACGACTTCTCTATTATGCATAAGTGTCTCAGAGAGAAATGTTGGCACATATGACTGACCAAGTGATCAGGGAATTTGGCCAGAAGTTTGGGCTAATTTAATTAATGTCTTAACAACAACTTGGTCATCTTCTATTTCTTCTCCTTTTCCTGTTTTCTATTTCATCTCGACAGGCAAATCTGGATGTTATAAGCTAAAAAGAATCTCTCTAAGAAAAAGCTCTCTAAAAAGAATCTCTCTAAAAAGAAGCTCTAAAAGTAACTACTCACTTCCTCTTTTGGCACCCTTCCTCCCACATCTCATTGGTGTCTTTTTTGTTTTGCTCATTATGCACTTCTCCGACCACGTTCCCCTAGTTCCCTCTGAAACTTTCATTCTTCTTTCTGCTTATATGACTTCACTATGCACCTATGGCCCATCTTCAGGCAACTTCTACAGGCCCCAATACCTGGGAGAAACTCCCCTTCAACACCATTATGACTATGAACTTGTTTCCTGTTAAAATGCAGATTCCTGGGCCCCAGACAAACCAGAAACTGTCCGCAAGTCTTGGGATTCTTCATTTTACAAGCTTTCCAGATGATTATGATGCACACTAAAACTTAGGAAGTAAAAAAATAGATAAGGCCTTCAGTCCTCTCAATTCTGGACTCTTTGGTTCCTTCCATCCTTTCTCCCTTCCTTTTTTCCTTCTTTGGAACTTAATGGAATACACTGGGCTCACTTTCTGGTTTCTAGTCTTTCTTCCTCCCTTCCACTCTTTCTTCATCCCTTCTTTCTCATCTCCCTTTCTCTCTCTCTCTCTCTCCTGTCCTGTCCTGCCTTGGCCTGGCATCTAAGTGCATCATAGCAGTATGCTGAGCTTTACAAGTATCTGATACTCTTCATAAAAAAGAAGAGAAAACTAACTTGGGCAAGAGCTGCCAGACCGAAATCTCCCTTGAGCTCTGGACACTAGACTACAAACTACAGAATGGTAAAGAGCCAGGAAGCCCCAAAGTAAGCACAGCTGGGATCCATAAAGTCCCCTCCCTCTTTGATTCAGGGAGAAACATTAAAACAGCTGACCTATTGCTCCAGCATTTCTTTTCCATCATCTGGAATGTGTGATAAATGGATATTTAAAATCTGACATTGTCCTGCCTCCTCTATCCTTCACCACAATTTCACTAATTATTTTTCGAGAAAGCTTCCATCCTATAGCCCTTACGTAAAAAGGTTTAATTCTTCCATGTGGTTTTAGAGTTTTGTGTTAGTAGAATATGAAGAAATCTCTTCAAAACCTGTTGGCTGCAGAAGTGGATAATAGAGGCAAAGTCTGTGGTGGTTGTTTTATTAAAAACAAAAAGCCAAAAGAAAACTGCCCATAAATTTACTGTTTTTTATTGTAATAGATGTTACTGAAAACTTGCATATTAATTAAATTATGGTTAATAGAAGTATATTTAAACTATATTCCCTGAGTTTATAATTTAAAGGAATTTTGTAGGAATTTTTTGGTCAAATAATGAATTCTTTTTGATGTGCAAATATTCATTTACTGTGTCTTATTTTGCAAATTAAGATTGATCAAAAACCCATTTTCCTTAAAGTGGAGGCATTTCTGTCTCATTGAGTGTTTTGCTTTAAATATTGGGAGAAACACAAATGCCAAAACTATGTGTACCTTGCCTAAGAAACAATGCTAATTATATGTAAGTTAACTGGCGAGTATCACAGTTTATAAAAAAACATTATGTGGAAAGTGGACTGAAAAATGTAAGTTTGCTCTAGAATCATCTCAGACGACTGGGCTTTGTGTCCAGGAACTACAAGTAGATAACTTCTTTCACTTGAAAAAAGATCTATTTTATTATCATCAGTTGGTTTTTAAAATAATGAATTCCATCTTTATTTGCAAACATTCACAAAGAGACCTATTTGATTTGCTGAATTTAAATAATTTATAGACAGATAGCTTTCCTAGAGATAGGAAGGGGGAAAAAAGTAACAGCAGCAACCACTGAGAATTATCTTCCAAATACCGCCTCTGAGTCTGGATTTCACATCAAGATCTGGCAGACTACTGAAATTGTCGGCTCTCCGAAATAATCACAGCCCGCTGTCAGTCAGAGGTTTTGCAATTGAATTAATGCACATTTCTCCCTTACACAGCAATCCCCCTTCCATTCTTTTTCTTCTCATTTACTTTCCTAATAACGTAATTAATTGTCACCTATACTTCCCTCGGCTATATAAACTCACAACAGGAAATACAGTCAAGGGACCGAGGCTGGCAGGAAAACAAGAAGTGTGCGTATGAGGAAAACAAGAGACAGGGAAAGAAAGCCCAACCTCTGAATGACTTCAATATGCCCATCCCAAGTCTGATAAACATCTCTTTCATATTAAATATTGGCTGCGAGTACTTTTACATGAAGGAAAAAGAAGACCTTTTTACGGCTTTGAGAGGTGAGCACAAGATCAAAGCAGCCAGGATCGAAGTCCCTTGACTGGAACTCCACCAACACAGATGGAAAACTCATTTTTTAAAAAATCAAATCTATTCACAAATAAAAATAAGCCACTAGGTTTTAAGAGCTCTGGCCTGTGTTATGTGGAATGTCAGGAAACAATTATATTGCTCTCCCCTTCTTGTTTATCCTAAATAATACAGTCTTTTCTCTCCTCTGATTACACCAGCTTCACGTCCCTGTTGCAAGGGTCTGTTCTTTCACTCTCTATTAGAACTCTTTCTCCATAGCGCATTGTTAAGGGAAAATAACTAAATATCTCTTATATCGTGTAGTATTTTCTTTTGCCCCCAAAAGACAGTTGGCAGTTGGTTAATGGCTGGGTGCATTTGTATGTTGAATCATGATATCCAACCATTGACAATGATTCTGTTTTTCATTTGCTTAAACTTTTCACCTCCCTCCTGAGCTTACAATGGAACATACTCTTCATGTTCTGCTTTTAGTTTTCCTTTTTTAGGCTTGTGCACATGGTTCAGTTCTGAGAGGACAGAGAGCTAGGCTTAGTGCCTTATTGTGAAATATGGACTATAAAATGACATCAATCCTTCCAGTTACTGTCTGAGAACATACCACTCAGCGTGTCTGTTTCCCGTCTGCCCACCAGGACCACAGCCCCACTAGAGGGTACTATGTCTCATGTCCACACATCAACAAATCTACATAGCTGCTCCTAGGGTGTATTCCTAGGAGCAGGGTGGCTATTACACATTGGAAAGAGCTACCAGTTAAGTTCAGAAAACCACAGGTCACATGGCTCTTCACTTGTACAGTACACAGACATGATCATCCTTGTACATTTTGCCATAGAAAACAAATGCGGAAAGAGAAGGAGCTTGGGCCAGTGCCCTTTTAAATCTGTCCAGAGTGACTAAGACAATGCTGGAGGCTCAGAGAGCTTAGGTAAGAGCAAACAGTGACCTCACAGACTTTTTGGAGCTTGTGCTCCCTGTGAATCCCAATCAGTAAGTTCAAAGTTCAATCATGTGTCTTGTTAATGTCCAGACAAATATGCCAGGAAATGACAGAGGAAATATTATCTCAAAGTTGAAACGTAGCTTTCATCTTATATCCACAATAACCCAAAAGCTTAGCTTCGTCATCCCAGTGGCTCATCAAGAAACACTTTTTCCTTAATAAATGCTTTCACTGTTCCACTCAGATCTGCTGAGTGCCTGCCCTTGACTACTGCACAATATCTCACAGTGCCTTTCTCTCTAACTTGGATTCAATTATGTACCTTCAGGGACAGTTGATTGGCCATCTGTTTTGCTGTCTCCATAATAGTGCTACTTTTTGTGCTTTTCTAGGAAACAGAAAGGAGTAGTTGCCTTCCTAGAAACTGCCTAGTGACCTGGCATCACCAGATGTGTCCAGGTTGCCTAGTAGAGGTCATTCAAACTCAAGTGGTGACAAACTGTAATGGGGGAGAAAAGCAGAAAATTAATATTCACAGAGTAGTTACAATAGTCCATGCACTTTGCAGAACTTTTTTATTTTTATTCACACAAAACCCTTGCAAAGAAAGACTTTCTCTCCCCATGTTACACGTGAGGAAACTGGAGCTCAGAAAGGTTAAGTAATCTGCCCAGGGTCACAAAGTAAAAAAGTGGCAGAGCCAAGATTTGAGTCTCTGTCTCACTAGCTTCAGAGCTATTGCCTTCCCTGAAAGTATGTGTATGGAAGCGTTATGCTTGGGGCCTAGTTAGTGCTTGATAAACATTCTTTTCCCTTTTAAAGTCCCTTTTAGCTTGAAAATACAGATTCCATTATAAATCCCAAGCTTCTGACCTATTCATTTATGCAAATCACATAACTCACTGCACACGTATAGTCCAGCACCATTTGCTGAATTCTCCACTCTTAACATTCGCCGGGCTACTCTCTCTTATAAAATCTTCATTTCTTTCAGGCTAAATTTCTTGCTACCCTCTTATTCTAATGTTCCTACATGCCCATCTTTGCCGTCTATCAGGTCATGCCCTCCCCTCCAATACCATTTGCCAAGTTCTGACCCTTTTCTTTATGCTAAGAGCTCTTGAAATTTCAGACTTCATTAGAGGTCTTTTCAACAAAAGTTAAAATAAGCATATTAATTCCCTGACCCCTCACTGACCTAGCTGACAATCGATTTTCATTAAACACATTGTATTCAAGCGAAAATATATAATATACCAGTATATGTATATACCACATTTAACAATATATACCATATACTATATACAAAATATATAATATATATTATATATATAATATAAATATATATAATAATATATAATATTATATATATTATGTATATATAGCCTGTGGATAACCGTGAAAACATACACACATTTCATAAGAGTTACAAACAATTTTCTAACAGTGCAGTCTAAGTCATATTTAGAAAAGCAGCATTTTCCTAAAGGGAATAAAATCTGCAATGATCCAACTCTGCCCACAATGAAGTCAACCTTTTATAGGAATAGCAGAGGATTTTAGTTCCTCGAAACCATATGGTCTCCCTCCTCTCCAATCCAAAATAAGGTATTTGTGGTGGTCTTCCATAACGAAAGAATGTTCCCCTAACACACAAAACAAAGAGCTGCTGGAATCTTTGAACTGATGTTTTTGCTGGGAATCAAGCTCCAAAACTGTGGGATCCCCTTCCCTCAGTAGCCTTTCAGCAAGAAATTACTTTAGCCCAAGCGCTAGGCCTGGGAAGGGGAGCCAGACCCTGGGATGAAGAGAGCAGATGATTTCCCTCTCCTGAGGAAGCAAATCCCAGACGTTATGACCTCTCTCCCCTGTTAAATGTATTCTCATACCAAGACATCTACTTCTCCATAATTTTATATTCCTGTTTTTTCCCAAACCCATAGAATGTGTAAAAAAGGTAACTTTCTCAAATTTGACCTTAGCTATGCTGCTATGCTATTATTGTTTTTGTATTTGAACAATTTTACTTTGAAGTTTACCACTTATTAGAATGTGGTTTAAAAGAATTGGCCGATGTGGGAGCGAGCAGTCAAAGAATACTTCAGGTAGGATGGAAAAGAAATCTTACAACCACCTCTGTACTTGCCACGGATTGAAATTCCCCAAAAGTTGTCTACTTTACATTATTTGTACTTATTTTTAAAGATCCCATCTCTATTGCCCTAAGGTAATAACACTTGTAGACTTTTTAAATTATTACTATTTCCCTCCCACCTGAGCTGAAGAAAGGAAAGAAAAACAAAGGAAATCTGGAACCTGTCACTATTTCTCTCTCCTCATCAGCTTTTTCTGTTACTCACTTCCTCTTCTTGTTCACAAGGGATCACAGTCCAAACCCTGCCCACAGGGACTGGTCATTGACTAAAAGAAACCACCTCAGCACTACACACTCTCATAATCTCAGCGCTAGTCTCATTAAATTTTTACAGCGAGTTATATAAGCCAAACACTCTTCTTAGTATAAGGGAATCCTATTTCCTGAAAAAAAAAAAAAAAGTGCTAAATCACACATGAGAATGAACCTTGTCCTAAAAATATTCTCGACATGCTTCCACAAAGCTCCTTTGCTGCAGGGAATAAGATCCCAACTTTCTCATCCCCAACTCTATTCTCTCAGAGGCAGATCATGGGGAACTCTTGCTCCAAAGTGGAAAATCAGGACGCATCAAAATCCTACTGGTAGGAGACTTTGGTGGCGCAGCTGATTCTCTGGGTATTTTCCAGCTTCAGATGAGTTAGAGACCAAGGAAAAAGTTATTCAAGAATGTGACCAGTAACATCCCACGTGAAGGGAACTCCAGCACTCTTTCTGCCCCACACCTCCTCTTGCACTAACACCCTGGCAGAGGGTGGGATATTGTGATAACTAATACCCTTGTCCCAGGAAGAAAGGAAGAAGTGAGGACTGCAGAGAATACCCAGAGCTATCAATAACAGGAAAACCCTATTTGGGGACGGATGGTAGAAGGGGATAACTGAGAAAAATGTTGTCCATTCTGAAATAAATGGGGTGGCTGGGGAACTCATCTCAGAGGGAAATCTTTAAGAGAGCAGGTACCTAACTACATACCTGTTGGTTTAAGCATTTATGGAGACATGTGGAAAAGCTAAAGAAATATCTAATTTAATTAGAGGATGGTTTTGGAAACTGATCCAGGCAAAGGGCAGATGCTATAGAAATGGAAAATATGAGCTTGACTGTAGGGGTACAGCAGCTTTCCAAAGAGAACTGATAGCACATGGCCATGGCATCCAGCAAAGAGGAAAGTTGACCTCGTCGATAAGAATTTTGTGAGCTCAAATGAAAAATGCCTATTCCAAGGGTCTCCAGAGATTCTCAGAAGGATCCATGTGGCCTCTTTTCAGAGGGTGATGACCTAGAGGGCTGAATCCTGCTCTTGGGACAATACTCTGCTGACCTCAGGCCAATTCTGAGGTCAATAGCCAGACCTGAAGTCATTTAGAGAAAGAGCCAGTTAAAAGGCAAGTCTTAAGAGTTGGGGATTCTCCCCAACTTCCTAGAGCATATGGAGGCAGGAAACCTGAATCCTTGGCCAGATCTCTCTCATTGGACTGGATTTGATTGAGGCAGGAGTTGATTTCAAGGCAAGCCAAATATCTGGATGGATTTTAACAATTGGTAAATACCCTTGGCTTGCTCTTGATTAAAACAGGAAAGAGATTGAGCTCATAGAGGCCACCATATGTGATCAGCAGAAACTCCTTGCGGTTTGGTGGAAAATTCTAAGTGCTCCTTGAACCATGTGGTTTCCTCAAGAGTTCTAGGAAAAACTCCTTAAGCCTAGATTCCTAAGAATCAGATACAGTAGGGAGTACTCTCATGTTGGGGGAGGGGGGCAGGGAGAAGGGTATGTTTTATATTAAAAACTATTTTAATGCATGTAGCCCTCATTTGAACAATCAAATAATTTTAGATTGTTTCCAAGTTGGCATTTACAGTGCATATGATTCCTAGCTTATCAATAATTACTTTCATTACACCAAATTTACTTTTCCCATTTCTTTGTCAACTGCATTTAGTCTCTTAGTGAACTGGTGTTTAGTACCTAATCTACCTAACTTTTGCTTATATAAATTTGTTGCCATCTCCAGTGGAATTATTCCACAGGTTTTTCAGAAGGCAAGGTAACTATGTGAAACTGAACCATATAAGATGGCTAGTTCTAACATTGACTAGTTGTGTGCTCTTGGGAAAGTTACTGGACATCTATTCAAAATGGATTTGGTAATAATACCTGCCACACAGAGTTGCTGTGAGGATTAACTGAGGTGACATATATGTGACACTAACTGGTCTATAAGAGTGCTCAGTGAATGGAGTTTCCTTCTGAGAAGTCTGGATGGTGGACCATTTTGTGACTCTTCTATTTCCCATTTGACATTCCATTGGGTTGCCACTAGCGGAATGTATTATCTGAGCTCCTTAAGTCCCTTCACCCACTTCTCCATTCTCAGATCTAGAAATATGCTCTAATTCCCCTCATAAAACCCATTGTTACCCTCACAGTTTCTTCAAATCTTTGCTCCCCACCATTGCACTGAACACCATTTCCCCAAGTTCCTTCCAGCCTCCACTCCATGCCCCTCAGACTCTTCTGCTGGCAGCATTTTATAACTCAGTAACTTTTTTCATCCTCTTTTTGGGGGTTCCCAGCCTCTGTCCAGGAGCAGTCTGCCCTGCATAGCATTTACCTATTGCATTCACCTCTTACAATTTCAGTGACCTTATCTACAGTCCAGTGTCCAGAGAGAGATAGTCCAGCTCTTGAGAGATTAAAAAAGAACAAAAAAAGAAACAGAGGAAAGACAGTATAGGCATTCAAAGGAAGCTAATGAATAGCTCAACGTGGTTGGGAAACCCTACCACAAACTATCCCAGTAATTTAATATTCGGAATTAAATGCAGAGTTCACGGAACCAAAAAGTTGTCTCCGTTTTCCATTTCACTCACATTCTTCTCCAACCTGAGCCATATAAAACAGCACTTTTTGAGTTCTTACTAGGTGTTAGATTATCTCGTTTCTTTTTTTTTTTTTTTTTCCTATTTTTTGGAAAATATTTTACGGTCTATAAACTGCTCACAATGTAATAAATAAAAGGAGACAAAATTGTATATACACTATGTTTCATTTTTAACTTAATTCTGTAAGGAGACAAGACAACATCATTTTATGATGTTGAAATTGAAGCTTAGAAAGATGTTCAAGGTCACACAACCGGGGAGTAATTCAGAAAATTGAGCTGTGCCTGCCCCCTTAACCACTGTTCTACACTCAAGAGTTCAAGGCACTAAGGTCTTCAGACTGAGAGAAAGTAACCATCTCAGCCTACCCAGACTTTGGACCCTGAGTCTCTTCCCAATGCATTTTAACGAGCCTGGGAGAAAGGATCTGATAAAGATAAACATGTTAGTACACTGCTCTCAGAGCACCAGAATTCTGATGCTTTTGAGCATCAACTGCAGTAGATGATGGTGCTACACTAGGAACCTTTCTTATATTATTTCACTTAAATCTTCAAATGGCCCTTCCAAGTACTTATTATTATCCCATTTTTATAACTGAGAAAGCTGGGGCTTAAAATAGTCAAGTGACTAAGTAGCTGAGATGGGATTTCATTCAGGTCTCCCAGACTCCAAAGTCCTTGTTCTTTCCAAGATACTGTCTTCTAATTGTTTTTTCTTTTTTCTCTACTTTTAGAAAAAGCATGTATTGCAATCTTCTTGCCTGTAGTCTCTGACCTATGACCATCTTGAATTGTGCATGAAAAGATTAAAATGATAAAAAGATTAAAATGATTCAAGTAATCAATTGCCGATTATCTCAAGTGGCCAAACAAAGCTAATTTATCCCATGAGCCAAGACCTTTCACCAGGAAAAGGAGTAAAACAAACACATTATTTTATCTTTCGTTATGTGGTTTGCAACTCCCAGTGAAAGGAACTCAGCTGTAAAATTAAGAAACGAAAACCAAATGGTTCACAATGAAGTTCTGGCATCTATTCTCTTGAACAGGTAAGAGAAACGGAAAAAACAAACAACGGGGCTAAATACCTAAAGGGATATTGGAATGATCATGTTCCATGGAAAGGACATGAAGGTTTGGGTTCTAGTCCCAGTTCTGCAGAAGCCATGTATTCTTGAACCAGTCACTTCATTTCCCTGAGCTACTGTTTCCTTACCTGTAAAATGGGACCAATATCTGCCTTGCTTAACCCATTGAGTTGTTGGAAGAATTAAAACGAGAGAAAGTATATGAAAGTATTTTGTAACTTACAAAGTCTATTTAAAAATATTGGTTCCATCATCATCGTTGCCTTTGAGGTCAAATGGACTAATTCAGTCACTCACTATACCCGAGATGTTGGTCAGGTCACTTAACCTCTCTGTCCTTCCACTAATCATTTATAAAATGGATGTAGTGAATATTTGTTAGTTACCTACCCCAGAATCCAATC
The DNA here is from genome assembly GCA_031878705.1 of Tapirus indicus. NCBI lineage: Eukaryota > Metazoa > Chordata > Mammalia > Perissodactyla > Tapiridae > Tapirus > Tapirus indicus. Next base: position 15,523,196 of record CM062929.1, read on the forward strand.
CCCCTTCTATCATCCTAACATTATGCATAATTTTCAACCACCCCTCCCCCATGGAGTTCAAATACTTTAGGTCATCTGACTCCACCTTCAGTTTCAAGGGTGAATCTTGACTGGACTAAGCAAATCAGGGACTACAATCCACCTTGCCATAGTGATTGATTTATAATTAGCATAATGTGATAACCAAAGAGATTGGTTCAGAAATAAGCAAATGTATTACCCCACTCTGACGAATGAAAGGCAGCGGAGGTTTGCAGATGAACTGGAGCTTTGGGAATGAAGTTTTCTAGCTCTTATGAGATATTACCTTACAAAAGTTTATATTTCACTTCTGGCCATGATGAAGTAACTGGTACCAGACTAGCCTCCTTGCTGTGAAGCACTAGAAAACTGGACAAAATGTATAAAGCAACTATTTCTAGACAACATACACAGTACTGTGATCCCTGAAAGGAGGGAAACAAATGAGTTGGGTCCAATGATTATCCCAGCTTTCTGCACGGATGCATGTACCAGGCATCGACACAAGGAGGAGGAATCCCAGCAAAGCACAGCAGTCTTAAGAGAGTTCAGAGAGGCCAGTGGCTGGAATTTTTATGGAGTACCAGAAAGGAATGAGATGTATAGATAAATTGCTCCATAAATCTGCCTGGGGGTTGCCTTGAATGTTTGACCAGATAATAGGCTGTGTTTTAATAGGGTGAGACTATGCAAGAGCAACTACCAGGGAAAGAAAACTTATGTGGAACTGTAAGTTGGACAACTACCAGAAATTTCATAGTGTTAAGAAACATTTCACTCTGACCAACCAAAGTGGAGAAAGCTCACTAAGCGCTCAGGGCACTCATTAGAATCTGCAGAAGCTACACCTTAAGAATAGGTCTTAGCCCTGGAGTAAAGTCTATCTCTAACAGAGCTTTAGAAATGCCCTGAAAGGATCAAGGAAATCTAGAAGTAAATTCATTGCTTTCCAGAATAATATCCAACACTGATTAATAAAATCTAAACATCCAATAAGGTAATCATCACAATGTCCAGAATCCAATAAAAATTATTATACATGATCAATGTCATCAGTTGTCAGGTAAATGCAAATCAAAACTGCAGTGAGATACTCTTCACGCCCACTAGAATGGCCGTAATAAGAAAATATGAAAAATCACAAGTATTGGCAAGAATGTAGAGAAATCCCCATATTGTTAATGGGAATGTAAAATGGTACAGCCACTGCAAAAAATACTTTGACAGTTTTTCAATAAATTAAACATAGAATTACTATATGACCCAGCAATCCCACTCCTAGATATATATATACAAAAACAGGTATTCAAACAAAAATTTGTACGTAAACATTCAGAGCAACACTATTCACAATAGCCAAAGGTGGAAACAACCCAAATGTCCATCAACTGATACATGGATAAACAAAATGTGGTATGTCCATCTAATGGAATATTATTCAGCCATAAAAAAGGAACGAAGGGGGCCAGCCCGGTGGTGTAGCAGTTAAGTTCACGTGTTCTGCTTCAGCGGTCCGGGATTCACCAGTTTGGATCCTGGGTGTGGACCTACTCACTGCTCATCAAGCCATCCTGAGGCAGCGTCCCACATAGAAGAGCAACAACTCTACAACTATGATACACAACTGGGCACTGGGGCTTTGGGGAGAAAAAAGAAAAAAGAGGAAGACGGGCAATGGATGTTAGCACTGGATGTTAGCACAGGGCCAATCTTCCTCAAAAAAACACCAAAAAACATAAGTTTAAAAAAAAAAAGGAATGAAGTATGATACATGCTACGACTTGAAAACATTGTACTCAGTGTAAGACGCCAGACACAAAAGATCACATATTGTATGATTCCATTTATATTCAGAATAGGCGAATCCATAGAGACAGAAAGTAGATTAGTGGCAGTCAGCGGGTGGGGGAAGGAGGGAGTCAGGAATGATTGCTTAATGGGTACAGATTCCCTTTTGGGGTGAAAAAATGTTCTGAAACTAGATAAAGGTGATGCTTGCACAACATTGTGAATATAGTTAATGCTACCATTTAAAAAGGTTAAAATGGTAAATTTTGTGTTATGTATATTTTACTACAATTTTTAAAAATCATTATACGTGTCAAGAAGTAGGAAAATTCTTGTTGATTTTTTTTCCCTTGTTTGGAACTTCTGTTATAAAACAAGGAGAAAAATCAGACAACAGAAACAGACCTAGGAATGAAAGAGATGATGGAATAAGCAGACAGGGATTTTAAAACAGTGATTATAACTATGTTAAATTATTGTATTAGTTATCTGTTGCTGTGTAACAAATTAACCCAAAATTTAGCAGTGTAAATAGCAAACATACATTATCTCATATTTTTCAAGAACCAGAAATTCAGGAGTACATTAGCTGGTGGTTCTGGCTGAAAATCTAATGATTCCTTAAGCATTTAATATGTTAATTTAAAGTAAATATAAAAGACAATAAAATATAAAGGGCATAGCAGTAAAATGGCAAATGTGGCAGTATATAAAAACCTTTTCTGGTTTTTTCATTTCTTTAAAAGGTTATTGGAGGAATTCTTCTGGTGTCACAGACGAAGTCCCCTCCCCTCTGCAGAAAACAACCATAAAACTTAAACATGGATATAGTGCTGAGACCGTATTGCAAGACAGAACCCAGAGGACTCAGACAGCCAAGGAAGGCAGAAAGCTGTGTGTCACACCCTACAAGAGACACAAAAATCACTAGGTAAGGCTTGCCTGGTTATGTCATAAGCTGGAATAACCTCAGGAGAAAAGCAATAGGTCTCATGTAAAGAACTTAGACAAGGGCCAGCCCAGCGGCATAGTGATTAAGTTTGGCACGTTCCACTTTGGCTTCATGGGTTCGGTTCCCAGGCACAGACCTACACCACTCATTGGTGGCCATGCTGTGGTGGTGACTCACACACAAAATAGGGGAAGATGGGCACAGACGTTAGCTCAGGGCCAATCCCTCTCAAGAAAAAAAGTGGAATTTTGGCAACAGATGTTAGCTCAGGGCCAATCTTCCTCAAAAAAGAACCTAACCAGACCCATCTTGGCACACACTGGGAAAAAATGAAGGTCAAACCAAATAGCGCTGATACATGAGTTTATTTTTAGGCCTTGTTAGCAAATCAAAATTTTCTATTAGCTCACTGAGAAAAAGGTGAAATATCTGTCCCTATGGAGTTAAACAGGGAGTGAAATTCGAAAATTCTCTGTTTCGCTGCTCTTACATGTCATCAAACTGATGCGCTTCCAGCCAGTTGGGATGCTCCCAGCAACTGATAACCAAGAGCCTCTTGAGAGCTGCGGGAAGTCCTTCCAGACATCTTTCTTAGACAATGTTACTAAGCTTCTTGTTTCCATGAGCACCAAATTATTTGTTTTAAAAAGATTTCCTATGACCTCACATGTTTTTAAATTTTTGGACTTCATATCTTACTTAGAAAGTCAGCACAGCCCATGTCTGAGCAAAGTAACGTGATACGACAGAATAACTGGGTGTGAAGCTCACCCGAGTCATCCTTGGGACCAGGAAATTGCAGAAGCACATGAGTGCTCACCATGATGGTGGAACGAGGGAGGTGTGTGGAGGGGAGTGTGGGAATCTTACAGGAGAATAATGTTCCTGTAAACCAAGTGAAACAAATTAAGATTTAAAATTTCAGTGATGCTAGATTTTGACATCATCAATTAAGGGGTCAACCTGTCTGCTCTTTGGGCTTTCAACATGGTTAAAACCTGTTTTCTTTGGGATTTAGTTTAGATGAATTTACCAACCTTCTCCTGCACTGGTTCCCAGCCCTTGCTATACATTGGAATCACCTGGGAAGCTTAAACAACTACTCATGCTTGAGTCCCATTCCCAGAAATTCTGAGTTAATTGGTCTAGAGGGCAGCCTGGGCATCAACTTATTGTCAAGTTCCCCTGCTGATCCTAACAGGCAGCAAAGTTTGAGAACGAGGTCTCTACTGCGTTGTTACTCAAAGTGTGGTCTGAGGGCCTGGGAGCTTGTTAGAAATGCAAATCTCAGGCAACATCCACATCCACAGAATCACAGTCTCCACTTTAATAAACCCCCCAGGTGACTTGTATGCTTATTAAGTTTGAGAAGCTTTGCTCTACTTTTTGGTATCCTCCTTCCAGTCTGCAGAGCAGTAGTTCTCACCCTGGCTATATATTAGAATCATCTGGAGAGCCTTTAAAAAATATTAGGTCCTCCCTCAAGAGATTCTGATAGAGTGTGGTCCAGGCATGGTTTTTTTCCTTTTTTTTTTTAAACTCCCCAGGGGATTTTAATATAAACTCGGGGCCAAGAGCCGCTGTTATAGAAAGATATTTTTCTTCTTTTAATTTAACAGACTTTGGTATAAAGTGACCATTTCTGTTAAAAATTTAGGTTCCCTGTGAGAGAGAACACTTTAGTCTATTTTTCTACATTGGTTATCAAATGTCAATGTGCAAAGACAACAATTGAGTTGCTTATTAAAAATGCAGATTCCCAGTGTTTCACCTTCAGAGAGCTTCCTTTGGTAAGTCTGGAATGGGGCCCAGAATCAGCAATTTTTACAAGCCGCATTCTGTAAATTCTGATGTGCATGGTCTTTGTATCACATTTTGAAAAATCACTGCTTTAGTGTGACAGAAGAATCTGAGAGTAGACTTTGATGGGGATAGATGGAGAAAGGAGAGTATCTAAGGGCCCAGAGTACAAGCGAGGGAGGAGAAAGAAGTGATGTAGGCAAAGCAAAAGATGGAACTCCAAAGGTCACTGAGAGAAAGATGAAAGTGTATGGCACCATCCTCAGGAATGAGCTGTAAAGATCCAGCTCTGTCTAAACCAGGCTACTTCCTGTCTGATCAAGTCCAAAATTCCCGAGAAGCCCTGCATGAGCACCACCTTGGAAGCCTTGAGAGAGGGAGACTGTTTAAGCTTTTAATTGCTGCTTCTCAGGGTTCTCAAAGTCTTCTCTTTCTGCCCCCGCCCCCCAGACCCACTGGACTAAGCATTAGAGGAAACAGAAGAACTCGACTTGAAAGAACACCATTCAAAATCCCAAATCCATCAGTGCACCTTGCCTTATAGAAGAAGTGTGTGAAAACCTGGACATAGAATTTTTGTAAATCAAATGATATTTTGAATCACTATGCAACATCACTAATCATCAGAAAAATGCAAATCAAAACCACAATGAGATACCACCTTACACCTGTTAGATGGCTATTATCAAAAGACAAGAGACAAGTGTTGGCAAGGATGCAGACAAAAGGGAGCCCTCGTACACGGTTAGTGGGAATGTAAATTGGTATAGCCATTATGGAAAATAGTATGGAGGTTCCTCAAACAATTAAAAATAGAACTATCATATGATCCAGCAATCCCACTTCTGGGTATATATCCAAACGAAATGAAATCAGTATCTTAAAGAGATATCTGCACTCCCATGTTCATTGCAGCGTTATTCACAATGACCAAGATATGGAAACAACCTGTGTCCATCAATGAATAAATGGATAAAGAAAATGTGGTATATATGTACAATGGAATATTATCCAGCAATAAGAAAAGGAAATCTTGCCATTTGTGACAACATAGATGAGCCTGGAGTACATCATGCTAAGTGAAATATGCCAGACACAGGAAGACAAACACTGTATGATCTCACTTATAAGTAGAATCTGAAAAAATTAAACTCACAGAAGCTGAGCAGAATGGTGGTCACCAGGGGCTGGGGGGTGGGAGAAATGGGGGTATATTGGTCAAAGAGAACAAACTTCCAGTTACAAGATGAATACTTTCTGGGGATCCAATGTACAGCACGGTGACCATAGTTAATAACACTGTATTATATACTTGAAAGTTGCTAAGAGGGTAAATCTTCAGTCTTCTCATCGCACACACACACAAAGGTAACTATGTGAAGTGTTGGATGTTTGTTAATTAGCTTGACTGTGCTGATCATTTCACAGTGTATATGTATATTAAATCATCACACTGTATGCCTTAAATACATACAATTTTTGTCAGTTATACCTCAATGAAGCTGGGGAAAAAATCACTACAGCAGGGGAAAATGGCTTGCAATTTAAAAGAATCCCCTGATGATTTCTGCCTGTCTAATTTTCTTAATGAAGGACATATTCACATTTAATATTGACAGTTCATGGGATCATTATTGGATTAAATGAGAAAATGCATTTAAAATATTAGGAGAGTTCCTGGCACATAATAGTATTCAAAAAATGTTAGATATTTTCACTGTGATGATGGAATTTGTATATCAGAAGGCCTATCTATACCTTTCCACCTCAGGGGTCATAACCAGTCTTAGGAGCCTTAATGAGATTTGTGTCTATTATACAATAGCTTGCAGAGAGGAACATCATCAGGCAAAGCCACAACCTATCAATGATTGACGCCCTAGAAGAAGTCAGAGTGACTAGAACAGGGAAATCCAGACCTCAGTCTCCAGCACCGGTAAGAGCAGCAGTGTTCCTTTTTTCCCTAACAAATCCATTCATAAACCATTTGCTCTCATTCAATGAGGGCTTACTATGTAAAGACACAGGCTTAAATCTCATTTAATCTCTAATTGTTATTAGTTCCACTTTACTGAGGGGAAAAAGTCTGGAAAGGGATAAAGCAACTACCAAGATCTGGGTCTGTCTGTATCCCTAGCCCAGGCTGTAACCACTCTACATATTTCCTTTCCTCAGGAATTAGCGTCTCAACAAGCGTTCACTTTGCCACACTATCAAAATAAGCAAAGACAAGTCGTTTGTAAGGCGACTTTCAGCCATGCTAAAATGAGACCTCGACCACTTGAAACAATCTCAGGTTACAGAACGTAAAGCTCTTCCTCTTAAAAGGCGATTCCAAACAAGAAGTTGGAAGATACTGGCTATTCAATCAGGAGCTCGGGAGACCTCTCAATTCATGTGAGCACGATTTAGCTCTTCTTTTATGAAGTAATATTCTTAATGATGATTTGGGATGTCAGGCAGAGCGGGAAGATAGTCACTTCCCCACTGAGGCCGCCATGAAGAGTCTGATCCCCTGTCCTACCAGCTTGAACTCACACCTACCGGGTCTATGCAGACCCGGCTCCACAGACTTTGCCCCCAGTCCTTCCTCGATGAAAGGCACACAGCCACAATATGATGATTTGATGTATGTACACACTGTAAAATGGTCACCACAATCAAGCTATTTAAAACATCCATTACCTCACATGTTTACCTTTGTGCGTGGTGAGAACACTTAAGATTTACTTTCTTAGCAACTTTCAAGTATATAATACAGAATTAACTACAGTCACCATGCTGTACGTTAAATCTCCAAAACTTATTCATTTTCTAACTGGAAATTTGTACCCTTTGATCAACAGCTCCCCATTTCTCCCCCAGCCCAGGCCCTGGCAACCACCATCCTACTCTCTACTTCTGAGAGTCGGACTTTTTCAGATTCCACATATAAGTGAGGTCATCAGGTCTCTCCCTCCATTCTGAGTCGTGGTGCTCTATCTGCATTTTCTGCAGCCCCCGTTTCAGATGGGAGGCTCCATTACACTGGCTGTCCCAGCGGGTGTTCTCAAAGGCCAGGTCTGGCAATCGGTGGGGATTTGCATCCAGAGTAGGACTCCAAGGTGACATCAGCAGAGCCAGGTAAACCAGCCTAAGATTGTCTGGAGCACTGAAGGAAATGAAATCCCAGCAGGATTCCGATTTTCCTCTTTAATTAGCTTCCTCCATTCCCTTAGGCATTTGTTTGCTTAGCAAGGTCCTACCCCATAAACTTTCCTTTGTCCGGGCTCAAGGGTGTTAAGTAAATACCTGGAGCAATTGCCCGTAGCTTTAGAGGGCTTTTTGCAGTCCACAGCAGGCCCCTGGCCTGACAGCTTCTGCTAATGCTAATTGGAGTGCTTGTGTCACACTTTCTTTCTGGAGGACAGATTTCAACAGCGCTGCTCCGCCTGCTTGGAGCTCCTGCCAAAGGAGCCATAGAGTTCCTGCTCAAAAAGCTTCTAGAAATGTGAATTTATTCCTAGCCAGTCTTCTGTGGGGTCCGTAGGTGTTTATTTTATACATGTTAAAGGACTTGTTTTTCCACAATCTCTAGGTGTTCTGAAATGGAGAGGTCAAATGACAAACAGAATAAACCCATAACTATAATAATATTAATCCCATTTTTGAAACTCAGATTAAGGCAACTCAAATTACAGATCAAACAGACCCAATGTTAATTCTGCATATGAAGGTTATAAATCTCATCACCAGGTTAAAGTCACACATGATAACACTGAAATCTGGTGATCCATAGAGGCTCTCTGCTTCTATCACAACAGACTCTCTCTCTCCTGAACCTTGATGGTTCCATCGCTCTGTCAGACCTGATCCCTATGTTGATTTTGTAAAGAAGAAAATAGGGAAAGTTAAGAGAGAGAAGAGAATTGGGGAGAGAAGAGGAATCTTTTTACTTCTTCTATATTAGGGAACCTGAATCTTTATTTCTATGGCTGAATTATGCTTCCAGGTAAAACGCTGCTGGCCAAATTTCTGTTGGATAATGTAATGCAGAGTGCTACAGCTGAAACGTTTACTTGTTTAATCTTGTTGGATGAAGCTAGGAATTCATTCATTCATTCATTTATTCAATATGTACTGGGGTTGGGATGAACATATGATTTATTATCCAAACAGGGATAGTTTAGAGATAGGTGCTTTATTAATTCCACCAAGACAAAATGTTCACACCGAGACTGTTCTGAACAAAATGGGAGGTATGGTCACCCTAATTACCGAGCACTTTCTAGATACCTGTGTAAAAATAGAAAATGTTTGTGGGAGTGGGTAGAGGAGCTCTTCTTCATTTCTAGATCCAAAATCAATTCTAACTCCTACCTGCTCTCAAAATACCAAAAGGTTTTGGTAAAACCTATTGGTTCTTCCTGGTAAAATAAAAATATGTGCTTGGGTCTTCAACCACTGGTTTTTCTGGCTTGAAACAACTCTCTCTACCCAAATAGGATCCACTTTCTTCCCTATGTTTTTTGAGGATGAACAGGTAATTTTATATTTAATTGCATTAATATACAATGAGCAGGTTGCTGAGACCCAATCTTACCAAAAAATACTGCTGTCTCTCAAAAGTAAGGAAATCACTCTCACCACTCAAGGGAACATTACACAGATGGTGGAAATCTATATTAAATAGTCAAGGAAGACAAGCACAAAAATATATATATGTTTATAGGTACATATATCCAGTTTGGGAAAGACTTGAGCATAGTCGATGTTAACTCATGCTTTCAAGAATAGTATTTATAGTTTAGAAATAAATTTTGCCCACATTATCACAGTTGATTCTCACAACAATTGGTTTAGTTAGTATGACTATCCCCATTTTACAGCTGAGGAAATTAACTACCACAGATAGACATGGATTGGCTCTTAAAGCTTCTAGCTCTGAGTCCTTTGCTCTTCTTACAAGAAAACAATAGCTCATTATAGATGTTTAAGTGATAATGGTTGTAAAAAACAAAAATTCCCTATACTTCCATCAAATTTGAAATTTTTCAAAGTCTTTTCACATTTATTTATTCAATATACTTAAAAGGACTACTCTATGTGGCATGCACTGACTAGATGCTGGAGGCACGAAGGTGAATAAAACTGTCCCTGAGTATAAGGAACTGGAAATCTAATGTATAAGAGAGACAAGGAAACCGGTCCAGCTCAGTTGATAAGTGAAACAAAGGATGTACACAATATGCCACAAGCCACAGAAATGAGCACCAAGTCCAGACTATGGGAACCAAAGAAGGCATCCCAAGGATGTGATGCTTGTAAGAGAAACAAGACTTTGCCAGAAGGACAAACTGCAGATGAACTCATGACCTTGAGTCAGGAACGTCAGAATACATTAAAGCAAGATGTTTGTAAATAGTTATAGCAAAGAATATGTTTCAGGATAGGATGCTAGATAAGTGGTCAGGCCCAGAATAGGAGCCTGGAATGTTGGGCTAAGGAAGTTGGAATTTATCTATATGTTTAGGGTGCCAAAGAAGAGAGAACGAGGTAAGATGGGAGACAGTGAGACACCTGGGGAAGCAAATGCAATAGGCTTGGAGAAAGATGGTTGGGATCTAAATTTAAGAGAATGAAGAGGAAAGCATAGCTGGGAAATGTATTTAAGGCACAGAGTTAGTAAGATTTGGGGTGTGGCTGTGGGAGATGAGAAAATAGCAAGTGTAACTCTAAGTTCTTTGTTTGAGGAACTGGGTGATTAAGTTTCATGAACTGACACGGGGCATGTAGCGACATGAGCAGGTTTCTGAAGATGTTTAGTTTTGCACATATTGAGTGTAAGGGTCCTAGAGAGCAGTCAAGTGGCAAGGCTTAGAGAGAACTGGCAATAGACTCCTGAAGCTCGGGAGAAAATTCTAGGCCATGGGTTCAGACTTGGGACTCTTTAGCGTGTAGGCCACATGTGAGGCAAAAGAAGGTCATTCATTGAAAAGTGGAGCAGAAGGATCCTTCCATTAAGGAGAGGGGGGAAGGATTTTTAAACAATAAAAGGTTATTATAGTGTTTTGTTTTATTAGAAAGCTAATTAGTTGGAAATAAGTGCTTTGTTTTGTTTCGTTTTGCTTTGTTTTGAGGAAGATTGGCCCTGAGCTAACATCTGTTGCCAATCTTCCTCTTTTTCTTCTTTTTTTCTCCCCAAAGCCCCAGTATATAATTGTATATCCTAGTTGTAGGTCCTTCTAGTTCCTCTACGTGGGACGCCACCACAGCATGGCTCGATAAGTGTTGCGCAGGTCCGCGTCTGGGATCCAAACCGGGGAACCCCAGGCCACCAAAGCAGAACGCAGGAACTTAACCACTACGCCACTGGGCCAGCCCCGGGTTAGTAGTAAGTGTTTTAATCAAACAAAATATAGCAAAAAAAAAAATTCCCCCTCACTTTATTTTGTTAGGAAATATACACATATCTCCCCAGTATTTTCCCCTAATGAATGGACTTTGAATTATATATAAGGAAAAACAAGATTGGAGGAAACATTTCTCCTGTAAAGTCTGATTGATGAACGTGTGGTGACCTTTCATAGGGAGAATTGCACTAAGGAAAAGGGGCGTAGTTCTAGAAGCCCCATAGGACTGACCTTCAAAGTTTCCTGCCAGATCCAATACACCCTCTGAGATCACACCATTTCATTCAGCCTCTCCATGTACTTGTATCTAAACAAATGGTTTCAACTTCCACCCACCCATGTTCTCATCCTTTTCAAATGTCAGATGTAGATGTCCCCATGGCAAGCAATAAAGCCAAAGAATGACTGAAATCTCTATTAAACCCTGGGAAACAGGCCACATAATAAAGAAGAGGGAGGTAACTTCCCTAAGTGTCCCACAGTGAAGTCACTTTTGGCTCTGTTCTGATTGTACAAATGGCCTGAGTGACTGGATCCCAACATCTCAAGAAAGGGCTTACTACAATATAGATACGGTCCTAAACTTTGTGACCTTGGGCCATGTTATGTGCTGAATTGTCCCCCCATCTCCACCCCAAAATACATATGTTGAAGTTCTAACCCCTAGAAACTCAGAATGTAATCGTATTTGGAGATCAGGTCTTTAAAGAGGTAACTAAGTTAAAACGAGGTCTTTATGGTGAGCCACAATCCACTATGACTGGTGTCCTCATAAGAAGAGGAAAGAGGAAAGACCATGTGAAGACACAGCAGAAAGACAGCCATCTGCAAGCCAAGGAGAGGGGCCTCAGAAGAAACCAAATCTGCTGGCACCTTAATCTTGGATTTCCAGCCTCCGGAACTACAAGAAAATACATTTCTGTTATTTAAGCCACCCCATCTGTTGTACTTTGTTATGCAGCCCTAGCAAACCAATACAGGCAATTATTAAATGTGGCATAAAAATGTGTGCCAGGGATTTCCCAAGACGAAATAAAATGGAAAAAAAAAATCAGGCTTCTTTTGCAATTAAGGACACTGATGATGCACAATTGCATTGTGTAAAATGTGTTAATCTATTTAAAAGTTCTATAGAAGTCTAACCATCCAGGAGAGAAGCTAGTGTTTGGCTACTTGAATTTTATATCATCTTTGCTACAGAATTCACTGATGGTTTCATGGAATTACATCCGTTCTGTGGCTCACATGGGATCTGGCCCTTGTCTGCTATACCTCAAGATATAGTGAACTGCTTTAGGCAGATTATATTCGGTTGATTCTGCAAAACTCTTAATATTTGAAACACAAAATTCTGAATATTGTATGATATTTCAAAGGCAGAAAGAAAAAAATTGTGGAGAAATTCTCTGCTTGTGTCCCAAGGTAGTTTTTTTCCTCTCCTTTGTTCAATTTGTCACCAAGTCTTTTGAAATAGCCCTCACATCTGTTTCCCCCCACCCACACTGACTGCCACTGCCGTCATTCAAACCCTTATAATTTCTGGCCCATTCTATTATCCACCTACCTAAATTTTTCAGAGGGAATGCAATATTGTGTCATGGTTAAGCAGCACAGTTGCTTGAGTTAGAATCCCAGCTCTGCCACTTACTCGTTGTGTGACCTCACTCAAATCTAAGCCTCAAATTTTCATGATCAAAATAGAGGTAATTTTAAATTAAAACAGAAGTACTGTTCCTCTTTCTTCACAGGGCTGTTGGAGAATTAAGTGAAATAACAAGTAAAAAGCATCTGGCATAGTACATAGCAAAATACTCAGAAAACATTAGGTGTACTATTACTAACCTTTTAAAATCCATCACCCTACAATGTTTTATCATGTTCTCTTCTGCATAATTCCACCGGCCAAGATTTTCTCACGTAATTTATATTTTGAAATTTATATCATGTCTTATAATCTATATTATGAAAACAATAGACACGTTGAGTTTTCTTTCTCAAACACCACAGGCTTCTCCTGCCCAACTTTCCTCACTGAAGGGGCAAATGTTCCCCGTTTGAAAATCCTGGTCCTAACTGACATTTCTCAAGTCCCCTTTATAGCCCATCCTCCCTACTACCCGGAGCTCCCGAGTGCTTTTTCTACAGCCCAGAACTCATCTTCACAATCCTTCAGTGGCCTAGTCTGGTTCTGGAGACGAAGCCCGAATGCTTTCACACAGCCCACAGTGCCTCTGTCAAGCTGCCTCTACCTCCACATTCTCATCTCCAGCCATGAGGCCCAGCACAGGGCCCAACAAAGCACCTGCTCAGCAAATGTTTGTTTCAATGAGAAGAGTGTCTGCAAAACACATGCTGGCTCCAACACACACACCTGCTTCTCCTCCATCAGTGTTAGGCTGTGGTACTTTTTCAGTAGGGCTGCCATAACAAATTATCACAAATTTTGAGGCTTAAAACAACAGAAATACATTCTCTCACAGATCTGAAGCCCAGAAGGCTGAAATCAATGTGTGGCAAGGTCTAAAGTTTCTGGGGGAGAATCCTTCCTTGCCTCTTCTAGCTTATGGTGGCTCCTGGTATTTCCTAGCTGTGGCTGCATCACTCCAGTCTCTGCCTCGGTCTGCACACGGCCTTCTTCCCTGTGTCTCTTCCATTTCTGTGTGTCTCAAATTTCCCTCTCTTTCCTCTTACAAGGACACCAGTCATTGGACTTCAGACCCACCCTAAAACGAGGAATGACCTCATCTTGAGATCCTAAACTTAATAACATCTGCAAAGTCCCTACTCCCAAATATAGTCACCAAATTGGTACTTGGGGTGAAGACTTGGACAAATCTTTTTGGGGAACACAATTCAATCCACTACCACTGTCCAGATTAATGGAGGTCAAGGGGCGATGAAGGATTAGAACACAGAGAGCCCTGACCACGCCCAAGTAAGACATGAGCTCTTCATCTGCAGTTCAGAGATCAAAGCTGTGTGGGTGCCAAGCATGCCATCTGGCAGGAGCCCTGAGCCAGCCCAGGGTGGCCAGGGGAACAGTGTTTTCTGCCCAGCTCTCTTGTTTTGATACACTTGTTAATGGTTGTTGTTTTTGTTCTGTGAAAGATTATTTATTAATAAGGCAAATTAAAGAAAAAATCTCATAAATCCTATCATTCTTACATCTTTTTTCCTAAATTTAGGTTTTAGTTTGGGTTTTGTTTTGTTTTGTTTTTAAATGGGTAAGCTTACACTGGATATACAATTTGTATCCTGCTTTTGTCTTGTAAAATCAAAATTATTTCCATTATATTATTATACTATCTATAAATATTTTACCTTAATGTATTTTAAATTTAATTTTTACATTTTTTAAAATTATACCTGTATATAACCTAAAGTTTATAAGGTCTGTCATAAAAATTAATCACAAAATGAAAACAGCAATCCTTTGTACCATAGTTCCCTCTCATTTCCTGCTACCCAAAGACAAACACTTTCAAATCCTTCAGCTGATTCTTTATTTATTTCCGTATATTCCAATAGCATGCTTATAGTAACATTTCTTGATTTGTCAGTTTTAGACGTTATTTATTGGCTGGCTGGCGCCTCTGCCTGGACTCTATTTCATCTCTCCCCCACTTCCACCATCACTACCATCCTCACACTCACACATACATATACATTCACATACACACATCCATACACACACACATATGCACACACACACATACATGGACACACACATAAAACATACCTATACATCCATACACACATATACATATATACACACATATATACACACACTTACACAAACACATACACACAGAATCACAACTTCCTATCCTCTTGTACTCTCAACTTGTTTAGATATTAATTTTAGTTAGATCAATAGTCAGTGTTTACATTATCCCCATTTGAGGCATATTTAGGTATACTATAATCTCTTGTTTCATTCTTACACAACTTGTGCTTTCTATGGTATTAATAATTTCATTTTTTTGCTTTATTTTCTATATATTTATCGGTGACACATTTTCAAATTCTCCTCCATTGTCTAAATATCCTTTCAATAGTCTCTTAATTTCTTCTTTGGAGCCCTGTCTCCTGGAACTAGCCAATCTGTTTTCACTGGTTCAGTTGCTCCCTCTCCCTGCGACACAGCTGCTGTCCTGGCATCTCCCTCGGCCCTCACCTTGAAGATTCCCTTCAACTCTGTCTTCCATGGGACCTCCTGTTTTCTAGGTCCCATATCTTCCCTTTTTGTTGTTGTTTACTTTCTCATTGTGGTAGAGCCTCTCCTCCAGTAGCTTGCTGAGAAAGGATGTTTGGATGGTAAATTCCTAGAGACCCTGAATGTCTGAAAATATCTTCAATCTATATCATATTTGACTGATATTCTGACTAGGAATAGAATTCTAGGCTGAAAATAATTTTCATTCAGAATTTGTAAGGATTGCTCCATTGATTTCTAACTTCCTGTGTTGCTGCTGAAAAATCCAAAATCATTCTCTGCCGACATCTTCCTCAAGCCGCCCACCTCTACCTCCCAGCTTATATGATGCTCTCTTTGTCCCCAGGGTTGTGTAATTTCACGACAACGTGAGTACCAGCCAGGGGCAGGAAACCGACCACATCCCCAGATGGAATTTTTAAAGACTTTTTAATAAAGGAACTAGTTACATAGGCCATGATGAAAGGAACCCCAGGATTTGGAGGCACTTTAGGACTAGCAAATTCAGAAAGCTAATAACACCTTTTAATGTGAAGGGGCAGGGCAGAGGAAAGAAATATCTGTATCAGATTCCGCTTGCATGCTGCAGCTCTGGATGAAGGATTGCCTAACAGGAACTAGAGCAGCAGCAGGAGTAATCACTGCCAGGACTGCGCATGATCTTGTCTTAGTCATAGCCGGGGTCATCTGGTGTGATGAAAGCAAAACCACATTTGTGTCCTCACTCACGTGGTTTCCCCAGTGGGTACCTGGTGCCTGCTGCCTGTGTACTGGTCTCTGGCTGATCAGATAGTCCTTCCTATATTCATGCAGAACAAAGGCCTTCTTTTTGCTGAGGAAGAGGGTTTGTGTTAGATGTGGATACAGGAAGGAGACTAGTTAGTAGAAAAACTTAGTCATTGCAACTTAGTTGGTAGAAGGAGGATAGTCCAGCTATCCCACAGGGAGGAAGTATAGCTCTTGGCCCACTCCTCCAGGGCCCTGTGCATGGGCCAGTTTGGGAAAGAAGGAAATAGACAATTGGATTTGTATCTGGAAGGCCTTAAAAATGGCCCGTCTAAGTAGGACACAAATGGGCAGGCCATGAAGGAAAACACCATCCAAAGGACCCAGGATGAGTCAAGGTAGGTCCTGATAGGGCAACCACTAGCCCCTATAAAAGCATCTTTGTGTGAGCTAGAGAAAGTGCCCCTTCTGCAGAGACAATAGAAAAAGATGGCCACTGTGGGCAGATCCAGCCCTGTGGGAGCACAGCTTGGCAAGCAGGGCTGGGTGCCAGCCGCCATTCACTTCCTGGGTCAGGCACCTTTGCCAAATGGACGAACTTTACAATGATGTAAAGTGGCACGGGGTCCTCTTTTAGAGATTAAATATGACAAATTTGTCAGGGTATGGACCATAACCGATATGGCATCATGAGGCCAGGAAAAAAGAGGTCTGTTGTCACCATCCCAGAGCTGACTCAGAGTAAAATAATAACAAATTTTTAGAAGCTAAAAGTGCAGAAAGATGAATGATAGCTACCTTTCAGACCCAAGAAAGGTGAATCCTAAACCAGCAACAGGGAAAGTCAAGATGCCATCAGAATTACACCACAAACAGAATTCCTAGGGTGCCATCAGAATTCCCACCCCAAAGGGGCTCAGACAGCCTCCCCCATTTCCTCAGTGTGTCCTTCACTTTGAAACAAGCTTTGTTTACAGTCATAAGAGTGGTGTTCTACAAGTGAGGCCACCAGAAGCCTGGAAAGGACCCTGCTAGCCCTCTGTGCCACACAGTGGGGCCCCAGGACTTTTCTTCACCTTCCCATCATTTACTCATGAACATGTGTTGCATTGAGCCTATAAGACAGGTTCTTTGCAATGCTTTGAGGCTATAAAAAAAGTTTTTATTCTCAAAGATCTCACAATATCATTTACAAATGTGTCAGTAATCAAGTGTGATTCAACGTTCATAAATGATGCAGTTAAGGTCTGTATGATGAGCAGAGATGGCACAAAAGAAGAAGCCATCACTGGCAGGGAGAGGGATGCAAAGGAAACATGTGAGGAATGTGATCAAAGGTTTCATGGAGGAGAAGGTCCTCAAGCCGGGATTTTAAGAATGAGGAGGCAAGACTTCATCACGAGATAACAGTGAAAAAGTTTTGAAATACAAACAGTTCAGTCTAATATGAGGTATTTTTAGTCCAATGTTTTCTCATCAATTGTCTAATTCACCAAAGAGGTTTTAAAAGATGATAATTTCAGGCAGGAAGTTTAACAGAGCTGGGAAGGGTGGTTATGACAATGACAGACCAATGCAGGAGATGATTTTTGCAGAGAGACTTGGAAATTCCATCACTATAGGTGACACGTATCCCTAATATGTAAAAATTCCTCTAGAGACTAATATTCAGGACAAAAATAAAAATTATTCACAAAATTTGAATTTTTAAAATTTCTTCCTCTTTCATGACACAGAGCCTGAAAACAAGTGATTCTTTTTCTGATATATTTTCAGTTTTCATGTTTGATTTCAAAACTTGAGTTCTGTTTATATTGCTAAAAGGCCTACCAATTGTGCCGGGAGAATTTTTTGTAAGACTATTCTTTTGTTGTTGAATGCCATCTAAAAAAACATCAATCTTTTTAGAAACAGTTCCTAAAATCATATTTTACTGATGGATTTCAAACATATCTGTTGCACATATCCCAATTTAACTATTAAGAGTTTAACTACTGATTTACTTTCCTTTTTGCCTAAATATTCTAAAATGGTTATAGAATTGCTCTAAATTATTCCAAACACATTGGGATATTTGAAAATCAGTGCATTAGGGCTTAAGTATAATTAGTTATTTCTAGTACAAATTCTATGGACATTTTAAATGAAGAATCAAAATATTACAGACCTGTAAATTTTAAGATCACTTGTATCTTGCAGCTGGAGAAACAGCTTCCACCTCACTTCAAAAGAAGGGCCCGACAAGGTAGAGAGAAGAGTACAAGTCAGGGGTGGGAGCCATCTTGGAGAAACAGTCCCAGGGATTTGGGAAGCGCTCCCTCTGCTTCAGAAATCTAATAGCCCAAGGATGTCTCAACTTCTGAGGCAGAACTCACCTGAGTTCCATCCTTATCTGTCCTGGCTCCCAGGGGCTATAATTCAGAGGCTGCATTCCACAAAAGAATCCTAAACCCAAGTGAAATAACCCTGAAATGCGCACGTAGCACAGACTGGAGGCCAGAGTAAACATGTGGCCCAGGTAAACACACGAGAATTGTAGGCAAGCTATGTCTCCTTTTGCCTTGATTTTATTTTGCTGTCTATTACATGACTTTAGCAACAAATTAAAATTCAACAAAATGTTAAATAGGGCAAATTCGAAATCTACCTGGAAGACCAGAGATATTTGCTTTTACGTATAAATACTCTTGGGGAAAAAAGAGGGAAGTTACACAGATGTTGTGGGCCAGGGGCAAACATCCAGTTGTTTTCAATTACCTGAGAAATAGAAGAGTCTGTTTTGACAGAGCATCTCCACGTATAATTTAAATTCCATGATTCAGGAAGTTTAATTAGACAAAGGAGAAAATGCCCTGGACTAATTTGTTTCATCAGCAGTCTCTCTAATTAGAGAGTCTTCAACTAATATGCCGGGAAATCTTATAGTCCTCAGGATACAAAGTGTATAAAAGCTTCATCGAGTTTCTTTTTGTTCTGTTTCCTCCTTTAATATCAATTTTTCCATGCTTGATTAGTTTTAACCAAAGTAAATATTTTAACATATCTCCCTCCTCGAATACAAAGTAACACAAGTGTTTTTTAAAAGTGACTATTTTTCCTTTTCCATTCTGTGACTTCAAATTTTCTTTTCTTTGAAGCAGTTCAGATACTAGAGCATCTGTTTTAAATATAATCCTTTTGGTCGATTTTCCTTCCACATTTTTGTTCAGTGATACATCTGCTTATTGGTTCATCTTGAATTGGTTCATCTTGAAATGATGTCTGATTCTTTTAAATATGAAAACATATCAGAGGAAATGACCATATTATTCATATTTAGAATACTGTGTCTATGGATATACACCTTCGTAGTAAAGGATTTAACACATACATGAGAACATCAGGATACTGACGAGCTCCCTGGAGGCAGGGAAAAGAAAAGATGGCCTTCAGCTTATCAGTAACATTTGACTCCTTTAACAGAATAAAATATCTGAAGCAACCATGACATGTTATTAACATCTATTAAATCTGGTATAGGGTGTAGAGGCCATTTGCAACTGTCACAAGAACAGCCACAAAAACCTTGGGGATAAAGCTAATGCTAAACTTGCATGAACTGTAAAGGTGTAAAACATGAAAAGGATGAATAGCATTAAGAGAGAAGGTATCACAGTACAATGGGTAAAGACCTGACTTTGAATCCAAACTGTCACTTCTAGATACACTCTAGGACAAGCTATTGAGGCCCTATGAGCCTCAATTTCTCCATTTGTAAAAGGAGTACAATAATATTTACTTTGTGGGTTATGAAGAGTATTATGTAACTATATATATTGAATGCAAACCTATTGTTAGACCCTTGCATAATCTATATAAATAGCGATGATCAATTTATCAATAGATAAATAAAGTCTTAAATTCACTTCCAAACTGATTTCTAGATTTATTGAATTTTTTAAAAAATTCCCAACAAATTTCAATAGTCCTCACTGAAACATTTTATAAAGCAATCAAAGCAGTGAGATGCTAGTTTGAAAATTGGTAATATAATAAAAGATCTGAATAAAGAGAGGAATTAAAATGGAATATGGAAAAATGAAATAAACATATTGAAATGGAGTTACTGGGCATAACTTTCCTTAAAAATTTTTTAATTTTTGTGGAAGAAAAAGTTAGAGGAAATCAATGGAACTGTCTGACTACTCAGAGGACAGAGGGAAAGGAAAATTAATAAATACTTTCACAGATGTTATTGCATTTAATACTCTGAATAAAGCTCAGATAGAGGTTACTTACCCAAGTTTACACAGCTAGTAAGTGGGAGAACCAGACGTCAAAGCTAGGTTTAATTTCATCCTCAAATCCATACTTTTTCACTATTCTACAAAACTATTCCCTTTCTGAACCTAATTCTGGCCAACACAGAAAATCTGTTGGCTTAAGGGGAGATGATAATTATACACCAGGTTACAGAGTGAATCTACTGATGAAATCTCTAAATCACTACATCTTTGAATTTTGGAAGATGCAAGTGTGAGAAAAATGTAACTCCAACATTGAAAAAGAGTTTCTGCAAGCCCTAGTCTAAGGAATTTTATTATTGGCCCTTATTCAAAGGGC
The DNA here is from genome assembly GCA_031878705.1 of Tapirus indicus. Classification (NCBI taxonomy): domain Eukaryota; kingdom Metazoa; phylum Chordata; class Mammalia; order Perissodactyla; family Tapiridae; genus Tapirus; species Tapirus indicus. The sequence goes on from CM062929.1 coordinate 15,543,693, forward strand.
AACTTTTAACCATTGGAAAACGAGTCAGAGATCATTAGAACCATTATGGTTACATAAAAATGAGTTGTGATAAACTAGCCTCATTACTCTAAGAGATTTGTAAGACAGGCTGATGAGGGAAAAGCAGTAGAAAACCCTTATCTGTGCTTTGGCAGGGCACCTGACAAAATCCATTCATTCACTCAACTAACAATTATTGAACACTACACTTGGCAGATGCCCACCTTGACATTAAATAGCCTGGCCCATCCATGCTTCATACAACACACTCCCCAGGATCTGTTCACATATGTCCAACAGTGCCCCTCAGTGAGTTTCCTCCATCCATTTCTTTGGTTAACTGACTCCTGCTCACCCTTCAAGATTCAGGAGTCACTGCCTCCAGGAAGCCTTCCCTGATGCCCCCACCTGAAGCAGTCCCTCCTGTTACAACCAAAGCTTCTTGTGCACATATTTATCCAAGCACTTATCCCACTGATTTGCAATTGTTTGTTCACTTGCTGGTCTCACTCTGAATTGTAATCATCCTACTGGAAGAAACTCTCTTCTATCTCTGTTCCGTTCCTGGCAGAAAGTAAGAGTTCTATAAATATTGTTTGAATGAAAAATGTATTAAGCAGTATTGGAAGTGGTACCAGACCTGACATATTAAACATACATAAGCTTCCTTCCTGTCAGTGGTCACCTTCTACATTCATTCAAAAGAGTTTCTTCTGTGCTCGTCTTGTTGTGACCAACAGACAATTGCTCGCTTTTGGGTGCTCGCTCCTTCCCAGTTCCCCTTCAAGCTCACCCTACCCACTTAAGTCACAGACACGCGTCTTTATTCTTCAGATTGCCCAACAATTAACTGTTGAATCAGAGCAGACACATGCATTTCCATGAAACAAACAAACAGTAAAGTCTAATCCATAGGGAGTAATTTCCTAATTGCTCCCACAATTAGCTAAAAGCATCCTCATCCCAAGTGTTTATCATGAGGTTGAGGTGAGGAGGGAGTTCTAATTGCATTTAGTGAGCACCTGAGCCACAATTCCTTTCCTAGGGCAGATCCCAGCGGGGTTTGCAAGGGATTCCTATCACCTCCAGGTTATATCATACTGTTTGAAACTTCAGAGTATTTTCAAGTACTAAAGCTTTGTAGGAAGGGATGATAGGTGTAGATCTTCACTCACCAACATAATGCTCCCCGTGCTGCCCCTTGGTGTGACTTGTCTGCTAAAATGCACACGGAGATGAGATAGCCCAGAGGATTGAGATGCTTATTTATTTGTGTGCTTGTTTTTGCTAGAAGGAGGGTGTCTTCCCCAAGTCCCTGATGATGGGCAGCAACTGCTGCAGCCGAATCACTGCAAACCAGGCTCCCCTTATCAGCAGACACCGTTCCCACCCAAAGAATAACATTTCAAATCTCAGAAGAACATGACCATTCCACGAGATACTCAGTACCCCCGTGAAGTCTAAGACCTTGAAACCATTAACCTGACTTGAATGCCGTGCTGCCTTAAATATAAAATCCTTGTGGCAACAGTTTGACCTGAGAGGACCAAGACACATAATACCAGTTCAGGCCAGTATATCCAAGGACACACAAGAATTAGGGAAATTATATAAAAAGCAGATTTTTTTCCCATTCTCCTTGTTTATAGCTGATTCTTTAATGTTGCAAATAGTGTTTGAGTCTCATCCAGTTGGGGTTCAGTGCCCCAAGTTTCTAATTTGAACCTGTAATGAAGCAAGTACAAGCCACAGGTCAGCTTGAGACAGTAAAGGGCACCGTCATTTGTTGGTCAATAATGTCCAATTACAAGGAGTCATGACTGTATCTTGGACAGTTAGTTCAAAATAACTAAACCTTGCCCTAGCTTTTAAAAATTCTGTTAAACACTTCAGGATTATAATGACATCTGGCTAGCAATTCCCACTTATCTTGTCCACTTCTTACTAAAAAGACTATGAAGACACCGGGAAAAAGATGAAAATGGATCACAAACCAAAACAAAATCAGATAAGTACCTTCCAATTTAGATTACTTCTTCTATCTGCCTAGAAACATGCAGGATTTTTGTCTTCATCCTTATCATTATAAAATGTGTCCAGGATGTGTTTGATTGTGGATTTCTTTGAATTAGTTTTGCTCAGCCACATTTTCCTATCTTGCAATTTAATTGCTCCTGCTGTTTCATTTGTTCTGCGTCTCATCTGCAGGATCACGAGTTTTACTGTGAGGAATCTTTGACTCTGTCTTCCACAGCTATCATTTTCCTTTTCATCATCTGCCTTTTCTTGTGCATTCTGCAGGAATACATCCATTTTCTATTTCACTTTATTGATTAGATTTTCCATAGTCCCAATCCTCCCCCTTTCTCCTCACATGTAGAATTTAGGTACCATGTTTTTGGATTCTTTGTGGTCATTCTTTAGCTTATCTGATAACTTCATATATGTCCACTGTCCGTTAAAATGCCAGAAGACAATCTGATTACAGCCAAATGATTATAACCAAATTGCCTGTCAGAAGGGAAGACAAGAAATTCACTCTTGCAAATATATAATGTACCATCTATATGCACTTTTTGGAAAAATTCAGATTAATGCCTCCATATGATTTTGATACAAACAGCTGAGATGAGGAAGAAAATAAATATAATAACGGGGGGGCACATTCTTTCATACTCAGCTCTCTGATAACCAGAGAAATAGAGGATAAAGGATGCTTTTGAAAAATTCCAAAGCAATCACTAGTAAAATTCCAAAGAATTGCAGGCAAAGAAAATATATTCCATAGAGCAAAAGACAGAAAACATAGAAAATGAAGGAAAAAAGACAAATAGGAAAGTATAGGAAATGCCAGAAATAAGAAAAAATATATCAACTATAATAAATGTAAATTGAATCACTTTCCCTAGGAAATAAAACATCTCTCAGATGTGTCAGAAAACAAAGTCCAGCTATATTCCATCTATATGAAATAAATTCAAAGCAGAAACAACACAAAAATTGCTGTAATAAAGATAGGGTCAAAAATACCAAGCTAATACTAGCAAAAATAAAGCAATGGTTACAATATTAATATCAGATAAATTTGAATTAAAGGCAAAAAGCATGAATTGGGTTTAAGAAGGCAATTTACGTTAATAAAAGGTCTATTTAAAAATGAATAAATAATATTCATGAGTATTTATATACATTTTAATGAAACCTAAAAAGAAACAGACACTAACAATAGTACAGGATTGTAACAATTGTCTCCAGGATTTTGTCTCCCAACTCCCTTCAACAGGTCACTTACAGATTCTAGGGATGAGGTACATGGTAATACTAGTGAATTTCTTGGGCACATACATTTTGACATACTTCTTTCACCATTTCTTAAAAAAAAAAATGTTGCATGGCATACCATGACAGTGGATAAGGTAGTCTACAAACCCACAGAGAGTAGTGCTGTCAGGATGAGGCACATCTGTGTCAGGAATTTGTATGTACTTCTTTGAGGATGAATTGCTTCATCCTCCATGATAGCGATGGCAGGTCACCTTGGGAAATGATGCTGTGTCAGGGCTTTAACATTGGTCTTGCTTATTGATAGAGTAGACAATCATCAGGGTAACCACCAAATTAACATTGATAAGGGGAAATCTGCATTCCTGAGTCCATACATAACCTCCATCCCTGCCAGCATGGTCACTTTGTACGTAAGCTCATCAGACAAGCCATTTGGGGGAAACAGATTGTCTGACATTCACAGGATGCATCTTGTCCACTTGATTGTTGAGATCCTCATCTATAGTGGGTACCATCCGATGAGATACAAATATCTTCACACACTTTGGCCATTCTGTGAGGTCCATTCACATATCTCATATCACCTATTCTGTTCTTTCCAAGTCCCAGACCTGCTGGCTGAACTGTCAGAGTTTATTTCCCACCATTTGGCATGGATATATCTTACTAAGGCATATAGGGAACTTTCTGCATCTTACTTACCAAGTCAAATTAGCATAACATCATAAGTGTAATAAACTAACATGATGTTTTATAATATATCAAGCTATCTAAGTTCTTCCAGGCTGTATGATCATAGAGGGCAAGAGAGTCAACATAGCACAAGTTAAGACAGTGAAGGGGTACTGGTCTCCCTACCAGGTGAATGTAAATTGCTATTAATTGTAATTACTAATTAGGATTGAACAAAAACCATTTGCTGAATCAATAGTTTTACATCAGGTACCGGGGATTGCGTTCATTTTCTCCAGTAGAAATATCACATTTGGAAGAGCAGTGATGATAATTTTCGTAATCATGATGCCACTGCAGACAGCAGCTTACCATTTTCTCATTCCCCGTCATATCCTCACGCTGAGAGGTTATTGTTGTTAAATAAGCGAGCAATCTTTCCCAAGAATTCCCATGCTAAAGGACTGATTCTGGAGCTACTTTTGGTATGAAGTACCAGTCAGAGTCCTGACAATAAAATTCTCCCCAGCAGCTCAAATTAAGAGACTTGAATGAAAGCACTACTCAAAAATATACAGGCAGTATTAATGAATTTCGAGGTACCCTGAAATTAGCATTAACAGGGAGCCATTACCACCCCTAGGCCGGAGGCACCAGGGGAGGAAATAGTGCTACTGGAGCCCGGTGAGAAGAGAGTCACCAGTAGAAAGCTGTATTCATGGAAAGTCACAGTAATTGCCAAAGATGTAGCACTAAAGCAGGAAGGATCAAAGAACAAATATTCTGATGTCTCTCTCATCCCACCCGGTGATCGCCATCAGCTAAACCCAACTGGAAGTCAGGTGGCAAGGTAGCCTCGGCGATACAGTGGAAAGACATCAGGCTTCTGGAGAAAACAATAGTGCAGAGAAGGGTAGGTAATTAGTATAAGGGTGAGGAGACAGGGAATAATCAGCACAGAAATGCATAAAGGAACAAAGCTTATGGGGTCCTGCTTTCTGATAACAAGGACTAAACTAGATGACCTACCTAAAACATGTAGAATTTATTTCATGAAGATACCTCTATAAATTATTTTTATAATGATTTGTAGTGGACAACTACTGTTTGGTCAAGGCAACCCTGTACCTTTTCTAGGAATTCCACCCTCCTTGACAAGTCCATCTATATGGTCTGAAAAGCTGAGTAAGCCAGTAAACAGTAGGGTGAAGAATAAAGCAGACATGTGATAACAGCATGGGAAAAAATGGAGAAAGAATATGTATAGGGCAGTTTCTTCTCAGTCTACTTCTTTTTTTTTTTTTTTTTTGAGATTTTATTTTATTTTTATTTTTTTGTGAGGAGCCCTGAGCTAACATCCGTTGCCAATCCTCCTCTTTGCTGAGGAAGACTGGCCCCGGGCTAACATCCATGCCCATCTTCCTCTACTTTATATGGGACGCCGCCACAGCATGGCTGACAAGCAATGCATCGGCTGGCACCCAGGATCCGAACCCGTGAACCCTGGGCTACCAAGCGTGAACTAAACCACTGCACCACTGGGCAGCCTCTCTTCTCAGTCTATTTCTGAAACATGTCATCATATTGCCCTTGAATCCCATGAGATTCTCTAGAATGCTTCAAACAAATCCATCTGTCTTGCTTAAGTTTAATCAGAGTTTGGTTTCTGTTACTTAGAATCTTAATAATGGATAATTATTATGAATGCGTAGTTAGAGTTAACACAACTTTATACATTGATATATCGTGTCAATTTGAACTTGTATCATTGCTTCCTGCTTGATTTCAGGTGATTCTTTTTAAAAAAATATGAGAAATATGATTCTTTTTAAAAAATATGAGAAAAGCAAAGGAAACATTACATCTATGAATGGAGAAAAGCCAAAGAGAAGAAATTGAAGGCTGAGTGGGGTCACAGTTTTCTACTACAAAACCAGAAAACCCCATTAAATCTGTATAGACAGTTCTAAGACTGGGTCAGTGCAATATGCACATGAAATTTTGTGTGCCAATGTACTCACATTTCAGAAATTACCAGAGGTCTCCTCCCTTCTCAAAACTTCATGAAGACTAGTAGCTTATGAAAGTCTATAAACTCACCGGTGAGCGAAAAAAATAAAATTGATATTTTCTTTCAATTATTTTATTGAGGTCATAATGATTTATAACATTGCGAAATTTCAGGTGCACATTATTATATACCAGTTTCTGTATAGCCTGCATCATGCTCACCACCAATAGTCTAATTTTTATCTGTCACCAAATATATGTGCCTCTTTATCCCTTTCGCCCACCCCTTAACCTCCTACCCCTCTGGTAACCACTAATCTGTTCTCTTTATCCATATGTTTGTTTATCTTCCACATATGAGCAAAATCATGTGGTTTGTCTTTCTTTGCCTGGCTTATTTCGCTTAACATAATACCCTCAAGGTCTATCCATGTTGTTGCAAATGGGATGATTTTGTCTTTTTTATGGCTGAGTAGTGTTCCATTGTGTATATATACCACATCTTCTTTATCCATTCATCAGTTGATGGGCACTTGGGTTGCTTCCACATCTTGGCTATTGTGAATAATGCTGCAATGAACATAGGGGTGCATAAGTCTCTTTGAATTGTTGATTTCAAGTTCTTTGGATAAATACCCAGTAGTGGGATACCTGGGTCATATGGTATTTTTATTTTTAATTTTTTGAGAAATCTCCATACTGTTTTCCATAGTGTCTACACCAGTTTTCATTCCCACCAGCAATGAATGAGGGTTCCCATTTCTCCACAACCTCTCCAACATTTGTTATTTTTTGTCTTGGTAATGATAGCCATTCTAATAGGTGATATCTCATTGTAGTTTTGACTTGCATTTCCCTAATAATCAGTGATGTTGAACATCTTTTCATATGCCTGTTGGCCATCTGTATATCTTCTTTGGAAAAATGTCTGTTCACATTCTCTGCCCATTTTTTGATTGCATTGTTTGTTTTTTGCTTTTGTGTTCTATGAGTTCTATAATTTCCAAAATTACATATTTTGGAAATTAACTCCTTGTCAGATATGATTTGCAAAATATTTTCTCCCAGTTGGTGGGTTGCCTTTTTGTTTTGTTATTTTTTGTCTTGGTGGTTATAGCCATTCTAACAGGTGTAAGGTGATATCTTAGTGTAGTTTTGATTTGCTTTTCCCTGATGATTAGTGATGTTAAACATCTTTTCATGGGCCTACTGGCCATCTGTATATCTTCCTTGGAAAAATGTCTGTTCATATCCTCTGCCCATTTTTTGACCAGGTTTTGCAGAAGCTTTGCAGAAGCTCTTTAGTCTGATGTAGTCCCATTTGTTTATTTTTCTTCTGTTCCCCTTGTCTGAGTAGACATGGTATTCAAAAACCAATGTCAAAGTGTGTACTGCCTGTATTTTCTTCTAGGAGTTTTATGGTTTCAGGTCTTACATTCAAGTCTAATCCATAAAATGGATATTTTTGAGGAGAATAAGGTTGTTGAGAAAATGATTTTTCAAAGGAGTTTGAATCCACTAACTTCCTCTGCTAAAATTCCCAATCTTGGATTTCTACACCAAAATCTTAGTTTAAAACACTTACCTACAAACAAGAAAACAAACAACCCGATCAAAAAATGGGCAAAGGATATGAACAGACATTTTTCCAAGGGAGATATACAAATGGCCAACAGGCACATGAAAAGATGTTCAACATCACTAATCAACAGGGAAATGCAAATCAAAACTATGCTAAGATATCACCTGACACCGGTTAGAATGGCTATAATCACCAAGACAAAAAACAACAAATGTTGGAGAGGTTGTGGAGAAACAGGAACGCTAATTCACTGCTGGTGGGAATGCAAACTGGTGTAGACACTATGGAAAACAGTATGGAGATTCCTCAAAAAATTAAAAATAGAAATACCTTATGATCCCACTACTGGGTATTTACCCAAAGATCCTGAAATCAACAATCCAAAGAGGCTTATGCACCCCTATGTTCATTGCAGCATTATTCACTATAGCCAAGAAGTGGAAGCAACCCAAGTGTCCCTTGACTGACGATTGGATAAAAAAGATGTGGTATATATATACAATGGAATACTACTCAGCCATAAAAAAGACAAAATCATCCCATTTGCGACAACATGGATGGACCTGGAGGGTATTATGTTAGGCAAAATAAGCCAAAGAGCGAAAGACAAACACTGCATGATTTCACTCATATGTGGAAGAAAAACTAACTCACGGACAGAGAACAGTTTGGTGGTTACCAGGAGGAAGGAGGTTCGGGGGTGGGCACAAGGGGTGAAGGGACACATCTCTATGGTGACAGACAAACAATAATGTACAACTAAAATTTCACAATGTGATAAATTATTATGATATCATTAAAAAAAAGAAAAAAACCCCTACATACAGTGATGTATCGCTTAATCACGGGGATACATTCTGAGAAATCCATCAAGTGATTTCATCGTTGGGCAAACATCACAGAGTGTACTTACACAAACCTAGATGGTATAGCCTACTACACACCTAGGCTATATGGTGTAGCCTATTGCTCCTAGGCTACAAACCTGTACAGCATGCTACTGTACTGAATGCTGTAGGCAACTGTAACACAATGGTAAGTATTTGAGTATCTAAACATAGAAAAGATAGAGTAAAAATATGGTATAAAAGATAAATGGTATACCTATATAGGACACTTCCCATGAATGGAGTTTGCAGGACTAGATGTTGCTCTGGGAGAGTCAATGAGCGAGTACCGAGTGAACGGAGGCCTAGGACATTACTGTACACTACTATAGACTTTATAAACAGTGTACATTTAGGCTACACTAAATTTATTTAAAATTTTTTTCGTTCTTCATTAACAAATTAATAGCTTACTTAGCTTATTGTAACTTTTCACTTTAAAACCTTAAGAATTTTTTTTAACTTTTGACTCTTTTGTAATAACACTTAGCTTAAAACACAAACACATTGGACAGCTGTACAAAAATATTTTCTTTCTTTATATCCTTATTCTATAAGCTTTTTTCTACTAAAATTTTTTTTTTTTACTTTGTAAACTTTATTGTTAAAAACTAAGACACAAATACACACAAAAGCCTAGGCCTACACAGGGTCAGGATCATCGATATCAATGTCTTCTCCCACCACCTCATTTTGTCCCACTGTTAGGTCTTCGGGGACAATAACAGGCATGGAGCTGTCATCTCGTATGACAGCAATGCCTTCTTCTGAAATATCTCCTGAAGGAACTGCGTGAGGCTCTTCTTGAGGAAGTTTTACTCTTTTCAGAAATTTTCAGCTCCATTATAATTTCATGGGACCACCGTCATATATGCAGTCCATCATTGACCAAAATGTCATTATGCGGCACGTGACTATATTAGTATAAATATCCTTAAGAAAATAACACCATTCTAATGTTGTCTCCTAAATCCAAGCCTACTTCAGGAAAAGAATTTAATTTAATGTCAGAATTAACTGTAGAAATTCAGTTTGGGTATATGTTGAAAAACATATTTATTATATTCCGATCCTGTCCCAAGAAAGGTTAAAATGACTTTGCTTGGTTGGTTGTGTTTAGTTAGCGGGGGAATGTTTTCCCTCCCTATTGCTATCACAAGACACATTGATCATTGTAGCCATTTGGTTTTACTGTTTGTATTTGAGAGATGTTGCAATATTGAGCAGGAAAGTCTGTCACAGAGGGGAAATTATTTGGACCATAAATGGTTATTTACAAATAAAGCCAGCTTATTCATCTGTTTTTTGTTTATGTTGCTAATTGTCAGAGCTAAATGAGCCTTTTCCTTTAGATGTCTCCTGATTCCCAAGACTCCTTCAGGCAGATTTTGAATACCAGAGGATTGTTTTTCAGCAACCATCACAAGCAAATATTTAGCCTAATTTCCAAACTGTCACATTGTAATTCTTGCTCCCTTATCTGTCCCTAATCTCACGGAATCAACATAAAAAATAAGGATATTTTAAATCCAATGGAACAAACACTGGATATTTTCATGTGCCAAGACTGTGCTAGCCATTTAGAGTGCAAAGAAGGAATATAGTTCCTGGTACATTAGGAGATGAAAGGAAACCAGGGGATCCACAAATGGTAGCCTCTAAAAGTCAAGACGGTTGTTAAGAGTAGAGGGCAATAGGGAAGAAAAGCAGACTTAAGGTGGAGGACATAAGCAGAGGAGCACAGTTTGGGGTTTGCCATTAAACCAAGGGCTAGCATGACGGGAGTACTGTGTGCCTGGCAGTGTACAAATTGCTTTACATACATTGCCTTTTTAATCCTTAAAACAATCTTTTGATGTAGGTACTATTGCTCTCATTTGAGAGATTAAGTAACTGAGATTCAGAGAGGTTGAATGACTCACTCAAGGTCATACAGCCTAGTGAACTGTGGAATCAGGATACAACCCACTATCTGGAAAAGGAATTGACTAGAAAGCAGCAAAGAACTGCTGCGTGGCAGTAAGGGCCATGTTCAGTTTAATGTCTGTGAATTTACAATAATACAAACTTGTAGAACAATGCCATTGTCTCCAGCAAAGGTAGGCAACTTGAGAAAAAGAATAAAGAAAGCTAGTCGTCGAAGTCATCTAGGATTGATGGTTGTTTTGCCTAAAGCGTAGTCGTGGCAAAGGAATCGAATGTGCTGGAAAGTCCTGTGGAAATGAATGTTAGATTAGGAAGGGAAGATAGTACTGCCACTTGAGAGCTGATTTGTTAGAAAAATTGAGTCGTAATGATAGACTACAGGATTCAACAAAGACAAAGAAGAGATTGAATGGAGGTCAAGAAGTGGGAAAGATGAAAGAATAGGAAGTGCAATCAGAATTAGAATTCCAAATTAGGTTTTAAATGTAGAGTTATGGAAGTCAAAATGGTTGACTCCCTCAACTTCCATCTATCCCAAATGACCAGACTAAGCTAAACATGGTAATCCCAGTCTCACTACTAAGGCTTAGTTTAGGGCTAGGCCTGTAATCTAGTCTTGGTGTTACGAGAGAAAGTCTGCCGGGGAGCTTCTGGGAATGTTTTTCATTACTATAGAAAAGAGGCGCCGGGGGAAAAAAACACCAGTTCCTCTTCTTCCGCCGGATGACATCTTGTCTTGGTGTCTTGCTATCCACTTAAGGATGAAGACCATGCAGAGAGAACAGAGCCCAAGGGAATTACAGAAAAACAAAATTAGCCCTGATGGATATGCCTGAAGCTGTCTTGTGTCTTAACTTTTATTATAAGTTATAAACTCCCTTATCTTTTAAGGCAAATTAAACTGGAGTTTTCTGTGCATTGTAGACAAAGGCATCCTAAATGATTCAAGGGTGGTTTCAGATGATGCCAGCATATTTTTACAATTATAAGAGACTAATATGAAGCAAAATCTGAAGCTGACAAGCAGAAGATGAGAATGGCCTGATCCAAAGAGCATGAGTCAAAGGGGAGGGAAAGTTTTGGATTGATGAGGTAAGAGGAATGGTCTAGGAACAGCACTGGTTTAGGATGCTAAAAGAAAGACACTGTCACATATGTAATAATAAAAATAAATCATTCATTCAATCAACTATTGAATGCCTATAAAAGACAAGAATCGTGCCCTGTGCTGGGGACACATAGTAAGCAAAAGTTGACATGGTCTCTGCCCTAATGAAGCTTTGAGTCTAATGGAGGACATAGACATTAATCAAATAATCACACAAACAAATACAAAATCACATCTGTTACAAATAAAAGTATATCTGCTACAAAAGAGAGGTTTAGATTTCCAGATTGAGATGGAAAAACACACACACTACAAATCATTCCCTCCCATTCCAAATGCATACAAGTGCTACAAAAAATTATAATTAAAAATGTTTAAAATACAGAGACAGAGAGAGGTCTTGAAGTATGAAAAATGGAGAAGGAAATCATAGTGTTTAGTGGAAGCTAAAGTCAAGAAGCCCACAGAGGATCCAGATGAGATACAGGTCTTTGGGGCTGGGATTTTAGTGCTCTATGGTAAAGGAAACTGGAAACCATAAGATTCAAATGCTGCAATGAGCCAGAACTGGGTTCACTCTGTAAAACTGAGCTTTGTAAATATGTTGTTCATGTATGAACTGGGGTGGGAGGATCTCCACACAATTGTCCAAGTTTATGAGCAGAAGCTAGGCATTTGCCCCTAGCCTTGGACCAGAAGCCTCTCTCTATACTTCTGATAATGCAGGGTCCAGACTGCATTACTCTAGTTGTCCAAAACTTCAGGGTGGGAGGAAGGAAAGTAGGAGGTTCGACATAGCCATTGTGGAGAGTGAGTGAATAAATTACAATTTTATAGCTGAACCATTGGGACCTATTGTGTGACTTCCTCCTGCAGCACTTGGTGCCGATATGGAAAGAATATATAAATGGATTCATCTAGGATCAGGAATTTGCCAGACCGAGGTGATGAACAAAACAGAGGTGAAAGAGAATTTTGGCTACAGAAAGGAGTGTTTTTAAAATCATGAGCCTTAGACTCTAAACTGGAGATAAAGAGGAAAATGAAAAAAAGAGAAGCTAGAAGAGTTATTGGATTACATGTTTTGAAGAGGTTGAATAAAATTCTGGTAGCAGTGTTGAACAAGCAACTATAAGGAAAGGAGATTGTGGTTACAGATAGTGACATATAAAATAGTGATTTTGTCAGTCGATCAATTAGAAGTGATAATAATCAACATGAGAATGCATAGCAGAAGTGGAGAGGAAGAGGAGATCATGACTGATTAGGAGATTAAGAAGCCCAGAGTTAATGGCATAGAATGGGTCATCTATGCCATCATCATCCATAGGTAATGTGTAAAGATGGGAAGAACTGAATGGAGATTACCCAGGTGCCAATGTTTTAGATGATGGCAAGGGAAATGACTGGGAAAGTTGGTGGATGAGAGCAAGCAATAGGTTAGAGGGTAATAAAGATAAATAGAATCAGCCTCAGTGGAGAGGGCTTTTATAAGATGGTGGAGAAATGAAAGTGGAAATGATAAGCCAGAAAGACACCAGCCCTACCTTCTGGTCCTAAGGTATAAAAATTTTGTGAAAGTCAACAGCCACAGCCACTCATGAGAGCTTCAGATCTTCTCAGAAAAGAGCCAGATTTCATTAAAGGCAAGGAAGTAGAGGGAGTCCTCTGGCAATAGGTTGAAAATATGAGGATAGGTATTGCTGGCTATAGAACAGCTGTTCTAGAGAGAACAGCAAAAGAGTTTGGGAGGTGAGGAAATATAGAGCAGCTAGTTCAAGAGTAAGGAAGCAGCAAGCATGGTGGGGACTTCATTTATGCTTTGACTGACTAAAAAGGAAGGAGAAATATGGAGGATCTGGTCTCAGTAACCTCTTTGAGGAAGGTAGCCATCTGTCCCAGTAGCCGGAAGACTTAACTCATTTGACTGAGTTGATGGTGGATCCAGAACCTGCAGATAAAACTAGCTACTTGATGAGCTACATTTATTGGATGAATATTAGGTACCAAGTATTGTTTGCATTTATTTCATTTAAACCTTACAATAGCCTTGTGAATTGTGTCATCATTCTAATTTTACAAAAGAAGAAACTGAAGCTTAGAGAGACTAAGATGGCAAAGCCAGAATCCAAAGTTTAACAGAGGTTGCTACCAGTGGCTCATGAACCATTGTAGCCCAAAAATATACTTTGAATGATTTGTTTGGCCTGCATGTTTTCAAAAGAAATACGTATAGCTCAGCAGCAGGAGGAGTTATACCTAGACCACCTTACTTGTTTTCAATGTTACTGAATTACTCCTGTGGGCATCTAAATTTGCTAGCCTTGTTTAAACTAGATGTGTCTGACTCCATATTTTGCTTCCTCTAAAGTATTTAACAAGAAAAGGCAGGTTTCCATTTCTGGCCATGACAGAGTAACACTCTAAACAACTCTAAAATTGGACAAAATATATAAGCAATTGCCTTCAGGCACTGGACCACAAGAAATGCAGGACCATGCTCCTCAAGGGAAGGAAAATACATGAGATGAATTTCACATTTTCCCTAGATTGCTCCCTGCGGGCAATTTCCAGATGATTGAGTAGGGAGGTGAAGTCTAAGCAGAGGACGGCAGTCTCACTGAGCTAACGAGCCAGGTGTGAGTTTGGAGCTACTGAAGCAGCTGGAATGTGTGCATCATGGTTCAAGTGAAGAAACAACTGGACAGAGGAGGGGTCCTGAAGTCTTAATGGAGTGCCTGGTGGGTTACAGGACAAAGGCTGCTCTATACATACACAGGAAGAGACTCCACAAGGCCCAGGAAAGAATAAATGATGCAGGACCAAGAGCCAACTGGAGACAAGAGAGGGATGTTGGGGCTGAGAGATGTTGAATTTCTAGTCCAGCCAGTGTTGACAGGCCTTATTGATAACCCTGGATACTAAGTTGAAACTCCAGAAGTGTCATGTCTTATGAACAAGGACCATGACCTTAAGTAAAAGCCACACCCTAAGAGTAAGGAGAGCTGAAATTTTTAAAATTGGTGATAAACAGAAACCTACAGATCCAAGAAGCCCAGCAAACCCCAAGTAGCATAAACTGAAAGAAAACCAAAATCAAATCTAGGTATATTACAGTTAAACTACTAAAGAGATAATTTTAAAAGGAGCTATGGAAGGAAAAAAGACATTAAATTCAGGAAAACAAGGATAAAAATGTCTGATTTTCTGTCATAAACAATGGAGGATAGAAGATAAAGGAATATCATCTTAAAATGCTAAACAAACAAACAAAAGTCTACCTAAGTCTTTAACCAGTGACTTTAAAAGTCTTTAATCAGTGAATATGTCCTCTAAAAATGAGAATAAAATAAAGACATTTTCAGATAAATGAAAACTAAAAGAATTTGTATCCAGCAGACCCGAACTATGAGAAATACTAAAGGAAGTTCTTTAGGCTGAAGGGAATGCTATATCAGAGGAAGAGTTGTATCGACAACAGAGGAATAAATAACACTGGAAATGGTAAATATTTGAGTAAATATAAAGACTAACACTTTTTTTCCTTTCTTAATTTCTGTTAAAGACAACTGATAGTTTAAAGAAAAAATAATGGGATTGTTTTGTGGGGTTTATATATATGTAGAAGCAGAATATTTGACGACAATAGCACAAAGTATGAGGATAAATGGAATTACTTTACAAAAAACAACTCCATTTACAGTAGTATCAAAAATAAATAAAATACTTAAGAATACATTTTTTAAACAAATTCAAGATTTGATCACTGAAAACTACAGCACATCACTGAAATAAGTTAAAGACTTAAATAAATGGAAAGACATTCCACGTTCATGGATTGGAAGACTTAATATTGTTAAGAGGGAAATTCTCCACAAATTGATTCATAGATTCAATGAAATACCTATCAAAACCCCAGCTACCTTTTATTTTTGCAGAAATTAACAAGCTGATCCTAAAATTGATATGAAAATTCAAAGAATCCAGAAAAGCCAAAACAATCTTATAAAAGAAGTACAAAGTTGGAAGACCCACATTTCCCAATTTTAAAACTTACCTACAAAGCTATAGTAACCAAGACTGCATGGCACTTGCGTATGGATAGACACACAGCTCAATAGAATAGAATTGAGAGTCTAGAAAGAAGCCCATACATTTATGGTCAATTGATTGTTGACAAGTGCCAAGACAATTCAGTGTGAAAGAATAGACTTTTCAATAGATATTGCTAAGATAATTGGATATTCACATGCAAAAGAATGAATTTGGACCCTACTTCACGCCATATCAAAAACTAACTCAAAATGAATCAAAAACCTAAATGTAAGAGCTAAAACTATAAAACTCTTAGAAGAAAGCATAGCATAAGTCTTCACGACTTGGATTAGGCAATGGCTTCTTAGATATGACACCAAAAACTCAAACAACAAAAGAAAAAATAGATAAATTGGACTTCATAAAAATTTAAAACTTACATGCTTCAAAAGACACTAGCAAGAAAGTGAAAAGACAACCCACAAAATGGGAGAAAATGTTTCATATCAAATATCTGATAAGGGACTTGCATCTATAATACATAAAGAACTCTTACAACTCAACAAATAACCCAGGTGAAAAATGGGCAAAGGATTTGAACAGACATTTCTCCAAAAAAAATATACAAATGTGCCAATAAGCATATGAAAATATGCTCAACATCAATAGCTATCAGGAAACACAAATGAAAACCACAATGAGATACCACTCCATATCCAACAGGATGGCTATAATTAAAAACATAGACAGTGACAAGTGTTGACGAGGATGTGGAAAAATTAGAACCCTTGCACATTGCTGATGGGATTGTCAAATGGTATAGCCACTTTAGAAAACAGTTTGGCAGTTCTTCAAAAAGTTAAACACAGAGTAACCATATGACCCAGCAATTCCACTCATAGGTACCTACCAAGAAAATTGAAAATACATGTTCATACAAAAACTTGTACACAATGTTCATGGCAGAATTATTTATAATAGACAAAAAAGTGGAAATCACCCAAAGTCCATCATCTGAAGAACGGATAAACAAAATGTGGTATATCCACACAATGGAATATCATTCAGCCATAAAAAGGAAGGAAGTATTGATACATGCTTTTCACATGAATGAACCTTGAAAACATTATGCTAAGTGAAAGAAGCCAGACACAAAAGGCCACATATTATATGCTTCCATGTTTAGAAAATGTCCAGGATAGGCAAATTCATAGAGACAGAAAGTACATTAGTGTTTGCCAGCAGCTTGGAGGAGGGGGAATGGGGAGTGACTGCTAATGGGTACAGAGTTTCTTTACAGGGAGTTGAGAATGTTCTGGAATTAGACAGTGGTGATGTTTGTACAACTCTCTAAATATATTAAAATCTGCTGAATTATATACTTTAACAGGGGTAAATCTGATGTTATTTGAATTATATCTTAATTTTAAAATTTGAAGAACTCTGTAGAAGACATAAAATAAAGGCTGTCTTACTTGGGACAGGAAAACTCAATATTACAAAGCTGTCAACTTTTCCTGAATTAATCCATAAATCCTATGCAGATCCAATCAAAATCTTAATAGGACTCTTTTTTTATTTGACAAAAATTATTGTAAATTTCATTTGGGAAAATAAGCATGAAAAAATCATAAGAGAAAAATCTGGAAAATATCATAAAACTTAAAGTGGTTGAGGTTACAGAATTAGCTCTCCTGGATATTAAATCACGTATGTGTGTTGAAATGCTACAATGTGTAAAAGCATAGTTAGTGAGGTATTTTTTTATTTTTAATTTTTTAAATAATGTAAATATATTACCTTTATAATAACCAAACAATAAATTAAAAAATTAAAAACTGAATACTCTATGCATCCCCTTATCCGACGCTAGTTTATTCTACTTCAGGCTGAAAATCCCTCTTCTTTCAACGTCTGCATGATTTCATGTGCATGATTTCAAATTGCTTTTTCAGCCTTGTTGATTTGCTCTGAATATAGATAAATTTATGGATAGCTTCCCTAGAGTTGGACACCCAACCTGAATACATTTGATGTGAACTGATTGGCACACAATAAAGGTCTATTTTCCTGGTTATTCTGGTTACTTCATTTACATTAATGCATCCTAAAACCACATTAGCCCTTTGGGGCAGCTAATTCACAATGTTGACTCATACTGAGTCAAAGACTACTGACTGAGGCCCTATGACCTGTTCACCAACAGTGCTGACAAGCCTAAACTGTCCTTATCATCTTGTGCCATGTGCAGTTCATATTGGGAATAAAGAATATGACCTTTCCTTTACTTCCGTCAAATTTCGTTCTGATCTCGTCCCAATCCTTTGAACTTGATACAATCATTCAAGGTATTCATTAACCTGGCCAGCCCTGTGATATCTGAAAATTTGTAAGGAACAATCCTTAGATCATCATCTGAGTCACTGATGAAAATGATTATCAGAACGTCTTGGGGGACACAGACTACAGATAATATGAACATTTCCTTATGCTTTAATTGGTTCCCATCGTGTTTCTGACATCTAGCCCAAAGGTGCTCAGATCTTAGTGCATTTAAAATCACATGAGTAGCTTCACAACTCCCTGGACTCACTGCTAGAGATTCTGATTCAAAAGGTCTAGAATGAGGTCCAACAACTGGCAGAACTCCACAGTAACTCTCCACAGAACTCTTAGATTTATGTAAGACTGTAGTTCTCGCTGTGGTTACAGTCATACTGGAGAGGTCATGTCATACACCTTGCTGAACGCAAGAAGATGCAGTGTCTATTGAATTTACTTCACCTACCAGCCTAGCTCCCTGTCAAAGAAGGGAATGGGGTTAATCTGACACAAAATGCAAATTATCTTCTTATGAACAATGTTGCCTATGTGCTCACAAGCCATTTTCTAATAATCAGTCCCAGAAGTTTACCTTCATGCATTTTTATTCAATTAACAAATATTTGGGGGGCCTCATATATGCCAAACATTAAGCTAGTTTATACTCCCACCATTAGTAAGAGTTTTTCCTTGTACCCATGTTCACATTGCATCTTATAATTCTTCACTGTACTTAGTTTGACAAGATAGGATAAATATATTTGTGTTATTTTTTAATTGAGATATAATTGACATATAACATATTAGTTTCAGGTATGCAACATAATGATTTGATATGTGTATATATTGTGAAATGATCACCACAATAAGTCTAGCTACATTTGTGTTATTTTAATTTGCATTTTTATATCTTCAGTAATGAAGTTGAAAACTTTTTCATATTTTTCTTGGCCATTGCAAACGCCCTACTGATTTCCATTTATCAATTGCTGTATTTATGTTGTTTTCTAATAAACATGTAAGTTATCACTGTTATTTTTAATCCATTATATGGGTTGCAAATAGTTTTCTCAGTTTCTTTGCTTTTCTGTTTTCGGTTTGTTGTCTTTTAACCTTTTAATGATTTTTTTCTTTTATGGCAAATATGTTTCTATTTCTTATGTAGACAAAGCTAACAATCTTATTATTGTAGTTTCTTCCATTATTTGAAACCATGTTTAAAAAGTCTTCCTCCAAGATTATGTGAATATTTAATTATATTATCTTAAGAACATAATCTTTTATATTTTTGTATATTTTATATGTTTGATACCTTTTTTATCTTTTATATATTTTCATAATTTTTAAAAAATATAATCCTTCAAAAATCTGGATCAAGGTTATAAATAGCAGTATTGTTTAAATACTAAAATTTGAAGAATTCCCTGACTGTATCATAAGATGAGATTAGTTGATTACGTAGGACATCCATAAGATAGAACCCTATATAGCAAATGAGATTTTGCTCTAGAAGGATATTTTCTGACATGAAAATATTCATAATTTAATGTTAAGTGAAACAAAGGAGGACTTCATATAGACACACACACACACATACATATATATGTATTCCAATTCTGTAAAAAAAATACTGTGTATATGTTCATAAAAGACAAGGAATTGGACGAAACGCAAGGATAAATTGCTCTCGTGTCTGCAAAAATGTTAGCAGTGTTTGTTGTAGGATAATGAATATTTTCACATCTTGCTTGCTTTTTATATTTTCTAGAGTTTCTACAATAAACATGCTTTGACAACAAAATATGACACATGAAGTTTGAAGCTAAAACTATATACTGTGTTGAACTCTAAAAACTTTGAGCAAAATAGGAAAATATGGTAAAGGAGAAAGTAGAAACTATTTGGTTTTAGGGACCGGCCCAGTGGTGTAGTGGTTAAGTTCGCACGCTCTGCTTCTGTGGCCTGGGGTTTGCAGGTTCAGATCCAGGGCGCAAACCTACGCACCGCTCATCAAGCCATGATGTGGTGGTGTCACATATATACAAAATACAGGAAAATGCACACAGATGTTAGCTCAGGCCCAATCTTCCTCAGCAAAAAGAGGAAGATTGGCAATGGATGTTAGCTCATGGCCAATCTTCGCCACCAAAAAAAAAAAGAAACTATTTGATCTTAGATGACCTGAATAATATTTGGAAATTATTTAGAAATTTTTGTTTTCAAATACAACTGTGTGGTCATTGTGAATCATCAATGCCCAAACCAAGTCAGTAATATACTTACTGTCAATGAGCACAAATTTAACTATTTCTATGTTGTCATATGCAAATATAAATAAATACACTACCACATTTTACTAAAGATGGAGTCAGCATATTTCCTCACTTAAACTCTTTTATTTAAATGATTTTTAATAGTTAATTAAAACCCCGGCTCTGGGATAAGAGTTTCAACAATATGATGATTTAGGTGGCTCATTGTGTCGAGGGTCCCCAAGACCACCCTCAGGTTTGATGATTTGCTGGGAGGATTTACAGGACTCAGCATAAAGGAATACGCATGGCTATGATTTATTACAGCTAAAATATCAAAGCAAAATCGAAATGAAGGCCAAAAGAAATCATGCCCAACTTCCAAGAGTCCTCTCCCAGTGGAGTCACATGGGACACACTTAATTCCCCAGCAACAGGTTGTGACAACACATGTGAAATGTTGTCTACCAGGGAAGCTCTTTAGAGACTCAGCACCCGGGGATTTTACTGAAGGCTGCTCACATAGGCATCCTCTGCTAGCATGTTCCAAAATTCCAGACACCCAGAAGGAAAACAGGTATTCAGCAAAAACCAGATTGTTTGTACAAACTTTCTAGGTATGGCAAGCCACTCTTTTCAGTTCTAGGAATTGTAGGAACCTTCTACAAATTCAAGTTCCCAGATGTCAGTCAAAGGGCCACCATGCAAGCAGGCACTTCCAAGGACAGCAGTTTCAGGCCTACAATGTTCACTCTTTTCTGCACACCTATATTCACTCTTAAGGCACAAGTTACCAAGTCACCAGATGTGGGAACCACATACACAAGTGTATCAGGCTCATCCATACTCAAAGTTAAACAAAGAAAAAGTAAATAAATAAAGTCCTACCCTAAAATTTACTTTTATTGGGCCCACAAATAAGTTATTTGATAAGCTACCAATTCAGAAGGGATCAGAAATTAAAATATTACAATGTTTTCCTAGATTTGTAAAATTAATGCACAATTGTTATAGAAAATGTGGAAACCCAGAAAAATATTAAAGAAATAAGACTCACTGAAACCCTCAATCATAGATTGCCATTGTTAGGTTTTTCTCTTCACGTACATAGATTAACATAGTTGTTACAGCGCGATGTTAAATTTTACGTTTAGTTACCTTCATTTTTCCATGTCACTAAAAATTCCAAACAAACATTGTTTGTACTGAAAAATATTTCATCTCTTGTTATAATTTCTAAAGCCTTCCCCCTCTGTTGGATATATAGGTTGTTTCCTGTCATTATATATATATTTTTTAATCCTCACAAAGCCCTTCAATGGCTTCCTATTGCTCTTAGAATAAAGATCAAAATCTTTAATATGGTCAACAAGGCCCCACGTGATCCAGGGCCTCCCTCCCTCTGCAGCTCCAGTTCAATCTTCCCATTTCTTCTCTTTACTCAGTCACCATGGCCTTCTCCGAATTCCTCAGATGAGCCACTGTCTCTCATTTCATGGTTTTCACATGTGTAGGTAGCCCCTACCTTAACATTTTACAATTACCACAGTTTTACTTAGTCATGTAGTTATTTAAGTACACAAATTTTTTAGACGTGCGTCTCCTATAATAGGCGGGAATCTCCCTGAAGGCAGAGACTACATCTGTCTTGTTCACTGATACACTTCCAGGGCTAAATGTCATACCTGGAACATAAACATGCAAGGACAATTGTAGAATTAAAGAATAAATGCATAAACAATGGGATTCTGCTTTTATGTGACTTTTTTAATCACTTAGTATATTTGATAACTTTACTCACTGGATTCCCACGTTTCTTAAGTTATCATTAAGTGTTTTCTTTTTGTAAAACTTTCATCTCCACATTATACCTTTTAATTATCTATTATGGTAAATAGTCAAAAACATTTAATTCTGGACATTTTTTCTTTAACTTGACCATTTTTTTAATTCTAGGAATTTTTAGATTTATTCTTTGGAGTTTTCTCCAAATCACAAAGACTGAGACCTATGACACTTTAAGTAACATTTATATTTTATCATATATTATATTATATTCATATTCACTTTTAGTAGTTAAATTTCAACTTTGAGTAAATACTTATTTCATAGAGTACTTTTAAAAATTTCCTTGTGGATAGGTGTTTTGCTTAATATATGTTTAAAAATCAATCTTTATCTCTTTTAGTATCTGCTTTTTGGAATTTATGGAGGCTTCGTTATAGGTGCTTCATATAAGATGTTTACCTACAGATTTTTGTTTGTGTTTTTTTTAATTGGAATGTTGGGCTAAAGCTGAGTTGGGGGTGAGGGAGGATTTTTCCCTTTGCTGGGTTGTGGAGGAACTGAGAGGCCTAGACTCTCTTGCAGGGCACAAGGTCAAGGACACCCCATTTGGAGGATGTGAACCAGTTCCAACAACTTGGTAATAGGATGGGGATAACAAGATAGATGCCCTGGAGGGTCCTAGGAATGGGGAATCGTTATGGTTTACAAATCTTGGAAATACTCGTATCTAATATCCAGTATTTTCTTTTCTATGTTGAATCTTCTCTTGTTACCTGGTATTGTTGGTAGACCCCAGTTGTTAAAGACTGGGTATTAATCAATGGTCCCATGTCTAGATTTGGGTTGAAGCTGTACAGGGAGAGCTGCAGTGGCCTAAGAAGCCAGTTAAGAAAGAATAAGTTATTATCCAAAGATCAGAGATGCAGACCAGAGGGAAGTCGCTGGCCCAAGTATGTGGTGAAATCTAGGAGTGATCTGGGGAAGTATTGAGTATTGTACAGGGAGTCCCAGAGACCTTGGGGAGGGGAAAATGGGAAAAGCCTAACTTCCCTGTGGTCAAACATAATGAGGGCTCAGATCCTTTCATTTAGAATTAAAGGGAAATGCTACTTCTGACAACTGTAGAGGTCAGCAACCTCTGGGCTACAAACCAATAAATTCTTTTAATAGGCAGTCAATGAGACAGAAACTACTTTTCCAGATGCTTTTGTGTCTTCCTGCCGTATAGTATTATGATTACTATGTTAAAGCTCTACTTCAAAATACGTGATATTAATAACTTAAAAAAAAAACATTGAATATAGATGAAGGTACAATAAATGTGGCATTGTCATATATGGTAATATGAATAAAGAGCCACAAAATACTTGTGTAATTAATCCTAGAAATTCTACTTAATAAAAACATCTTAAAATAATAATTTAAAAATATAGGGGAAAGCATTAAAAGGGGTTAAAAAAACAAAATAAATTCAAGTTAACAAAAATGCCTTAAAACTTTGGGATGAAAAGCACAAAGTATTGATTCATTAATAGTGATAAGGAGAACTATATATTATTTAAACTAGTAACATAGTATAAAAGTTTTGGAATCACATACAAAATTAGAGAGATAAGTAAAATAGGCAGCAGCATGAGTGCAAAACGGCAAATAATATTTTAAGCAATTAAAAGTATTTAAATATTTAAAATATTAAATTGCAAAAGGACAGCAGTGTGCTCTGCAAAATAGGCTCCCATGGCATCGAGTTCCCAGTAGAATGGAGAGTAGCCAACCGTGGCACAGACAGTGGGGCACCCTGTACTTGCTTCACTAGCTCTTCTTTCTGTATTTGGTCTTCACTATCTATTCTGACCTATGTTGAGGGTAGGACATACATCTTCCTCAGCAGATACTAATAGCTCTTAGTAGTTATACTTTCTTACAGTGCACATTTAGGGGGTGAACCAGTTCCTGAGCTCAGCTAAGATCAGGCTGTAACAATTAACCAAACTCTACTAACAGTACCAGCCCTTTCACACTTGTACGTAAGTGCCAAAGCATGGAAATATTATGTGCAAAAAAGTGTCCTTCATAGTGTTATTTACACCAGTAAAAAATGAAGACAATCTAAAATGACCAGGAGTGGAAAAATAATTACACATCCCATCATAAGTTAGCTTAAGGACATACTTTGGAACCCTTAGAAAACAATGATTTTTAAAGATGCAACCTGGGAAAATTCTTAGGATCGAATAATAAAGGTAAAAACAATATAAAATATACAAATGTGAGGAGCATATGTCAAATTTACAAAACATACTGAAAGCTAACATAACAAAATGCTAACAGCAATTATTAAGGTGACAGGTTATGGATTTTTTTCTCTACATTTTTTGGAAGAGTGAAATCACTTCCATAAGAAAAATTATATGTGCAAATATATATGAAATCTCTTTGCTTCCATGGTTTTTTGGGTCATAACCAAAAAATCTCAAGGTGATTAGGACTATCCAGTAGCCAGCCACTGACAGAATCCCATTTTCAGCCTTTCCAGTGGGTGTTCCCAAAGGGTCAGCATCCCTAGACCTGCATACCATCTTGATTCAGCCGTACTGAAAGTTTTAAAAGAGGATCACCAAAAAGAAGATGCTTTTGTAGAAGAGACGAATGATAAACCTCCAGAAGAAAAAGAGTGGGGCTCTTATATTGAGGAACCACATATATTCTTTAACCTGTTATCTCCATTTTCTTTCTTTTTTTGCCCAAGTTTATTGAGGAATAATTGACAAATATAATTGTATATATTTAAAGTGTACAATGTGATGATTTGATATTGTGATTTGCATTGTGAAATGATTACGAAGACCAAGATAATTCATAATCATTTTGATCATGTGAGGTAATCATCTACTACCTCACGTAGTTAACTCTTTTGTGTGTGTGTGCGTGTGTGTGAGTGCACGCGCGTGTGTGTGTGGTGAGAAAGCTTAAGATCTACTCTCAGCAAATTTCAAGTATACAGTACTTGAATTATTAAGTATTATATAAGTATTATTAAGTATAGTCACCATGCTGTACATTAGCTCCTCAGAACTTACTCATCTTATAGTGGAAAGTTTGTACCCTTTGACCTATATCTCCCTACTTCCTCCTCCCCCCAGCCTCTATAAGGAGTCTTACAGATAATGTGACACTACACAGGTAGTTAATCATTTGTGTAGCTTCAGACAGATATTATTTAGACATGGGCACCACCTTTACTTAAAGGAGAGACAGACTGGGACAGGAGGACCTCAGCTTCTCCTTCACTGTCCCAGAACCAGAGACCCATCGACTGTGACAACTGCAGGCTTCCTAGAAGCCAATTCCTCCCACCCCAAATGCATATCTAGACAAAACACTCTTCAACCACCTACAGAAGTCTCCCCAAGAGTAGTTGTGCTAAATACTGGAATTGTGTTAAATTCCAGTAACATTTTAATACGTCTACGATTAGAGATCTAGGCAGCTGTCTTGTTGGCTCACCTGTTTCCCAATTATAGGAAATCAACACCATGGTAAAAAATCAGGGTGGCTGACTTTGGAGGAAAGGACAGGGGCAGGGATTGCCCAGAAAGAAGCCCAAGGGAACTTTCTGGGGTGAAGGTAATGTTCTATATCTTGATAGAGGTTTGGGCCATACAAGTGTATGCATTTGCTAAAACTCAGGAAATTAACACTTAAGACTTGTGCGTTTCATTGTATATAAGTTTTACATCAGAAGAAAAA
Organism: Tapirus indicus; assembly: GCA_031878705.1. Taxonomy (NCBI): domain Eukaryota; kingdom Metazoa; phylum Chordata; class Mammalia; order Perissodactyla; family Tapiridae; genus Tapirus; species Tapirus indicus. Next base: position 15,569,310 of record CM062929.1, read on the forward strand.
ACTATAAACTAATAGTCAACTCTTGTTAATGAAACACGTGATGCAGTATGTTGATGTCAGTATATTGAGGTCTGCAGTTTACTTTGAATTGCGTCTTCAAAAATAAGATGGATTAATAGATGGTTAGAGGGATGGATAGATGTGTGACAAAGCAAGCATAGTAAAATGTTAATAAAAGAAAGTAGAGAGTGGGCATAGGGGTGTTCACGCTAAAATTTGTTCAACATTGCTGTATGTTTGAAAATTTTTCATAATAAAATGCTGGAGGGAAAAAGAAATCAACTGACATTCTCAGGCCCAGCTCTAATAAATTATGAAGTAAATATATTCCTTCGCCGTATCTGCCTCCAATGACCTCCTATACTCCTGATCATTTTAATTTTTTGGAGTAACAGTTTCATTCTCCTCTCAAAAACAGAATTGCCTATATTATTTCAGTATACTGCTAGTACTGTGAACACCACAAGGTTCAACTTTAATTACTTTGCCCAATCTAGAATATTCGAGTATTGAAGTTCTTTGGTTGTGATCACCAAATACTAACAACGCAAATTGGGAATTTATTGGAAGGATACAGGGAAGCTCACAAGATTGAAGGAAGGCTTGGAAACCAGGCATAGAACATACAGAAACTAGATTGCTTCAGAGTTTAGGTAGCAGGAAGCATAGTGTTGTCCCAGGAACTGACGCCATAATGAGTCAACTCCAATAATTAACAACCTTTCATTATTCTGCTCATAATTCAGATTTCATGCAGAGAATTTCCAACTGGCCTTCCTTGATCATTAGACTGTATTTAATAGGAGAAAGATCTTTCCAAATGGAAATTCGGGTGCTATTACCAAAAGAAACTGGAATGGATGCTGAACAACCAAAAAGCAAAACAAAACAGACACTACAGTGTACTTACAGTTTTCTGCCATCCTTAACAAGACACTAGATAGGGTATTACTTACTCAAACACCACTCTGTTTTTCACTTCCATCTCTCTCTCCTGTTTTGGTACTCCAACCTTGACTGTGGCCATCTTAAAATCTCCACCAAAATTTCCTAGGTTGTGTTTTTGCTCCCCTTCTCAGCCCAGAACCCACAAATTTATAAAGAAGCATCATTTCCCTGTACCCACTTACCAATGCTGGCTAAGGATTTAAGACTTCTCTGGTTCACCTCCTGGATCTCACACTAGTAAGTCTCAGCCTAGATCACCTTGGGTATTTGGATCTATTTCATGATCAGGAAGCTCTTCTCTGGATATTGGTGAAGATGGGATGTAGATCCAACTGCTTGTCCAACACAATATATCAGAACTTGAGAAAGCCCGAGGAACTAACCTGATCCACCTGAGCGAGAGCCACTCTCTCTAGAACAGGAGTGCTCTAGGATGAGCTTCTTAAAAGAACTGCTACCTAGGCACAGGAGAGTGATGAAAATCTGTAAAACAGAGTAAGCCATTTTAAGCAACTGGATTTGAAGTAACTAACAATTTCAACAGAAATTTGTAAGTAAGGAATGAAGTCCTGGCTCTGCAGCTGCACATTTGGGCCGTGTTTACGTGAGTCAAGAGAAAGCCTGGCTCTGAAGCTGACACACTAGCACGGTTGTGGCTGGTGCCTCTCGGGGTAATTGGGAGCACATCCAGCAAGGGTTGGCCCTTCAGCATAGGAGGCTGGGGACCAGCTGGAGTTGTTCTTTCCATGGGTACCACACCCCTGGATTTTCAGGGTGTCCTCACACCACTGGCTCCATTGTGAAAGATCACACCCATCGGCAGATAGCAACCTGGGGGGTTCCCATCACCACTTGATTTTCCAAGTTCTGACTTCATTTTCTCCAGGGCATTTTCTCCTCATTTTTCTGGTTATAAGGGACTGCAGCTGCTTTATTTGGCTATGTTTGTCCTTAAAAATGGAATATTAATCTGTTTAAGAGTCTACAGCTGCCTATTCATATTCAGAAAATTTTAATTCTAGTTCTGGCTTCATAAATTATTAATTGTATGAGTTTGGGAAAATCACTCAAAGTTCTCTAAATTGTAGTTTGTTCACCTGTAAAAAAAAAAAAATCTGTCCTGTCTACTTCAGATTATTATAAGGATCATATGTCATAATTTTGTACTATTCCACTATAGGTTTCCTATGTGTTTCTGATAAAATTGCATGGGTTCTTTATATATTAAATATAGTAACCATTTAAAAAGTGTTTAAGTCTAGTGTTTGCCTCTAATTCTTTTTAAGTTGCATTAAAAATATAAAAAAGATTAATTGCAATGATTATAAAAAGAATACATAAATATTATAGTTTTTAAATAAAGAGACACTCCAAAAAATTTAAAATTACCCACAACCTCACCATGTGCATTCTGGAATATACAATTATTTTTTGGCTATGCATATATTTATGAAGACATACATATTTTATAACAAAATCAGGATCAGAGATACACACTGTTTTGTAAATTCCATTTTTATTTCACAATATGTTGCAAATATGGACATGTGAAACCAGTTTGTAAAATATGAAATATCTTGCAAACATTCCCTATTACTGTCACTATAATAATTATTTTTACTATTGACCCAGCAAAAGTTATTAGTTTTCCTAGGATAGTGATTAATTTTAAGATTATATTTCCATTTTTAAAAAATATTATTTTTAAAATAAAACCAGCTAAACGTACAGAAAGCTGAGAGCTAAACAAAGAGCATAATGTCTCTAAAAAGAACTTGCAAACATGAATGTGGTCAAGTACTTTGCCCAAAGAATGGAAGCCTGGATTTTGCTCTCATATATATTGGATTTGAATTCTAGCTCTGTCCCTTTAAATCTTGCTTTTCCTGTCTATTAACAAAACAAAATATAGTCCTTACCTTAAAATAACTTTTTAATTTAGTACTTAAAACACTTACACATAAGGAAAAAATAATAAATAATACCTGTCATTAATAATATTACTACAATTACTCATATTCAATCATATATATTTAAGTTATAAAAACAGGCCTTCAAAAATACTGAGGATGTTATGGTTTTCATGGTTTAATTTACAATATGACCTATCATTCAACTGCCACAAAATTGTCTTCCCCTTTTACCTGGACAGAAAATTGGACCATTAAAATCTTTCCTAATACCATCTTACTGGCAGAATAAATGGAAATACATGATCAGAGATTTCACAAAAAGAGAAAGTATAATAATCATTGCTTCCAATAATGTAAACATTTAATAATTGTAAATGTTCAACCTTCCTATTAATTAAGGAAATGCTTACAATGATAATATATAAATTTTCACCAATTATGTTATTAAAGGAAAACAAACACAAGAAGCCCATTGCTGGCAACTGTCTACTAAAATAAGCATTCTCATACATGGGTGGTGGTGGCAAAAAGTGCTACAGTACTTTTTAAAGTAACTAGATAGTATGTAGTAAGATAATTTAAAAACTAATAATCATTTACCAATACTCCCAGTTCTAGGATTCTTTTCTAACAAAAACTTTTAATTATGGTAGAATCTTTATCACAGATTTGGTTGTGCTATCTTTATGTTAGTGAAAAATAATACAAATACCTGAGAACAGAGGAATAACTAAGAAAATATTCATACACCGATTCAGAGTAATACATAGCCATTAAAATATGTTTAAAGTAAGTTTCTAACAACATTTAAAAATGCCTGTTATAATGCTATGAAAAGTGCAAATTTAAGAATGTGTCATAGGCCTCGTGTTAGTTTGTTTTGTTTTTCATGCTGAAACAAGGAGGCATCTATTCAGACCTTACTTTTGTCCACAGCCAGAATGGGTCGATTATCTTCACTCTTCTTCCATTCATTTGCATCCTGACCAGATCTCATCTCGAACGCGGTGATGTATGGAACCTTCTAGTGTGGTTCCAGGTCTCTGACTATGATAGGAAATTGGTTGCAGCCTGAGGTTTGATTTTGTTGAGGAATACAACCCTGAAAGCCTTCCATTCACCCTCCACATTCTTTTCATTTCTTCCCTGACATATAACCTCTTAGTTGAAGCAAATACACATCTTGGGAAATAACACATCCCTGTACTCCTCTCCTTTAATCCGTGCTGCCATGAGTGAAAAAAGAGGATATCTGATGGGGGTTAGGTATCTGAGACAGGGAGGGAGCATATTGGCACTCTTATAAAAGAATTCATACATATGAGGTGGCGGGGGGGGGGGTTCACCTTTTCCTGGCCAGTGAATCTTCTGTCTTTCAGAGCTAAGGCCAGAGTGGAGTTGAGTCAAAATCTCTTTCTGCCTTGTTTTCCCACCCACCACGCTCAATGGCATTAGTTGGGAAGTGTGTATAGGTCATGATCTTTTAGTTTCAACCCAACTTCTGTGTCACTGCAGCTGGTGGAATTTCCTTCTGTTCTCTGGAACGTGGTCTCCTATAATTCAGTTTCGAGGGTCTTTAGTTCGTTTTATATACCAGTAATACCCTAATGGAGTACTGGGAAAGAGCATTTTATACACTGAATTTTAAAAGCAAATTTGGTAGTGCCAAATCTAAGTAGGCATTGCTAAAATAAACAGTTGCCATTACCTAGGAGTGTTTAAAACATCTTGGTCATAGATTCCTGTTTTAAATTAGCTGCTGAGAGTATCTGATTGTAAATACATGTTTATATTTCTTCAGAAATTCAATGCATAAAACTTTGTTTAATTACATAATTTCTTTTAATAAAAACCTATCTGGGGTTCTGCTACTCTCGTATCCATTTCTAAATTTGTCTTCCTTTCATTAAATAATGGTCCTACAGAGAAATTAATTGAGATGAATGGAAAAACAGGTAATGTAAAAAGAGAAAAATTATTTTGTTTTGCTTATGGACTTTTTTAAAATGATGGCATCAGCTGAATTTGATTAAATTGCTTCAAGGACAAAAGTGTCCATTGAAAACATCAGAGACATCCTCTTCTGTCTGTAGAGAAATGGCAATGGCAGCCAACTATGCATTAGTGAAATTTTAGGTCTATTTACTTACAGAAAGCCTGAGAGTTAGAACTACATGCAAATCTGCAAGCCACAAAAACACTGCAGAACGATGACACAATATGGCAGTGGCGTTCCAAGAGGTTTCAATTAAATGGAAAGCCATGAATGCAATTTATTTGGGATCTCCTTCTGTGACAGAAATGAGGCCTCTTGCTCATCAGGGCTGTGCCTTGCTGCGGCTTATGTGTGAACAGCTACATGCTGAGGGTCTTGCAGTCACTCTTCACATCAAAGCTGTAAGTCAAGCTTCTCCAGTAACTATAAAGCAAGTTAAATAAACACCCATCAGGGAAACGAGGAAAAGCTGTGGTTGAGAAAAATAGAGAGAATTTGGAACAGCAAGCAGAGGCAAATATTATAGAGAACGACACGTCCACACACATTTGGCAGAGCCAAGGATGTGACTTTCCCAAGTGTCTCAGCCTGGGGCTGTGGTGCACATAGCAATGCCCTGCCCAGGTCCTCCTTCAAGACTGACTTGCTGCTCAGCTAAGAGGAGTATGGTCAGCAGTGAGCGTCCAGCTGACAGAAACTTCAGGGTCAGCCTCATCTGCCTAGAACTGCTTTGCCCATGGTCATACAATTCTCGGTGTAGCCTGCATCCAATGACCAAGCAAACTGGGGATACAAAAGTTCAGCCATTAGGGGCCCACCCATGGTCTATTGGTTAAGTTTGGCTCACTCTGCTTTGGCCACCCAGGTTTGGTTCCCAGGCACAAACATATACCACTCTTCGGCAGCCATGCTGTGGCGGTGACCCACATATAAAATAGAGGAGGATCGGCATGGATGTTAGCTCAGGGCAAATATTCCTCAGCAAAAAAAAAAGTTCAGCCATTAATGTACACAATATGACTCCAGGTTGCCATAAAACATCAGAATCACAATAAAATAAAAATAAATAGAAAAAGAGTGTGAAGTAGAGAATAAAATAATACCAGATGGTAGGATTAATATACAAAGCACATTCTGTAAAGTCCTGTACATTTGCTAGCCATGGGCTGCAAATTTGAGCTTAATAAGAAATATGCCCTCTGAATTAGTAATGAATGAATGAGTGAACGAAGGAGTAAATAAAATACATAAAAGCCACAAAAATCACTAAAGAATGTAAAAATATTTGAAGATATGAAAAGACAAATCATGATTTAGCTTGTCAAGATAATCATGCAAATATTCTTCCCAAAATAATTCACAAATTTAACGCAATTCTCATACTTCCAAAGGGTTTAGGAAATTGACAAAAATATTCTGAAGTTCACCTGAAAGAAAAAACAGACAGGAATAGCTACAATATTTTGAAAAACAAGGTTAAGAAGGGAGAATTGCACTACCAGATTAAGATATGTAACGAAACAATGTTAAGAAGAATGTGGAAGATGGGCAGGAAGAAAAACAGATGATTCCAATCACACTAACTGATGAGACAGAAACAGACCCAAGCATAACACTAAAATTAAATTCGAAAATCACTTATTGCTTGTGATGATTCTGAAATTTTGGTAGGGCTCGGAACAGACAGCTTATTTCTACCTCACATTGTGTTGACTACAGCAGCTCAGCTGGGGCTGGAGGTTCCAAGATGGCTTTGATCGTGTCTAGTGCTTCAGCTGGAATGGCACGTGGGACTCGGACTGTCTGAACCTCCCTCTTTCTCTCTCTCAGTGGACTCTCATCTGCCAGTAACCTCGCATGAGTTTCTTTATATGGTGGCTGATCTCAAGAGAACAAAACAGAAGCTGCCAGTCTTTTAAGGCCCACAACTAGCACAGCACAACTACAGCCGCATTCTGTTGGCCAAACAAGGCACATCAACCCAGGTTCAAAAAAAGGTAAATAGATTGGAGGAGTTCCTTGTGTATACAGAGATGGGCTCCCCGTGCCCCACTGCTCATAACCACTTCTGCAGACAACCTACCAGACTAAAAGTTTCTTGTTATTATGATACACGTATGCACACATGCACACCCAGGCCCAACTGGTTTTGCAGACTAATTGTACCAAATATTCTCTTGCAGAGGAAAGAAAAATAAGGAATGTTCCCCAACTCATTTTATAATGCTTATGTAATCTTGATTCCAAAAGCATACTGAAGCACTGCAAGAAAGGAGAATAAGCCAGTCTTATTTTAAAATATAAATCAAAAAGTACCTAAATAAGGGGGCCAGCCGGGTGGTGTAGCAGTTAAGTTCACACATTCCACTTCAGTGGCCTGGGGTTTGCCGGTTCGGATCCTGGGCGTGGACCTACTCACCGCTCATCAAGCCATGCTGAGGCGGCATCCCATAAAGAAGAGCTACAACTCGACAACTATGATATACAACTATGTACTGGGGCTTCGGGGAGAAAAAGGAAAAAAGAGGAAGATTGGCAATGGATGTTAGCACAGGACCAATCTGCCTCAAAAAAAAAAAAAGATCACATTAAAAAAAAGTACCTAAATAAGATATTATCAAATTGAAATCCAGCAATGTATAAAATAAATATATAGTGTCCAATTTCAGGTGGGTTCACATCTGAAAACCTAATTTGTGTCATTTAATCACTAACAAAATAAAAGAGAAGTGAACATTTCAATGGATGAGGGAAATGATTTTTTTATTATTCAAAAATAATTCATGATTTTAAAGAGCTCTAAGCAAATAAAAATAAAAGTGAACTTCCTTAACCTGACACAGAATCTACTGAAAGCCTACAACAATCACCCCTAATGGTGAGAAGTTAGAGCATTACTTTGAAAACTGGAACACGATAAGGATACACACAATCAATACGTACTTCTGTTCAACATTGTACCAGATGTCCTAGCCAGAGGGCTAAGGGAAGAAGAAAAGATAAGTGGCATACAGGTTGCAGAGGAAGAAAAAAAAACAATAATTATTTCCTGATGATATTTTTTCCATTGAGAAACTTCAAAAAACTACTAGAGTAAACAATACAGTTTAGCCAAGTTATTGTATAAAAGGTCAATATATAAAATCAATTGCATTCTTACACACTAATAATGCAATAAGGCTGGCGTAGATTATTCAAAAAATAGCATAAAATTAGCTATTATAAATTAAAAACAAAACATATCTTAATCCCAAATAAACTCTTGTGAATTAATGTTAATTTTTTTAAATGAAACTATCGGACTATCAGAAATTATAGGTGACTATTTAAGTAAATGGAAAGAGATTTTCCAAGTGTCAAAGCCATGGAAAGAGTCATAAAGCAAATAACTGATAAAATAGACTCCATAAAAAATGTTAAATGGTATGAAAAATATATCATAACACTTAAGTGACAAACTCGAAAAATAGCCACAAATAAGAAAAAAGGTTAATACCCTTAATACACAAAGCATACTTATAAATCTTAAAATCCATTGAAAAAACACTAATACCCCAACAGAAATATTAGCAAAGAAAATTCATGGAAGGAAATATCACTTATAATCATGTGAATTTGTTTAGCCTCACCATACAAAATAATTGCCTATTAAAATAACGGAGATGTGTTACTTTTCAACCAGCAAATGGAAAATAACACCAAGAAAAGGTAATTTGTGTACTATGAGACAGGTCTTTCCAGACACTGCTGCTAGGAGTTGATGTTGCACAACCATTCTCCAGGCCATATTCATCTAGCACAATATAACAGTATCTATGCTTGACCCAGTATCTGGGTCTGTGTCTGTTTATATATCCTAGAGAAATAATTATATATTTATATAGTTTATAAATTTAAAATACATAACATATACTTATATTTTTTATATAATTATATTTAATATATTATATTTATATTATATAATTATATGCATATATATGTACAAAGTTGTCCACGATATTAATTAAACCATAGAAAAACTGGATATGCAACAAATGCAAAATGGTTAAATAAATTATGGCTCACCAGTAATTGATCTCAAATTTTGATAACTTGGGAACCCTTCTTCAAGAATTTTGTGCAGAAGCCCAATATATAAATTAGTTAAATGTGGAGCTGCTTTGTTTGAGAAGTGCAAAGGGAGCCTACATCCAGCTCCACTTGATGGCCTCCCTCTCAATTCCTGCTTCCCCCAAGCCCTGTGGTGGCTCCCAAGACATCTCTATGAATCCCCAAGACTACATGGAAAATTGTGGAAAAAACACTGCCATACAATATTATAAACTATTGAATTCATACTTTGAAAAATTTGTAATGATGAGAGCAAAACCTCAGAATATAATATCACATAAAAATTAATATACAGGGGGCCAGCCCCGTGGCACAGCGGTTAAGTTCACGCATTCCGCTTCAGCGGCCCAGGGTTTGCCAGTTCAGATCCTGGGCATGGACCTACTCACCGCTCATCAAGCCATGCTGAGGCAGTATCCCACCTAGGGCACCTAGAGGATGCACAACTATGACATACACCTATCTACTGGGGCCTTGGGGAGAAAAAAGCAAACTAAAAAGGAAGAAGATTGGCAACAGATGTTAGCTCAGGGCCCATCTTCCTAAAAAAAAAAAATTAATATACAAAACTACATTCTGTATGATATCAACTAGACAAATATATGTATGTAAATATCCAGGGATTCTTTCTATTTTGTTTTTTATAGTCATCTGTGATTTTCAATTTTTCTACCAAGACCGTGAATTCCTTTCATAATTAGGGTGAAGTGGAAAATGATTAACAAACATGTGTAGTTTTCATTCAGGTCCACTAGTTCATGCTAGAATTATTATATGCATCTGTATAAAAAAAAATCTTGGAATTTTTAAGAAAATTTTATTAGAAACAGCTAAAGAGCTCTTCATAATCTACCTCTGGGACATTTATCTTCAGTGTTATTCAGAGCACATCTGAAATCAATTACAGCCCCCCAACTGGCTTCAGGAACCTCTGTGTGCCTGCAGTCATCTCCACAGCAAATTGCCTCAGCCGTGGTCAATGTCAAAATTTCTCAGTTGCCTTGGTTGACCTAGAAATGTTTTATGTAATTTGCCATTATCTGGAAGGAAAACAGTTGTTAGAAAATAAATCTTTTTTGACTTTGTCTTGTTAAAGAGGTGCCAAGAAATATTCTTCATCGTTCAGACATACCAAAAGGAAAATAACAAATATTCAGTAAATAAATGGAACCTCCAAAATAAATCCAAAGAAAAATCACTGTTAATTCATCTCTAGAGACACAAAGTGAAGGGTGATTTGCTTTTTAATCTTTGAATACCAGAAATAGGATATCTATAAGGACTGTAAATGTGGAAATAAGAAGCAGAACTTTTATTTTTCCTTTCTTCCTCCATTCAGTAAACATTTACCTAAAAATCTGTAATATGAAGATATTGTACTAGGGGCTGCAGATAGAAATTCATGCATAATAGGGGTAAGGATGGAGACAGAAATGTAAAAAAATGATCGTAGTTTATTGAAGAGTACTATAATAAAGGTGTGTGCAAGCTGTTCTGGAAATTCAAAAGCAAAAACCACTAACTTACTTACCTAGGGGTGGAGCAACAAGGGAAAGAAATTATGAAGGGAGGAAGTGGAGGGGAGGACAGAAGCAGAAATATCTAGTGCTTCCCAGATGCAATGACAGTATTACAACCTTAAAAAAAAGGTAGGGAAATACGTTGCATGAAAAGAAAATAACTGATCTAGCTTTACTTTGATGATCACTAATCTCAAATGGTCCCTTAGAGCTTCCCAGCAATTCAGCTGTATTTCTGTAGCTCATTCACTTGCCTATTCTCCAAGACGACGAGTTCGTACCTTTTTCTCTCTCTTCAAACCTTCAACACTTCCTTTCCATCTTCTCTCTCAGATGATGAGCCTGCTTTCTTTTTCACTGAAAAAACAGAAGCAATCGAAAAAGGTTTTGACATACTCCCACCACCACATCTCCTGACTTGTCGGTACGTGTGCTCTTATTATCCACCATCCCTCCTGTGGCTGTGGATAAACTCTTGGCCTCTGAGCTGAGGCCAAGCTCTCCACTTGTGTGGTGGGTCTCAGCCCTCTTGCCAACTCAAGAATACTACTTCAATAATCGTTTCCTCTCTCCCCTGCATCTTCAATTTCCTTCTCTCTACTGAGTCATTCACATCAGCATACAAAAATGCTAGATCTTAACATAAAACCCTCACTTGACCCCACATTCCCTCCCAGCTGCCATAGTACATCTCTGCCTTCCTCTACTGCAAAACTTCCTTAAATGGTTGACTATACATGGTGTCTCAAATCCCACTCTTCCCATTTTCTCTTGAATGCATTCCTATCAGGGTTTTCTTCCAAACACTCCACTGAAACAACTCTCATAAACATCCCCAAATCTATCTCTATCACTCACACTCTCTATCCTCCACATCCCTTGTACCAGTACCATTTGACATACCATATATTTACTTGCTTATTTGTTGCTTATCTCCTCCAACGAGGCTTTAGTCTCCAAGAACTCTATCCCAAGGGCCCAGAACATTGCCTGGCATGTAAAAGGTATTCAACAAATATTTGTCAAATGGATGGGTGAGATCAATAAATTACTGTGCCTAAGATTATGCAGTTACCAAGTTGGGGAGCAGAGATTTAAACCCAGATGTATCTGACTTTAAAATCATGTACCCCAAAGCTTCATGCTACAACCTGGGCCTCTAATAAGGGTGTTTGGAATAGATGGCAGTATCATTAGTAAAGCAAGGTCTGTAACAGAAGGAAGATTTGAGATGGAGATTTGTGGAATCACTTAACAGTTTGCAAAATAAGCATAACGTTAGAGAAATTGCCTGCTTACTCAGGGGTGAGTAATCTGGCAGTCTTGGATATCTACTACACAATCCAGAATGAGAAATGGAACCACCACAGCCTCCAAATGACCTAAGCAGATGTCACAAAGCCCAAGCTTACACACACAAGGAGCTAAGCGGCTTCTCTCCGAGCCACAAGTTTAGGGTTAGGTATTCTAGCCACAGAAGCTTGAAAGCAACCAACTATGAGGATGATACTAGAGTGAGCACACCCCCACACATATGCACACACAAGTGTCAAAAGCCTTTGCAAGAACTTAAATGACGTAGTTAGGTTTCATTCAGCCGTAGCACAGCCCTGTACACCTCAATAGCCCTTCACATCTCAGCAGTGAGAGTCCTACAACACAGTCAAATGCAGGGTAGCATAAGGCATAAGGAGATAATTGTTTAGAACAATGATATGAGGTTGTGAAGATAAGACTAGTTGTATTCAGTATCTTCTTTATAAGAAGGCAGACAGATAACTTATATATTTTAGAAAGCTATCCATAGAATCTGGTTGCAAATTTTAAAGTCTGCATTTGAAGAGTTATAATTTCTGGGGAAAAAAAATCTATTTAATGAAAGAGCTCAACCCCTAATCATACTGGATTAATGAGACATTCGTATACTTCTCCAAAGGATCAAAAAGAGAATCAGTAAATGGATTTGATTTTTATCTTTAATTCATGTTTGACTCATGCTGAAGGTATCTGACAGTTAACATGTATATCACAACTCTGGCGTCGTGAAATAACAGCTGATATCAACAATCCAACACAAGTTGGTATTCCCTGGTCCGGGGAACGGGAGATTGCTTACTTTAGTAGTTCTGCGATCTTCTAAAGAGAGAAAATAGTCTTATTTGTGGGTAACTAAGTATGCTTTTTCCACGTACCAGATTGGTTTTTCTAAGATTAGCAGTATAATATTCTTAAAACTGGAAATAAACTAGCAGTACCAAAGGAAATTCCACTAATCAGGCTGTGAACTTGCAAACCAGAGAGAAAGAGAAAGAAGAGCTTAATATTAAAATTTTCCATTTTTTCCACTCTCATTAGCACTTCTGTTCTCAGATTTCACTGCTGGTATTACCGAGAGTGTATCGAAGCTCGTTTTTGTCACACATGGGAAGATTTATTTAACTTGAAAGTCTTTCCCAGTTCATGTGGATTGGAACCATAACTAAATACCTTGTCACATGTTTCTTATTGTGGATAGGCATACATAGCTTTCCAAAGAATAATTATTATTCCAGTGTAGAGATTTTGCCCAGACTTTCAAGAGGTAGAGTATAGATCTTGAGAAACTAAAAAACTTGTTTATGATTTTTAATCGGCAAAAGACTGTGTTCAAAATTAAGACATAGAAAACAACTCATTCTCTGGAAAATAGGAAAATAAAGTTTTTGAAAAACCAATTTCCCCTTTCCTTTAAGCCAGATCTAAGATCTATGGTAAAAAGATATTACATGAGGAAAAAAAGACCCTTTTTTTTTGTATTCAATAATACAAATATCATATAAGATACTTTAAAGATAGAATTTTTTGCTTTTTGGAGGAATGGAATGGTTTCCTGGATGTCACTAGGACCATCATTCTGCTTTCCAGACAATTTTTTTTTAAGTCCCTGCAATCTTACATCCAAACATAAAATTCAAGGCAATATAACATAGGAGTTAAGACCATAGGTTCTCCAATCAGGCAGACTTGAGTTTGAACTTTCCATTCTACCTACTATCCTAGTAACCTTGAGCTAATTTCTTTGCGCCTCAGTTTTCTCATCTGCAAAATGGGATAAAAGAATGACCTGTTTCATACTTTCAGGATTACGGAAAGAATTAATGAAACAATACACATAAACCACCCAGCACAGAATAAATGCTCAAGCCCTGTTCTCAGTGGTTATGATTGTGAACGTGACTGTGATCATGATAAGTAGCATAGTTTGCTGGGAGTGAGTCTGATTTCTCTCCCTGCCACCACTTGCCTGCCTGGCACACAAGTCACACAATATTTCCTTCTTAAATATTTTGTAATAGCCTGATGAAGGGATGAGTTTTAACCTGGATCCATGCTCTTGAAAGTCAAGAAATGTAATGGCTCCTCTTTATTCCATTTGCTCTACCCTCTTCGTTCCTTCAACTTTCTTCCCAACTTTCAGGAACAACCAGAGAGGGAAAGAGTGAGAAAATTTGCTCACAAACAGGAGAATATTTTCGAGGATTTGGAAATTGGGGAGCACAACATTTATTCCTGGGAGAGTGGAAATGGGGTAACATAAAATGAAATATGAAAGACTTTTACCCTAAGTGAGAAGAAAACAAATCCTGATTTCTGTATATGTCAGTCATTGGTGTGATACAATGAAAGGCCAGTCTAGCAGCTACTTTTTGCCCCCACATTCCAAAATTGTGCCTTGAGCCTTTTCCGTTTCTTTAAAACAAACTCTCGTCACGTGCTAGTTGTATTTAAAAAGTACCAGTGAACAAAATGCAAAATTAACCCAGTGTTATTACAAACCAAGAAATGATGACGATAAAGAAGGCAACTTTATTGGAAGACTGAAAAGGGATGTTCAGGTAAGTTCAGTGGATCCTGAACTACTTTGTAGTCTTCACCCAAATTCTATCCAGAAAGGAAATTTTCTGTTTTCATATTGGGCTTGACAAGCGTGTTTTGTCAATTATTATCAATGACTGAGCTTGACATTAGAAAATGTTATTTCTTCAAACTAAAAAGAACCTGTAATGGCCCTTCCCTGTTGTGCTTCCTCATCCCCCCATAATTATGCCCTTTCACCTCTGTTTTTTTTCTTCTTTCTTCTTCTTCTTTTACTGCAGGATTTATAAAATCCTTTGAAACATGTTGTTTCCAGATGTAGGTCCCGAGTGCCCTGTCATTTACTTCCTGTCCAAGCACTGAGCATATGGAATTACACAAGTTCGGCTGTATGATTCCGCCCTCCAATGCCTTCATTAAACTCCAGATTTTAAAGAGTCTGCCCAATTCCTGGCAGGGACCTTTCCATACTTCCACCCCCAAAGCTGTAAATTACTACCTCATTAAACTCAATTGTAAATGATTAGGTGTCTGGAATGTACTTTCCTTTCCCTGCAGCCTCCTTAGAGTAATTACTGCATCGCGGGCCTCCCTACTTAACTTAGCACGTTATTCAAGCACGGCAGTGTTTGAGGAGCTCACTGAGGGAGGATATTTTATTTTTGTTAGGCTATTATAACTATCTTTTCGTTCCAAAAGCAGACGATTTGTGATCTTCCATTTCCCATTGAGCAACTTCTCTTTCAACAAGAGAGAGCTGTAATCCAGGCCTTTTTCAAGAATTAATTTTTCCTTCTACCACACAGGCAGTTGGAACTACAGAACTCTTTTTTTGAGCATCAGTGAGATAATTTCACATTTTTAAAAGGCTGCTCTTGCTGCCATTAATTTCCATAGGTAAAGATCATCCGGTAAGAGAGTAGAGCTTATAAATTCTAATCACAAGAAAAAAAAATCTGTAGCTATGTGTAGTGATGGAAGTTAATTAGACTTATTTTGGTGATCATTTCACAATGTTTGCAAATATTGAATCATTATTTTGTACACCTGAAACTAATATAATGTTTTATGTCAATTATATCTGAACTTAAAAAAAAGATCATCTGTGAAACGTTTGAACTTTTTTCTGAGACAAAGAGAAACAAAGGCAGCTCAGGTAATCAGTGCCTATTCACCTAATTCTGATTCTTGGATGAAGTTTGCGTAAAAAAAACTTGAAGGGTCTGGAAAGGTCGTGGGTAAAGGGTTGGAGAGAGAGAAAGAGGAGGAGGCGCTGTCACATTGAATAAATAATCTATCCAAAGTTCCCAGCCTGGTTGCCATCACGTTAGCAGGAAAGGTAAAACTAATATTCCCTGAGGGACAAAAGCTCAGAAGGTCAGTCCTCTTTCTTATGGAGGTTTCTGTCTCTTTAGCTGATTCATTGCTTTAGTCTTCAGATTTTCACTATGCCTGTCTTGGGCTTCTCTGCCACTTGTTTCACTGTAGTCAATCAGTTGTGTATCACCACATCCCTGGAATATAGGTAAAGATATTGACTTATCATATGGAGAAAGAAAATGAGGGCCATCAAGCAAAATGGGATAACTGAGGTCAAACAAGTATTAGCAGTACAGTCAGTGTTGAAGTAGAGTTTCCACCATGTGTGAAGAAAAATTCAAAAATAGATAAAGGAACGGAGAGTCACTAATTCCTTCCTGACATCTGTGAAAGGAAAATTCAGGAAGAGATAAGGGAATAGAGCATCATTCATTCCTAACTCAGCCTATGAATGTGTTCTTGTGTATTGACAAGGATCTTAACGGAGATTCATTCGTATCTGGACATGACAGATAAGGGGTGGACCAGGTGTCCACTTGTCTGCATTCACTTGTGTGTGGAGGAAGTTCAGATGAACTTTGCTTGGGAGACCACTCTCTAATTGAGATGGAATAAAAGGGTAAAACGCAGGCTTGGTTCCCAGCCTGGCACCTTGGAATAGACGGTAGGATTGTAGGAAAGAGGTAAAGGAGGTATTTCCCCAAGGAAGAAAAAGGAGCATAGTGTTACCCAGGTGACAACGTGTGACATAGAGTCACGAAGGGTGCAGCCTCCTCGCTTCTGCCTACACACAGCATAGCTTTGGTCTGATGAAGACTGGAAGAACTGCAGTGTCACTCAAGCACCCCAAAGGCCTGAGGATTTGCGAAACCATCTTTTGGCAATGTTATCAGTTTTGTCGTGGTAGACACTAGCAGCAGTGATGACGCTGAGTCACAATTCTCAGGAAGTTTCATGAACATCAGACATTCAAAAGGGCGCACAGGATGGAAAAACATGAACTGAAGTAAGAAACCAAAGAAATAATTAAGTAAGACTTGAAAGGACTGCATGTCCTTTGTTAGCCGTGGGCAAGTACCAGTGGAATTTATTACTACAGTGACCTTATCCAGACCTATGGTCTGGTGAGTTCTGGGAAAATCAATGTTCACAAAGAAACATATTAAAATTAGTACCACAAAATGGGCACAGAAAAAATTAACTAGTGAAGGAGACTGAATAGAAGCAAAGCAGATTTCCGAAATACTTTATGTTAACAATGTTTTAGGCAATTCACTCCCTGGCTAATTTTTTATTAATTTTTAAATTATCATTTAAAACCTATTTGAATATTAAGGTTTTCTTTCCCCCATAGTGGAAGAAGAAACAAGAAAGGGTATGAGAGGGATCTTTGATTACTAATGATGCAAATATTTTTATATATTTTAAGCCATTTGTATGTCTTTGTTTTTGAATTACCTGTTAAAACATTTTTTTATCTGCCTTTTTCTTATTGATTTATAAGAGCTTTTTATATGTTAAGGGTGATAACACTCTGTTCATTTATTTTACAAATATATTTTACCTGTTTTAGAATTGGACTTTTAAATTCATTTATAATAATTTTCAAGGTAGACAATTTCTATTTTTTATTCCCCTTTATTATTTTTCCTTTAATTTTATGCTTAGAAATATTTTACTGGCCCTGTAAGCAGAATCTGTTTTACTGTATTTTTGACAATTTTTATCTTGTAGTTTCACTTTTCCAATTAACCCCTATCCAATCTCTTTTTGGAGTATTGGGTGAGGAAAGGCTCTAGCTTTATTTTTTACAATTAGGTACTTTCTTCCTTATAATGAATAATACATTACCCTGCAAAATTTGGGGGGGAAACCATCTTTATCACAAGCTAAAACCCTATCTGTTTCTTGACTTTCTATTCTGTTTTACTAAACTACATTGGTCTGCTCTTGTGCCAATACCACAATGTGAAATTACAATATGTTCTAAAATTCTGCGATGCAAATGTCACCTCATAGTTCTTTTTTTTCACAATTTTATTGCAGAGTTTTATTTCAGGTTAAAATGTAGAAGGTGGTGACAGACCATTGCTTTCACCAGAATAATTAAGAAAATATAGATAAACTAAACATTCTTATGCTATAACACATTGGAGAGCTATGAATGAATAGAATCTAAAGATTTCCAGAGAGGGAGAGGCCATTCCTGGGTGAGGAGAGACCCTGGACTGCTTTTCTCCTAGGAGCACTTGCTGAGTTTAGGCAGAAAGAATCTTCTAGAGTAAGGAGAAACCAGTTAAACTTTTAACTGGTGTAATGAATATGCCACGTGAGCTGGTGTAATGGAACAGAATCTTAGGAACTCCAAATGCAGAACTAGTCCTTCCTTCCAGCAATTCTTCCCACTGGACTTCTGCTCAGTGTCTGACAGAAGCATCTGGGAATCTGGGGGCAAAACTGGAAAGCAAATAGAGATCCCAAAGTCCACTAGAAGGAAAAGGCTGTTACATACACAGATAAGATTTCACTCTCAAGAAATTTGAAAACAACTGCAAACTGAAACTAACTAAAGCTGCAAACCAGCCTGAATTCTGTTAAATTCCTGAGAGGATCAAAGAAAAAATCCTTCCACTCCTCTTTAGCTGCTTGATAAGAAGAAAAGATATGCCCTTCTGGCAGAAGGGAACTTTCTAGGGATATGAAAATGTTCTATATCTTGTATGGTGGTCACAAAGGGTAAATACATTTGAGCTGTAAAATCAAGATTTGTACATTTTACTATATTAATTACACCTCAATAAAAAACAATGTTTAAAAATGTTTATTGTGTATTCTTGACTTCATATACTGCTACCAAAAAAAAAAATTATTGGCCAAAAATACCCATGTTAACGTCTTGCTTGGAGTCACATTAAATATATAAATTAACCTGAAGAGAATTGATAATATGTTAGGTTATCATATCAGAAACGTATGTCTCCATTCATTCTTTTTTTTTTAAATACTCTCTCTCTCTTATTAAGTTTTTTCCTTAGTTAATTTAAGAATTAATTTTGTAGAAATTTTAATTATATATTTTTCCATCATACTTACCACTGGGTTGTTTCTCACATATAGGAAAACAATAGTATAGTTATTTTAACTGGCCTTTTCTATTTCCATTGTTTTTTTCTCTCTAGAATTTTTTGTTGTTATCATTTTCATTTGTTTCTTTTAATTGAGAATACCACTAAGAAATAAAGATAATATTGCCTTGTTCTTGGTTCAAACTGCCAAAAAACTATTTTTAGAAAGTGATGAAAAAACTTATACAGTCCTGGATATCAATTATATCTCAACAAAACTTAAAGGAAAAAAAGTGATGAAAGTTATAATTCCTGTCCTCTTTGTAGTCTTGATAAAACGCCATTAGCATTTACTATTAAGTATGATGTTGGTGTTAGTTTGAGAAAGAGATTTACTCTCATTTTAAGATATTATCCATCTATCCTTGAATTTTGTCACGGATGGGGATAGAAATTAGATACATTTTTTTGCCTCTGTAATTGTAAATGTAGAACTTTTTTTTCCTGTGGTAAGCATTTTAGGAAGTTTTGTGTCAGTGATCATAAATGCAGAGTTTTAATTTTGTATGAGTGCATAACTAGTGTTGCACCATGAATTGGGAAACTTTCTCTGCTTTTATGTACTCTAGAATATTTCATGAATCGTGGCAACCACCAGTTACTGGAAGATTTGAAAAAACTCACACATAAAAATGATGCAGGTCTTGGGTGGACCCCATGACCTAGTGGTTAAGTTCAGTGGCCCAGGTTCAGTCCTGGGTGCGGACCTGCACCACTCATCGGTGGCCATGCTGTGGCAGCAACCCACATACAGAATAGAGGAAGACTGGCATAGATGTTAGCTCAGGGTGAATCTTCCTTAGCACAAAAAAAAAAAAAAAAAGACCCAGGTCTTTATCCATCTTGAAGATAATTATTTTTGCAACATTTTCAGTTAATTTGAAGGTTACTGGCCTATTCAATTTTTCTTTATCCTGCCTCAATTTGAGCAATATATATTTTTCCTACAAAACTGCCATTTTTCATACTTGTTAGTATTAAACATCATATTCTCATATAGATTTTTTATAACTCTATTATCTAGAGTAAGATCCCATTTTAATTCATAACACTGTATATTTTGTACATGGTGAACTTTATTGACAGTTTCTCTGTTTTATCTGTCTTGATTAATTTCTGCCTTTATCTTTAATTCTTTTCTCTTGCTTCCCTTAGATTAATTTGATTATTTTCCAACTCTTTAATGATATTAGCTTATTTTCATTCTTTCTGATTTAATAGAAATTCCCTGAAAGAATGCATTTTGGATATATTTTTAGCTTCCAGTACATAAGATCTTGTATCCAGTGTCCTCATCATCATTTTCAATAATCTCAGCTTCACATTTTTTCCTGTTTAACTCAAGAAAAGAGATATATTAGTTAGAAGTGAGGTTTGGCTCCTGTGAGAGGCCCTAATTGACAGTGGCTAAAACAAGGTTAAATTCCACGTAGGCAGCTCAGGGCTGAGGGCAGCTCAGTCTTTTTCTATCTTGCTATTCCACCAGTTTCCACAGTAGGCAGTTTCTACATCATGATTTCAGATCACTCTGGCAGTTGTTTGCATCATATCCACATTCTAGCCCTCAGAAGAAGCATAAGGGGGAAGGAAGGAATTTGCAAAGTGTAAGTTGCACATATCACTGCCATCCACATTAGAATTTAGTCACATGGCTGCATCAAAAATCAAGGGATCCTGGCAAATGTAGTCGCTTCCTGGTTGGGCATGTGCCCAGTTAAAAATTGTATTACTGTGTAAAATAGGAAAACAGATAAACAGAGAAAAAGCATCAGCATCTGCCACAGAGAGTTTTAAAAACATTTCCAGTGAGCTGATTCATTTCAAATTTTTATTTTTAATTTCTAATATTTTTTCAGTGGATCAAACAATGGGATTTGAATTATTTCTAGTTTTTAAATTTATTGACAATCTTTATACCTTAATACATAATTATATAATTTTTAAATATCCATAGATATTAAAAAAAGAATATGTTTTCTTTGTAGCATACAAAGTTTTATACCTATTTATAAATCAGTCTTCCTGATTCTTCCTGTCTATTCTTAGCTAAACCACTTTACCTGTCAGTTACATTCCACCCAGGATCAACACTTCTGCTAATTTCCTTATACTTATTTCCCAGTTTTCTACAACTTCTCTCTGATTAGATGCTTAGAAATGGCACAGTGGTGGTAGATTACAGCTTCACATATCCCATTGTCATAATTCTGTAAAATGTAACTTATTTTAGAAATGGCTAGTTTGCTATTTTTCACTCACATTAATAAATACCTTGCACAAATGTGCCTCTTTAATAAAATATTAGGGGCTATAATTACTTAAATAATATCAACAATAACTGGGCTATAGTTCGAGTTGTAGTTTCACTATAAATCTTGTTCCTAAAAAATTTTTTAATAAATTCCAATAATATAATTTTGTTGTTTTTAGATTAAGCTTTCAGAAACTCTGTACATTGTAACCAAAATTTTTATATAGCCCTTCTATATTTTCCAGTGGAAAGAACAAGCATCATTCCATTATTGTGGCATGTTTCCACTATTTTTAATTTTTTTAAATTATGTCACTATTCATTTTATAAATTTTTAAAATAAAATTGTATAAATTACTTTATAAATAATGTTACAATTTCACATATGTCCCTAGAAATTATGTAATACTTTTTAGCAAATCCAAAGTTTTTCATTTTATAAAATATAACCTGTTTTATGGAAGACAAAACTGGAAAGTTAAAAATAAGATGACCTGCAGCTGGTGAAGAAATACACTAAAAACTCTGTAGAGTTAAAAATTATAAAGGCTTAATTCTTAGTCATAAGACATGTTTTCCCAATGTCAGGTTAATAATTTTGTGTGGCTGGCACTATGGTTCAACTGTAAAAACAATGGAACTCCATCAAGATGGGATTGTTGAGGGGGAGGGGAAGAAGAAAGCAAAGAAGGGTGAGGAGGATATGATTTTAACATCTGAAACTCAGCTTTATAATGAGAAACAGAGGAGACATGATGTCATACTGTAGAAGGTAGCTCCACTGTATTTTTTTTTTCAAGCTGGCTTGACCTGAGGTTTTCAACAAAGTCCAGATGGAAAGAAAGGAGAAATTTATATATATATTGCAAGTTTGAAACAAAGACTTAAAGCAGGAGGTTTCTCACTCATGAATTTAACATGCTTGTATATAATGCAGACCAAGTAAAGCCACCTCATTATTCCCTCCTCTTCGCCTCTTTCGCCAAACCTTTTAACCTCCGTCTGAATCTGCAGGATGCCGTCTGGCCTGGTTAGTTTCCCAACTACTAACCGAGGGAAGAGGTTCTTTAATTCCTACTGATAGGAAAGTCGTCTATTGCTTTTCATCAACTCTAAGATTCAAGTTTAGTTTTTTGGTTTTGGCTTGGTTTTATTTTGTTTTCATATTTTAACATCTCTGAAATTGGGATGGGCCTCACAATCATTGATGTTTCATGGTTTAATTGGCAAAGGCTTTTTTGTTTGCTTGCTTGCTTTTGTATTTTCCTTAGTGGAACATAAAATAATGCTGCATCCACTGTCAACATTCTCCTAGAATTTATAAAATATAAGTCTAATGGTGTGACTGATGAGGCACAGGGACTTTATTTGCTTTGTTTTGTTTTTATTCTGGAGTGACATCTCAGTTTAAGAGACCTAGGAAGAAGTCCCCTAGAAGCTGGTCTGTATTCTGTGAAAGTTCACTTCTGTAGCTGCTCTTGATTATGCAAATATAAAGCCAGAGTCACTCTTCACTGGGGAAAGGTTGCCCCTCCTCCCTGAAAGCTCTAGATAGAGAGTGTATCAACTTTCATAAGAAGCCCAGAATCTTCAAAGAGGAAAGGATGGAGACTGCAGCCCTTTTTGCCCCAAAATCCAAGCCCAAGGAATATGAGATGAACCAGGATACCATCGAGCCAGAGATGCTGGAATAAAGTGACACTGAGTACGCCAAAGCAGAAATCATTGAGGACAAAAAAAGACAAGCTTTTCTTGAGTAGGTGGTGCAGCCTCAAGACTAAGCCTAGGTTTTAGGGAGAAAGGCAGTAGGTGGCTGAGACAGGAAGCCCTGCAGACTCAGACACTCTGGCATCGTATTGAGCTTTTTGAAGAACAGTGACCAAGCACAGAACGTGGTAGTCCAGCCAGGAACCACTGCAGCACTGGCAGGAATCCAGACCTTCAAGAGCATTTCCTCAACTGCAGACAGGCACCCATCCGGCTGAGCAGGACCAGCCTTACCACAGCAACAACACACGCAGAAGCCAAAGCAACAGCGCCAATGGACTGACTCAACTTGCCCGTCTCCTCTCTCCACCTGGCATTTGGAAGTAAGACTGATGCCCTCTGGACTGGATATGCCCCTGCATTCATGAAAAATTAATTGAAAGTTAAGACATTTGCCAACCTTTGTATCCAGCCGCTAGAGCAGACCATTTGCTTAACAATTACAAAGTACCTATTACAAATCTGGCACCACAGAAAAACTTTTAAAAATGTTCCCAACAATCAATAAGAAGTTGTGATTATTCTAAGGAAACAGAGTCACAGGGGTTAATAAAAAAAAAAAAATGTTGTCCAAAAACACAAAGCTAGTAAGTGGTAGATTAAAGACTCAAACCTAAGTCCACCTAACGAAAAGTCATGTTCTTTTCACAACATCATGCTGGCCACCTCTAAAGAGATGAAAATTCTCACAGGATACACTGGCACGTTCAGTTCCTCAGAGATCGTCCACAATGCTTAACTGATGGTTTGATGTCTGGTTTAGATAAATAAGCCATGTTTGGAATATGAAGAGGAAATATCAGATGGGCCTAGAACCAGTCATCTATTCCAGTGATGAACAAGCCCCCGATCAAATTCCCTTGGGTTCACTGTGAACTGGTTAATGCTAAGCTTTAAATTTAGGAGTTCTTGAAAGCCACTAAGGAGAGGTTTCTTAATAGCAAAGGAGACCTTGACTCTACCTCCTCTGGAGGAAACACTCAAATCACTATAGTGAAGCCCTGAATATCTGTCTTTCAGGGTGTCTTTTCATATGTAAATAGGGAAAGATGGAGGGGTTTATCACTAATCTAAAATGTATCTACTAAAGGATTGATGGGGCTCCTCTAGAACTTTTTGGATACTGAACTCCTTAAGGCAAAAGGGACAACTAACACCAGTGCATTATTTTTACATTCTTTTTCTGATTATAAAATATGATAGGGGCCAGCCCAGTGGCATAGTGGTTAAGTTCACATGCTCTGCTTTGGCAGCCCAGGGTTTGCAGGTTCAGATCCCGGGCGCGGACCTACACACCACTCATCAAGCCATGCTGTGGCAGGCGTCCCACATACAAAGTAGAGGAAGATGGGCACGGATGTTATCCCAGGACCAATCTTCCTCACCAAAAAGAGGAGGATTGGCAACAGATGTTAGCTCAGGGCTAATCTTCCTCACACAAAAAAATGTATATATATGATATGACTTTGTATGAATTGTGGAATAAAAACAATTTGTATGAATAAAAGACAAAATAATATTTGATTCATAATCTTCCCATGAAGTGATAAGAACTGTTAACAGTTCAAATTATTATGTTTCCAGTCATACTTATTTTAAAACATCATAATTAGTACCACACATGGAAATAGCTTTATATCCTTCTTTTACTTAACATTACATCATGAGTTTTCCCCTAGCCATTACAAATTTCCACAATGTGCCAAGCTTGTAATTTTGGGTATAGGCCATCGGGGATTCTAATCATGGAATAGAGAATAAAAGAACAAAGTGCCTGCCTGCTAATACGTTCTTAGAGGAAAACGTAACCAAAAAGTCAGCATCCCAGATGAGGGCATGCTTGAAAGGCAGTGGGAGACCCAAAGTACTATTTTAAAAGGCATGAATGGAAGATGAACAAATGAAAAATCAGAAAACATCTGCCCCGAACATTAGGGAATACAGGTTAAACTAGTTAGGGATTTAAAACTCTATGGAGATTTACTGGGACAATGATACCCAGAGGGAAGGAGACTTTTGTAAACAGGGTGTTTATATAACTCACCATTCAAACTGGAACAGTATTCATAATTACAACAACAGTAAACCAGGACATTCCTAGAGAAATTGAGACAAATAGTAGCCTTATTTATAGATCTTTTATAGCCAATCAAGAAGATATGAAGGTGAAGAGTTCTTAAGGGCTCCCAGATTGCTTGGATATTATTGCATTGGCAATAATTCCTCTATAATATTGTAAGCTAATGGTGGTAACAGGTGTTCTGATCCTGTTTTACTGTTTTCACTGTTAAATATTATGCTATTCAAAGTCAGAAGCAATGTTTCAATATCATAAATAAAACACTCAAATAAACAAAATCAGAAATAAAAGAGGAGAAATTACAATGGATACACAGAAATACAAAGGATTATAAAAGAATACTGTGAAAAGCTATATGCCAACAAATTGGATAACCTAGAAGAAATGGATAAATTTCTAGAAGTATACAACCTTCCAAAACTGAATCAAGAAGAAATAGAGAATCTGAATAGATCGATCAGTTGCAAGGACATTGAAACAGTAATCAAAAACCTCCCCTAAAACAAAAATCCAGGACCAGATGGCTTCTCTGGAGAATTCTACCAAACATCCAAAGAAGATTTAATACCCATCCTTCTCAAACTTTTCCAAAAAATTGAAGAGGAGGGGACACTTCCTAACTCATTTTATGAGGCTAAAATTATCCTGATACCAAAACCAGACAAGAACAATACAAAAAAGAAAAATTATAGGCCAATGTCACTGATGAACATTGATGCAGAAATACTCAACAAAATATTAGCAAATTGAATACAATACATTAAAAGGATCATACATCATGATCAAGTGGGATTTATTCCAGGGATGCAAGGATGGTTCAACATCCACAAATCAATCAATGTGATACACCACATTAACAAAATGAATGATAAAAATTACATGATTATCTCAGTAGATGCAAAGAAAGCATTTGACAAGATTCAGCATCCATTTATGATAAAAACTCTCAATAAAATGTGTATGGAGGGAAAATACCTCAACATAATAATGGCCATATATGACAAACCCACAGCTAACACCATACTCAATGGTGAAAAACTGAATGCCATCCCCTGAAGAACAGGAACAGACAAGGATTCCCACTCTCACCACTCTTATTCAACATAGTATTGGAATTACTAGCCAAAGCAATTAGGCAAGAAAAGGAAATAAATGGTATTCAAATTGGAAAGAAAGAAGTAAAACTGTCACTATACGTGGAAGACATGATTTTATATATAGAAAACCCTAAAGAATCCACCAAAAAACTATTAGAAAAAATAAACAAATATAGCAAAGTTTCAGGGTACAAAATCAACATACGAAATCAATTGTGTTTCTATACCCTAACAACGAACAAGCAGAAAAAGAAATCAAGAATACAATCCCATTTACAATAACAACAAAAAGAATAAAATACCTAGGAATAAATTTAATCAAAGGGGTGAAAGACCTGGACACTGAAAATGATAAGATATCATTGAAAGAAATCAAAGAAGACACAAAGAAATGGAAAGATATTCTGTGCTCATGGATTGGAAGAATTAACATAGTTAAAATGTCCATATTACCTAAAGCAATCTACAGATTCAATGCAAACCCTATCAAAATCCCAACATTTTTCATGGAAATAGAACAAAGATGCCTAAAATTTATACAGAAAAACAAAAGATCCTGAATAGCCAAAGCAATCCTATGCAAAAAGAACAAAGCCAGAAGTATCACACTCCCTGAATTCAAAATATACTACAAAGTTATAGTAATCAAAACAACATGATGCTGGCAGAAAACAGACACACAGATCAATGGAACAGAATTGAGAGCCCAGAAATAAACCCTCACATTTATGGACAGCTAATTTTCAACAAAGGAGCCAAGAACATACAATAGAGAAAGGAAAGTGTCTTCAACCAATGGTGTTGGGAAAACTGGACAGCCACTTGCAAAAGAATGAAAGTAGATAACTATCTTACACCATACATAAAAATTAACTCAAAATAGATTAAAGACTTGAATGTAAGACCTGAAATCATAAAACTTGTAGAAGAAAACATAGGCAATACACTCTTTGACATCAATCTTAGCAGTATCTTTTTGAATATGCCTCCTCAGGCAAGGGAAAGAAAAAATAAACAAATGGGACTACATCAAACTAAAAAGCTTCTGCACAGCAAAGAAAACCATCAACTAAATGAAAAGACAACCCACTGATTGGGAGAAGATATTTGCAAATTGTATATCTGATAAGATGGTAATATCCAAAATATATAAAGAACGCATACAATTCAACAAAAAAAAACCTCAAACAACCCAACTAAAAAATGGGCAGAGAATCTGAACACATTTTTCCAAAGATATATATATATGGTCAGCAGGCACATGAAAAGATGTTCAACATTACTAATTATTAGGAAAATGCAAATCAAAACCACAATGAGATATCATCTCACATCTGTCAGAATGGCTATTACTAAAAAGAAATAGGAAGTATTGGAGAGGATGTGGAGAAAAGGGAACCTTCATACACTGCTGGTGGGAAAGTAAACTGGAACAGTCACTATGGAAAACAGTATGGGGGTTCCTCAAAAAAATTAAAAATAAAACTACCCTATGATCCAGCTGTTCCACTTCTGGGTATTTACCCAAAGAACATGAAAACACTAATTAGAAAAGATATATGCACCCCTATGTTCATTGCAGCATTATTCACAATAGCCAAGACATGGAAACAACCTAAGCACCAAACAATGGATGAATGGATAAAGAAGATGTGGTATATATATGCAATGAAACACATTCAGCCATAAAAAAAGATGAAACCTCGCCATTTGCAACAACATGGATGGAACTTGAGGGTATTGTGCTAAGCAAAATAAAGCACACGGAGAAAGCCAAATATCACATGATTTCACTCATATGTGGAAGATAAAACAGCAACAAAGAAACACATAGATACAGAGAACAGATTGGTGGTTACCAAGGGGAAATGGGAGGTGGGGGGAGGGTAAAAGGGGTAAAGGGGCACATGTCTACGGTGACAGATGGCAACTAGACTTTTGATGGTGAACACGATGTAGTCTATACAGAAGGTGAAATATAATTATGTACACTGACAACAACAATAAAACAAGAATGGTCCAGCAGGATTCATGGGCCAGAGACTAGAAAGTTCCCTAGGGCAATGGTGCACAAGTGTCCATTGATTACTTAATGCATTCAGTAAAGACTGCACACTACATAAGAAATATTAATTATACAGTATTCCTAAGGTCTCTGGACTGTTTCATCAATCCCTGCATTCATCCTAGTGGATCATCATGATTCCAAGACTTCCTTTACGTCCTTTTTCCATTCTCTGTCACAGGAATGCTAATTGGAGAATAAAATTTTGGTGGAATGAATGAATGAGTAGTGAAAGATAGGGTGAATTTGCATGGAGAAAGCCAACTGGACTCCAAAGGTGGCAGGATTGGCAACCCCCACCACAGCTCCATAGGGACACAGGTGGTACATAGTTTGCCAGAATGAGCAGGTAATGTGTCTGAGGCAGAGAGACATACTATTTCTCTGATGTAGATGGACTTCCCAAAGCCTGAGCTGGTTAATGTACATTTCTGCACGGTCTTTTGTTCAGTAAAGGATACTCAGAAGATCCTCCTATTACTTCAACATTCTGAGCAATTTTAATAAAGTCTTTTTATGCTTCAGACAGCCAGAGTCCATTTCAGTCGCATACAATTAATCCTTCTAACTTATAAAGCCATTTAGAAGTATTATGCTCTTCATTCCTCCAGTTCTTATGGTCCAATGATTGGGTAAGTCCCTAAAACCCACAATAAATTCTCACACCCAGAACACATAGAGTGACTTTCTATTTTCCATATAGTTTTTATTGTTTATTCTACGCAGAAAAAGGTATCTAGAAAGTTACTCTAAACTTGAAATAATTTTACGTATAAGAAAGTGTGGAGAGGAGCAGGCATGGGGGTAGACAAAGGAGATTTGTCTTTAACCTGTAATATTCTCATGTTTAATGGAAAGAATATATTACTATATTATGTGTGCAATAAAATTCATTTTTAAAAAATAATGCAATTTTAACACCCAGCATAGACCTAGCACTGGTATTTATTCAATGATTACTTGCTGGGAGAAAGAGTGAAAGAAATATCAAATAATTCCAGACTGTTATTCTATAGATGAAGCAGATGACACAGCAAACATTGAACTACTGGCTGGCATACAGCACCACTGGAGCGACCTGGAATGTTAGGTGTCCAAGTTTGAACAATATATATAACAGAAGTTAGGTAGTAGAAGGGAACTCAACAGAATACATTATGGCTAAATTAAGTGATAAGAGCTTTACTAAAATTGCTGGGAAGTTTGGAGAAGCAGCCTCAAGAAATGGTAAGAACTAGGGAAGGCTGAGCAGCCTAACCCCAGACAAGGACACATCAGAGAACTAATCTGGCAGACTTTGCTGCCACCACCACAAAATGTTCAACAACCTGCCCAAGATCACACAGCTAGGAAGTGGTAAAGCTGGGATTTGAAACTAGACAATCCTGGAACAGTCCTGATTCCAGACTCTTCATGACTATTGTATACTACTCAAGTCTGATACATGAAATCTGTAAAAATCTATTGTACCAAGAGGTATGGAAAGAATCTTCATGGTAGTGTGAATGACTGCTTTATACTCTCTTGCTGGTGTTTTTTATGACCTCTTGTGTTTAATCTGAATGCTGTCTCTGATCTATTGGCTCTCTAGGGTCTCCTGTCACCCATAGGGCACAGTGAAGACATGGACCAGAAGAATATTCTCCTATTACATCTTATATAATGTATATAATACACTAATGGACGGAAGAATGCACATGCGTGCAGCAACATTCATTGCCAGTAAAAATTGATGAGAAGTCTAGGGCACAAGATGGGAAAATGGGTATATTTGTCACCAAAATGAAGGAGACAAAAATTTTAAATAACTTGATAATCAGTTTACTCTCTCTCTCTCTCTCTCTCTCTCTCTCTCTCTCTCTCTCTCTCTCTCTCTCTCTCTCTCTCTCCAGTACAGCATTATTTCAAAGTAAAATATATGATCCTTAGGCTCTATAGAGTATTTCCAGTTCCTCGATAACTCATCTCTTCGGAAGGCACTAAAGTATAGTTCAAATTGTCTTGTTAGAGTGAAATTTCAGTGGTCTGCCACCTTTTTCTTTGACAAGGCTTTCTGGCTGAGCATTAATAATATTCTTTATAAAAGACAGAGACCAGGAACATGAAGAAGATCCAAGCTGAACAGTGTGTACACACTTATTAAGCATGATAGAACTCAAGATATGTTTGACAGCAAAGATTAACTCCATTTGTTACATACGCTCTAGCAATAAATAAACCTAAAACATCAACTTCTCAAACTATTTTCACTGAGAGTTATAACAGTCACATCAACTCTCACCAGCCTAATCTGTTATTTAGGGACGCCAGATTAAATATTTATAAAAGTTGAAGAAATTATTCACTACCCTTGTTTATTTTTTAGGATAAAGATTGCCTAATGGTGTGTGGAGCACGCGTCTTAAGAAATAATCTATATTCTTTCACATTCTTGAACAATTCTGGGAAAATGAGATTTTATACATACAGAGAACTGTCTGGAAATCTCCCTCAGTCTTAAAATGTTCTTAGACACATATTATACTTTTGAGAATTTGGACAGAATAAAATTTCATGGAAACTATGATAGCACCCAAAATGTTTGTAACTGAGTACAATTATTACAGTCTACTGTGTCTCTGCAGATTGGAATAGAGAGACCATCCTTGTTATTGGGACAGGACTATTTGGTAATACTGAGGCAGCATGACACAGAGGAAGAACAGAGAATTTGGAGATAGATCTGGGCTGGAAAACATATAGTAAAGAACGCCCATATGTCCATCTGTAAACCTCTGACAATCCATTGCCTACAGAGATAGAAACACTTCCTTCCTTCCTCAAGGACTATTTCAAAATGAATGAAAAGTCTGTAAATGGCCATAAACTGCTTCAAAACAGGAGTGCAGTGTAAATATCAAATTATTAATTCTTCTGTGGGTCACAGTTCATTTTCTCTTGACACAGAGTATATGATAGTATTTACCCAGGTTGCTGAGTGGACAATTAACTCAGTAATACACAGGAAGCATTCAGTTTGCAACCTGGCTTGAAAATTTGGAGTACTATTAATTTTTAAAGTTATATATTATTTTAATCTTAGTGATTTGGCTACTTTTGTTAAAATAAAAACTCATTTCATGTATTCATTTATTATTTATGTCCCTCCAAATTCCAAAAAGGATTTTAAGAAACTTAAAAGGAAATGAAAGGAAAGATTGAGACTTTGGGAGGATGTGGTAGAATAAGTATGTTGAGAAAAAATATTTCAATTGAACACAAGACTTAGATATTTTTACCAAACAGAGGGAAATATAAGGTATAAAATGGTACCTGCTTAGCAACTTCTGCAGCAACCTTTCCTGAAAATACACTAACATTCTGATGAAGATTCAGAAAACTATAAAATCAGCAATAAGAATAATAAGATGCTATAATGGAAATGAGTGCAAGGAAAGGACTGTCCACTGACTATGGAGCTGGATTGAGAAAAAAATTATTCAGGGATTCTTAAGCTTCATCATGTGAAAGAAAGGGCTCTGCTGAGTTGCAAGATGACAGTAGAGACACTTCATCCTTCCTCTGCTCTTTCTCTGACTTCATACAAGGAGAGATCTATAGCAAAGGCAGAAACGGGAAGATCCTTGAAAAAATGTACAATGCAGGCTGTAACGTTTCACATGCTCTTAGGTTCAGAGAGAAGAGCTAAGAGAAAAGCATGCCTCATTCCAGCAAAATTTACTCTATTAATGTAAGGAACACAGTGAAATTTTGGCTAAGAGGCACCCAGTGAGATGGTGCAAAGACTCAAGGATAATCATTCATCTTGACTGATGACATAAACACCAGATCTGAATAGGTCTTATCATTTTTTAAAAAGAAGAACAGGGGCCGGACCGTGGCATAGCGGTTAAGTTCACGCGCTCTGCTTCAGCGACCTGGGGTTTCGCAGGTTCGGATCCTGGGCGCAGACTGATGCACCGCCTGTCAGCCATGCTGTGGTGGCGTCCCATATGAAGTGGAGGAAGACAAGCACAGATGTTAGCTCAGGCCTAGTCTTCCTCACAAAAAAAAAAAGAAGAAAAAAATTTTTAATTTCAATTTTTTTAATTAAAACTTTTTAATTGAAAAATTTTTGAATTTAAATTTTTGTAAAAATTTAAATTTTGAAATTTTTTTAAATAGAAGAAAAAAATGTAAATGGGCCCCATGAAAAAAGTCATGTATCACAATGAAAAGATAATATCACTCGATGACCTAAAAGAGACTTACCTATCTTTGAAAATGATATTTGGCAGAAAGCAAAGGAAAATTTTAGAAAACTTGGCATCCTTAACAGGATGCAAGAGGACAGAGCGAATATGAAAGAGGGAGAACAAAATGAGAGGCAAAGGCAATAATTAGAGATGAAGAGAGGGCTGAGTGAGATAAGGAAGAACAAGAAGGAAACGAGCACCAAAATAGCAGAATTAAAATCTGCAATGGAGACATTAAAATGAAGGAATGACATGGAAAATACAGCAAATGTGGAAAATGACTTGAAGAGCCTTCCTAAAATGTATCAGTAAAGGATGAGGAGCTGAAAATTATGTCAGAAGTTATAAACATAAAGGACTTAGATGAAAATCTAATCAAGGAATTAGTGATGGTCACACCCACAAAATCAGAACAACTTTACAGGTCATAACTTTTCTGACCTTAAAAACAGGGGCCAGCCCAGTGGTGTAGTGGTTAAGTTCGTGTGCTCCACTTCAGCGAGGTTTGTGGGTTTGGATCCCAGGCGCAGACACCACTCATCAAGCCATGCTGTGACAGCATCCCACGTACAAAATAGAGGAAGACAGGCACAGATGTTAGCTCAGGGACAATCTTCCTCAAGCAAAAAGAGGAAGATTGGCAACGGATATTAGCTCAGGGCCAATCTTCCTCACCAAAAATCCCATAAAGATTAGAATAGTCATAGCAAAAGCAATTAACATGTTCTAAGTAAAACTACCAAAAGGAGACCCATGCCAAAATTTCTAAATTATAAGGATAAAGAAAATATACTACAGGTTTTTAGAAGCACAGGGATGTTACCCACAAAAGAAATTATAAAAATTAAAAAATAAGCACCACCACCAACAAAAAAAGATATTGGGCTGGCCTCAAAATTCTCTGCAACAAAAAATGACAAAAGAAAATAGAGAAAAGCCTACAGAATTTTCTAGGGGTAGAGTCATAACACAAGAATACTATTTCCACATGAGTAGTTATTCCTGTGTGAAAGAAAAAATCCTTCCAGATATACAAAAATCCAGAAAACACAGAATCCAAGTGCCTTTTTTTCTTAAAGTTTTCCTTTTTAATCACAAAATGTATAACAAGTCTATTGCAAAAAATATTCAAATAAGCAATATAAAAGGTTAGAATCACCCATAAATCTACCACTCAGAGACAACCTTACAGTTTCATTTAGCAATATGTCACAAATTGTTGTCCATCCCATTAAACATTCTCCTGCAGCATCATTTGTAATGTTGAGGTTAAGGGTTCGAGTTTAGTCCAATATGGAAAATAATAAATTATAGATGTGCCACCATTTATTTTACCAATTCCCTGTGACCCAAATGTCAGTTGGGCTCACCATTGGAAAGGCATTGGTGAGGTCCAATGCCGTCACCCAAGATCTTGCACATTCCTAAGGGACTTAAATTCCTATAGTTACCTCTGGCCTTGAGCTCTAGCTCTCCACTCAGTTCATTTTGAATACGATTGCCTTGGCATGCTGTATCTGATCCTGTCACTTCTCTACTCAAAACCTTTCAATAAATAATTTTCCATTGCCCTTGTAATAAAACATAAATTACTTGGCTTGAATTACAAGTCCTGCCTGTGCCTCCAGGGTCATTTCCAGACACTGCCCCCTCTCACCCTTCTCCCTTCCTTCCCCTATGCTCCAACAATATGAACAATTGATCCTAGTTTCCCAAATGAGCCAAATTCCGCCTTACCTCCAAACCTTTAGCAAGTTGTTCAAAAAATATTTACTGATCTACATTTCTAGGCACTTTGCTAGAGACCTAAAGGGCCTGGTCCAAAACAGACAAACAGATCAGTAGAAAAGAATATGTAACCAAAAGACAGATTTTAGTACGTGTAAGAATTGAATATATTATCAAGTGGTGTCCAACACCAGTGGGAATGTAGTAAACTATCTAATAAATATTGTTGTGAATATTGACTTCCACTGGGGGAAAAAAAGTCAAGAATAATAAAGTGAAAGCCTACTATGTATAAAAATTAACAAGCCAGATTAAAAAGTTAAACGGAGGTACGAAACTACTAAAAACTGGAATTAATTACAACTGGTTATTTAACTGATCTTGAGGTGAGAAAGGAATTTCTAAGCATATAAGCAATGGAGGAATCCTTAAAGGAAAAACTGAACAGATTTGATAACACAAAAATTAGAAACTTTGGCACTTAGGGAAAACAAAGAGCAAATAAACTGGGCAATGTCTTTTCAGTTGTAATAAATGCCTTATATGTTGGGGGTTCCCAGCTCACTGAGAGAAAATGTCCAAATCCATAGTCCATCCAGTTCTCTGGCCTCATCCCCTGCCACTCTTACACCCTCCCCACCCAACTCACTTGACCCATGGCCACATGCACTCCTTTCTGTTCTTCAGCCCAAATTACGTGCTTCCACCTAAAGGCCTTGGCCCTTGCTATGCTTTCCTCTGGGTTTTCTCTTTCCCCAGTTACCTGCAAATCTTGCGTCTTCATTGTGTATTCATTTCCTATTCCTGCTGTAACAGAGTACCACAAACATAGTGGCTTAAACCAACGCAAATTTATTACAATTCTGGAGGCCAGAAGTCCTAAAATCAAGGTGCTAGCAGGGCTGCATTCCTTGTGCAGGGGGAGAATCTGTTTCCATGCCTTTTTCAGCTTCTAGAGGCTGTCTGCATTCTTTTGGTTCATGGTCCCTTCCTCCATCTTCAAGCCAGCAGCATAGCTTCTTCAAATCTCTCTGACTCTGCTTCCAATATGACAGCCCCTCTGACTGACCCTCCTGCCTCCCTCCTATAAGGACCTTTGTGATTACATTGGGCCTATCTGGATAATCCAGGATAATCTTCCCATCTCAAGATCACTAACTTAATCACGCCTGCAAAGCCCCTATTACATGGAAGGTAACATATGCAGAGGTTTTGGAGATTTTGATCTGGAAATCTTTGGAAGGGAGCATTATTCTGTCTACTGAATTTGCTTCAGATCTTTGCCCAAATGTTACCTTATCAAAAAGACTATTACACACCTAAATAAAATAGGAAGAGCTTCTGCTCCATCCCTACACCAATCCTTCTCACTGTACCTTATACTTCTGCATAACACTTTACACCATCTAATTTATGCAGTCTCTGGTAGGCCAGGAACTTTATTTCGTTTACTCATGTATTCCCACAGCTAGAACGATGGGAAGCACATGGTAAGTGTTCAATAAATGTTTGTTGAATGAATAAATGAATAAGAAAAAATAAAAATGACTTTTGTCTCTAGGGCAAAAAAAAAAAAAAAGAAGGGAAAAATACCAGAGATGATAAATTCTCTCTTGTATGAAGAAAGAAATAGCAAAAAGAAAGGAAAGAAGGAAGCATTGCCTGTCCTCAAATAGCTATTGAATTGTGAAAGTTCTCTATTATTAGTCCATGAAATTTTCACTAACTCATGCATTAAATTTTCCTTAGATTTTGGCCAGAACAGTGTAAGTCACTGTAATGGGGGCAAGATGTGAAAAATCTATACATTTGTCAAGAAAAATGTTACTTCTTACATGCTCCTTCAGCCTCCATGGTAACCTAAGGAAGGTATGGCTAAGCAAAATCAAAAAGGGAGAAGGGAAGAGGAATGTGAACACACATGGCCAGTTCACAACAAAAGTCTGTTACGCCATGATTTATAGTCTGTTTTTCAGCAGGAAAGGATCTTGGAAAAACAAGCATCTTGTTCTTGGAATGTCAGAGAGAATCGAGTAATTCAAAATCCAATCAGTGGCTTTGAGCAAAATACATATTCCTTTCTCCTGATACTTTTGGATAATAATTCCTCACGCAGTAGATTTCATAGAGCTGGAAACTATTGAAATAATGAACAAGTCTAGGAAAAACCTGAACCACACTGGCTTGCTAAGATTTGGGGCTGGTGCAGAGCTGTAGGGTGTGACCAAGGGAGAGCAAGAGAGGGGGAGTGATGTGTGCAATGGAAGACTGGATGCTGGCAAGGGAAGCGCCTACTCTGGGATTCTCATAGCAGAATAATGACACTCGAAACCTTTGCTTTTACTTTTCCTTAAAATGTATGAGGCCACACAATTGTTCCAGTCACTCTAGCTGTATAAAAATTATCCCACAATTTCATGGTATAAACTACAATCATTTGATTTTGCTCACAGTTTTGAAGGTCAGGAATGTGGGAAAGGCTTTGCTAAGTAGCTCTCACTTGGAGTCTCTCATGTAGTTGAATTCAGATGTCCACTGAGGCTGCAGCCATCTCTTGCCTGGCTGGACATCCAAGGTGGCTCAATCACGTAGGTGGCAAGTGCTGCTAACCTTCTGCTGGGAGTTCAACTGACCACACACACGCTCTCCAGCATGGCGCTCCTAGGGTGGTTGAGCTTCTTACATAGCTTCTTCTATCCCTTGATAGAACATGGCTTCTTTATCCCAAGAGATAAATGTGGAAGCCACATGGCCTTTTCTGACTTTGCCTTGAAAATCACACAACGTCACTTCCACTGCATTCTATTAATTACAAATGAGTCACTAAGGTAAGTTCAGATTCAAAGGGAAAGGGATGTTGACCCCTCCTCTCCATGAGGTATGCCAAGCAACTGTTCCTTTAAATCTTTAACCAGTTTAACTAACAGCTCCTTTCTTCCTTGGTACGTCCCACTTTGGACATTGTTCCACTTATTCTATGCTGGACTATTTACTCCTCACTTCATGGAATATATTGCTAATTCTTAGTGGTTATCTCTGCAATTTATTTGGTGTTTATGGAAGACTTTGCTCCCTCCCCCGACCCAGTTCAGTGTACAATGTAGGTTGAGGCCATGAGGCTGCAGCTCCCTGTGTCTCCACCCTGAACTGACTCTGTCAATAGCTTTTTTTCATAGGCAACTCTGTCTTTTCTAACCCAATGATCAATGGAAAAAAGATCCTTTGTGGCAATGGAAAAAGAATAAAGATGCTCCTTTGGGTTCCTCATGCCTTTAAGATGTCATGATGCTTCTTTTGTAACCCCACTCATCACTTTCCTGGAGTAAGTAAGCCACTGATACTGCCACTTAATCACCTTATACCAATACTATGTAAAGTGCAATTACTACATCAATTTGAGCTGTTTGCATTTAATTCCATCAAAAAATATCTCATGATATCAAAACAATATGAAGAATTACTCAACAAAAGAAAATAGATGTGGAAAAAAAAAAGGCTAAATACGTACTTGAACTGAGCCTGACTCATCTCCCAAATTTGTATGTTGAGTATGGACCCTCTCCATACACCACTGAAATCATCAAAATTATTACAATGTCCTAAGATTAGAGTAGACACCACTGCCCTAAGTAATTAAAAGGCCATCAGCATAAAAAGGCTCTCGGATTCTGATGGAGTTAAGTCTGCCATGCTTTTAATAAACAGACCTAATTGCTTTACTTGATTATCTATTTCCTTCTTCAGTATTAAATTTACAAGAAAAAAATGAAAATCTTTAAAAGAAGCCTTTAAGATTTAATTTTCCAGCAGCCTTTTTCTTTAAGGGGAAAAAATGTTTTTATAATATATTGCTTCACAGAGTGGTTTTTGATAATGTCTAAACTGTTTAGATTGCTTTGGGGACACATTTTAAGCCATCATTTTTTTTAAAAAACAGTTAGCTGAACCACGTATTACAGTAACTCAGTGACCCTTGATTCTGTGTATTGTGGGCTTACAAATGGTTTCTTTTGCATTGCCATTGCGAAATTTTTTCCAATGAACTCTGTGTGACATAATGAATATCCATATATAGGATATAAAAAGCAAGCTTGGCCTCCAACTCCATTATGTGAACAACCATTATTTCTTAAATACTTAACATTCACAATGAACATATGCATAATTGTGTGGCATGACAGACTAGCAGCCTAAGATAGGACCATCCACTGTATCTAGATAAATAAGCACAACCAAAACCAATGTTCTATGTCTGCGACCTTATAAGACTAGTTGCTGGAGCCTCATTCCTGCTTCTTCCCACCTCCTCTTCCTCAGCTCTTTTGGTTTCCAGCAAAATTCCTGGATGGCTTCAGAAGTCTCTCTGCTGTGGCCCATGAACCTCGTTATAGATTGTCTCATTCAGCCACGGCTGCTGCCTCTCCTAGCCTCTGTTACTCCCATTGGTCTACAGACCTGGGCCTGTAGGAGCAAAAAGCAATGAGGCATTCCCATCCTTGAAAGGGTTGTACTACTGTCAGAAACATTGAGACCCCAGAAGCATCTGGGTGTAATTGCACGTTCATTAACAGCTTTTTCTTATTTCTATTTCCTCGCATGTGGCATATCAGAAATCTCTAAAGAGGAAAGGAGAACTTTCCACATTCTTTCAAAGCTAAGAAATAACCGATAACACAATAAGTGAAAAAAATACTGAAGCGGAAATGGAAAAACAAATTATTTGAGCTGAGGACATGGATAAGCTATAAATGTTACAGTGGTTGATCTGCTAATTGCTCTCTTACTGCTTTGTCTATTTCACTAGATGAAAAGAATAGTAACACTGGAAACTTTCAAAGATGAAGTTCAAATGCCTGGTAGTTTGGCTTTGTCTTTTTTACTGTAAATAATTTTAGGAAAAATTCACCTCTGGTATGCAATGATCTGGAAATATTTTCCGTGAAAAATAAAATAAGAATGCCTTTTATTGGTATTGGTTTTTAAAGATTACAAAGAGCAATGACATACATTATTTGATCCTCAAAATAACTCTGTGAAGCAGACAGGAAAATTATACTGTGATCCCTGTTTTAAAGATGAGGAAACTGAGGCTCAAAAATCATGAAGCTCCTGACCAAGATCTTATAAATAGTAAATGGTGATATTTGGTCTTGATCTCAGTTTAGTGTA
The DNA here is from genome assembly GCA_031878705.1 of Tapirus indicus. Taxonomy (NCBI): domain Eukaryota; kingdom Metazoa; phylum Chordata; class Mammalia; order Perissodactyla; family Tapiridae; genus Tapirus; species Tapirus indicus. Next base: position 15,608,489 of record CM062929.1, read on the forward strand.
TTTTCCATTACACCATAATGCCTCTTCATCTAACTCTCTCTCTCTTGTTTTTTCTGGAAAAATCATGGCACTCCTATTTTAAAAATTGAAAAGGTTGTCGGGTTTGTAGGAAAAAGATTCTCATTTTTTTTTTAGGAAGATTGGCCCTGACCTAACATCTGTTGCCAACTTCCTCCTTTTGTCCCCCTTTTTCTCCCCAAAGCCCCAGTAGATAATTGTATGTCATAGTTGTACATCCTTCTAGCTGCTCTATGTGGGATGCTGCCTCAGCATGGCTTGATGAGTGGTGTGTAGGTCCGTGCCCAGGATCCAAACCAGCGAACCCTGGGCCGCCAAGGTGGAGTGCACGAACTTAACTGCTCTGCCACCTGGCCGGCCCCAAAATTCTCATTTTTGAAATTGCATAGATAACAGATCTTCTACTGTAGAAAAACTTGAAAGGGGAAAAAAAAAATCTCTGGGTTATCACCCAGAGATAATAATACCTAAAATTAATTATTTGGTATATTTCCTTACAGACTATTTCCCATGCAAATTTGCCCATATAAATAACTACATATTTACTTATGAAAATTCTATCCTTTTGACAGACTGCTTTGTGCCTTACTTTTTGCTCTTAATGCATTTAAAATAACTTTTTATGTTAATATTTAAATATCTATACCATCATTTTGATGTCTGCTTAATATCTTATAGTATAGATATATCTTAATTTATTTAACCAAACCCCTAAAATGCCAGATTTAGATTGTTTCCACATTTCCTCTATTATAAATAAGTAATGTGAATAGCTCCTTAAAAAACATTAGACAAATCCAAACTGAAGGACATTGTAGAAAATAATTGCCTTTACTTTCAAAAAAATCAAGGTCAAGAAACATAAGGAAGAAATGAAAAATTGCTCCAGATTAAAGGAGACTATAGAGACCGAGTGATAAATGGCTATAAAAGACATAATTTGGATAATTAACAATGTTTGAATATGGACTATGGACTAGATAACAGTATTGGATCAATGTTAAATTTCCCGATTTTGATAACAGTTCTATGAAAGAATGTCCTTACTCTTGGAAAATATATACTGAAGTATTTAGAGGTAAAGAAGCACGATATCTCCAACTTAACTCTCAAGTGGCTCAAAAATATTTACCCACATACACACATACTGCACAGGGAGAACAGTAAGCAAATAGAGCAATATGTAAAATATTGGTGAATCTCAGTAAAGAGGATAAGGGAGTTCTTTGTACTCCTCTTGCAACTTTTCTTTAAGTTTGAAAATTATATCAAAATAAAAAGATACTGAGCCAGCCCTGATGGCCTAGAGGTTAAAGTTCGGCACGCTCTACCTTCGTGGCCCAGGTTTGGTTCCTGGGCACGGAAACACACCACTTGTTTGTCAGTAGCCATGCTGTGGTGGTGGCTCACATAGAAGAACCAGAAGGACTTACAACTAAATATACAACTATGTGCTGGGGCTTTGGGGAGAAGAAAAAAAAGAGAGAGAGGAAGGGCGAATCTTTCCCAGCAAAAAAAAAGAAGACAATATTATAAGAAAATAATAATAATAAGTTACCCCCAAGCAACCACTAGGAAAACTATACAAAGTGACATGCACAAAAACTTGATAATAAATAAATAAGATGGAATCCTAAAAACGTGCAAGTAACTCACAGGAAGGTGAAAAAAAAGAAACAGAGAAATGAGAAATGGAGGAAACAAACAGAAAACAAATAATAAAAATGCAGACTTAAGTCCTAACATATCAATAATTACATTAAAAGTAAGTGATCTAAATACACCAATTAAAAGACCGAGATTGGCACAATAGACAAAAAAAAACATGATCCATTAATATGCTGTCTACAAGAAACTTACTTCACATATAAGCGCATAGGTATGTCGAAAGTAAAAAGATGGAAAAAGGTATATTGTGCAAATATTAATCCAAAAGTTACCTCCCCAAAAAAGTCAACAGATGTTTAAAGCAAAAATACTAACAACATTTGTAGAGGCAAAATACATGACAACGATAGCACAAAAAAAGGGAGAGAGTCACTTCTCTCCTGAGGAACCTCCAATGGCTCCCCATTTCACTAAGAGTAAAAGCCAAAGTTGTTACAAACCTCTATAAGCTCCCCATGCCATCTGTCCCCATTACCTCTCTCACCTCCTCTCCTGCTCTTCTCCCCGCATGCTCACTCTGCTCCAATCACTCTAACCTATTCGGCTGTTCCTAGACAATCCTGGACAAACTCCAACCTCCTGAGCACTGGTGGCTGCCTCTGCCTGAAGGCTCTCACACAGAGATGACCAGAGGCTAACTCACTCCTAAATGAGGCCCACCTGGACAAAACTATTTACATTTGTAACTCCCACACCCATCCCCAATCGTTTTGCCCTACTCTATTTTTCATAGTACTTATCACCTTTTAACATACTACATAATTTCTTTGTTTATTGAGTTTATTATTTTCTGTTTCTCCCTGCTAGAATGTAAGCTCCACCAGAGTTTGGATTTTGTCTGTTTTCTTGATAAATGTATCCCAAGTCCATAGAATAGTGGCTGGTATACAACTGTTGCTTAATAAACGTTTGTTGAGTAAGTGAATGAATATTTGTTAGATAGAGAGGGAGAAAGAGAAAGATGATGTGATACAGTACAGATATTATTCTGAGAATGCAGAGCACCAAAAAAGAATACATGGCTAAAATAGGCCTTTTGTATAGAGGACAATCATGATAAAACTGGTACTTTAAGAATATCAATATAGCAGAGGTTAATGAGTTTAACCTCAAATACAAGTACATTTTTCACAAAGAGGAGTCTAAGTCAGAAGGCACACACAGTTCTGTGTCAACCACATTCAAACCGCATATCCTATATAGAGTCACTTGACAGAAGAATAACATGATGTTTGCACAAAGCACCTGGATGTGTGTGTCCATCACTTTCTATTCCTTTTATTCATTTTTTTAAAATTCATTGCACACAAAATGCTAAAGCTAAGGGATTTGCAGAACATCCATTAGAGATAAGAAATACCTAGTCGCTGTTTGTTCATTTTCAGCTAGCAGGCATCTCTAGGCATAGGTGTCACCCACAGTAACAATGTAAATAGGTCATTTAAACAAGGAATTCAGGTAGAAAATGGAAATCATTGAAGTACCATTAATGCCCACACCAGCTTGCTTCAGCTGGAAACAAGGAGGAAATAGGCACCCACCATCTGAGCTGAGGCACATCAAGTTGTTCTGTCCTTCCACGAGCCTACCGGCACCCTTGCAAATGAAAATGTAGTCAGTATTCAAGAACCAGTTCAAATGCTATCTCCTTCATGAAGACTCAATGATTCCCACAAATGAATGAGATATTAGCTTCTATTAACCCTCTAGCACTTCACTGATTTCAACTTATGGCACTACCCTACCTCTCTGATACTATACTTATGGGATATTCAACATTCTTGCCACCATGGGGGCAGAGAAATTTTGTGTTTTTAATCTTTTGTATTTCCTTTGGCACCTCATATATATATATATCCAACAAATCCTTATTAAATTGAATTAAATCAAATGTTTCCAATATAGTCTCCCATTGCAGTAGGCCAGCAAAGGTCTTTGCATATAGTAGATTGTATTCATTTGGATGGAATCTCAAGAAGATTTATATTTCTGGCAACTTCTTGTATTCCAGCTGAGCTCAGGCAGACCACTGAGTAACGTTAGCAGCTATCACTTGTTCTCATTCTCTTATTGAAATTAACCAAAATTTCTCTCTTTAGCCAAATTTTATTGATTTGGGGTATAAAATGACATATGGACTGAATGATTGCCTGAGTCATTCAAATGTAGGCTCCACGAGGACAGTAGTTTTTGTCCCTTGGTTCATTGCTCTTACATCAGTTAAAACAATCCCTGGAACATAGTAGATATTCAATAAGAATTGTTGAATGAAGTTGTTCAAATAACCATGCAAAACCAGCTTTCTGCCAATAGACTATAAAACGCAGCATGTGTATTATGATCACAGTGGTAGGTCATTTCCTAAGAGCCGCCAACAATTCCTCCCACCCCGTAGGCACATGTCTCTCTGCCCATTAGGAAGTGGACTATGTTTCCTTTCCCCTTGAGTCTGAGCTGGCCTTGTGTCTTGCTTTGAGCAACAGAATGCATGGAAGTGATGTTCTGGGAATTATGCACCCAGATCTTGAAAGACTTGTAGCCTCTGCTTTCTCCTTCTTGGAATTCACGAATGATAAGAACCCATGACAAAAGAGAAGCCCAGCCCGTAGGCCCTGAGTCATCCCAGCCATCCCAGCAGAGGTTCCTAACATGGAAATGATCTTAGATGTTCCAACCCCACCCAGGTTCCCAGCAGAGTCAACTACATAAGTAACTCCAGGCAACATGTTTAATAAATATAGCCATCCCATCAAGCTCTGCTCAGTTGCAGAATTAAGAGTAAATAACTGCTTTTTGTTGTTATAAGCCACTAAGTTTTGGGGTGGTTTGTTATACACCCTAGACGACTGAGACAATGCTAATTTGTTTAATGTACCTATCCTTTCTGTATATATGCATAAAGAATACTGTGAAATGATTATCAATGTATGTTTCTGAGTGGTGACATCTTTGATGGGGCTTTTTGTTTTTTGGTTTTAGTTTTTTGCTTAGTACTTTATATTGCTAGAACTACATTAATAAATATGTATTTTATAAAAATGATAATTATTGTTTTCTACTATCACTTAAAATATTTATAGATATAAAAAGAATGTTTATAAAATACATATAGGGTATAAAGAACAACAATAAAACAAATACCTGTGTACCCACCACCCATTTAAAAAATAGAACATTACATTATATCTGAAGCTTTCTGTGTGCTATTCCCATGACTCACCACCCTCCCTAAATTTCTGCTTTACCTTTGCCTTGCTTTTCTTTGAAAATTTATCCAAATATGATTGTATATCCAGATATAAAATTACATGGTTTCACAGCTGTGAATAAACGGAATTATAATTTTATTGCTCTACTATATTCCATTTTACTAACACAGTCCTAGTTCATTCAGGCTACTATAACAGAATACCATAGACTGAGAATCCGATAAACAACAGAAATTTATTTCTCATAGGTCTGGAGGCTGGGAAGTTCAAGACCAAGGTGCTGGTAGAGTTGGTGTCTAGTGAGAGCTCGCTTCCTGGTTCATAGACAGCCATCTTCTCACCGTGTCCTCACATGGCAGAAGCAGTGAGAGCGTTCTCTGGGGTCTCTTTTATAAGGGCACTAATCCCATTCATGAGTGCTCTCCATGTTTATGACCTAATCACCTCCCATAGGCCCCAACTCCTAATATTATCACATTGGGGTTTAGGATTTCAATATATGAATTTGGGGGGGACACAAACATTCTGTATAGTACACACCACAATTCATTTATCTATTCTACTGCTGTTGAATACTTTTGTTTGTTTCTAGATTCTGCCCATTACAAAAAGGGCTGCTATGAATATTCTTATACAAGTCCCCCAATGCAAGAAAATTGGGTATATACCCAAGAGCATTTGGACATATTCAACTCAACTGGATAATGCCAAGTTGTTTTCTAACATTATGGTATAAATTCATACTGCCATCAGCAGTGTATCATAGCACCCACTGATCTATATCCTCATCAACACTTGATATTGTCAGACATTTAAATTTTTTTCATTGTGGAGGGTATGAAAGGGAATCTTGTAGTTTTCTTAATTTTCATTTACCTAACTACTAAAGAAGTTGAAGATCTTCTCATATGTTTATTGGCTATTCAGTTATTCTCTTCTATGAGGTGCCATTCAAGACTTTTGCCAATTTTTCTATAGGATTGGGTTTTTTTTACCTATTTATGTGTAGAATTTTTTTTTCTACATTCAGATTACTATTTTTGACAGTTCTATGTGTTGCAAATATCTTCTTCCAGGCTTGTCTTTTTACTTTCTTTATAGTGCCATTTAGTAAACAGAATTAATTGTAGTGTAGTCAAATTTATCTTATGGTTCGTATGTGTGTGTGTGTGTGTCTCCTTTAATAAATCTATCCTTATTTCAAGTTCATAAAGATAATTTTCTATATAAGTTGTGTAGTTCTATCTTTCATATTCAAATTTTTCATTTGAAAAAATTTATTGGGAAGGTATGAATAGGGATCCAATTTTATCTTTTCACATGTGAATAACCAGTTTCCATAGCTCCACTTATTGTAAAGTACGTCTTCAGTGCATGCTCTGTCACAAATCAAGTTTATACATATATGGTTCTGGTTTTGAGTTTTCTACTCTGTTGCATTTGTCTGTGTTTCTGCATTTGTAGATATCAAACTATTATACTATAGCTTTATAATGATTTTTTCTACCTGATCAGGCAAATCCACCTCCATTCTTCTTCTTCAGGAATGAGTGGGCTATTAATTTTTGCTTTTCTATACAAATTTTAGACCCAGATTGGCAAGTTCCCCCTAAATAAACAAGTTGGTATTTTGACTTAAATTACATCAAATCTGCAGATCAATTGGATGGAGTATTACAATTTTTATGATTTTGAGACTTCCAATCCATGGACATTGTATGCATTTTAATGTTATTTTAATAAAATATTCTAATTTTTCCTTAAAAGTTTGCAAAAATTATTTCATTTATTCCTAGGTAATTTATAGTTTTATGCTATTTTAATGGTATGTGTTTCTACAATTACATCAACTGTTGGTTGCTGGTATATAGCAATACAATTGATTTCTGTATACTGATTTTTGTAGCAAGCAAACATTAAATTCCTTTACTAATTCTAATTTATATGGAAATTATTTTGAATGTCAGTGATGATAATATCATTTGTTAATAATCATGGTTTTCTTCCTTCTCTTCAAATCATTATGCCTTCATTTTTCTTTTCCTTACTCAGTTGACATGGCAAGGATTTCCATTTTAATGTTAAACAGAAGTCATCCTTGGGATCTTCTTAATCTTAAAGGAGATGTTTTCTATGTTTAATCATTAAGGATAATGTTTGCCCTATGCTTTTTGAAGCTAACTTTCTTTAGATTAAGGTTGTTTTCTTATATTATTGGCTTGTAAATCATGAATGGATGTTCAATTTTATAAAAATTATTTTTTTCCGCACAATCGAGATGATTGTATTTTTTTCTCCTTTTATTTCTCAATATGATGAACTACAGTAAATGAAGTTTCTAACACTGGAATCATTAGACTAACCTGGCATTCCTGGAATGAATCCAACTTGCTCATGATAAATTCGTTGTGTTATACAGTGTTGAACTTGATTAGCTACATTTTTTAGGATTTTTGCATTCATGGTCATGAGTGAGATGACCTGTAATTATTAATTTTTTTAGTATCCCTGTCAAGTGGTGGTACTATGGTTATGTTAGCCTCATATCATTAGAAATTACATTTATCGTTAAATTTAAACAGATAACATTTCATGTATATAAAGGACATAGGATTAATTCAAACAAAAGACATTCAAAACCTGTACAGAGAAAATTACACAACTTCCTTAAGAGCCATTAATGAAAATCTTTTTTAAATGGGGAGATATACCATGTCACGGATTTGAAAACTCAAAATTATAAAGATATAAATTACCCCCAAATTGACTGATAGACTCATTGCAATCCCAATCAAAATACAACAGATTTCTTTGTGTGATATCTGATAAGCTGATTTTATAGAAATGCAAAGACTTAATAATACCCAAAATATTCTTGAAAAAATTGGGAGGACTTGTTTCACCAAATATCAAGACTTATTATAAATCTATAATAATGAAGATAAGGTGGTATTACCTCAGAGTTAGATAAGTAGACCAATGCAACAGAACAGAGAAGCCAGAGCAGACTCATGCATAGATACTTGATATATGACAGAATAACACTGTAAATCAGAGGGAAAAGGACAGATGTCAAAAAATGGTGCTGGGACCATTGGGTATCTATATGAGGAAAAATGAAGTTGGACCTTTCTCTCCCACATACACAAAAATTAACTCCATGTGAATTGAAACCTAAATATGAAAGGCAAAACTATGAAGTTTTTAAAAATATAGGAAAATATCTTTATGAATCCAGAGTGGGTAAGGATTTCTTAAACACAAAAAGAAATCCAATTATATTAAAATTAAGAACTTTTCTCAGGGACGGGCCCAGTGACACAGCGGTTAAGTTCTCAGGCTCTGCTCCCACCGCCCGGGGTTCACAGGTTCCATCCCGCTCCCGCAGCCCAGGGTTCACAGGTTCGATCCCGGGCATGGACTGACACACCACTTGTCAAGCCATGCTGTGGGGGTGTCCCATACAAAGTAGGGGACGATGGGCATGGATGTTAGCCCAGGGCCAGTCTTCCTCACCAAAAAGAGAAGGATTGGCAATGGATGTTAGCTCAGGGCTGATCTTCCTCACACACACAAAAAAGCTTTTCTCATATTGCAACAATAACTAAGTACTAGAATCCTGAATATATAAAGAACTTGTATAAATCAATAAGAAAAAAAGACAATCTATTGAAAAATAGGCAAAAGTTCCAAATAGGCACTTCACGAAAGAAGAATTCTAAATAGATAATAAACATACCAAAAGATTTTAGATTTCATTGGTAGTCAGAAAAATATAAATTAAAAATACCAAAACTTATCATTTCTGAACCACGTCATTGGTAAACATTAAAGTCTGACAGCATCATGTGTTGGATAGGAAGTAAAGTAGTAAGAAATCTCATACACTGCTGGTAGAAGGTAAATTAGTATAACCACTTAGAAATTTGATTAGCATTACCTATGGATTTGAAAATAGGCATGTCATATGACCTGATAAGTCTGCTTCTAGAGTCTTATGTACACGTACAACAAGAAACACCTTACCAATTGCCCCAAACTGAAATCAACACAAATATGTGTCATCAGTAAAATGGGTAAATAAATTATGGGAGATTCATACCACGGAATACCATATCACAATGAACATGAAGCAACAATAGATAGCCATAACATCCTGTAAGAATCTCACAAGCATAACATGGAGCAAAAAAAAGCCAGACACAAAATAATAATACATACCCTGTGAATCCTTCCATATTAAGTTCAAAAACAGGCAGAACTTAATAATATTGTTTAGAAACGCATGCATAAGTGGTAAAACATAAGGAAAAACAAAAAATGGGTATCCAAAGTGAGGATGTAGGATTCTTCTAGGGAGATGAGAGAAAGTTATGATCAAGGAAGAGCACATAGGGACTTTCTGAAATGCCAACAATGTTCCATTTTGAAATTTGTGTGGTTTTTATACTGCTGTGTATTTCATTAACATGCATTAGCTCTACATATGTTTCATGCACTTTTTACAAGTATATAAAATATGAAAATAGAAATGTTAACTGTTTTGTTTCTTGTTTTAAAACAAACCTCAAATACTTTGAGAGGCAATATAGTAGAGAGGTTAAGGATGAGGCTCTGAAATCTATCAAAGCTGGATTCCAACCCCAACTCTATCACTCAATCAGCCCTGTGACCTTGTGCTGTCTCATTAATTGCTCTAAAAGTCAGGAGTTCTTTCACTGCACTTCATAATCACCTGGGGAGCTTTAAAAAAATACTGAAGCCCAGGTCCCAGCTTCAGAGGTTCCAATTTAATTGGTCCAGGTGGATTGTAGCCTAAGCACTGATAATTTAAAAAATTGCCCAGCTGATTCTAATGGGCAGACACAGCTGAGAACCACTGCTGTAAGCCCTGGTTTCCTCATCTGTAAAACTGTGATGATGACGACGGTGATAACAATAGGACCGTACTGGAGGGTTGTTAAAAGGATAAAATATGATAGTGTGTGTACAATGCTTGGACAGTACCTGATATTCAATAAGTTCACTCTTATTGCTAAACTGCCCAGCCTATTACTTACACGTTTTAAAGTTTGAAACTGATATTGAAGAATCACAAGAAATAGATGGTATTTTTAAGAAATAGGATTTGATAACAACCTGGATGCAAAGGAACAAAAGACAAGAACCCTGGTTGGTATGCAGGGGGCGGGGAGAGACACAGAAAAGGAAGCTGACCAGTCTTTTGACTTCAGCTATCTATACATGATCTCTCAGTTACTCTGTTGTAATTTTCCAAGTTTATGTGAGTGATTCAAAATCCAGTGAAAGGCTTGGCTTTATGTTCTCTGGCCTTACTGTGGGTGGAATCTTAGAAATGCTAGTGCCTTATAGATATAATGTTCTCTTTGTTTGAAGATTTTGTTTTCTAACCAAGGAAATAATTAATTAAGCTTGAATCCTCCCATCCCCCTCTATGGTGTTCTAATCAGCTGGTACTTATTTAGGACAGGATATTTTGCTTGGAATCCATGGCAAAGTAGTATTTGTTTATTATCATGAACACGTTATAAAGTGGATTTATGATTTTCTAAGCCAATCAGTAATCATTGCATTAGGAATCTTCCTTCATGTAGATAAATTAAAAATTTTCTTCTTAATCTCAGACATCAAAAAAATCTTTCTCTAATTCAAATAATTTTAGACACCTCCAAGTCCTAAGAAATAGTGTTAAATATCTGGCATTCATAATAACATCAAATTTTCTTTGATTAAGTAAACTGGTTTGTCATTTTCAAAAACCACTTTAGTTGAATGGGTTACCATGCTTATTCCCTTAAACTGTCATTTAGCAAATAAATATGGAATAGAATGTCCACCAAAAAGGAAAAAAAAAATGTGAAGAAAAGATGCCTTAAACAACGGAGGACCTTATATGGGTGGTGAGAACAGTTGAGGGAATTTGTTGACTGGCTTGGTTCCCCGCTAGATTTCATCTAGTCCACTTGTCAAACACCAAGGAAAATAAGTGCATTTTGCAGAGGCCGATATCTCCAGCTCTCTCCTCTGACCTCCTTCCTTACTGACCCTTTGACCTACCCTGCAGGAGCTGTTCTGAGCAACTGTGCCCAGCACCTGGGAGGCAAAGAACTCTGCAGAGGCCAACATGTCAACATTCCATCAGGAATGTTGTGGCTGGATAATTCAACAAATTCAGCTGTTATCCTTGCCACACCCTCGATCTAGGCTTCCAGCCAAGCCTCCTCCTTTTTCACTATTGAAAATTACAAGCAAAAGCCCCCAGCCTCTCTTCTCACCCCTCCCCAGCCAGTCCACCTCTTCTTCCCACCTCCAAACCTCCCCGTCTGCAAGCCTCTCCACTGTGCCTTGTGAAACCCCAATTCCATAAGGTACAAACTTCCTTTGGTCTACAAATATTTTCTTGAGCATTCCCCCAACATTACTAACAAACGAACTTATTAGCTTCCTTCCCAAACCTGTCATTCCATTAGGCACAATCACCTCCTTAGTCACCAGGACACCAACCCTTGGAATGACCATGACCTTCTCCTCCCATTTGCCTCCCATGTCCACTGTGCTGCCATGTCCTGACAATTCTAACTCCAGTGACTTTGTGTTGGGGAGGGAGAACTCAGTGAGCCCAGGCTCAGTTATTAACCATCTTATTTTTTGAGATTTTTTTTATTATGGAAAGTTTCAAACATACACTTAAATACAGAGAATAGTAACGCAAAAATCTCGTGTACCTGCCACCTAACTTCATCAGACCTTAACATTTTACAATACTGTATTTGATTCCATTCCCTTTCAATGCCTTTTTTTTTTAATAGATGAAACTCAAAAACATTGAGTGACTTACCCCAGGTCCACATCACATACCCAGCGTGGTGTCTAAGACACAGTACATACAAAGAATCATTTGCTCAATAATACTTGCATATGTTTATGAGCCTCCTTGGGTCCCAATCCTTTCTTTCTTTCCCTATCTTCCTTTCTAACTGCTTCCTTTGGCTATGTATATTTCTATCTGCATTATTTGTCTCTCAATATTTTTCTTGCAATATCTTGATATTTTCGGTGCATGTACATCTCCCTATTTCCTTTTATGTTTCTATCTCCTTATGCCCTTCATTCTGTCTTTCATTTAATAACAACTATTTCATAAGCACCTACTATGTGCTGAGTGCTATTCTAGGCCCATAGGATATATATCTGTCAACAATTTTCTCTATGTAGCTTTCTCTTTGCTGGTACCTCCTGTTTTCTGACCATCTATCAATCTGAATTTCTTCCTCTTTTCCTTTTATCATCTCTACTCTTATCACCTCTTCCCATACTTCCCTCACTTGATGCAAACAAAAATGAAAGCATCATTTTATTTCTTGTTTTTGTACTAGAATGATGTGTTCTCCATATTTTAATTTTTAAAAGTTGATTATGAAATAATTTCCTATTGAATAATGTGCAGAGTTTTGACAGTGGCACCAAGTCTTCAAAGAACCTTTTATTTCTCACCAAGCATCCCGTATTCCAACCATATCTGAACATTCTCCATTCTACAGATTTACTTTCAGGCCTTTACTTATGCTGTTCCTCATTATATGAGATGCTCTCAACCTGGATTTGTCAAGGTTCTTTAGATACTTGGCTGCCACTGTGTGCCTTTTCATCCATGTCTCCGGCATTTAGCACAATGCCTGGTGCACAGGAAGAGCTCAAGAAATGTCCATTCATTGTATTCTTTTTTTAAACAATGAAAACTAAGTTACTCATTACTTGGTACAGCATATTTTCTTTTAGCTGATGGGCTACCATAGAAACAAATTTCTCAGCTTAAATTGACATGCCAAGATGGAAAAAGAGAAGGTAAGAATAGACAAGGAAGAACTCATGACAATTGTCACTCTGAGAAAGAATGAGAAACTCTGCGATTATTCTTTCTCATAGGGTCCAAGAACTGTCAGAGGTGGGGTAGAAGCAACTGCAAATAGTTTGCCTCCCTGTTAATCCTTCAGGGGAAGAAAACCTGTTCTAAGTAGAAGATGTAACAGCTGCAGTTCTTCCAGCACATTCCACAAAAGTCACAAGAAAATTGATGAGAATTCAAATACTCTGTCATAACAGTATGAAGAAGCTTCCAAAGAAAAACACCAGGAAATGAGACGTGGAGACTTTTCTCCCTTAGAAAAGTGAAGAATTAAACCACGTGTCTCTGGAAGACCCTGGTGAATGAGAGGTTAGAGAAGATGGCGTCAGATGCCCTATGAAGGTTTACACAGAGGGCACAGCACCAGTGCTAAATCAAGCAACTAGGAAGTTAAAACATAGTAATAATCTCCTCTCTCTAGACCCCGGCCTGGTCCACGCTGGTTTACAACAGCATGCGTGAGCTCATTTACCCACACCGAGAGATGAAGCCCTTTATGATTTTCTCCCTTAGGAGCTTAGCAATTAAGCTCATGGAGAAAATGAGGGAGAGCTGTTTGAGAAGATAGGCACTTCTGGCAAAGGGCTGCCACAGACTCTTGGAGCAGCTGGATCTTCATGGGGGCGAAATAAACCACATCCTGAGAAAGGGAAAATATTTGCAACACCTACCTGCAACAAAATCACCCAGCATGCTTGTTAAGAATTCAGATTTCTGGACCCCAACTCTTTTCTATTGAATCAAGGTTTACACACAGAGATGTAGCTCAGTGTTGAAAAACTAGGAAGTTTAAAAAAACAAAACTCTCCTCTCCAGGCCTCTCTCAAATCCAAACTGGTTTGCAACAGTTTTGTGAGATCTTTCAAATCCACATACAAAGACACAGCTCGTGAGGGTCAAATGTGTTCCAGCAAGTTCCCTGGTGATTAATATATGCTAAAGTTTGAGAAAGTTAGAGGTCTGAAGACCACATAGTTCATGTCAAGGGCACGGCCTTTCCAGGCGAGCCAAAAAGCTACCTGCCCTGGGGTTTCTCTGCTCTGAGACCATCCTCCCTTGGCCTCAGGACTGAGCAACTACAGCAGGAAACCCTTTGTATGGTTCAGGGCCTCTGTATCTTTGTTCTTGCATAGAATTGTTACACTAAACTTTGTATTCCTAACAGCTGTTTATATTTATCACATTATCCTATTCAGTTTTCTCTCTCAGCAGATTTATGTACTTTTTGATTTTACTATTTCATTATTCTAATATACTCCTCTTGCTAAACTCTAATTTCTTACTAACTAAACTGTAAAGATAATTCATCGTCCATTTTTTTTAATTTAGTGATAAAGCAATTATAGCAAATGCTCATTATAGTATTTAGGTAGTGAATTTATTGGTTTTCACTGTACAGTCGTTTGTTTTTGTTTTTGTTTTGAGGAAGATTAGTCCTGAGCTAACATCCATTGCCAATCCTCCTCTTTTTGCTGAGGAAGATTGGCCCTGAGCTAACATCCCTGCCCATCTTCCTCTACTTTATATGGTACACCGCCACAGCATGGCTCAACAAGCAGTATGTCATTCTGCGACCAGGATCTGAACCTGCGAACCCTGGGCCACAGAAGAGGAGTGCGTGAACTTAACTGCTACACCACCAGGCCAGCCCCCAACTGTACAGTTTTTTAAACTTTCTGTATGTTTGAAATTTTTCATAATAAAATATTGAGGGGGAGGAATTCCAAAGGTACAGAAAGTGATAGAATGAAAAGTAAACTCCCCCCTTCACTATTCAATCTAATTCCCAAAAGATAATCCCTGTTAACAATTTCTTATATATTCTTCCAGAAGTTGTTTATGTATATACAAGCACAATTTTTTCCTACTTGATGCATAAATTATACAACATAAGCACATAGGAGCACAAAAGCAAGTCTGAATTTGCTTTGTTCAGTTATCAACACATCAGAAATATCTTTACTTATTTAAAAAGATAAGTAAAATGCACAAATAGAAAGATAAGATATAAGATAAATGCACAAAATCAGTTGCATTTCTATACACTAACAATGAAGTAGCAGAAAGAGAAATTAGGAATACAATTGCATTTACAATTGCAGCAAAAAGAATAAAATACCTAGAAATAAACTTAACCACAGAGGTGAAAGATCTATACATTGAAAACTATAAAACATTGAAAGAAATTGGAGAAGGCACAAAGAAATGGAAAGATATTCCATGTTCTTGGACTGGAAAAATTAACATAGTTAAAATATCCATACTTCCTAAAGTAATCTATAGATTCAATGCAATCCCTATCAAAGTTCCAACAATTTTTCACAGAAATAGAACAAAGAATCCTAAAATTTATGTGAAACAACAAAAGACTCCAAATAGCTAAAGGAATCCTGAGAAAAAAACAACAAAGCTGGAGGTATCATACTCCCTGATTTCAAAATATACTACAATGCTACAGTAACCAAAACAGCATGGTACTGGCACAAAAACAGACACACAAATCAATGGAATACAATCAAGAGCCCAGAAATAAACCCACACATCCACATACAGCTAGTTTTTGACAAGGGAGCCAAGAACATACAATGGAAAAAGGAAAGTATCTTCAACAAACGGTGTTGGGAAAACTGGACAGTCACATGCAAAAAGATGAAAGTAGACCATTATCTTACACCACTCACAAAAATTAACTCAAAATGGATTAAAGACTTGAATGTAAGACATGAAACTTCTAGAAGAAAATATAGGCAATACGCTCCTTGACATTGGTCTTAGCAACATATTTTCAAGTACTGTGTCTGACTAGGCAAGGGAAATACAAAAAATAAACAAATGGGACTACATCAAACTAAAAAGCTTCTGCACAGCAAAGGAAACCATCAACAAAATGAAGAGACAACCTAACAATTGGGAGAAGATATTTGCAAACCATATATATGATAAGGAGTTAATCTCCAAAATATATGAAGAACTCATACATCTCAACAAAAAAACAACCCAATTTAAAAAAGGGCAAAAGACCTGAACAGACATTTCTCCAAAGAAGATATACAGATGGCCAACAGGCACATGAAAAGATATTCAACATCATTTACTATCAGGGAAATGCAAATCAAAACTACAATGAGATATCACCTCATGCCCATCAGAATGGCTATAATTAACAAGACAGGAAACAACAAGTATTGGAGAGGATGTGGAGAGAAGGGAACTCTCATACACTGCTGGTGGGACTGCAGACTGGTGCAGCCACTATGGAAAACAGTATGGAGATTCCTCAAAAAGTTAAGAATAGAACTACCATACAATCCAGCTCTTCCACTGCTGGATATTTATCCAAAGAACACGAAAACACCAATACATAAAGATACATGCACCCGTGTGTTCATTGCCGCATTGTTCACAATAGCCAAGACTTGGAAGCAACCTAAGTGCCCATCAAGGGACAAATAGATAAAGAACATGTGGCATATATACACAATGGAATACTACTCAGCCATAAGAAATGATGAAATCCAGCCATTTGTGACAACACGGATGGAGATTGAGGGTATTATGCTAAGTGAAATAAGTCAGAGGGAGAAGGTCAAAAACCATATGATCTCCCTCATAAGTAGACGAGAAAAACAACAACAAACAAACACATAGAGACAGAGATTGGATTGATGGTTACCAGAGGGGAAGGGGGGAGGGAGGAGGGCGAAAGGGATGATTAGGCACATGTGTGTGATGATGGACTGTAATTAGTATTTGGGTGGTGAACATGATGCAATCTATGCAGAAACAGAAGTATAACGATGTCCATCTGAAATTTATACAATGTTATAAACCAATGTTACCACAACAACAAAAAAAATAAATATGCAGAGATCAGTCCAGTTTTTAGTTGCTATATAAAACTTCATTTTTTAAATGTACATAATTTGAGCAGTACCATGTTGAGGGATATACAGATTCTACAGGTTGTTTACAATTTTACTTGTTTTGCTGACACATACATATACACAAATGTCTCAACGAACATCCTTATACTGCTATCTTTTTATATTTATCAAGTATTTTTATAGGATAAAAATCCTAGAAGTGAAAATGATGGGTCAAAATTTGCATTGAAATGTTTTAAGATATTGCAAAATGGACTCCTAAAAAGCAACACCAATTTATATGTCCAAAGAGGGTGTCTATTTTCCTACATCCTCAAATAAGCTTAATATTTTCAAACTCTCTAATCTTTGCCAATCTAAGTGAAAAAAAGAACTCTGATTTTAATTTCATTTCTTTAATTAAAAGAAATGAGCATCTTTTCACATATTTGCCATTTGTATTTTTTTCCCCATAAACTGCTGATTCATATTCTTCACCTAATTATATTAGGGTTTTCAACTTTTCTTGTTGATTGATTTAAAAGGTCTGTGTGTATTGAAGAAATTAACCTATTTGCCATGTATACTGTAAAAAGATATCGCCAGTTGGGCCTTGCCTTTTTATCTTATTTGTAGTATTTTTTGCATTGCAGAAGTTGGGAATGAGGTTTTACCACGAGAACAGTTTTTCATGTTGTGCAAACAATAAATTATCATTACAATGAGTTGGAACAATACATAAAAACACCACATGATCTCACTTACATGTGGAATCTAAAAACTAACAAACAAAAAGAACTCATAGATACAGAGAACACACTGGTGTTTGCCAGAGGTGGGTGGGGGGACAGGGAGGGATATTACGTGAAGGTGGTCAAAAGGTATAAACTTCCAGTTATAAGATAGATAAATTCTGGGAAGATATATATCTCTATAATCTTATATCTATATTATATAACTTATATGGAGAGAGATAGATATAGATATAGATCTTATATATTATAATCTATATATCAACCTAAATGTTTGGTTCATCCATGTAATGGAATATCTCACATCCACTTAAAAAGTGTGTTGTAGTTTGTTACATGAAAAGCAGTTTACAAAATAGTACATACCTACAAATATACAATGCTTTGCAATTTACAAACTACATCCTGCCATGTGATACTTCCAAGAACTCTGAAATATACCACAATCAACACTCGGTAGATGATAAAACTGAGAGCCAGGAACCAGGCATTTTTCTGAATTCACATAGCTAGTAAATGTGAGATCCAGGACTTGTACTTAGAGCTTCTAACTCTAAATCACCTGTTCTTTCCACTTGATCGCACTGCCTCAGGGGGAGAGCAAGAATGCATAATAGTATTTATAGGGAGTGATGTTTCTATAGGTATGTGGATTAAGTCTTTTGAATTATAATTATAGCAGTATACATCCCAAAATTATACATTTATTCTCAAAATTTGAATTTTCAACATAATTCTAATGTACATGTTTTACTGCATATTTATTAAGCACATTCAAAATCTATCTTGTATGTTACAAAAGAAGTACTCAGTAGGTAATGTGTCTGGAAGCACACATCATAATGATCTACCACTCCCTCATTATTTCTTGAGAAATAATATCTTTAATTATATCTATCAGTGACTAATGTAACAGGCAGTCCTAACTTGGGACTGTTTCTACATTAAGTTAGAATTGCATTTTCTCCTTCTGTCAATTCAATTTTGTTTTCCACAGAAAGTCAAGCAGGAACACTTGCTGCTAAATGTCCCATTAGCATTGTCTGACCTTCTCCACAGTTGGGCTGCAACTGTGAACCTGCTGTGGCCACTGAGACACAGAAAAGAAATGGAAAAAGCCACTTAATGTCTGGAGTGGTCCAAAATGCCAAGGGGCAGCCAGAGCATATTGGGTAAAAGACAGAAAAGAAATAAGTAGGCCCTGCTGGACCACTAGAAATAAGGGAAGCAAGGATCCTGAAGATCTGGGGCCACAAAATCATCTTCATCCAAAAAAAAACAGGGATACTTCTGGAATAGCTGGTGACATAAATACATACTTACAAATCTCCCCTCCATAAAACAGACTATCATTTAAAAGAGAGAGAGAGAGAGAAGCACAATTACTGAACAAAAGTAATCCATGTAAAATCCAAGGAAAAGTTCCAGCCTCATAGTGCAAACCTCAACAATTATTGAATCTACATATCACAGTTCTTCTTGAAAGAATTGTGCAGTGTGGTGGGATAAGTGGGAGAAATTGTGGGGAAAACACTAATATCCCCTAATTTGGAGAGACAGAGTTTTGGAGGTGGTAGACCACCTTTTTTGCCAACGTTCTGAGGCCATGATTGGATGGGCTAGGAGAGTTTCCCCTGACCAACAGATGTTGGGAACAAAGAAGGTGGCAGACACCAGAATTTAGCTGACCCACCTTTTTCCAACCCGTTTCTTTCTTGCCTGCCTCTGCCACAGAGCCTGTAAAAGGTAAAGACTCAATTTCCCTGCCTCCCATCAGTGATGAGTGGCCATGAAACACACTCCTAACCAATGAAATGTAGGCAGAGGTCCCTTGGTGCTGCCTCCACCTCTCGCCCTTTCTCCCTCCTGGAATACATGCACAGCCTGGAGGTGCAACAGACCTCATGAAAATGCTAGGGCAGGAAGGCAGAAGGAGCCTGGGCCTGATGGCATCATTGAGTCACCCTACCAGTCCTGGACTGACCACCCCTGGACTTCTTGTTTTCTGCTTAAGCTACAGTAGAGTGGCTTTTGATTACCTGAATTGAACATGATTCTAACACAACAAAATGTTTCCTGGAGCCAAGCTGCTATTCAACTGAGTGCCAACACCGGGAGAGCAGTGCCAAAAAAGAGGCAGGAAGATCCAGGAGGGGGACTCTGGCCATAAAGAATTAGACAAGAACACAAATAAAGCAGTAACCATGGGGATGGAATAAATGGGATAGACTTAAGAGATACTTGGAAAAACTAGGCCCAGCTTTCCTCTTTTCTCCCCAAACCCCATTGAAATGGGAAAAGGAATATCAAAATGGGAGAAAACCTGCATCCGTGCTAAAAGAGAAAGGATAGTTTTGCACAACTTATGAATGATTCTAATAAAACCAGATAGAAAGACAACACCTAGAGACAACACTTATGATCCTTAATGAGAAAAAAGTAAGTAGACGACATCCTGGCAGAAGCCTACAAACACTCATACGTGTGCAGGAGCAAGGGCTGGGAGGAGGATAGCAGTGAAGAAAAGCAAAGCACTCCTTAGAACTGTATTTGTAGCTGTGGGTCAGCATGATTCAAAAGTGGCTATTCAAGGAGATTCCAGACTTCATGCTGTCGTTCCACCAGACAGGAAGCAGGCAGTGTGGCAAGGCTTCTCGGAAACAGCAGCACTTCTCCCCAGTGAAGCAAGGCTTCTTTTTGAGGCATTGGGCAGCAGAGCAAGGATGGAGGGCAGACATAGCCATGCCACATGGAAAACTATGCACAAATAGTTAGCATGCAGCACAAGAGCTTCAACGAAAGAAGATAAATAAACACTAAGTTCTTGCCTATGCGATAGTCCAGGTTCCTGCTCCTTCTCCACTCACCTGAATCTGCTGGTAATGCCAGTCGGTCCTCCAGCTTCAAATCTAATAATAATAGTAATAGTTATTATTATTATTCTAATAGTAATCAGATATGTAGGAAGGAGATCCAATGATAATTCAGCTACCCTGTTTATGGTTAAACAGGTAAACACCAAAGGCAAATAGACCTCTCTTTATTCAAGAAGATATAAACAGGAAAAAGGAGCCTATGAAGTATATGATAGAGGAAGGATATGCATTTGAAAATGATTTGTAATAGGAAGAAAAACTTCAGGTGAATTCCTTGGTGCTTTCCACAAATTTGAGAAAATACAGACTCGTTAAAGTTACAGACTCAAAGGCAGAGGCTGAGAAATAGACAGAAATCGTAAAATAAATCAGAACTTGATACAGCAATAATGTAGGGGGAAAGACAATACAGTAAGGAGCAAAATTTCACTGGAAGTGGTCAAGACCAGAGTATATAATGTAGACAATTAAATTAGTGACATGGAGGACAAATGGAAGTTTTCTCAGACTGCAGAGAAAAACATCAAGTTGAAATGTTAAAAAATGACAAATATAGATCACTAGTCATATATTCAACATGGAGAAAAAAACAAATAGAAAAGCAGCATTAAGAGATATAATAGAAAAAAGTTTTCCTGATTTTGATTTTACAGATTCAGGCAAACCTACCGAGGAGATACCACAACTTAACCATATTCTGCAGACAATTTTGAACTTCATGGATAGGAAAACGAATCCTACAAATACACAATGGGGAAAAAGTGGATTAATTACTTACTACTGGTCAAAAGTCCCTCAACTGCAAGTGAAAGAAACTCAAATTAGCTTAAGAAAAAAATTTTAAAAGTTTTGATTCATGTAATCCGGGAAGTTCTGGAAAGTCCAGGATGAATTTGGTGTCAGAGTCAGCTGAATCCAGGTTCCAAATGATATCTTCAGAGCTGTCTCTCTCTTTCCATTTCTCAGTTCTATATGCCTCTGCTTACCTTCATATTCATATTCCTTCTCTCTCTCTCTACTGCTATCTATATCTATCTATCTAGATATATCTATATAAGGAGTTGGGAGAAATAATTGTTTCTGCTAGGTTTGGTAAATAAGCAATGTGAGTCTGGGGTTCCTGGGTTACTGGTAGCTATCTCTCTCTCTACCATCTATCTGTCTAGATAGGCAGGTGGGTAAGTAGGTAGGCAGGTAGGTAGACAGATGATAGAGAGAGAGAGCTAACTACTAGTAACCTCAGTAACCCTAGACTCAAATTGCTTACTTACCAAACCTAGCAGAAACTACTGTTTCTCCCAACTCTTTATATCAATCCCCAATTGGCCCTGGTTGAGTAAGGATCCCATCTGAGAAGCAATCACTATCTCCAGTGATTGTGGCACTCTGACTGATCAGCCTGCATTATATGGGGAGTGGGAAGTAGGGTGGGGGAACTGCATGGCATTATTATTAACAGGCTCAAGAGAACCATGTGGATTTTCCCAAAGGAGCCAGAAGAACTGGAAGGGGAAAACACTAACTACCACAACCTACTAGACACAAAGAAAGAAAACACAGTCTGGCCCCAGATATTCCTCCACAACAATAAGTACTATGCAAAAGTGTTTTTCTGAGATTTGGAGGGGAAACACAATGAAAAGAAATCTGCATATAGGCAACATGACATGTGAAAGTAACAGAAATGCATTCTCAGGTATGTGAAGGCCTCAAACTGATCCTTCCTGAAATAAATTATTCAAAGAAGAACTCTAAACAACTAAGAGAAGAGAGAAAAACAAAGACAGCTAATGAACTATAAACATAGGTTTAAACCCAGCAAAATGTAACCAAAGCCTCGCTTTTTCCCACTAGTATACATTTTTAGTTGAGAGAAAGTAGGTCCAGAATGAGGCCAAAGAATAGGCATAGAATAAGTAAGAGAGAGAGCAAGCTGAATAGGCGATTATGGCAAACAGTGCGTTATTGGAATATAGGATTTAAGACATGGCTATGTTGGGTCTGATGATGAAGCTAAAGTGTAGTCCTGGGAGTGGCTGAGAGTTGTTAGAGTCTAAAATGCCAAAGAACTGTGAGGATAGAGGCCTGGCACATTGTCCATATAAGCATGGTATTTACTCAGATAATGCAAAGACTGAGCCAAAGACCAGTCCATGAATGTGGACATGGAAACAACAGTCATGGATGCTATCAGCGATCTGAAGTTAGAAGATGGCTTAGCTGGATAGGATGAACTTCACTAGAGGGAAAATTTCCAATGGAACTGGTAGAGGAATGTGTTGAGTGCAATAGGATCAAGGAGAATGTTGATCAGCGCAGTACCTAAGATTTGGGTGAGTGAGCAGCCTCCACTTGAGAGGGCTATAGGGGAAGGGGGGCCATCAAGTGAGAGACCTATTTCAGCTAAGGCAGAAAGTGGAAGGATTGTTCAGAAAAGAGGTTGAAGAGAATAGAGTTTGTTTAGTCAGGCATGAATGTTCCTAAGGGCACACAGGAAAGGTTTGGGAAGAGGAAAGGAGTAGTGTGGACTTGGGTCAAGCAAGAGAACTACACAACACTATCAGAATGCAAGCAAGTATGGGAACAATTAAGTGACAAGAAGGGTTTATATTTTGAGGGGTGGCCACAGTTGGTACAGATGTGAGGCCTGATAGAATTAGAACTCTGCTGTCAGTATGATTCTGGGCAGGCTGACAGTAAGCAGCTGCTGAGGTCAGTAGGTTTGTCTCCCATTCCTGCCTCCAGATGTTACCTGCAGAACAAGAGTGTCAGCCCAGGACAGAGCATGCCCGTTTTATCCAACAGTAGCAACACAGTGCTCTTTTGTTCTCATGTCCTAATCCAGAGGTCATCATTCGGTCTAAGAATCAGGAGCCAGTCCTGCTCTCAATCTTGGCACTTTTCCTCACTCCTGCCAATCTTATTCTTCATTTTTCAAGAGGAAGCCTTTTGAGATGTTGTGTTGACCTCTGTATTCTCCCATGGGGATCAGTAAACAACTGCAGGATCTGGCTCAGGCTTCACCAAACTGCCCCAGTTCTCAGAATGCTGAGAGCTTGCTGTGCCAGAGGTTTCTCATTCTTGTATGAATTAATTTTCATTCATGAGTTCATTCAGAGTTGATATATCCCACACAGTCCACCTTGTTGTGCTGCAAAGATCCTCATACTGCATTTTATTTTATAAAGACTAAAACAGCATAAGATAAAACTTTCCATTGAAACAGCACAATTTCAAAGTAGAAAATTTTCAGTACTATTATTTGTAAAACCCAATTATGAAAACTCAAAGGGTTGTAAACACCATATACCTGTCTTTAAAAGTAGCAAAATCGAGGGTGTCTACAATCAAAAAGACAGATAATAACAAGTGTTGGCAAAGATGTAGAGAAATTAGAACCCTCAGATATTGCTGATGGGAATGTAAATTGATGCGGCCATTTTGGAAAACAGTTTGGTAGTTTCTCAACATAGAGTTAAACTGAGAGTTACCATGTGACCCAGCAATTCCACTCCTAGGTGTATACCCAAGAGAATTTGTACACAAATGTTCATAGCAACATTATTCATAATAGCCAAAAAGTAGAAACAATCCAAATGTTCATCAACTAATGAACAGATAAATAAAATGCAATACAGCAATAAAATGGATATTATTTGGTAATAAAAACTAACAAAGTATTGAAACATGCTACAACATGAATGAACGCTGAAAACATTATGCTAAGTGAAAGAAACCAGACACGAAAGACCATTTGTTGTGTGATTCCATTTACATCCAATGTCCAGAATAGGCAAATTTCCAGAATAGGTAAGTCACATATATCGTACACTTTAAATGAGTGAATTTTATGGTATATGAATTATATCTCAATAAAGTTTTTTAAGTGGCAAAGATGAATTCTATAACTTTTATATCATAGGTCTAGCATATGGTAGACACCCAATAAATGTTTACTAAATGAAGAAATAGAGGAATTAATGGACTTAAATTCACAATGGTCACAAACTGTAGGCCTTAGTAAACTTCATTAAAACATCATTTTCGCTGTGTTAATTTGAAATCGGTTACAAATGAGGCAGAGATAAAATTGATGTTTGAATGAGCAATATCAATACTTCTGGAGTATACCAAACCATTCCAACAAAATGGCCCTGAGAATGTTTATTTTAGTGTCTATCCCATCTCAGCCACCAGTAAATAACATTCACTATAGATACCTAGCACAATAGTGTGAAAAATTAGTCAGAATCACTGACCTTTAATCTCCAGAATTCTTCAAAACTACTTCACACTCATTCATTCAAATCTATGCACCTCTCATTTTTCCTAGTTCATTGAACTCTCTTGGTCTCAGAGTTGGGCTCAAAGTTGAACTTTAGGCTTCTAAATCTAGCCTCATGCCAGCTTCTTGCTCTTTATGGCCAATATTGAACATGCTTCTCCATCTCAAATGAGGCACTGTCCCTCAGAATTCAGCCTCTGGCCCAATACACAACAGCTAGAAGAAAGAGACACTACAGCCCAAACTAGCCTCCCCTGCAGGGCAACGTGAATCAAGCATTATTCCAGAAAGCTTCACCCTATCGCTGTGCATGGAGATAGTAGGTGATGTGGCACCTTCACACCCCTACATGTAGGGATTGGGGAAACAAAAAACAGAGAAACTGTCATCTCTCAGAAACCCTGTAGATCTAGACCCACCATAGAAATTCCAGCCCAAGAATAATAAGGAAACTCTATCAGTCCTTTTCCAACTTAAATTTGATGACAGATATCCAACCACCCCATGAAAGTCAACTTACAAGTAACTGTAATCAGAAGCCCAATTCTTAGAGAAGGCTCTCCTATGCTGACAAAACTAGCTTAGTCAATTCCAACTCCTAGTGACCCTATATACAGCAGAGTAGAACAATACTCCGCTGTGATTCATAGGATGTTCATGGCCAAGTTCTTCTGTCTAATCTGTCTTAGTCTGAAAGCTCCACTGAAACCTGTCCACCATGGGTGACTGCTGGTATTTGAAATATCAGTGGCATAGCTTTCAGCATCACAGCAACGTGCAGCCGCCACAGTCTGATAACCAATAGACTGGTGGTGTGGTTCCCTGCCTGGGAAACAAACCTGGGACGTGGCAGTAAGAGCACCAAATCTGAACCATTAGACCACCAGGGCTAGCTAATAATGCTAGCTACCAGGCTACATAACACTGAATGTGAAACAATTAAATAGCCATATTCATGAGCTACTTCTGCTAGGGAGATGTTTAATAGAGTTACACAGGCAGTATCACTGCACTATAGAATCAGATGATTAATTTCTTTTTGGCATCCAACAAGGAAGCGAATTTCTACCAAAAGAAATAGCATAAAAATTTCCCCTTTTAACCCTAGAGTAATGTTTCTCAAACCAGGCTGCACATTCGAATCATTTTGAGAGCTTTAAAAAATATACTGATGTTCAAGTCTCACCCTGAAAGATTCTGATTAGTCTGGGGAGGGAGCTGGGCATCTGTATGTTTTAAAATCTCCCCCAAGTGACTCTAATGGGCTGCCATGATTCAGAAAGACTGTTGTAGAATGTTGGAGAGCGAAAAGCCAGCAGAGAAAATTAAAAACAGGATGGAGCACCCAGAACTTTAGACCTTTAGACCCAGCAAACACACTAAAACCTACCCCCAAAGTTAACATCAAGCATATGGTGACCATCCTACTGGACAAATTGTAGAGAATCAAAATTCTGTACAGAAAGTGAACTCTGAATGTTTGTATATGCAAAAACTAAGAACTGTGAGCAAATCCTGATAAGACATGTGAAACAAGCAAGGGACACTCTAATGCAGGCGTGAAGAAACACAAGGGAAAAGGATGCCATGCTGGATCAGAACCAAAATTATTCAGCTTCTAAAGGACAGTACCAAACACTGAGCAAGGAAGAGCTTGAACTGAAATGAGAATCCCACTTAATAATGTTTTCCATGTAGTTATGTGTGGATATCCCCAATTTAGAGCGTATAGTTCTTATTTCAGAGTGTGGATTCTTGACAAATTATGTCATCATCCTCAAAAAGTTCCATAAAAATTATTATATATAGGTACTTGGACTCTGCTTGGCTTTTAGAACCAAGATGTTGTGCTCAAATGGACAAAACATACAAGTACTCAATCTTACTAAAGTTTATTCTTTCTATGTCACTCTGTTAAATTACACACAGAGAACCGTTCTTGGAAGGCCCCATGGAGTCTTGCTCTGTCCATGAATGCTTCAAACTTTGAGGCTTGAAATCATCAAGTCTTTGGTTTCTCTGCTTTTTAAAATGTTTGGAAGTTCGGGGCCGGCCCGGTGGCGCAGCAGTTTAGTTCGCGCTTGGCAGCCCGGGGTTCGCCGGTTCGGATCCCGGGCGCCTGCCGAGGCACTGCTTGTCAGCCATGCTGTGGTGGCGTCCCATATAAAGTGGAGGAAGATGGGCACAATGTTAGCCCAGGGCCAGTCTTCCTCAGCAAAAAGAGGAAGATTAGCAACGGATGTTAGCTCAGGCTGGTCTTCCTCACACAAAAAAAAAATGTTTGGAAGTTCTTCTTTAGCATGATTTCAGAGACCAGGATAAAATACTGATTTTATCTAAAATGGCTGGAAAAGCTCATCCTAAGCCAAAGGACAGCATAACCTCTTTGTCAAACAGTCCTCAAAGGTGGTTTGAGGTAGTTCAGTGAAATGAGGCTTTTAATATTTTCCAGTCAAGGGGGTTTGGAAAGTTGAGAAGACTATGAGTAGAGTCATTTTATGTTTAAATGCTTCGAGGTTCAGAGAGGAAGCAAGACCAACCTGGCACTCTGCAAGGCCAAGAAACCCTTGGTTCTGAGGGAGGGTGAGTCCAGTAAGAAAAGACAATTGCTCTCTTGTACTAAAACCTGCTGCACAGGCAGCACACCCAGGGGTCACTTCTCACACCCTCCTGCCTGATCAACTTTCAAAGTAGAGAGAAAAACATGGGGAGGTTGCCGAAATTATGTATCAGAACTTGCTGGAAGCCCTTACCCATCTGATAACAGCTTACAAGTTCCAGACTCTGTATAATAAAGATACTAGACTTTCTGCTATTTGCTGCAGGTTTCTCCAATCTACTGTTTTCTCCATCTATGTTTAGTTATGAGTGGTTTATAATTAACTTTAAAATTTTTTGTAATGTTTACCTAGTAAAAAATATGTTCTTTTGAGATATCTTTATTTTTGTGTGAGCTTAGAAAGTCACTCACGCTTCAGAGCTCTGATACACATTCACTCTATTTTCTTGTGTAGTTTATTGATACTCAGTGTTTTATTTATTATTATTATTACTAATATTCATCTTATTTTTGGTAGGCTCAAATCTAAATTTTCAAGTTACCAACTATTAGTAAATGCTATATTTTAAATATTTCTATTACAAAAGAAATACTCACAAGCACTAAAACCATACAAAGTTTATGAAGAAAATATTACTACTATCTCTCACCACTCTTTCATTCCCATTATCTTGAAGCAAACACTATTAACCACAAAGTGTTATCTTTCCATATCTCTCTGAGAAACAAATACATAAATACATTCAGGCACAAATACATATATGGTTTTATTTTTGTTTCTATAAAAGTAGTATCGTATATACTCAAATCTGACCCCAAAAAATGCCCCCAAAATTCACAATAACAAGATCTAATTAGCTGTTTCCTCTTGCTGCCACTTAATTCAATTCTTACTCTGATCACAATGGCCTCCCAACAGAGAAACTAAATGGCTACTTTTGATCTTTATCTCATTCTAGCATCTCATCTTTGGCACCTTCCAACCTTAACCTCACCTTCTTCTTGTACCTCCTTTAATTCTCTTTCTGCATTATCTCATCTCATTCTCATTATTTCTTCACTTTTTCCTTTCTTGCTCCTTCTTCCTTCAGATATCCTTTTGTTTCTATGTTTTTAGGCCTCTCCTCTCTCATTCTATCATCTCACTGACATATCTGATCATTGCCCTTGACCTCAGCTATCATACAAGTGAAGACTCCAAATCTGTATTTTCTCCTTGATCTCTGTTACCAGTGGCCAACTGGGTATCTCCGCCGGATGTCTCATATGTCTCAAACTCTAGGTTTCTCCCACAAATCTTTCTCTAGTCTGCCATTCCCCTGTCTCAATTGATAGTCTCTATATCCATACAACCACACTAGCCAGAAACCTTCAAGTATCTTTGTCATTTAACTTTCCTAACCCCTTGTACCAAGTACCACTAACTTTACTGCTAACATTTGTCCTCTCTTATGCATTCCACAACCGAGCCTAGTTGAAGTCCTTCTCATTTACCATTGCAGATCATTTTCTTTCTAATCTCTTCCATCTTCAAATCATCCTCTATGACACCATAAGAGTGAGTTTTCTAAAGTGGTAAATCTCATCATATTAGTTCTCTCGATTCCCCTTGATCTCATCAGTGAGTCCCCTTGCCTATGGAGCAATATTGAAACTCCTTCAAATAACACAATCTGGTTTCAATTAGCTTAGATTAAAGTCTCCAGTCACCCCTCCTGTTCAAAAACCTGCTCCCAGTTCCTCAAACAAGTTATCATGTTCATATTCCACATCTTTGTCTTGTTCTTCCCAGAAAAAATAACAGGAATAGCTAATGTTTATTGAGTACAAGCTACAATCTAGGTGTCTGTCCTTTTGTTACTCTTTTAATCTTTATAAAATCCCTGTAAGATAAGCACTATCAGTATCCCCATGTTACAGATGACGAAACTTGCCTCTTAAGGACATCTCCCAATTTGCTCACCCAGTAATGACCTACTTATCACTCAAGGTGCAGCTCAAATTTTACCTCTTTCCTCTCTACCTTCCAGTCAGAATTCAAAGCTTAACAGATGCTTAGCCAATGTTTGCTGAGTGGAGTAAAGACAGAGTAGCTAGAAGGCAACTTGTCATTAATTCTTGCACAGAATTAAGAGTGAAACATTCACTGATGTTTTGGGCTGTGTGGAGCTTTCTCTCACGTATGTGATATTTGAATTGTTTCTCATTTGTGCTTGCCATCTGAGTCCATAGTGATATTCAGAAACAACTTGTCATATCACTTACATAAGTACCTGAAGAACCAGAGACCATGGGAATCCCTTCATGTTCACTGCCTTCTGAGAATTAGGTCAGAAACATCATATTTTACCTTTTCCCCCATCTTGAACATACAGATAACCAGCATCTCCCTATTGCCCCAAATATTCCTTATGAAGATGAAGAGCATGGCTGAACTGGCATACACTGCCAGCATTACAGGAGAATGAGAATGGCTCGACCCTTTACCATTACAACCTTAAACTTGGGGAAGAGGATTCCTGGCTTTCTGACTATATACCTTCTCATGGAGCAAGGCTTTCCTGGAGCCAAGGGTACATGGTCACACACAGCCTGCATTTCTCCTTCAAGGTCATGCTTCTTGTATCTGGACCCCAGAATTCCCCACCAAAATGGCCTTGAGCCCACTTCCAGAGCCAGAGCAGGCCTCTTTCCGGGGCCCTTCCTCCCAAGAACAGACACCAATGAAGAGAATATGGCCAAGAGAGGCCTGTTTGTGTGGATGTGGATGGCACTCGTACCTATAGGCTGGGGTATCCACACACATGCACATGAGGCCCCTCATTGTACTGGACAGAGCTAGAGTGAGAAGAGAAGAGGGAGCGAAAGTATGGACTGGGGGTGGGGGGGACAACAGTACACATCACTACAGTACAGTACAGTATCAGTTCTCCCATACTGCCATGTTCAGGAGTAGAACTCTTAGAAGTCCAAGAAACTTGACCTTCTAAGTCATTATGAAGGTATATTAGTCAAGGTAGGTGGACATAAGATATTTTATATAACAATGTGTTAGCTTGAAATATAATTTATAAATATTTAGACATCATAATATGTGGGCACTCATTTGTATCTCTGTACTGAACTCTGTCAATTTGAGGATTGGGCCCACTCTTACACTAGAGAGAGCTGTTAAGTGGTAGAGCTGGTTCTTCAGTGGCACTCAATAGAGAAAGCCAGAAAAGGCAGGACAAGGTGTCAAGCAGGCAAGGGGTGAAGAGTAGTGAGAGTCTCTGCACACACAGAGTATATCCAGGAACTAGCTCTTGTGGAAAACAGATGAGAAAAATAAATACAGAGGGTAGAGTTAAATTCTGAGTCTGAAACTCCTAGAGAAGGCTTAAGGAAACAGCCATGAAGAGAGTCCTAAGAAAGAAGTCCTGGCCACCATCTAGGAGTATACACCAAGCAGGAAAAAACAGGCAAGAAGCTAATTCCACACCAGGAATCAGGGACACTTCATTGTTTGACTCTCAGAGTGCCATTTGTGATGCTTACTATGTGAATGGTACCCTAGTGTTTGTATAATGCTGCAGCCCTGCAGAAAGGCTAGAAACAGCCTCCACATTTCCACAAATATAGATGATCCCTGCAAGTGACAGCAATACCAGCTATCCATCCTGTGCTCATAATGTCTGCTGAAACTGACAGCCAGGGCCAGCAATGAAAGGCTCTAGCAATGTAAATCTCCAGAGGTGGTAGGAGCTGTTGAGAGGGCTCAGAGGGCTGGAATAATGTCACACCAAACACATGTAATTGCCATAAGACTATTGCCAAATCCTCAAAGTACTTCACAATGATAAGAGTGCCAACTGGGTAGAAGCTAACTTGGTATTGTCTTTTGCCTGTTCCCAAGAGAAATGAAGCAGGGCTCATACTTTCTAAGTCACACTCAGTAGCAAGAGACACAGATGAATAAAGGGATCCTCTTGGATTCCATGTCTACTCAGACAAGGGAAACAAAAGAAAAAATAAACAAGTGGGACTTCATCAGACTACAGAGCTTCTACAAGGCAAATGAAATCAGGATCAAAATTAATAGACAACCCATCAGCTGGGAGAAAATATTCATAAATCATACACCCAACAAGGGATTAATCTCCACAGTATATAAAGAACTCACACAACTGAACAACAAAAAAACTAACAACCCAATAAAAAAATGGGCAGAGGATATGAACAGACATTTTTCCAGGGACGATATACAGATGGCCAACAGACACATGAAAAGATGTTCAACATCACTAATCATCAGGGAAACGCAAATCAAAACTGCACGAAGATATCACCTTACACCCATTAGAATGGCTATAATCACCAAGACAAAAAACGAATGTTGGGAATGTTGTGGAGAGATGGAAACCCTAATTCACTACTGGTGGGAATGCAAACTGGTGCAGCCACTATGGAAAACAGGATGGAGATTCCTCAAAAAATTAAAAATAGAAATACCTTATGATCCAGCCATCCCTCTTGGGCATCTACCCAATGGACATGAAATCAACCATCACAAGAGAGTTATGCACCCCTATGTTCACTGTAGCATTAGTCACTATAGCCAAGAAGTGGAAGCAACCCAAGTGTCCCTCAACTAATGATTGGATTAAGAAGATGTGGTGTATATATATATATACAATAGAATACTACTCCACCATAAAAAAAGACAGAATTGTCCCATTTGCAACAACATGGATGGAGCTAGAGGGTATTATGTTAGGTGAAATTAGCCAGAGAGAGAAGAACAAACACCGCATGATCTCACTCATATGTGGAGTATAAACTAACACATGAACAGAAAGAACTGGTTGGTGGTTACCAGGGGGAAGGTGAGTGGGCAGTGGGCACAACGGGTGAAGGGATGCATCCATATGGTGACAGATAAATAATAATGTACAACTAAAACCTCACAATGTTATGAACTATTAAAATATCAATAAAAATGAAAAAAAAAAGGGAGGCACAGATGATTCATGTCCTATTCTGTCTAGATTCAGAAAATTTTCAAATCAGAACATATATGGTAACAAAAAATCCCTAGAACAATCTCTCAGGAATTCCCATGTGTTGTGGAATGTAAGCTAGGGAAGCTTAGTGCAGTTAAGGGATTGATTCTGGAATCAGACAAATCTAGGTTCCTTGATGATAAGCAACAGAAACTAAGGCTGACTTAAGCAAAAATGATGATGATGATGATGATGGTGATAAAGCAACATTATGGGGGCACTCTCAGAATTGAAGAGAAGGCTGGTAAATCAGACATAGAAAAGATAAAAACCACAGACACATCAGGGGATCTCATTTCAACAAGTCTTCAGGAAATCAGAAGAATGGATGAGTTTCAATGATGCTCAGCACTTTTCTTTCCTTTATGCAGGACTCTAATTTCATGAAAAAAGCATTCAACTGGCCTACTCTATTAGCCTAGTGAAGACTAGTCATGTGCCTAGTCTTAAAAACAGAATACCGGGGCTGCCTGGTGGCGCAGCGGTTTAGTTCGAGCTTGGCAGCCCGGGGTTCACGAGTTCGGATCCCGGGCACCCGCCGATGAACTGCCCGTCAGCCATGCCGTGGCGGCGTCCCATATAAAGTGGAGGAAGATGAGCACGGATGTTAGCCCAGGGCCAGTCTTCCTCAGCAAAAAGGGGAGGATCGGCAACAGATGTTAGCTCAGGGCTGGTCTTCCCCAGAAAAAAAAAAAAAAACAGAATACCGAGTGACATCAGCATCATGGCAGAGTGAGATTCCTTCTTTGAACCTCTGCCCCCTAAGACACAACAAAAACATCATTCACGTACCAACAGAGGTCAATCAAACACTACAAAGGACTTCTAAGAGACCCTTGCCATGGTACATCTGACAGTGGAGGCACGGGAAGCACCAAAGGACTTGACAAGAGGTAAGGAAATCTACTCCCCCTCCCCAACAGATCGGCAAAGACAGTGCGGCTCACAGACAGGGGGGGGAAGGGCGGCCCTCTACAAGAAAAGCTATTGCCCTCCAGGTGCTCTCACACACTGTCAAGAGATCCCCACCGGGAAGTGACGAGGGACTGTTTCCGGGGTGTGGTCAATGCCCCAAGAGGGCCAGAAAGGAAGCCCCTGGGTAGAGCAGGCAAAAGAGAGAACCCCTCCCCCTACACGCCCTGCACTTCAGCACAATCCCTCCGGGGACTGCAGCCAGCTCAGAACACACTGCTCATGACCTCCACCCAGTGGCAGCAAGTGGAAACTGCAGGACCAGAAATTATCAAGATGAAGAATAGCAAAGGTAAATCAGCTGGCTCTATGCAAAAGTATCTTAAGTCTCCACACCAAGAGGAAAATGACAAACACCCAGAAACCAACCCTGAAGGCACAGAAATCTATAACCTAAATGATACAGAATTCAAAATAGCTATCATAAAAAAACTCAACGAATTACAAGAGAACACAGAGAAACAAATCAACAAATTCAGGAATTTCTTCACAAGAGATTGAAACCATAAAGAAAAGCCAATCAGAAATACTGGAGATGAAAAACACAGTGGATGAGATAAAGGAATCTGGAGTCTTTATAGAGCAGAACTGACAATATGGAGGAAAGAATTAGCATTATCAAGGATAGCCATGCAGAAACGCTCCAGACAGAGGAGGAGAGAAAACTAAGACTAAAAAGAAATGAAGAAATTCTTCAAGAAATATCAGACTCAATTAGGAAAAGTAACATAAGGCTAACAGGTATTCCAGAAGGAAAAGAAAGGGAAAAAGGAGCAGAGAGTTTGTTCAAAGAAATAATAGCTGAGAACTTCCCAAACCTGGGGAAAGAGATGGAAATAACAGTGAATGAAGTCAATAGATCACCTAAATACATAAACAGGAAAAGACAAACTCCATGCCACATAGTAGCTAAATTAGCAAGAGTCAATGACAAAGAAAAAATATTAAGGGCAGCTAAACAAAAAAACATACAAAGGAAACCCCATCAGGCTCTCAGCTGAATTCTCAACAGAAACTCGACAGGCTAGGAGAGACTGGAATGATATATTCAAAACCCTGAAAGACAAAAACCTTCAGCCAAGAATATTTTACCCAGCGAAAATATCCTTCAAATATGATGGAGAAATAATAACTCTCCCTGATAAGCAAAAGCTAAGGGAGTTCATCACCACAAGACCCCCCCCCCCACTACAAGAGATGCTCAAGAAGGCCCTTAGGCCTGAAAAAAAACAAGAGAGAAAGGGGATACAAAGTTTTGAGCAAGGAGAAAAACAAGGAGACTAAACCAGAAAACTACAGTTGGAAAACATCAAAAATGAATTTAAACTCATCACTGTAAACACACACTCATGACACAAGATGGAATCAGTAGTGACAACAACAAATTAGAAGGGCAAGAGGAAAGGGATCAAATTGACTTAGTCTAAGGAAATAAGAGGCATCAGAAAATGGACTATCTTATCCAGGAGATCTTTTATATAAACCTCACAGTAACTCCTAAACAAATAACCAAAAGACAACCACATATGACAAATAAAGAGAAAACTAAGAGAATCATCATGCAGAACTACCAAACTGAATTGGCAGGCCGAAACACATGGGACAAGAAATGAAGGAAATGCAAAAGGACCAGAAAATGAACAATAAAATAGCAATACTAAGCCCTCATATATCAATAATCACTGTAAATGTAAACGGATTGAATTCTCCAATCAAAAGACACAGAGTGGCGGGATGAATTAAAAACCAAGATCCAACAATTTGCTGCCTCCAGGAAACACATCTCAGATCTAAAGACAAACAGAGACTCAAAGTAAAAGGATGGAAGGCAACACTTCAAGCCAATGGCAAACAAAAGAAAGCAGGAGTTGCCATACTTATATCAGACAAAGTAGACTTCAAGATAAAAAAGGTAATGAGAGACAAAGAGGGGCAATATATAATGACAAAAGGGACACTTCAACAAGAAGACATATCACTTATAAATATCTATGTAGCCAACACAGGAGCACCAAAGTACATAAAACAACTACTAAAAAACCTAAAAGGAAATATTAACAACAACACAATAATAGTAGGGGATCTTAACACCCCAGTTACATCAATGGATAGATCATCCAGACAAAAAGTCAATAAGGAAATAATGGACTTAAATGAAAAACTAGATGAGATGGACTTCATAGATATATACAGAGCACAGTAGAGTACACATTCTTCCCAAGTGCGCATGGAACATTCTCAAGGATAGAC
This sequence comes from Tapirus indicus, assembly GCA_031878705.1. Taxonomy (NCBI): domain Eukaryota; kingdom Metazoa; phylum Chordata; class Mammalia; order Perissodactyla; family Tapiridae; genus Tapirus; species Tapirus indicus. Next base: position 15,643,911 of record CM062929.1, read on the forward strand.
CATTTATTAGGAAACAAGGCAAACCTCTACAAATTCAAGAAGATTGAAATCATTACAAGCATCTTTTCTGATCATAATGCTGTGAAACTAGAAATCAACTGCAAGAAGAAAACTGAGAAAGAGACAAAGATGTGGAGACTAAATAACATGCCACTGAACCACCAATGCATTGTTGATGAAATTAAAGGAGAAATCAAAAGCTATCTGGAGACAAATGAAAAGGAAAATACACCATAACAATTCATACGTGATGCAGCAAAAGCGGTCCTAAGAGGGAAATTCATAGTAATACAAGCCCACCTTAACAAACAAGAAAAATCCCAGATAAATAACCTTAAACTACACCTAACATAATTAGAAAAAGAACAGACAAAGCCCCAAATCAGCAGGAGGGAAATAATAAAAAATCAGAAATTTGAATGAAATTGAAACCAAAAAAACAGTAGAAAGGATCAATGAAACAAAGAGCTGGTTCTTTGAGAAGATAAAATCGACAAACCCTTAGCCAGACTCACTAAGAAAACAAGGTAGAAAACTCAAATAAATAAAATTAGAAATGAAAGAGGGGAAATTACAATGGATACCACAGAAATACAAGGGCTTATTAGAGAATAATATGAAAAACTATATGCCAACAAATTGGACATCCCAGGGGAAATGGACAAATTCTTGGATGCATGCAACCTCCCAAAACTAAATCAAGAAGAAATAGAGAATCTGAATAGACCAATCACAAGTAAAGAGATTGAAACAGTAATCAAAAACCTGACAAAAAATAAAAGTCCAGGACCAGATGTCTTCCCTGGAGAATTTTACCAAACATTCAAACAAGATTTAACACCTATTCTTCTCAAACTCTTCCAAAGAATAGAGGAAGATGGAATACTTCCTAACACCTTCTACAATGCCAACATCACCCTGATACCAAAATCAGACAAGGACAATACAAAGAAGGAAAACTACAGGCCAATATCGCTGATGAACATAGACACAAAAATCCTCATCAAAATATTGGCAAACCAAGTATAGCAATGCATCAATGCATCAAAAAAAAAGATCAAAAAGATCACACACCATGATCAAGTGAGATTTATCCCAGGGACACAGGGATGGTTCAACATTTGCCAATCAATCAATGTGATACACCACATTAACAAAATGAAGAATAAAAACCACATGATCATCTCAATAGATGCAGAGAAGGCATTTGACAAGATCCAACATCCATTTGTGATAAAAACTCTCAACAAAATGGGTATAGAAGGAAAGTCCCTCAACGTAATAGGGGCCATCTATGACAAACCTACAGCTAACATCCTACTCAACAGGGAAAAACTGAAAGCCATTCCTTTGAGGACAGGAACAAGACAGGGTGCCAACTCTTGCCGCTCTTATTCAACATAGTACTGGAGGTTTTGGCCATAGCAATTAGGAAACAAAAAGGAATAAAAGGACTCCAAATAGGCAAAGAAGAAGTGAAACTCTCACTATTTGCAGATGGCATGATCTTATACATAGAAAACTCAAAAAAATCCATTGGAAAACTACTAGAAATAATCAACAACTACAGCAAAGTGGCAGGGTATAAAATCAACTTATAAAAATCAGTTACAATTCTATATGCTAATGATGAACTAACAGAAAGAGAATTCAAAAAGACAATCCCATTTAAAATTGCAACAAAAGTATAAAATATCTGGGAATAAATTTAACCAAGGAGGTGAAAGCCCTATACAATGAAAACTATAAGGCGCTATTGAAATAAATCAAGGAAGACATAAAGAAATGGGAAAATATTCCATGCACATGGATTGGAAGAATAAACATAGTTAAAATATCCATACTACCTAAAGCAATCTACAGATTCAATGCAATCCCAATCAGAATCCTAATGACATTCTTCACAGATATAGAACAAAAAATACTGAAATTCGTATGGGGCAATGAAAGACCCCAAATAGCTAAAGCAATCCTGAAAAAAAAAAAGAACAAAGCTGGAGGCATCACAACCCCTGATTTCAAAATACACTATAGAGCTATCGTAATCAAAACAGCATGGTACTGGTACAAAAATAGACACACAGATCAATGGAACAAAATTGAAAGCCCAGAAATAAAACCACACACCTATGGACAGCTAATCTTTGACAAAGGAGCAAAGAACATACAATGGAGAGAGGGAAGTCTCTTCAATAAATGGTGCTGGGAAAATCGGACAGCCACAGGCAAAAGAATGAAAGTAGACCATCTTCTATTGCCATACACAAAAATCAACTCAAAATGGATTAAGGACCTGAAAGCGAGACCTGAAACTATAAAACTCCTGGAAGAAAATATAGGCAGTACACTAACTGACATTGGTCATAAAGGAATCCTTTCAGATTCCATGTCTACTTGGACAACGGAAACAAAAGAAAAAATAAACAAGTGCGACTTCATCAGACTACAGAGCTTCTACGAGGCAAATGAAATCAGGATCAAAACGAATAGACAACCCACCAGCTGCGAGAAAATATTCGCAAATCATACATCCAACAAGGGATTAATCTCCATAATATATAAAGAACTCACACAACTGAACAAAAAAACAAACAACTCGATCAAAAAATGGGCAAAAGATATGAACAGACATTTTTCCAAGGAAGGGACACAGATGGCCAACAGACACATGAAAAGATGTCCAACATCACTATTCATCAGGGAAACGCAAATCAAAACTACGCTAAGACATCACCTTACACCAAGACAAAAAACAACAAATGTTGGAGAGGTTGGGGAGAAACAGCAACCCTAATTCACTGCTGGTGGGAGTGCAAACTGGTGCAGCCTCTATGGAAAACAGGATAGAGATTCCTCAAAAAATTAAAAATAGAAATACCTTATGATCCAGCAATCCCACTCTTGGGCATCTACCCAACAGACATGAAATCAACCATCCCAAAAGGCTTATGTTCACTACAGCATTATTCACTATAGCCAAGAAGTGGAAGCAACCCAAGTGTCCCTCGACTGATGATTGGATAAAGATGCAGTATATATATATATACAACGGAATACTACTCAGCCATAAAAAAAACCACAGAATTGTCCCATTTGCAACAACATGGATGGACCTAGAGGGTATTAAGTGAAATTAGCCAGAGAGAGAAGAACAAACACCACATGCTTTCACCCATATGTGGAGTATAAACTAACACACAGACAGAGAGAACTGGTTGGTGGTTACCAGGGGGAAGGGGGGAGGGGTGGGCACAAGGGGTGAAGGGATGCATCCATATGGTGACGGACAAATAATAACATAAAACTAAAACCCCACAATGTTATAAACTCTTAAGACATCAATAAAAAGGAAAAAAAAAACAGAATACCTTGACTAACAGTCCTAGAAAACTGCATCAAATAAGGGAAGTGGCAAATTCTCCCCAAAAGATTACCAAAAGAAGGTGAAATGGACACAAGGCAACCAAAAATTAGTAGAAGTCACTGCAGCTACTTATTATCTGTGTGAATTTAAGCAAACCACCGCTCTCGACTGAACATTTGTGTCCCCCACAAAATTCATTTGTTGAAGCCTAATGCCCAGTGTGATGGTATTTGGAGATAAGACTTTTGGGAGGTGATTAGGTCTTGATGGTGGAGCCCTTATGAATGGGATTAGTGCCTTATAAAAGAAACCCCAGAGAGTTCACCCAAAGAGGAAGTCCCTCACCCCTCTGCCATGTGAGGACACAGTGAGGTGAGAGCTGTCTATGAACCAGGCAATAGGCCCTCACCAGACATCAAATCTGCCAGTGACTTAATCTTGGACTTCCAGCCTACAGAACTGTGAGAAATAAATTTCTGTTGTTTATAAGCCACTCAGTCTATGGTATTCTGTTGTAGCTTACCCACTTAAATACTTACCCACTTAGACCTTCTGCTAAACTGTGACTTCACAGGTCAGGGATCTTTGTCTAGTTTACTCATTGATGTATCCCAATCACCTCAAATGAAATCTCACACAAGGAGGATGCTTAATAAATATTTGTTGAAAGAATGAATCTCTCCAAGCCTCAGTTTCTACATTTGAAACTGAGATGCCTTGTAGACATATATAAAATGCCTAGTACAGTGCTATAACATAATAGGTGCTCAAGAAATTCTGATTATAGCTATTGTTTTTATTAGGATAAATATTGCTAGAGTTATTTACTATAAAACAAAGTAGAAAAATTCCATTATTAATAAGGCAGGTTACCCTGTGAAACCACTATAAAAAGCAGAAGTTATTATTAGTTCAACAAAGCCTGTTACTGAATTTCAGAACAAAGTAAATAATCTGACCAAGGATGTAATAATATGGAAGGAAATGGAAAAGTGAATTTTAAAACGCTAGCATGTCCTCAGGGGAGTCTGGGAGCCTAAGAGTGGCACCAATGTATCATTAGCTCCAGACCCAAAATGTAACACCCTGATGATCTCTGGGCCCTCAATGATCCTCCATTGTTCTTTTCTTTCATTCTCCGTTGATTTCATTTTCCTTACCCCATAGCAGATACTCCAACAATATCTATCAGTCTCTGAGAGCCTCTATTATAACCCATTCATGCTTCCCTCACTCTCAGAGATTGATCTTTCTACTTCACTTTAAAAAGTAGAAGCCATTAAAACTAGATGAGAAAGAAAAGAGGGAAATCAGGCAAACAGATTCATGACATTCACCCATGTGTTCCCCACCTTTCTTCCTATTTCAGTAGAAAGTTTTTTCCTCCTTCCCAAAGGCTAGCTTTTCTGTCTTGACTCCAAATGCTCTTTCCCCTGCTTTTTACTGGGAACTACTTCAGCAATCATCTCTTCTTTATTGGGTCTTAATTCCTCCCCACCTTTTCAAGTTTTCCTTTTCTCTGACAACAAACCAGCTCACCATTCCCTTTCCTAAAACTGTTCTCAGGACCTTTATTATCTCCTTCAATCACTGAACTCTTCTACCTTCACTTTCATTGACAAACTGCTTAGAAAGTTCTCTACACTCACTGTCTCCCCTTCCCACTCACTCTTCAGCCCACTGAAGCTGTCTGCTGCCCCCACTACTCTTTTCAAGCTCTTTTGAGACAAAGTCTGCAATGACTTGCCAACTGCCAGATCCAGGGTCCGCTGTTTAATCATCCTCCAACTTGAATTTTGTGCAGCAGATACCTCCATGGTTCCCAGCCTGGATCCCCTCCTAAGTATCTGACTGTTATATTCTAGTTCTTTTCTCCAGTTTGTTCTCTCAGCAAATATATATTGAGCACCTATCAGGTACTATCCTGAATACCAGAAAATAAAAGTGAGTAAGATCTAAATGCAATGTGGTATCCTGGGTTGAATTATGGAATAGGGAAAGGCCATTAGTGGAAAAGCTGATAAAATCTGAATAAAGTCTGTAGTTTAGTTAATAGTATTGTACTAATGTTATTTTCTTAGTTTTGAAAAATGTACTATACTTATGTAAAATTATAACATTAAGGGAAGCTGAGGAAAGGATATATGGGAATTCTCTATAATACCTCTGCAACTTTCCCATAAGTCTAAAACCATTCCCAAATAAAAAGATTTTAAAAGGGAATAAAATACATTCTCTGCCCTCAGTGAACTTACAGTGATCCACAGTCTTAGGATAAATGAGGTGGATGGTAGAAAAATCTATGAGCCATAGAATCTTTCATCAGGATTAAATTTAGAATCCAATCTGCTTCTCCTCAGCATTTTTCCCCATCGTGAGTAGTATGATTTTGGATGCATCCATGTTCTATGCTGTAAGCATTTTATGAGAATGGGATGCAGGCGTACCCAAGGGTGAATTTTTACACATTCCTAATAATAAATTTTGAGGCTTTGGGAAGCCTCAAATTGATCGAAGCCAACTCTAACTAAATCATTCCACTTTCTAAGAAGTTGAATTTAAATATATTACCTACATAGTTTCTTTGTTCTTCTCAAGGCAAATAGTTCAAAGTTTGAAGGAGTAGCAGGCCAAACAGAGGTGATTTTTCAGCCTTCTTATTGTCTGGCTGCCAGGGTTCCTGGAAATGGCATTTTTAATGAGCATTTTTTCTTCTGGAGGAGACTTTGATGTGGTTGAAAATTTACTTTTCTCTCGAGTGTAGGCAGGGCACCAATCAACCCACACAGAGCACCCTTGCTGTCCTCCCAGCTTGGAGTTTATTACACTTACTATGCACTATATAAAACCCATTATCTCACCTCCTGTTATGCTTCCCTCCTGTGGACTCAAAGCAATTTCTTAAGCAGCTTTGTCCTCCCTCTAGGTCTTTTAAATATCTCCATTTTGCCTTTTTCCACAAATAAACATATGATAGCAATGGAGGTGAAAAGAGGCAAAAGGCGAGAGAGGAGAGCTGGACTCTGACAAACGGACTGAGTCAGCAATAGTGTTGGTTTTATTCACTTCAAGAGACATTTGTCCAGAACCTACAACACGACAGACATAAAGGTGCAAACATGAATCAATTAGATAAGGGTCTAAACACTCGCAGTTTACTGGTGGAAACTGTCACATACATAACTACAGTACAAAGCAGAAGGAAATGAAGGTTAGAATTATTTCCCTAAAATAATTAAATGTAAATGACAGTTACATTAAAAAACTGCTTTCATACAAAAGGGCCCTGCTCTTGGTTAAATGGGAATTATGTAACCCTGTGATTTAAGGTCTTCCCAATGTGGTGGTTGGAAAAAGAACAAGAAAGTTGAAGAAAGGTAATTTAAACGTGAAAGTTGGAGGCATCAGGCCAAACTGTGCAAAGCCTCAAGTTGCCAACATTCTATCCTCTCCTCCTGCTCCAGCGTGTTGACTCAGGCTCTCTCTTCCTGTTTCATTCAGGGTCTCAGGGAACTGAAAAAAAAAAAAAAAAAGATTTTCATTAAAAAGCCCATTCCTTCATCACATGTCAACACCTGTCTGCAAGAGAAGCTGGTAAGTGGCATCTCTAGCTGAGCAGCCACTTGCCCTTCTGAAACTCCTATTACTCACAGGAAGATGAGGAGGATGGATACTTGAAAAGAATTAGCAGCCTCTGCCATGAGGGATGAAGGAAAAGAGTTAAAGCTCACTAAATGCAAATTCCTTACCTTCAGCTCAGACCCCATTTCTGATCTAAGCCTGTATATTCCAAATACATACTGGACATTTCCACTTGAAACTCAACATACATATGGAAAACACTGCTAGTTGTCCTCCACTATCCTTTCTCCCCTTATTCCTTTAATAACAGAACAGAATTTTAACCAGCAGATAGCCACCCAAGTTTCACATCTAGGTATGGCCTTGTGATTAAGATTGCTCAACGGATGTGAGCAGAATGGATGTAAGCAGAAGTGATCACTTCAGCTTCTGAATCATGCCCTTGAAGGGAGAGGTATGCATGGTCCGTGTCCATGATGGCTAGGGCTGACCCAGCCATCTTACATCTTGACGACAGAAACCACCTGTTGAGAATAACAGAACGAAAAAAAAAAAAAGAGGAAAAGGAGCCTAGGTTTCCAAAAGTTTTGTGCTTATTGGGCCACCCATCTCGACATTTAGAGGAGAAAAAAATAAACTTTATCTTTTTTTTTTAAGCAACTGTGTTTTGAGGTCTCTATCATAGCAGCCTAACCTGGAATCCTATTGCAAAGTCCTTATCTCTCCAGTGACTCTCTCTATGTACATGGCCACAAGAGTCACTGAGTTTCCCAAGCAAGAAGAAGAAAGTAACCTTTGACTCCTTTCTCTTCCTCATTTCCAATATCAAAAATATCAATTTCTGTCAATTTTATCTCCTAAATATTTTTAAATACGTCTTTGCTCTCTCCATCCTGGCTAATAATGCCTACATCCATTTTCTCTTGCTTGGGCATCTTCATAGCTGCTCTCCATAGCCTTGCCTATGTTCAATTTATCCTTCTAAGAAACAAAAAGAATCACACCTCCCTCTGCTTAAAACCCTTCAATGCTCCCCATTCTCAAAAATATCAAATCCAAGCTCTTTATTAGCAAGACACTCAAAGCTCTTTATGATGTGACTCCTGTTCACCCAACTGATCTCCCCTTATGGCCCTTATACCACACTCTTTTATATCACTGTACTTTCACATATACTGTTTCCTCTGTTTAGAACTTCTCTGTACTCTCTCGTCTTCCTGGAAAAAAAAAGTGTTTTAGCTCAGATATCATCTTCTCTCTTAAGTCCTTTCCCAGAATTAGTCAATGTCTCCACTGTGCTCCCCTTCATCTTGTATGCAATTATATTGTTATATTTATCACATTAAATAATAAATTGTAAGACAGACTCCAGACCAAGATGGCAACATAGGAGGCTCTTGAATTTCCCACCTTCCAGACACACTGAATGTACAACTACATATGGAGCAGTTCCCTCTAAGAGTAATCCAGAAACTATTTGAGTGACTCCTACACATCAGACAAATAAGAAAATACCCAGACAGAAATAGGTGGGAAAAACAGACACACTCTCACCACAAACTCCACCCTCACAGTGCCATACAATCTGGAGGGAATCCCCAAATCCCAGCTTCCCCCTGAGGAGTGAAGGGTTTGGACCATACATCTACTGCCCCAACTTTCATGGCTCTAGGAACAAGACAAAGATGCCCACTCTCACCACTTTTATTCAACATAGTACTGGAAGTAGCCAGAGCAATGAGGTAAGAAAAACAAATGAAGGTATTCAGATCAGAACGGAATAAGTAAAACTGTCTCTATTTGCAGATGACATGAAATTATATATAGAAAACCTAAAGACTCCACCAAAAAAACTGTTAGAACGAATAAATTCAGTAAAGTTGCAGGATACAAAATCAATATACAAAAATCAGGGGAAAATCAGTAGCATTTCTACACACTAACAACAATCTATCAGAAAGAGAAATTAATATTTAAAAATGCCTTTTACAACAACAGCAAAAGAATAAAATATTTAGGAATAAATTTACCAAGGAGGTAAAAGATCTGTACACTGAAAAATATAAACATTGATAAAAGAAATTAAAGAAGACATAAATAAATGGAAAAATATTCTGTGCTCATGGATTGCAAGAATTAGTATTGTTTAAATGTCCATACTACCCAAAGTGATCTACAAATTCAATGCAATCCCTATCAAAATTCCAATGGCATTTTTCACAGAAATAGAAAAACAATCCTGAAATTCATATGGAACCACAAAAGACCCCGAAGAGCCAAAGCAATCCTGAGAAATAGCAACAAAGCTGGAGGTATCATACTTCCTGATTTCAAACTATACTACAAAGCTATAGTAATTAAAACAATATAGTACTGGCATAAAAACAGACACATAGATCACTGGAACAAAATAGAGAGCCTAGAAATAAACCTATGCATATATGGTCAATTAATTTATGCCAAAGGAGCCAAGAATATACAATGGGAAAAGGACAATCTCTTCAATAAATGATGTTGGGAAAACCAGATATCCATATGCAAGAGAATGAAACTGGACCCCTCTCTTACACCATACACAAAAATCAATTTAAAATGTATTAAGATTTGAACATAAGACATGAAACTGTAAATATCCTAGAAGAAAACATAGAGGGTAAGCTCCTTGACATTGGTCTTGCAGTGAATTTTTGGATTTGATACAAAAGCAAAGGCAACACAAGCAAAAATAAACAAGCAGGATTACATCAAACTAAAAAGCTTCTGCACAGCAAAGGAAACCATCAACAAACTGAAAAGACAATCTGTAGAATGGGATAAAATATTTCAAACCACATATTCAATACAGGGTAATATCCAAAATATAAAAGGAACTCTTACAACTCAATAGCAAAGAACAAACAACCCAATTTAAAAATGGTCAAACAACCTGAATAGACATTTTTCCAAAGAAGACATACAAATAACCAACAGGTACATGAAAAGGTGCTCAACATCACTAATCATGAGGGAAATGCAAATCAAAACCACAGTGAGATATTATCTCATGCTTGTTAAGATGTCTATCATCAAAAAGACAAGAGATACGGGCCACCCGGTGGCGCAGCGGTTAAGTTCACGCTTGGCAGCCCGGGGTTCGCGGGTTCGGATGCCGGGCACCTGCCGACGCACTGCTTGTGAGCCATGCCGTGGCGGCATGCCATATAAAGTGGAGGAAGATGGGCACGGGTGTTAGCCCAGGGCCAGTCTTCCTCAGCAAAAAGGGGAGGATTGGCAACAGATGTTAGCTCAGGGCTGGTCTTCCTCGCAAAAAAAAAAAAAAGACAAGAGATAAATGCTGATGCTGATGCAGATGTGGAGAAAAGGGATCCCCTGTATACTGTTGGTGGGAATATAAACTGGTACAGTCACTATGGAAAACAATATGGAGGTTCCTCAAGAAATTCAAAAACTACCATATGATCCCACAATCCCACTTCTGGGTGTATATCCAAAGAAAATGAAATCAATATCTCAAAGAGATATCTGCACTCCCATGTTCATTGCAGCGTTATTCACAATAGCCAAGGCATGGAAACACTCCAAGTGTGTGTCAACAGATGAACGGATAAAGAAAATGTGATATAAATATAATGAAATATTATTCAGCCGTAAAATAGAAGGGAATCCTTCCATTTACCATAACATAGATGAACCCGGAGGGCATTACACTAAGTGAAATAAGCCAGACAGAGAAAGACAAAATACTACATGGTATCACTTATATGTGGAATCTAAAAAGAAAAAAAAAACCTCAAACTCACAGAAACAGAGAGTAGAATGGTAGTTGCCAGAATGTAGAATGGTAGGGGAAATAGGGAGAGGCTGATAAAAGAATACAAACTTTTAGTAATAAGATGAATCAAGTCTAAGGACTTAATGTATAACATCGTGACTATAGTTGACAATACTGTATTGTATGATTGAAATTTGCTAAGAAAGTAGAACTTACCTATCTCACACACACACACAAAGGTAAACATGTGAGATGATGAATGTGTTAATTAACTCAATAGTGAATCCTTTCACAACATATACATATATCAAATCACCACATTGTACACTTTAAATATATTACAATTTTGTCTTATACCTCAATAAAGCTGAAGAAAAGAATCTAGCAAAACAATTAAAAAATAAATGGAGGAGGGATGGACGGACTGACGGACAGATAGATAGATGTACACAATAAGTAAAAACAGTAAATTAAAGAAGACTAGAAAACTGATTGAAAGTTCCACCAGACCTGGCAATAGCAGTATCTCAGGCTCCCTTCTAAGTAGCTTACTCTGAAACCCAGTCATCTAAAAGAAACTTGTAGCACCATCTAAAAGACATTTCCACCTATCATGTGAAAGGGGAACTTGGGAAATGTAGATTAGGAACATAACTATCCGATTTTTTAATGTTCTAGACTGTTATTTCGGTTATACTCTGTCTTCTCACAACAGTAAAACTCACAGCCATGAGGACATAATTGCTTCCTTTCAGCACAAAAAAAGAAAACAGGATCTGAAAAGACTGAAGCCTATACTGAGGAAAATCTGAGGTTCTACAAGCCCAACAGAGAAAGGAGGTAGTTGGCAGGGAGGATACAGGTTGAGTCCCTGGGAATCTGAGAGCAAGATAAAAGATCCACAGGAAGCTCACCTTGAACTTAACCCTGACGTCCAGAGTTTCATCATGAAAGCCTTAAAAACATCGACATCTACCTGCCCTTTTTACAAATTCAGAATTCAAAGTTAAACAGTTTCCCAAGTTTATACAATTACTTAGGAGAACTACAACTATATTGTATAAGAAACAAAAACAAACATACCCACTGAAAACAATCTTGTAAACAACCAAACTAATTCAAAAAAAAGTGTGCCAGGATTTTACATAATATAGTCTATAATATTCTAGTCTAAAGCTCACCATATGCCATACAGTCACCCCACAAAAGTTGGTGCGAGGGATGAGGGAGTGCGGGTGGTACCAATATAACAGGACTTAAATGTGCTCTTTCTAAATTTAGATGGGTTTGGGCATGACCGGATGTTTGGTGGAGAGGCCCATCCAGGGCTATTTACTCTAAAAAGTGAGATGCTTCTCTGTTAAAAATCCATCATAAGAAAAGGGAATACATAGCATGTGTGCTTAGGCCAAGCCCCCTGGGTCAGGACCAGAAGGAAGGGGTCATCTTCAGTACAGCAGTGTATGTGACTCAGATTTTTCTCTAGCACCATCGCTTTCCCCTAAGGATCTATGCTGGTGCCCCGTGGACAGTAAATGGTTAACATAAAAGGGCTGAGTCTAAAAATCTCTTAGGACACTGAGATACTAGGTAGAGGTGCTCTTTAAAGAATTTAGTCTAATGTGTAATGAAGTATGGTCCAAAGCAATGAGAGAGAGGGCAAACGGTATTTTCTATAAGCAGCAAGCTGACTTGAGGAGTAGGGAAAGAGGACTCAAGGGAGGCCATCACTCACTAGATCTGGGGATGTCAGTGACTTGAGAAATAAGCCAGACCAGCCTTCTCCTAGAACAAAGAAGGGACAGTTTCAAAATTTTGCACTTGTTATCATAGCATGCATTTAATTTTTATGTTTTACCTTTCTCCTTAAAAGTTTATCATCAACAATTTTTCATATGCCTCATGGTCTTCATGATTTTTCACTGGCTTCATAAAACCTGTTGAATATCTGTCGAACATAAAATTCATTGAACTATCCCCAAGATTTAAACATTTAAGCTGTTTCTAATACTGTAAGGAACGTGTTTAGTCAATAGCCTTTTCCTGACTCAAAGCATTCTAACTTCTCAGAGGGGTTGGATATTGAGTCAAAGTGAATAAACTATTTTGATTCTCGATAGATTTATAAAATCAAATTAGCTTTTCAATTTGACCTTTTCTCCTGTAAAAAGTACTCTCACCAAAAACAAAAACAAAAAAAATTATCATTTTCATTACTCCTTCTTCAAATTTGGAGTATTGTCAGTTAAAAAATTTCAAGTTCTAGTTGACCATTTTCCTTCTTTTCTTTGTTATTTCATTAAATGGAAAGTGGTATCTCACTGTTTCCTTTTCTTTCATTTCCAACATATTTTTTCCACATTTATTTAACTTCATTATCTTTCTAAATTATTTTTTCATTTCCTTTGCCCATTAAAATTCCATTTAACTGCCCTCTCTAATGATTTTTCATAGGTTTTAGATAACTGTGAATCCAATATTTAGACCTTGTGCCCAATTTGAAAAGAAATCATAGATGCAAGTTATAAATGAATATAAAATATGTATATAAACAATGCATAAGTTACAGTTTTTATAATCTTATACTCTTTAATTGGACAAGGAAGTTTTTGTTACTGACATAATCAGTTGCCAAGGCTTACTAATATGACAAATGCCATTTCTGAAAAAGATGGCAAAATATGTAAGAATCTTGACAAAAATTATGTAAGAACCTGAATGTACACACATAAAAGTATAATTCATGAACAAAAAAATATGTGCATTAGTAACAGTTACCACTAAATGAGCAACTACTAGGTGCCAGGAATTTTATTTAAAAGACTTATCCTTATAACAAAGTAGATTTTATACATAAGGAAATTGAGGCTCAGGGCACACTGAAAGACAATTCAAATCTTGGTCACTAAGATTTCAAGGTCATGGTCTTTCCATGATGCTCTTCTTCACCACTGGGTTGCAGGATAAGTCAAATGAGTTAAAAGGTCAGAAAGCTCATATTTCCTCCTCAAGTCTTACATTCATAATTTATGTTCTCTGATGTATAATTGTACGGCTTTTTAAAAAATTGTATGTTAGTTTGAGAATATGTGCAGTTAAATGAGATTCTAATTAGACAAATACCATGTCAATACTAAGACCCTGGAATTGTAAATTTCGTTTCTACATACCAAAGTATGTCCTAGATTTATTTGCGTCATTCAAAACAAGTAAAAATTCCTTTTTCAGATAAATAACACTGACCAGAGGTTGGTAGGATGAGCTCTTTCTCCCAAGGCAGGAGAAAGTTTTCCAGGATTCACAGTTTTGGTATGATAGTATGACCCCTCTTATCTGAATTTTGATATTTTACCATTTTATGGAGTTTTTATATATTCCAGATCAAATGTAACAATAAAAACATAAGCATTCTCTACAACGGAAGTTGATGTCTTGATTTTCCACGTTTAAGGAAAATCCGATAGAATTAATATCATGCAATGGAAATTTCCCTGCTTTAGCAGCTTAGGACAGAAAAGAAAGTCACATTTTTGAATCCTTCATCTCTCTCCACACATCACCACTACATCCAAGGTAAGTCCACCAACCCCAGGAATTGACTACTCAGTTCAAGCCTTCATTCCTGGTAACTAGTCCCTTTAGAGAGAAAATTTTGTCTACCAGATAACTCTATTGTCTACCACCACCAGGGCTGACACTGCCACATAGGGACCTTGTTGAAGCCCAGATGGTTCCATCACTTAGGCACGATCCAGCTTGTCTCCTGACAGATTTATGGCAAAATGGCACACACCTCCACCAAAATCTTTCAAGCCATCAGCTCTGTGATAACTGTGTTCACTGCCTGGCATAGTCCCCTCAAGTTAGGTTTTTCTACCAGTGGGAATGGGACTAATCTGAGGTTTATTCACCCAAGTGGTAGAGAACCCAAGACTAAAAGATAAGCAACAGATGAATGTAGGCAGATTGTGAGAATCTGGACATCATGAACCAAATAAATTACCAGTTGCTCAGTCACTGACTCCATTGAAGTAAAACTCCAGGGGCAAAAAGATAAAAGCGGAAACACAGTCAGATGCTATACTGTCTTGGTCCATGTCACTTGGGCTCACAGGCTTCTGGACCTCTCAACCAACAGCCCAAATTCAACTCGCTCCTTAGTTATTTTGGCATTATATATACCCACAAGCAGTCATTTTCCCCAAGACTCAGTCAGTACCAGGATGACTAGATCCAAGGGATTTCAGATCGCAGTACCTGGTGTCAAAAATTTATATTTTCTCTCTCTTCCTCTCTCCATCTTCCCTCCCCTGCTCCCTCTCTCTCCTCCACTCTCTCTGTCTCTCTCTCCCAAACCACTACTGCCTAAAAGCAAAATACATAATTTCTTCTCATTCTCAAGATCTGTCCCCATTTTCTATCTCCTCTGTGAGTGGCAAGTTCTTTCAGGAAAAATCCAACCATGTTATAATTGAAAGGTCCCTTTCATAGTCTGTTTTGTTTCAAATGAAATAATTGTGTTGAGTTGTGAAATCTGGCAATAAGCAGATAAATTCATATTGTACTTAAGTCCATCCTGAGAATAGGTTCAAGAGTTTGGGATGTGATGAGACAAAATATACTTTGAGACATGAGAATTTCAAAATTGTACAAGAAGATTGTCTAAACCATGAACGTGTATTAAAGTTACACACTTCAACCACAGCCCATCTACTTATACTCACGGTAAGAACCTGAATGAACTTATTACTCTCACCTATTAAACAGAGAGCTCTCCAAGGAACTCTCACATGAAACACTGCTTTCTCCATAACAAGAAAAAAAGCATTAGTACCCCTAAAGAGGAGCCTCAGAACACACGTAAACTCTGGAAAGTTCAGAAAGTGACTATCAAGGGACCTTGATTTTTTATTCTCTAAGTAAATAATGCACAACAGTTAGGAATGTTTAGTGACATATTAAAGAAAGTCAGCCTGCATAACTTTAATTGGGTACTGGAAATTGTTCCTTGTGTTGCCAATAAAAACAGATGGAGAGTATCATTTCAAAGAAAGAGGTAATGAAACTTCCCTTGAAGAAATTGCTTAAGAAAGAATGGTAACACTTGATAATAAAACAAGCTTTAAGAACACACCATGTGACATTTAAATGGAAAAAAACACAAAAGAAATAAAAGAAAACCAGCTAATTTCACTCCTTATACACATCAATCTGGTGTCTAGAGGGCCAGCTCCTCACCTAGCAACTATCTGGTCATTGGGCCTCTCATAACATTGCCCATTACAAGGAGAGAATGAACTGCCTCATCTGAGGTTTATTCACCCAAGTGGTTGAGAACCCAAGACTAAAAGATAAGCAACAGATAATGTAGGCAGATTGTGAGAATCTGGACATCATGAACCAAATAACTTACCAATTGCTTAATCACTGGCTTCATCAAAATAAAACTCCAGTGACAAGAAGATTCTCATGACTCATGGGTAAGGGAAATTTTCTCATTCCAGTAAATGAATTTCTGACACATATCTACAGCTGTTATATAGCCATAATTAAGACTGGGAATTATGCAGTTCAATTTGAATGGATAATCTATCATTAATCATTCAAAATAGATACTTCAAACAAAACATACCTTTGCGTAGCATTTTAGGATAGGTAGAATAACAAATGCTACTGACTCCCTAAAGTCCTGAGCCACCCTCTTGTGACAACTCACCACTCTTTCTTAAACTCTTTCCTACACTGTTTCACGTTGTTTTCCCTTCTTGTCCACTATCAGCAATGTCTCTGATTCTGTTCCTCCTTTACATCCTTGATCTGCTAGCAGCACTTCTAGTACTGACAGCCAATTGATCAATCTGTGGTTGATCCATTACTGAACTGTTGAAAACTCATTCTATGGGAATACTGGCTCTAATCTGATTTTGCTTCTACCTGTCTTTATGGCCTTGAGTGCATTATGACGCTTTCTGGGTTTTAATTTCCCCATTGTTAAAGTGAAGAGTAGGACTAGACAACTCTAAGACCCCCTGCAACTACCACATTCTCATTCTAGAACTCATGGCAGCATCAAAGTGTTTTCTAATTCCTAAAGTTCCTTCACTACATGCACCACTGAATTTGATCTTCATACAGCCCTGTGAGGTAGGTAAGTATTACTAGCCCCATTTTAGAATGATGAAGATGGGGTTCAGCATTAAATAAGTTTATTGAAGCCACACCACTTGTTGGTGGCAGAAGTCTTCTGAGTCCTAATTCAGTAATTCAGTGCTTTTTCCATTCTACTGTGCTATTCCATGATAGACTTGTAAGATGAACGGAGGGTCCCATGCTTGGGGGACAAGGATGATCAGGACTGGGTTTTCATTTGGCTCACTGCCTTCAGCTGGCCTTTTCTTGATTAATATATGAATGAGATATGCTGGTAGAATTCTGAGGAGGGATAAAAAAGGAGATGAAGCACTTCAGGCAAAGGGTATGGAAGAGAAAGAGAAAAGGGAGAAATATAGTAGCTACCATATGGAGTGAAACTTTAGGGAAGAAAGATGCTTAAAGAGGATTTGGAAGAAGTTTTGCTCTAAAGTATACATTGAAACCCCTTCTTCCATATTCACAAGAACACAACAGTAAAAATCAACATCATTTTTTAATGTTTTTGAACCAGACTTGTACTTTCTTTTTATTTTTAGATATATGAATTTCTCAGATGGGTCCCAAGATTTGGGTTATAATAAAAGGAAGAAAACTTTAAAACATTATCAGTCCCACTGAGCCAAAATTAGACAAAGCAATAAGTCCCCCCCCCCACAACACACACAGATATTATTGTAAGTCATTACTTTGACCTGAGAATATGTAATTCTCTACTCACCTTTTTACTGAAGGAAATAGCAAATTGTAAGCCCATTAACTGTCCAATACACCTGGGTGAAGCTGTTTGCCATAGACGGTGACGGATAAAATAAGACGATGTGAAAATGCCCTTCCATCTGACCCCAGCTGAATGCTGAACCTGCAGGGTGCTGAAACTGGTGTCCATTATCCGAATGTGGAGGATTCATCTGGAGCGCAGGGAAGCACAGTGTCCTGAAAAATAAATCAGCATAGAGCCAAGGGAAGGATTTGAGTTCCCTGATCTAAATAAGACTCTTTCAACCCCAAAATGTCTCCCAAAAAGCAGTATTTCCCAATCTGATTGATTTGAAATTGTGGAGGGCTGTAAATTGTGTGAAGAGTCTATAAACTGATATGGCACATGCATTTTTTTCAACAGATAGATACCTAAAATATAACTAAGGTGGGAAAAAATGACATTGCAAACTTGAAGTTTGTAAACTACTGACATAAGAAGAAACATAGCTAAGTCCAACTTAATTTCAGATCAATCTAAAGGGACTTTTTTGTACTTTGTAGTTTTAATCTATCTTCCAAATCCACTCATGAAATTTACCATGCACAAAGGACAACAAGAGTGCTTAGCTAATTTATTTGGCAGATGGATATCTTTTACTCCTTCACCTTGAGAAACCATTTTTTAAAAAAGCACATTCAAAAGAGTAATTTCTATACCATAAAGGGAATAAAGCAGAATATCCCAAACTACTTACTAGACATGGTAGAGTATTATTTAGAAGCACTCAAATTAAGCACAAGCAATGTAGTTACAGTGCAAATCAGGAGATCTACTTCTTTGGATCCACACAGGAGGTGAAAACTTACACTTTCTGAGTTCCTTCTACATGGCAAGTCCTTCAAGTATACTAGTTAATTTTATCACTACAATCTTAAGAGCTGGGTAGTATTATTGTTAGTGCTATCCAGTCTATTCTGAGTCCTAGTGACTCTGTGTCCAGCACAGCGGAACCCTGCTTGGTCTTTTTGCACCATCCTCTCCCCTTCTGGTGCTCTACCAGACAATGCTCTGCTGCTATTCACAGGGTCTTCATGGCCAGTTTTTCGGAAGTGGGTGGCCAGGTCCTTCTTCTTATCTGTCTGTCTTAGTCTGGAAGCTCCACTGAAACTTGTCCACCATGGGTAACCCTGCTGGTATTTGAAATACTGGTAACATAGCTTTCAGCATCATAGCAACACACAGCTGCCACAGTGTGACAACCAACTGACAGATGAGTGGTGTGGTTGCCTGACCAGGAAATGAACCCAGGCCACAGTGGTAAGAGTGCTGAATCTTAACCACTAGACCACCAGAGCTGGCTATTCTCATTTTAAGAATGAAATAAGTAAAGCTCGAAGGCTTACATAAAATGTCTAAGGTCACTCAACTATTAAGAGATGCAGTATTATTTACACTTAGGTTTCTCTGATTATTAGTCTCCTGTGCTTTTTCACTAGACCATAGCACCATTATATCATAATGTCACCTTTTCACTTTATCATAACAATTCATTAGCAAGGTAAGCTGTGTGCTCCACAAGGTACAAACAGGTACACAATTTATGTCCTATGTTTGGCTCATATTCTTTGGCATTAGAAAAAGTTCAGTAGGTGCATAGAGGAAGATGCAGAATTGCATTTCATCTGCATAATGCATGAGGATTTCAAATCACTTTAAGCTATTAGAAAAGCTTCCTTCACATGTTACAGATTTGGGAAAGGTTGAAGGAACTCAAAAAAATGGCACTCCTCTTTTCCTGCCTGAATTCTGAACCCACTAAGAGAGACCAAAAACTGAGCAGATGAGAGCCAAAATATCTCCTTTATTTCTGATAAAGGCTAGATGGAAGGACACGGCTTTCGGTCTGTCAGCCAGGTGGGCTTACTAATATAACATGTATCCCCAGAATTAGGCAGACTTGTCTACCCACCACAGGTCAACTGGACAGTCTCAGACCTTCCCACAGTGGGGCCTATACCTGTAGGGTGTAGAGCACAGAAGAGCCGGCCAGTATGTGGGCTTACTTCAGGCAGTTTGCTCCTAACAAAAGGGAGGAAACAAGTGGCTAAGCTATGCATGCTCAGTTCCTTTCTCAAAATCTTAAATCAGGTAATTCACTCCACCCATGACTGTGTAAGAAAGGTCTGAGGAAAGAATCTAGGAGGAGCATTTAGGGAAAAAAATCTTCCTTATGAAAACCAGGAATAAGGAGGATGCATCACCTCCCTAAGAAGTTTCAACGTCTAAGCACCATTTGCTGATAGGGAAGCTAAGCAGCAGAGATGCTAAGAGGCAAAACCTGGACAAGTGCATCCCTTACCCAGAACTGCAGTCAAGCATCCAGACGCAGAGATGAGCAGGAGAATGGGATCAGGAAACCAGAGAAAGGGAGTCTGAGGGATCATCAAAACAGAGGATGGCCAGAAGCCAATATCTAGAGCTAGAGTATAAAAACCAGAGGAATGGGAACAGGAGTAAAGGGCCAAGCAATGAACAGTAATAGGTGAACACCTGAAAGAGGAGCTACAGTATGTGCCTGAGTTTTATAAGCTCACTGCAGCATGCTAGATAGGAAAGTGCCTAAAATCATAAATCCAAAAATGAGCTGAAACCCACCCATTCCTCAAGGAGTAAAGTCAAGGTTTCCTTGGGTTAGCCTAGTCAGAAGCTTTGAATTATAGAGGGAACATCCTTGAGGCGCGCGATTCAGGGTTCCTTGAGTGTCCCTCTTAGCCAGGGCCCCAGGTTCTGGTACTCCCCACAGTACACTTGGATTTCCCATCATAAGGCATCAGGGCTGGGTGTTGAAGCTTATGGGTGGAGAGGCAGACTGGATATGTATGGAGAGGTGGTAGCTGCAATTGGAGCTGAAAGGCCATTAAGTTGGTGATCTCTGTTGTTTGACAGGTAGAGTTTCTTTGGCTTTGGGCACAGATTGGCGGTACATGCATGACTTGGAGATTCTTTTGAACATCCTGAAGGTTCTTCAAAAATTAGGCAAATGCCAATATAATGTAGATATTATGAGGTTTTAATAGTTAGGAATTAGTTTAGCTATTATTAATCCAAAAACATTGAGTTAATCAAATTAGAAGTTTATTTTTTCTGCTACATAATCAAGGTCCAGAGGTAAGCACACATAAGCTATTTTGGCATTTCCATAAAGCCGCCAGGAACCCAGTTTCCTTCTGGCTTTATGCTCCATAATCCTTAGGGTAATATCCTCATATTCATGCCTTCAACATGGCTACTGACAGTCCAGCCATCATGTCTATGTTTCAGGCAGAAATAAAGGCAGGGCATGAAACAAAAAGAAGCATGCCAGATAAGCCTGCTCTTTTAAAAAAGTAACTTTTCTATAAGCTCCCCCTCACAATTTCTGCTTATATTTCATTGGATAAAAACTGTATCAAAGGCTACCCCATGGTGAAGGAACACAGGGATTTGTAGTCTTTCAGGTGGGCACATTACTAATACCAATAAAACCAGCGTCTTTTGGCAAGGAAGAAGAGAGGAATAGATATTTAGTAGGCAACCCACTGTCTCTAACACAGGTACAGGAAACAGGGATGAGATGGTCCAAAATCCATTATCGTTAGGTATGTGGATATTCTGGGTAAAGGATTACAATGACTTATTCTACACAAATTCCATGGAGGTGCCCCAGGGAAGACCATGTTTCAGGAGTGGGTAGGGCTACTCCACAAACATCTAGGCCTGTCCTTTCAGCAGGTGCAATATCACAGTTGTCTATGCACTAATTCAGTGGTCCCAAACTACATCTTTTGAAAGAGTGCTGGTCTCTCTATATCAGAATCACCAAAATACGTATTAAAAGTACAGACTTCTAGGGGCTGGCCCAGTGGCATAGTGGTTAAGTTCGCAAGCTCCGCTTTGGCGGCCCAGGGTTCACAGGTTTGGATCCCGGGCATGGACCTACACACTGCTTAACAAGCCATGCTGTGGCAGGCGTCCCATATATAAAGTAGAGGAATATGGGCACAGACAATAGCCCAGTGCCAATCTGCCTCAGCAAAAAGAGAAGGATTGGCAGCAGATATCAGTTCAGGGCTAGTCTTCCTCACCAGAAAAAAAAAAAGTACAGACTCCTAAATCTTGCCATACAGTCAAGTTTAGGCACCATATTCTAGGTGGTGCCATATCAGAAAAGGCCACTAAAAACCATCATGGACTATGGTGAGGTTTTGCTGAAGCGTGTAAACCACTCCAGCTGAACAGGTCCCTCTGGGCACCCTGAGCCACCTTTGGAGACAGTAGCAGGGTTCTCACCTGAGAGAGAGGGTTTCTCAAGATGGGCAGCCTCACTTTCCTCCTAATGATGCAGCCTGAGGGACAGAGAGCTTGGCTGGCTTCATAGCCTTCCCAGCACTCATTCAGTAGAAAAGGCAGATCTCTCAAAGAGGGAAACCCATATCTCCAGGCATTTTGCTGAACCATCCCCCGCCCCCCATGCCTCAACTGCTTCAGGCTGAGAGCAGCATTGGAATGCATCAACACACCAGCCAGGGTCCTCTTAGTAAGGGTTTTCCATGCTTCAAAGGCAACCTTGAGTCACATTAACTCCCACCCCTTCAGGGTAGCTCAATCATGTACTGCCACTTAGCTTCAACATATCTTAAGTTCATAAACCCTCTACAGAGAGTGTTCTAACATTTTATATATATACACACTATATATATATATATTATATTTTATTTTTTATTTTTGTATTATATATATTTATATATATACACACACACATATATATAGTCTAGAAGTCTTATGTTAAATCATCATTCCTTTTCAAAAAAATCAGTTCTTTCCATAGAAAGAAGCAGCTTTTAAACAAAAACATGTAATTATATCTATAAAATATAAGATGATGAGGAAGAAGACAACAAAGAAGGGGGAGGAGAAGAAACACGTGCTCTGTACTCCACATATAAAACTGATCCCAGCAGAAGCTAATTACAAGAGCCAAACAAGGTATGATCAAGTTCCCAAAACTATACTCCCATCTACATCTTCAACCATGTTTCCGAACTCTATACTAATGTTCATTCCAGGCTCTTCCTCAAATTTTAGTCTTGTATTTTCAATCCACTCAATCACCAACACATAATAAGCACACAGGTATAAAAACTTCCTTTCTTAGTGTTCTGGATGCTCCTTAAGTTTATCTTCCATCTTGAGACTTCAATCCCACTGACAACCCGCTGATGTCCCTATTATGGACATTCTCAAGTCATCTGCCTTCCTCGCAGTCAATCAGTGCCCTTGTATGCCCTAAACAGAAATGACCAACATCCTTGTGCATTCAGTGGAGGAACAGTTGTATTTTAGACTCTGTCACAAAGGAGGGAGTAGAAACAAAAGGAGCTGACACTTTATCAACCCCTAAGCTGAACCATTCATGATCTCCGAGTTCACATGTAAGTCATATTTCATATTTTAGTTAAGCACTTCTTCATGGTAGCTGGCTAATTTTTGTTAAAGTAATTTACATCCATTTCCTCTCATTAGGTCATTTGCCCCTCCCATAAGTTCTTTTAGGCAGTGACTAATCCATTGTTTTCTCTTGAGACCTATTCCCTTCAGCTTTTACATTTCTTTGGTATCCTCATATCCTGAAATAGTGAAGCTTCCAAAAGTGACTTACTTAACCTAAGATGTTATTCATACATCAAAAGAGTAGTTTTCAGAAATATCTTAAACAACTAGCCCCTTCCTTCAAATAATTTCTAAGCAGAAACTTGATGAGGGGTGAGAGAACCCAAATACGTGGGCTTGTGCTCATGCTTGACTCCTGAGGCTGCCAGAAGATCCTTTCTAGAAATCTAGGAATCTGTAGACCACATTTGGAAAACCCTGTGCTGAAGGAATCTGAAGTCTTTAAATACCTTATATATATTGCTAACTTCTACCCTGATTTGTAGACCATGCTATGCCTGGATAGATATCAATATTAAAAATTAAATGAACAACAAATAAATCTCTATAGAATCAATGAAAAAATTGGAGTCAAAGAAGGGAGTCAACCACAAGACATGAAACCTCAGAGTAAAAGTGGACTTTTAAAAATAATAAATGAAGAGCTGGCCCAGTGGCAAAGTGGTTAAGTTTGCATGCTCCACTTCAGCAGCCTGGGGTTCGCAGGTTTGGATCCCGGGGTACGCACTGCTTATCAAGCCATGCTGTGGCAAGCATCCCACATATAAAGTAGAGGAACATGGGCACAGATGTTAGCCCAGGACCAATCTTCCTCAGCAAAAAGAGGAGGATTGGCAATGGATGTTAGCTCCGGGCTAATCTTCCTCACACACACACAAAATAATAATAATAATAAAATGATTTCCAGAAGAATCAGAAGAAAATTCTAGCAACTAGTTTCCCGGTGTTCCCAAAGATACGGAAGATATGACCACTGTAAAACAGAAATAGCAAGCTTTAATGAAGAATACATTTAAATGAAGAAAAAGATGCCAGGGGCGGGCCCTGTGACACAGTGATTAAGTTCCATATGCTCCACTTCAGCGGCCAGGAGTTTGCAGGTTCCGATCCCAGGTGCAGACCTACCACTCATCAGCCATACTGAGGCGGTGATCCACATACAAAATAGAGGAATACTGGCACAGGTGTTAGCTCAGGGCTAATCTTCCTCAAGAAAAAAAGAAAAGAGGAAGGTTGGTAACGGATGTTAGCTCAGGGTGAATCTTCCTCAGCAAAAAAAGAAAGAGATGCTGAAGAAACTAGGAAAAAGTGCAAGAGAGTCCAATATATCATAACAAAATTAAAATCTCCATTGAAGGAGGTAAAAAACAGAAGTGACTTTAAATAAAACTGGAACAATGATATTGAAGACAAACTTAAGAAGTTATCACTGCCCAAAGAGGAAATGAGAACAAAAATTTTAATTATGACAGGAAAAAATAATAATTTTTAAGAACAGGAATAACATAGATCACCCAAACAGAAAATCAATAAGGAAACATCAGACTTAAACAACACATTAGACCAGATGTACTTAACAGATATATACAAAAGAACAGAGAATAAATATCCTTGATAGATTAATAATGTTTGGAAGAAAGAAGTCGGAAATACTAGGACCCAAAAAACAAATGAAAAACAAAAAAGAAAGAAGAAAAATTTCTGGAGTAAAAAAAGACTCTTTATCAGATGAACCATTTGCAAATATCTTCTCCCATTCATTAGGCTGCCTCTTCGTTTTGTTGACGATTTCCTTCACCATGCAAAAGCTTTTCAGTTTGATCTAATCCCATTTGTTTCTTTTTGCTTTTGTTGCCCTTGCCTGAAGAACTGGTCCAAAAAAATATTGCTAAGATCAATGTCCAAGAGCTGACTGCCTATATTTTCTTCTAGCAGTTTTGTGGCTTCAGGTCTTACTTCCAAGTCCTTAATTCACTTTGAATTTATTTTTGTATATGGTGTAAGATAGTGGTCCAGTTTCATTCTTGTGCATGTAGCTTTCCAGTTTTCCCAGCACCATTTATTGAAGAGACTGTCTTTTCCCTATTGTATATTCTTGCCTTCTTTGTCATAGATTAATTGACCATATATGTGTGGGTTTATTTCTGGGCTCATACATCCAATAAGGGGTTAATATCCAAACTATATAAAGAACTTACACAACTTAATACCAAAAAAACAACCTGGGGCCGGCCAGTGGTGTAGTAGTTAAGTTCACACGTTCTGCTTCAGTGGCCAGGGGTTTGCCAGTTTGGATCCCGGGAGTGGACCTACTCACCGCTCATCAAGCCACACTGAGGTGGCATCCCATATAGAAAACCTACAACTCTTCAACTATGATACCCAACTATATACTGGGGCTTCGGGGAGAAAAAGAAAAAAGAGGAAGATTGGCAACAGATGTTAGCGCAGGGCCAATCTTTCTCAAAAAAAAAGTGAAAACAAACAACCCAGTTAAAAAATGGCAAAGAACTTGAACAGATATTTTTTCAAAGAAGACATGCAGATGGCCAACAGGCACATGAAAAGATGCTCAACATCACTAATCATAAAGGAAATGGAAATCAAAACCACAATGAGATACCACCTCACACCTGTCAGAATGGCTATTATCAAAAAGACAAAAAATAAAAAATGTTGGCAAGGCTGTGAAGAAAAAGGAACCCTCATACACTGTTGGTGGGAATATAAATTGGTGCAGCCACTATGGAAAACAGTATGGAGGTTCCTCAAAAAATTAAAAATAGAACTACCATACTACCCAGCAATTCTACTTCTGGGTGTTTATTCAGAGAAAACAAAAACACTAATTCAAAGAAATATATGCACCCCTATGTCACTGCAACATTATTTACAATAGCCAAGATATGGAAGTAACCTAAGTGTCCATCGATAGAAGAATGGATAAAGAAGATGTGGTGTGTGTGTATATATATATATGCAATGGAATATTAGCCATAAAAAAAGAATGAAATCTTCCCCCTTGTGACAACATAAATAGACGTAGAGGGTATTATGCTAAGTGAAATAAGTCAGACAAAGATAAATACCATAGGATTTCACTTATATGCAGAATCTAAAAAACAAAACAAACGAATAAAATAAAACAGAAACAGACTCATAGATATAGGAAACAAACTGGTGGTTACCAGAGGGGGCAGGGTTGGGGGTGGATGAAATAGGTGAAGGGGATTAAGAAGTACAAACTTCCAGTTATAAAACTACTAATTCAAGGGGATGTAATTTATAGCATAAGGAATACAGTCAACAATACTGTAGTAATTTTGTATAGTGATGGTAACTAGATTTATCGTGGTGACCACTTCATAATGTATATAAATATCGAATCACTATGATGTACACCTGAAACTAATAGAATATTGTATGTCAATTATACTTCAATAAAAATAATGAGTCCTGAGCCTTTAAGAAACCAGGGTTCATCATGTTCCAGGAAAAATTATTGAAATATAAACCATTCCTAGACACAAAAGGGCAAACAATTTTAATTATGTGGATAAAGAAAAGTACTATAAGATGTAAGAAGAAGAGAAGTTTACCTAGAAAGGAAAAAATTCAAGCTTGCCTCAGTCTTCATTATATGTATAAATCGCAGAAGAAAACGGAGGTGTGTCTGCAAGATTTTGAGGGAAAAAAACACAGTGAACCAAAATCCTAAACTTAGTCAACTTTTCTTTCACAAACAAAAGCAATGAAAAGAACTTCTCATGCAAATATTCAGCATGAATGCCACAAATGTACCCTTGATAGAAATGTCCTGAAGTACATTCTACAGCTGAAGAAGTTGAAAGAGTATTCAAGAAATCAAAAGTCAAAATATAAAGGCACTGGTGTCAGTATAGGAAACAACTTAACATTAAAAATAACTACAAAACTTATGGCAAATATAATTTTTAAATTTCACTCAAAGCCAAAAAAAATTTACAAGGAAGCTCTCGTTGGTTAAAATATAATGCTAACTGTTAAGGAATAACTGTATGGGAATAAATCACAGAAAGGACAGAGGATGCAAAAGCTAGCTAAATTCCTCACCATGAATTAGAAGGAGCTGAAAATTATTTTTTGAACTTTATTTTAATTTTTAAGAAACCATAAGACTGCCATTTATGGTATTTTGAATGACTAAAACCCATGATTGACCCCCCCCCCATGAACATGACTAAAAATACTGGATAAAATATAACTTTTTTACAATTTATTTTTATATACCCAATAAAGTGATAAGAAAATAAACACCCCTCAGAAAACAAAAACTGAGAACCAAAAAACCTAGAGGGATGAGTCAAGAACTAAATCTGACTTTGTTTAGAGGTTATTTTCTGAATCCAGGGGACCTTGACTTTCTGTTTTCACAGGCTCACAGAATGCAGAGGACAGAAGACAGAGCTCACCTAAAATCTACACTCGCACAGAAAACTGCCGGAATAATAAATGGGCTTGCAAAGGGCCACATGTATGTCAGAGTAAGATGAGCAGAAATTAACGCACCTCACGCACCAAGGGGATGGCAGAGAAAATTGCCTGATTGAAACCTTGGAGACGAGTAAAAAAGGTATGAAAATTCATTCCACAAGTGGACCCCCACAGGAGTCTGAAATTTTCAATAACTGAATACTCCAATAATCTGGAACTGAAAATTTAAAGTTGTCCCACTGGAATATTAGTGCCCCCAGACTCCTAGAAAAAGTAAATATAAATCCTTTAGATGTGAACAAACCCTCAATACAGGCCTCAAAGAATTCTACCCCCCCCAAAAAATTCCAAGGAATATGAACAGTGTACAGTCAAAAATCATGAAACAGACAAGGAAAGAAAGTCCCACAAGAGAAAGTCTACAGTAATAACAGAGAATAAAATCAGACCTGCAAAGAGTTCCGATGTTGGGATTATTAGACACAGAATATGCAAAAGCATGTTGGACTAAAATATTTAAAGAAATAAAGAAGTGTTTAAAATATGATTAAAGAATAAGAGACTATAAAAAATGCTATAGACTGAATGCTTGTGTCCCCCTAAAATTCATATGTTGAAACCTAATCCCCAATGTGATGGTATTAGGAGGTGGGTACTTTGGGAGGTGATGAGATCATGAGGATGGAACCCTCATGAATGGAATTAGTGCCCTTATAAAAGAGACTCCAGAGGGCTCCCTTGCCCCTTCCGCCACATGAGGACACAGCGAGAAGATGGCAGTCTATGAACCAGGAAGTAAGCTCTCACCAGACACCAAATCTGCCAGCACCTTGATCTTGGACCTTCCAGCCTCCAGACTGTTAAAAATGTTTGTTGTTTAACCCACCCAGTCTATCGTATTTTTGTTAGAACAGCTCAAACAGACTAAGACAAAAATAAGCAGATTTGAAAAGAACAAATTGTACTCCTAGTAACAAAAAATAATAATAAAATCATTGAAATTAAACAAATTCCACAGAGTTGAACCAGAAGATTAGACACAGATGAAGATATTAACAAAATGTTAGGTAGTTATGAGGAATTAATTCAATAGGCCCCTTATGGAGATAAAAATATGGAAAACATAAAAGGTAGGTGAAAAAATAGAAGATAAAGTATAAGTTTAACATAGGTCTAATTAGAGTTTCAGAAAGAGGAAAGAAACAGAATGAGGAAGAGGTAATATCTGAGGTGATAATGACTGCTTACTTCCCAGAAATGACAGAAGAAACCAATACACAGTTTCAGGTAATTCAGTGAATACCAAGCAGGATAAATGATAAGAAACCCATACCTAGATTCATCATAATGAAGTATCAGAACATCAAAAACCAGGAGAAGATTTTTTAAACAGCAGCCAGAGAGGAAAGACAAATTAGTGCCAAAGGAGTGACAATGTTAACTGATGTCCTACCAGCAAAAATGGAAACCAGAAGCAGCAAAATAACATCCTCAACACGATGAGAGAAAATTACTCAATCCAGCATAGTATATCCAGTAAAAAAAGATTTCAAGAGCAAGTGTAAAATATACATTTTCAGGCAAAACAAAAATTAAGAATTTGCCATCATCAGACATCATTAAAGAAAGTTGTAAAACAGAGTTGTCTAATACAAATATAATATGAGCAATATGTAAATTTAAATGCTCTAGTAGCCACATTTTTAAAAGCAAAAAAAAGGTAAAATTAATTTTAATAATGATCCATTTAAACCAGTATATCCAAAATATTATCATTTCAACATGTAATTAATATAAGAATTATTAATGAGATATTTTACATTTTTTGTACTACGTCTTTGAAATCCAGTGTGTACTTCGCACTAACAGCAAATCTCAATTCAAACTAGCAATATTTCAAGTGCTCAATATCCACATGACTAGTGGTTACCATATTAGTCAGCAGAGTGCTAAAAGATATATTGCAAGTAGAAGGAAAATTATTCCAATTGAAAGGGCTGAGATGCAAGAAGGGAGAATGAGCAAAACAAGTGGTAAATACGTGGGCAAACCCAATGTTCCAGAGGCACATTGACTGTATAAAACAATAATATTTATATTATAAACCAGAAGTTAGGGAAAGTTTTGATCAGTTTCTGTTTAAATAGTTTTGGGCAAGAATACTTCATGAGGGGCCGGCTCGGTGGTGCAGCGGTTTAGTTTGCGCTTTGGCAGCCCAGGGTTCGCAGGTTCCGATCCCAGGCGCCCGCCGACGCACTGCCTGTCAGCCATGCCGTGGCGGCGTCCCATATAAAGTGGAGGAAGATGGGCACGGATGTTAGCCCAGGGCCAGTCTTCCTCAGTGAAAAGGGGAGGATTGGAGATGGATGTTAGCTCAGGGCTGGTCTTCCCCACAAACAAAAATAATAATAATAAATAATCTCTGTAGCAAACAACTGTTGGTATTAGACCCCGATCCCCTTGAAGCCCTTCAGCCATTTCTTTGGACCACCCTACCCCATCCCAGCTGCTCTGTGCTTTGCTTCTGTGGACCCACATCTGTGATTATCTTCAGAAGACGGCCCGCAGTCACAGCTGCCACTTTGCCTGCCTGTGCAAAGAGCAGAAAGTTTCTGAGTGTTTGGGCTCCCTTAGTTTAGTCTGGGTGGCTCTTAGCCAATGAGTGACTTATAAAAGCCCAGGTCCCTTGCCTCCAGTTGGAACAAAATGTGAGCTATAATTTGCTCTCCAAAGCTCTCCTATACAATCCAGCTAAGGCTAGAACTTTGCCAGAAATTGTATCCTTGCTTGGATTCCTTCCTTTCACTGATCTGTTTCTCTTCTTCCCTTACCTGCTTCTCCTGGGAGCAATTCCCTAACAAGTCATGTGCACATAAATCCTCGATTCAGGGTTGGCTTCTGGAAAGCCTGACACAAAGCAATCCCTAATTTTGAATGCCACATTACATCCAGAGAGTATATGACAATATAATCTAATTCTATATACTCATATGCAAAACGAACCATGAATAGCGATCTTTTCTACTTTCATTTGAAGTGATTGGGTTCTATTAGTATACACAGTAAATAATTTGTCGTGAGCAGTCCAAAGCTGATCCACAAGTGGTATATACCAGTCTGGATACAACACTGCACATATTACAGTGTTAAGTCACATTCATACACACAGTATTAGCATTATCGAAAACTCAGCTGTGCATCACTTTTGTAGATGTGTAAAACTTCTTTGGTTCTTCAATAGAAGCAAATCGCTCACCATTTCTGAAGACTGAATGTGGCACTTATTGTTTCAGAGACAATGGGTCCAGTGTTTGGTGCTCAGACTACATGTTTCAAAGGGAATCTTTGTCTGCCTAACGTGAAAAAAATCAGACTCTATATTTATTGGAAAAAGAGCAATCCAGCAGCCTTCACTCAAAGAAAGCAGCCCTGACGGTCTTAAGTTACCACTGTTGAATAAAGCCATAGGTAGCCATTTGGTAATACAAGCCAGAGGCTTCTGAGAGGGGCTGAGAAGAAACTGCTAAAGAGAACCCTCCCCTTGCCTTTCTTTAACCATTTTTAATCACTGAGAAATTTTTTACAAATCACATTTCTACAATAACTTCTTATAAACCAAAATTTCTTCTAATGACATTAAGTATTTACAAATATAATATACGATGGTCTGGATCGCTGCAAGTAACGTAGAGAAACCTCATCAGGTTGGGCTCTACTGGTTTAGGAGAGAAGTATTTTGGAAACTGTCTGCTGAGGTTCATCATTGTCCTTTAGAGGAAAAAGTATATATACATATATATATATATATATATATATATATATACCCACGTATACATACATATGTCAACAATGTAAACAAAGTCATTAATAAAATATTTCTCTAACTTTATATTAAGAGTATAACTTTGTGCTGTCAGACAGGACAAGATATACCTGTCATCTATGACAGGCATGCCCAAGAATGCTAAAAACTAATTGGCCATGCAAACGGGATATTCCTAAAGCCAAGTCCAGGTACTTCACAGAGGTTCCCTCTAAATTAAAGTTGTTTTAAAAGAACCAATTAAGAGAAGGACTACTTTCAGGCTCTTTAGAAGCATCCATTTACAGGCATACAATTAATGTGCTAATGAAAATCATTCATCTCTATTCACCAAGTAAGACCTCTAAGAGTATCAAATGAGCTATAATGCCTTACTGTAGTCTGAGGCATTGTGTAGTCTTTAATACAATCCATTTCTATAAACCATGTTCTCTGCAACTCTTTCAGAAATATTTTTATTACATTTCTTTAGAGTAAAAGATAGTAATTCCAGAAAAAAGAAAGAAAAAAATTCTCTTAAAACACAATGTTCTAAATACTAAACACAGCAAAATACACACAGGAATTCAGTATATGGTAAATCCTATGTTTTTATAATCTTGGAGTGATTTGGTTGCAGAAAAATGTAAAATGCCTGCATTTTTAAAACTCACATAAGAAAAGCCAAAAGATAAACAGAAAACTGGAAAAAAATTCACAACTCAGATTACAGACAAAGGTCTTATTTTCCTAATATATTTTTAAATACCTAATAACAAGACCGAGTCCAACTTAAAATGAGCAAAAGATATGAAAACATAGTTCACAGAAAAAATGAAAACAGCTCCTAAAAGGTGACTAATATCATCCATAATAAAAGTACTCACTGAAACCGCACTGAAATATCATTTTTATCTATCAAATTATGATCAAAAAAGTAATAAATGGTGCTAAAGAATATAGGCATTGCTAATAAGAATATATATATTTATTATAAGAATATATATATACACACACAGAGAGAATATATAGAGAGGATATACATATCCTCTACAGATGGCAACTTGGCAATATAAAAATTATAAATGCAGAAGGCCTTTGATCCAGCAATTCCTTTTCTAGTAATCCATCCTAAAGATATATCCCACATGTGTGAAAAGATATCTACATCTATATCTGTATGTCTGTACGCATATCCATCCTTCTATCTATCATTTATCTATCATCTATCTATCTATCTATTCTCAATAGAAAGATACTCAAGAATGTAGCAGACTATCTTTGGGAATGGCAATGCGTAGTGGAGTACGAGGAGAATATTTCCTTTATATCTATTTACATTCATTTGCACTTCTTGGACTTTGAGCCCTACTATCTTTTCAAAATTTGTTTATAAATTTTTAAAAGCACCATATTCTAAGCATGAATATGGAGCACTAAGGAAACAGAGGCTCTACTTCTGTTGATTATTTGATTCACTTCTTTGATCCAAAGTCATTCACAACACTTTGATTAAAATATTCTAGGGCCGCCCAGTGGCGCAGCGGTTTAGTCCGCGCTTGGCAGCCCGGGGTTCGCGAGTTCGGATCCTGGGCGCCCGCCGACGCACTGCCTGTCAGCCACGCGGTGGCGGCGTCCCATATAAAGTGGAGGAAGATGGGCACGATGTTAGCCCAGGGCCAGTCTTCCTCAGCAAAAAGGGGAGGATTGGCGACGGATGTTAGCTCAGGGCTGGTCTTCCCCACAAAAAAAAAAAAAAAATATTCTGGAGTGCAGTGTATATTACAAATAGCTCGAATTTATTCTAAGTTTTGGACAGTAGATATGCTCTTCCTTTGACACCGTAGTGCAAGAAATGTGCATCCCCCTTTGCAGTACTTTCTTTGCCTTCGTGAGACTTTTCCTGGGTGATGCAGGAACACACAACAATGCAGCAGTTTGGACTCTACTGTTTCTGTCTAATGCATCCTCACTGGTCTTAAATAGATGCAAAAAGGAGCACACTATTCCACTGAATACTTTGCCAACTTGACCACTTTACATTACTGCATCATTTAATCCCTACAAAGCCATTATGATGAAAGCATTATTATCCTCATCAGTCTGAGACTCAGAATCAAATAAGTTGCCCAAGAGAGTCCCAGGGCTAGCAACCCACTGGGCTGGGATGCAAATCCAGCACACCTGGTGCCTCAGCAGAGGGTGGACATCAGGTGAACAAATAACTAGTTGTGCACAGTAACTACATAAACAAATGTGTGTTTTTAATAAATGCTTCTTAATGGAAATTAATGAGGGCACATCATTACTAAAATATTTGTAAACTGATATAACTGTATTAAGTGTAGATGAAAAAAACACACTTAGATCTGATTCTATTAACACAAAAAGTCAAACATAAATTCAAGAATCTTCTGAGGTTCAGCTTGAATAATACTGAAAATAGTTTAAACACTCATACAACTACCCTAGCTTTACCAGTGAGAAAACTCAAATCACCCTAATCAATTTTTTCAAATTGTGCAACGGTATATCATGATACTGGTCACATATTTGTGGCTTATTTTATCCTAAATCTGCACACTGAATTCTCTGTTGAATGAATGTGGGGTTTTAGGCTTACTTTTCAGTATGTGGTTTAAAAGGAAAAGGGACTCAGTATTACAGCAGGCAACAAACTTGAGAGTAATAGCAGGAAGGACTTAGAACATGAATTCTTTTTCAGTCCCAAAAGAGACGCTGTTCGAGCAAGACTCAGGGTCAGAGGGCTGGGCACTGCTGGGGCAGGTCACATGGCTGATCTGGGGCAAACTTGTTTTGTGAAGAAACAGATGACTTCTAGCTATGAGGCTGTTGTTCCTGTAACTTTTTAGCAACAGTTAAATCCATTCCAAAATGACAAGCAAAAGAAAAGAACATTCTGAATAAATTGCAGATGAATGGAGTTTTCCCCTGCCTCTTTGGGAATATTATGAGCATCTTACAAAGGGGGTCATATCCTGTTTCTTTCTCTGGTTGCTACAACTGTGGTTTGTATATTGGCTGTATCACTAATGTGAATTTATAACCCAAAAATGCCAAAAGAAAAAAAAGCAGTACTCCTTCACAAATCTGCATTTTTCTTTCCCCAACTTTCAACAAGCACTGTTTTAAGTCATCATTATTTTTTTCTGCACTGGAAGCACATCTACACGTCTTTTTCATATCCTACTGCTAGCACAGAAGGTGAAATACTGACATAAATTAAAGGAGTTGCAAGTTCAGCATTAATATAAACCAGGCAAACACTATTGAGATATTTATAACTCAACAATGCCCCCTAGTGTGCCTATAAAAATTAGCATGAGCCCAAGATCCAAAATAAACCAGGTTGGAAGGAAAGTAAGTTAGAAGACATTAATAAATTTATCATTTTAAACAATCAAGGAATTTGTCTTTTGGGGCAAACCTATATACTTTAACAACATAAGTATATTTCAACTAAAAATAGGACATTAAAAAAGATCAGATTCAGGTGGAAGGAAATGGCATTGAGACATGTGGAAAGATAATACAAAACACAAATATGCATGTTGCAAGAAAGAGAAAGAGAGAAGGAGGAGGTGGAGAAACAGACTCTTACTGCCCCCAGAGCATACCAACTAGAAGGAATATCAAGAACTTGGATAAAGATAATATGGCATTTTGCTCTGAGCCAATACTCAGCTTTGTTGGTTTCCTCCTAAGAGAGCGCCTATTATCAGTGCTCTGCTTGCCCACCTGCTAGCCATCAGTAACCTCTGGCCACCAGTGCTCTTCACACTTCTATGTAATTATTGGTGCTTTTTTCCACCAATGCCCTTGAAGTTGGAAATTAGTTTTCTCTGCTTAATTGATCATAGCTTTTTCCAGAAGTTTCTGATATCTGAGGGTGTCCAACATTTTTGGATCATGAAAAGAACTACTGCTATGAAACCCGAGAAGAAGATATTCAGCTGAGCCAAAGGCACTTGGCTAACAACCCTAGAATGTCATGCTCAAAAGAATTCACCCTTGCTGGACCCAACTGATGTCCCAAGACGGAACATCCATCATGAATTTCTATTCTCTCATCTTCATTCTCTCCTTGTTTCACCAAGAGTTTATGTAGACTTCTTATCCTCTCTTTGTTTGAATCCTACTGTCCTCAACATTCTCTTCACTATTTTGAAGAAATCTTCCTTAGCCAGTTCTCTACTGCAATGTCCTCAAAAATACTGTGCAAATTAATCTTCATCATCATCACTATATGGAAAAATATCAACAGAACCTAAATTATTTGCAAAGAGAAATCTAGGCCTGACAGAATAAGGGAAACTCTCATAGTTACACATCACTTATAAATTAACATCAAAACCTCACTGTATAGGTATATGCTCATTGTATATAATTCTCCTTAAGTTGACTATTTAACAGATTATGTATACTTCTTTTCCCATTTTGGTGTTTTCAAAAGGTTCAAAGACTCCTTCCATTTACTGCTTTGGAAATATATTTTGATGAAGTCAATCACACTTGACTATTATATTGAACATTGCATTTTCCAAAATGGGGGGAAAAACAGGTAAGCAGGCCCATTATTATTATATAAATTATATCTTATTATAAAAATTCTGTTTTAAAAGAATTAATTCTTTCTCGTGTATATATGCTTTCTATCAGAAAACCACAAGGCACAATATTGAAAGACTTTTAGCAGTTTTCAGACCAACACAAAATTCTTATTTTAAAAGTCTACATGTTTTGAGTAAATAAGACTCATTAAAAGCTGCTGTGTTTTCAGAACTGTCTTTAGAAAAAACAACATCACTAAGAATTAACACTTTATTTTTGTTCCACTAAAGTAAAAGATGTGTGGCAATTCTAAACAGAAAGGACAAAGCTGATAAAGAAGAGTGAATGTCATCCAAACTGCATCCAAACAATATGGCAAGACTAACAGAACAGGACAAGATGTGCTCCTGGACCAATGGACAAAATGTTATTACTCAATAAAGGAAAAGCAGTGTGCATTCAGAGACACACAGAGCAATATTAAAATTATGACATACCCTCATAACGGAATACCATGCAGCAATTAAAAGTGATGGAGGTCTATATTCAACTGGGGGAAAGTTATGTTTGTGAAAAGGCAAAAAACATTTATATATTGTTAAAGAACAAAAGTTCAACTGAGTAAATTTAAAGATCTAATGGGCTTCAGCAATTCATGAAACAGGCAGCACCCCATCCAACAATTAGATATGAGCTGACAAGCTGTACTAAATGGAAGGTTTTTCTAGGTAAAAAGAGGGTGGAACAAAGAGGTTAAAAGAGTGGGTTCTTTTCAGGCAAGGTCAGCATCCCTTAGGGCAAGGCAGGGGGTCTTATCAGGCAGATCACCTCACTGGTGTTGATCAGGAAATTTCACACTGATTGGTTAAAAATTTCACTCCTGGAAGAGGCTGAAACTGCAATTAGTTTGGGTATTAATTCTTGGTGGAGCTTAACATAAGTGACTCCATTTTCAGCCTGCTGTTTCTTTTTAACAATGTGAAACATTTATATATTATTTTAAAATATTATCCTGTTCCTGAGAGAGTCCTCTCAAACTGATAAACTCTCCTTTCCTCAACCTTAAATCCTGCTCCTCCTCCCTTGATCAGGCACCCTCAGAATCCAACCCCATAATTCTCCCAGCTTTTGCTGGAACATACCAGCTAAATACTATAGCTCCTTTGAGGTTGTGCTCCTTTCCTGCCTTTCAGGCCCAACACATCTCCTGCTAGGTAATATTATAACTTAACCCTAGTAATTGGCTTTGGGCCAGGAAGGGAGAGGGGGGCAGATCTTGATGTGGACAAGGGAGAGAGGGCCTTGCATAATCATCAAGCAAGGAAGGAATTCTAGCCCTTATAAAAGTAAAATGGGCCACTTCTGCAATCTCAAAGAGCTCAGGGAAATCTGAAGATTCAAGATTTTTATGAGGTATCAATATCACTGTCTCCATCCAAGGTGTTAGGGTTCCATTCTTTCCCAACCTTGGCATTGAAGACCTGCCTTGGTTTAGAGCTCAGCTACTCTTACAATTAATTCATGACCCTAGTCCTTTGCTTTCCCTGCCTTCCAGCTATAGGAGATGAGAACCTTTGTATATGACACCAAGGAGGACCTCTGGCTTTCACATTTAGCTTGTAATTTCTAATTACTCTTTCTCAACTTTTCATTATTTTTTTCCAAGTGTCAACTGAATTTAGCAATAGAAATTCAATTTTATTATCCTAATAGTTGCTTTTTCTCTCATTTTTATCAAATGTTTGATACATTGCATCAGCTAATGCATTCCTTTCCACTGACGGACTGTCCCAATTACCCAACAGTGGATCTTTTAACAATTATACTGCTAATTTTTGCCAGGGGCTGTCTGTGCTCCACCTACCACCAGTAACAGTCCTGTCTGCCAGCTAGGTAATGGGTGATTCAGCTCCACAATCCTATCCCAGCATGTGTTTTTTATTTTGGTTTGGTTTGAGTTTTTTTGGACCACGTGCACCAACTGTCATGGATGGGTTCCCTTGCAAGTTATCTCTGAGAGGGAGGTTAGTATGTAAAAAAGGTTTATTAGGGAGTGCTCTGAGGATCAACACCTGGGGAAGAGAAAGAAGCAAAAGGGAGCAAGATAGGGCAGAAGTTGAGCAGTAATACAGTATCAACAGAAGCCTTAGGTGATTCTCTGAAGAGTTCCAAAAGTTGGATTACCCTTCAGAACCATCTTAAATTAGGGCATCCAACTGGACTTTTCGTCCATCCCAATTGGACTTTTATACCCTCATACTGAATAGCCATTGGATGTGACCACCTGGGAAGAGGGCATGACCTCAGCAAGGCAGCTAGCTATCTTCAGTCAAGGCAACCCCTGATGGTGTCTGAGAGCTGAGAACTGTCTGTTGGCAGCATTCCCTACAGCTGAGAGAGTCCTTCATTCCTAATGGGGATTCCTATCAGCACATCATATTGATATATCTACCACAAGAACTCACATCCAGGTAGTGCCCTGTATGTCCTTGTCTCAATAAGTAGACATTTTTAAACTAAAAATAATAGCAATCTCAAATATCAAATAACAAAAATTTCAAATATCAACACAGAAGATGACAGGGAGGAAAAAAGGAAGGACTGTATAAGTTTAAAAAAATTCATCTCATTAAAGGGAAGAATATTCTGGTAGACTGGATCATTATTCTACTTTCTCTCTCTTTAGTAATAGGATTATACATCCACACTGTTTGTCATGTAATTTTGCAATGCCCTCTGTGCTAGGATATGTGACTTGTTATCACCTATGAATCAACCACAGACTTGAAATGGGCTTTCACCATTAAGCTTACCCTCTTGTGCCTCCACTATCACTATTAGAAGAACATGTTCCAGCTAGCCTGCTAGTCCCAGGAGAGGATGAGAGACACAGGGAGTAAAGTCACCCAACCTCTATAGCCTGAAGCAAAGCTATTCCAACCAACCAACAGTTACAATGAGTAGCAGAGC
Organism: Tapirus indicus; assembly: GCA_031878705.1. Classification (NCBI taxonomy): domain Eukaryota; kingdom Metazoa; phylum Chordata; class Mammalia; order Perissodactyla; family Tapiridae; genus Tapirus; species Tapirus indicus. The sequence continues at coordinate 15,682,789 of CM062929.1, forward strand.
TGTGTTGCCAAGCCCAACCTACATCAACCGAACCTCAGCCATTGCACAGATGCATGAATAGTGAAAAAGACTGCTATTGTTTGGGTTTATTTGGGGGGTAGTTTGCTACAAAATATCACCATAGCAACAGCCAACTGATACAGATAAAAGTATTAATTGAGAGACATTGTTAGAAAGCATAAGTTTAAATATGTGTATATCATTATTTCTTCTAACATGTTAGCAAGAAAACAATTAAGAAACAATCAATTCAGAGTGACATCAGCATCATGGTAGAGTGAGCTCTTCCCTTAGTCTCTCCACATTAAGATACAATGACAAGGACATTCATAAACCAACAGAAGACATTCACACAACAGAATAGACTTCTAAGAGATCCATGCAGCCACATATCTGAAGGTGGGGGTGCTGGACCCCCCTCCCCGAGAGGCAGTGAAAGGAAATAAGTAGACCTCCTCTCCCTCCTGAGTGGCAGGGATCTAGGGCACCAGACCTTGCACAGTGGCTGGTGTGTGACTCTGAGAGGAGAAGTGAGAAAAGGCAGCCCTATGCAGGAATGCTCTCACTCTCGGAGTTGCCTCCCAGCCCATGGGAATGCTCCACACCGAGGTGGTTAAGCATTCGCAGGGTGGTCTCTACCAAGCCGAGCAGCACAGGCAGGCAGACAGTGAGCACAGAGTGGAACCGTGTGGGATCCCGTGTGCAAAAGAAAGAGCCCCTCCCCCCCCTGCCCGGCGCACCAGCTCAGCCAGTTGGCCAGAGCAGGAGGATCCAGCCAAAGTGTCTATGCCTACATGTGTAAAGCAGCAGCAGCCAGCGGGCAAACACAGACAGGCCCTATTGGCACAGCTTCCAACAGACAGGCAAAACTGCCAGGGGTCACAGTGGGCTCAGAAAACACAGCTCCTGCCCCCTCAAGTGGCAGCAGGTAGAATCTGTGACCAGATAAGACCACTATGAAATGGCAAAAGTACACCCCATCATATAGCAAGAAGAGGCATATTAACACTCCAGACCAGAAGGAAAATGACAAGTACCCAGAAATCAATCCTGAAGTCACAGAAATTTACAATCTAAATGACAGAGAATTCAAAACAGTTATTGTAAAGAAACTCAACAAGTTACAAGAAAATTCAGGAAGACAGTTCAATGAAATCAGGAATAAAATTAATGAACAGAGGGAATTCTTCACAAAAGAGATTGAAAATATAAAGGAAAAAAGCACTCAGAAATGTTGGAGATGAAAACCACAATGAACGAGATAAAGAAAAATCTGGAATCCTTAAAAAATAGACCTGATATTATAGATGACAGAATTAGTAATTTAGAAGACAGAAATATAGATATGCTTTAGATGGAGGAGGAGAAAGAACTAAGACTAAAAAGAAATGAAGAAATTCTCCGAGAAATATCTGACTCAGTTAGGAAATGCAACATAAGGATTATAGGTATTCCAGGGGGAGAGGAGAGGGAGATAGGAGCAGAGAGCTTGTTGAAAGAAATAATAACTAAGAACTTCTCAAACCTGGGGAAGGAGCTGGAATTATATGTAAACGAAGCTAACAGAACTCCTAATTACATCAATGTAAAAAGACCTTCTCCAAGGCATATATTAGTAAAACTGGCAAAAGTCAACAACAAAGGAAAAAAAGAAGAAAATAACCCACAAAGGAACCCCTATCAGGCTTTCAGCAGATTTCTCAGCACAAACCTTACAGGCTAGGAGAGGAAGGAATGAAATATTCAAAATTCTGAAAAACAAAAACATTCAGCCAAGAATACTCTACCCAGCAAAACAATACTTCAATACAATGCAGAAATAAAAACTTTCCCAGATAAACAAAAGCTGAGGGAGTTTATTGCCAGAAGGACCCCCTCCATAGGAAATGATCAAGAAGGCCCTCATACCTGAAAAAATAAAAGAGCCTTGAGCAAGGAGATAAACAGACAAAATCAGAAAATTGCAACTCTCTATCAAAACAGGTTAGCAAAGACTTAATTATAACATTAAAGACAAAGGAAAGGAAAGCATCAAAAATAACTATAATCACTTCATTTTAATCACAAACTCACAACAGAAAATGGAATAAGTTGTGACAACAATAACTTACACAGGGAAGAGGAAAGGGATGGAAACTGCTTAGACTAAGGAATATGAGGCTATCAGAAAATGGACCATCTCATCTACAAGATCTTTTATACAAACCTCACGGTAACCACTAAACAAAAAATCAGAACAGACACACAAATGGTAAAGAGAAAACCATCATGGACAATCAGCAAACTGAATGGCAGTTGGAAATACATGGGACAAGAAACAAAGGAAATACAGAACAACCGGAAAACAAGTAATAAAATGGCAGCATTAAGCCCTCATATATCAATAACCACTCTAAATGTAAATGGATTGACTTCTCCAATCAAAAGACACAGAGTGGCTGGATGGATTAAAAAACAAGACTCAACAATATGCTGCCTCCAGGAAACACATCTCAGCTCTAAAGACAAACACAGGCTCGGAATGAAGGGATAGAAGACAATACTACAAGTTAATGGCAAACAAAAGAGCAGGGGTTGTCATACTTATATTGGACAAAGTAGACTTCAAGATAAAAAAGGCAATGAGAGACAAAGAGGGGCAGTATATAATGATAAAAGGGACACTCCACCAAGAGGACATAACACTTATAAATATATATGCACATAACATAAAGTACATAAAGCAACTATTAACAGACCTAAAGGGAGAAATTAACAGCAACACAATAATAGTAGAGGACTTCTCCACCCCACTTACATCAATGGATAGATCATCCAGACAGAAAGTCAACAAGAAAATAGTGGATTTCGATGAAAAACTAGACCAGATGGACTTAATAGATATATGTAGAACACATCATCCAAAAACAGAATAATACACATTATTCTCAAGTGCACAAGGAACATTCTCAAAGACAGACCATATGTTGGGAGACAAGGCAAGTCTCAATAAATTTAAGAATACTGAAATCATATCAAGCATCTTTTCCGACCATAATGCTATGAAACTAGAAATCAACTACAAGAAAAAAGCTGGGAAAGTCACAAATATGTGGAGACTAACCAACATGCTACTGAACAACCAATGGATCAAAAAAGAAATTAAAGGTGAAATCAAAAAATATCTGGAGACAAAGGAAAATGAAAATACACCATACCAACTCATATGGGATGTAGCAAAAGCAGTCAGAGGGAAATTTATAGCAATACAGGCCCACCTTAACAAACAAGGAAAATCTCAAATAAGTAATCTTAAACAACACTGAACAGAACTAGAAAAAGAAGAACAAAAAAAGCCCAAAGTCAGCAAAAGAAGGGAAATAATAAAAATTAGAGCAGAAATAAATGAACTTGAAACCAAAAAAAAAACAGTAGAAAGGATCAATGAAACAAAGAGTTGGTTTTATGAGAAGATAAACAAAATTGGCAAACCCTTAGCCAGACTCACCTAGAAAAAAAGAAGGCTCAAATAAATAAAAGTAGAACTGAAAGAGAAAAAATTACAATGGATACCTCAGAAATACAAAGGAATATAAGAGAATACTATGAAAAACTATATGCTAACAAATTGGACAATCTAGAAGAAATGGATAAATTCTTAGACTAATACAACCTCCCAAAACTGAATCAAAAAGAAATAGAGAATATGAATAGACCAAACACAAGTAAAGAGATTGAAACAGTAACAAGAAAACCTCCCCAAAAACAAAAGTCCAGGACCAGATGGCTTCTCTGGAGAATTCTACCAAACATGCAAAGAAGATTTAGTACCTATCTTTATCAAACTATTCCAAAAAAATTGAAGAGGATGGAACACTCCCTAACTCATTCAATGAGGCCAACATCACCTTGATCCCAAAGCCAGACGAAGACAACACAAAGAAGGAAAATTACAGGCCAATATTTCTGGTGAACATAGATGCAAATACCCTCAACAAAATATTGGCAAACCAAATACAGCAATACATGAAAAGGATCATACACCATAATCAAGTGGGATTTATACCAGGGATGCAGGGATCATTCAACATCTGCAAATCAATTAATGTGATACAACACATTAACAAAATGAGGAATAAAAATGACATGATCATCTCAGTAGATGCAGAGAACGCATTTAACAAGATTCAATATCCATTTATGATAAACAAAAAACTCTCAATAAAATGGGTATAGGAGGAAAATACCTCAACATAATAAAGGCCACATATAATAAGTCACAGCCAACATCATACTCAATGGCAAAAAACTGAAAGCCATCCCTCTGAGAACGGAACAAGACAAGGGTGCCCACTCTCACCACTCTTATTCTACATAGTACTGGAAGTTTTGGCCAGAGCAATTAGGCAGGAAAAAGAAATAAAGGGTATCCAGATTGGCAAGGAAGAAGTGAAACTCTCACTGTTTTCAGACGACATGATTCTATATACAGAAAACTCTAAACAATCTATCAGAAAACTATTAGAAATAATCAACAACTACAGCAAAGTTGCAGGGTACGAAATTGACTTACAAAAATCAGTGCATTTCTATACTCTAATAACAAACTAACAGAAAGAGAAGTCAAGAATACAATCCCATTTACAATCACAACTAAAAGAATCAAGTATCTAGCAATAAATTTAACCAAGGAGATGAAAGACCTATACAATGAAAACTGTAAGACATTATTGAAAGAAATTAATGATGACATAAAGAAATGGAAAGATATTCCATGCACATGGATTGGAAGAATAAACATAGCTAAAATGTCCATATTACCTAAAGCGATCTACAGAGTCAATGCAACCCCAATCAGAACCCCGATGACATTCTTCACAGAAATAGAACAAAGAATCCTAAATGCATTTGGGGCAATAATAGGCCCCGAATAGCTAAAGCAATCCTAAGAAGAAAGAACAAAGCTGGAGGCATCACAATCCCTGACTTCAAAATACACTACAAAGCTATAATAATCAAAACAACATGGTACTGGTACAAAAACAGACACACAAATCAATGGAACAGAATTGAAAGCCCAGAAATTAAACCACACGTCAGCAGACAGCTAATCTTCAACAAAGGAGCCAAGAACATACAATGGAGAAAGAGAAGTCTCTTCAATAAACAGTGGTGGAAAAACTGGACAGCCACATGCAAAAAGAAGGAAAGAAGACCATTATCTTTCCATACACAAAAATTAACTCAAAATGGATTAAAGACTTGAATGTAAGACATGAAACCATAAAACTCCTAGAAGAAAATATAGGCAATACACTCTTTGACATCAGTCTTAAAAGCATCTTTTCAAATACCATGTCTACTCAGGCAAGGGAAACAAAAGAAAAAATAAACAAATGGGACTTCATCAGACTAAAGAGCTTCTGCAAGGCAAAGGAAACCATGAACAAAATGAAAAGACAACCCACCAACTGGGAGAAAATATTTGCAAATCATATATCTGACAAGGGGTCAATCTCCAAAATATATAAAGAACTCATAGAACTCAACAACAACAAGAAAAAAAACAATCCGATCAAAAAATGGGCAGAGGATATGAACAGACATTTTTCCAAAGAAGATATACCAAAGGCCAACAGGCAAATGAAAAGATGTTCAACATCACTAATCATTAGGGAAATGCAGATCAAAACTACAATGAGATATCATCTTACACCTGTCAGAATAGCTATAATTATGAGACAAAGAACAACAAATGTTGGAGAGAATGTGGAGAAAAGGGAACCCTCATACACTGCTGGTGGGAATGCAAACTGGTACAGCCACTATGGAAAACAGTATGGAGATTTCTCAAAAAATTAAAAATAGAAATACCATATGACCCAGCTATCTCACTACTGAGTATTTATCCAAAGAACATGAAATCAATAATTCAGAGAGACTTATGCATCCCTATGTTCACTGCAGCATTATTCACAATAGCCAAGACATGTAAGCAACCCAAGTGCCCATCAACTGATGAATGGATAAAGAAGATGTGGTATATATATGTACAATGGAATACTACTCAGCCATAAGAAAAGACAAAATCATCCCATTTGCAACAACATGGATGGACCTTGAGGGTATTAAGTTAAGTGAAAGAAGCCAGGCAGAGAAAGACAAACACCACATGATTTCACTCATATGTGGAAAATAAATAAACATGGACAAAGAGAACAGATTAGTGCTTCTCAGGGGGGAAGGGGGGAAGGGGTGGGCATAAGGGGTAAAGGGGCACATACATATGGTGACTGACAAATAATAATGTACAACTGATATTTCACAATGTTATAAACTATTAAGACATCAATAAATATGAAAATTTTTTAAAAAAAGAGGAACAGTGGCAATAGATGTTAGCTCAGGGCCAATCTTCCTCACCAAAAAAAAAAGGATAGCAAGAACAAGCAAATAAATAAGGGAGTAGAAACAAGCCAAAATATATCATAAATAACAATAAATATGAATGAGTAAAATTCATATTAGAAGACAGACTCACAGGGAGGCCGCCCGGTGGCGCAGCGGTTTAGTCCGCGCTTGGCAGCCCGGGGTTCGCGAGTTCGGATCCCAGGCACCCGCGGACGCGCACTGCCTGTTAGCCATGCCGTGGCGGCGTCCCATATAAAGTGGAGGAAGATGGGCACGGATGTTAGCTCAGGGCCGGTCTTCCTCAGCAAAAAGGGGAAGATTGGCAACAGATGTTAGCTCAGGGCTGGTCTTCCCCACAAAAAAAAAAAAAAAAAAAAAAAAGAAGACAGACTCACAGATTGAAGAGGGTAAAATTAAACTCTATGCTATTTAAAAGAGACAGGCTTAAAATAACAAGGCAATGTTGAAATGAAGGGATGAGAAAAGGTATATCAAGAAAATGCTTAAAGGAAAACAAACTGTAACAGTATTAGTATCAAATTGAATACAAGATAAAAATTATTAGAAGGACTCAAGAGGATTATTACATTAATAACTGTGCAAGCACATGTCAATACATCAAGAAGACACAATAGTCATGATTTTTTATGGATTTAACATTCTGAATACCTTTGAAATATATAAATCAAACTCTAATATAAAAAGCTTCTGCATAGCAAAGGAAACCATCAACAAAATAAAAAGGCAAACTATGGGTTGGGAGAAAATATTTACAAATTATATATCTGATAAGAGGTTAATTTCCAAAATATATCAAGAACTCATACAACTCAATAACAAGCAACCTGATTAAAAAATGGGCAGAGGATCTGAATAGACATTTTTCCAAAGAAGACATACAGACAGCCAACAGGTACATGAAAAGGTGCTCAACATCACTAATCATCAGGGAAATGCAAATCAAAATCACAATGAGATAATGCCTCACATCTGTTAGGATGGCTATCATCAAAAAGACAAGAGAAAAGTGCTGGCAATGATGTGGAGAAAAGGGAATTCTTATACACTGTTGGTGGGACTATAAATTGCTGTAGCTACTATGGAAAACAGTATAGAGGTTCCTAAAAAAAAATAAAAACACAAGTACCACATGATCCAGCAATTCCCTTTCTGGGGACATATCCAAAGGAAACAAAAACACTGTGTCAAAGAGATATCTGCACCCTCATGTTCATAGCAGCATTATTTACAATAGCCAAGACATGGAAACAACCTAAGTGTCCACTGACAGATGAATGGATAAAGAAGTTGTGGCATATAAGGAACATTCAAGGAATAAAAATAGCTCTTGGAAATTAAAAACATGGTCAAAACCAGGAAAAACTAAACAGAAAAGTTGGAAGATAAAATTAAGAAAATCTCCCAGATGGTAAAGTAAAAACACAAAGAGAAACAAAAGATGAGAAAATTAGAGCACCAATCCAGAAGTTCCACATAATAATAAAAGTTCCCGAAAAAGAGACAGAGAAAATAAAGGGAAGGAGATCACCAAAGTATATATTTTTAAATGTCCCAGGACATGTGTTTTCAGATTGAAAGGTTCCAAGTAGTACCCAACACAATGGATGAAAAAAATCCATACCAAGACACATCATCAAGAAACTTCAAAACATTTGCAACTCTATAGCCAGCCAAACCATCAACAGAACAAAGATGTTCTCAGACATTCAAAGTTTCAAAAAAATTAGCACTCATGCACCTTTTTCCAGGAAGGATGGTCAAAATAATAAAGCAGTAAACCAAGGAGGAAGACATCAAATCAGGAACCAGGGAACACAAGCCAAGTCAGAGGCAAAAGCAATCCCCAGAATAATGATAAAGAGAAATCCCAAGATTATAGTTCTATACCAAGTCTAGAGAGTGGCCAGTAAAGACTGCAGCAAGTTAGAAGTATCTGGGGAAAGATTTCTTCAAACAATGAAATTAATACAATAATTAATGTGTGTGAATATGTTGAGACAAGATATACACCGTTTGGCTGGTGTTTGGGTTTGAGTTAATAAAAAGAACATTAAAAACTAAGCATAAAAAAAGGACAACTATTGGGCCAGCCCCAGTGGCCCAGCGGTTAAGTTCAGCACACTCTGCTTTGGTGGCCCAGGGTTGGTTCCCAGGCACGGACCTACACCATTCGTCTGTCAGTGCTGTAGTGGTGGCTCATACAAAAAGAGGAAGATTGGCAACGGATGTTAGCTCAGGGCAAATCTTCCTCAGAAAAAAAAAGACAAGTATTAACTCTAGGGAACATAGACTGTTGTGCAAGAAAGGAAAAGTAATCCTAACAAATTATAGTAAGCACCCAATAAATTAGAAGAAAATATAAGATATTCTGCAAGAGCTTAAAAGAACATAGTAGATCAGTATGTATTGCCATGATGCTATTTCCAAGACATATTACTAATTTTTAAAAGCAAATTATAGAGCACTGCAAACAGTATAGCGTATGCATAAAACCATATACACAGTTATACTAAATGTTTCTATACCACTTCTATACCATATGCCAATAGCAGTACTATTCAAAATGTGGTTTGTGGACCAACAGCATCAGCATCATCTGGGATCTTGTTAGAAAAACATGTTCTCACTTCCCATCCCAAACCTACTGAACCAGGATTTCTGGGGTGGGACTGAGGAATCAAGCCACTTGCTCCCCACTTGCTCTCCATGTTGATTCTCAACCACAGTAAAATCTGACAACTACTATAGTATTGCATAAGAAAGACCTGATTAGAGGAATTAACTCGGGGGGTTGGACTGGGACGGTATGTGAATGTACGCAAAGGAGAATTCTGCTGAAGCATTTTGCTTTAATGGTTTTTACAAGAATATATTTATTTGTTGACTGTGCAATTTAAAAGTACAACAGAAAATAATTTTTTCAGGGATAATGTATTTGGGAAATATTTGCATAAAATATGACACAGCCTCTGTTTATCAATGTCTCTCTTAAATTGGAATGCTCTCTCCAGATGTAAATTCCATCCAGTAATAACTTTTGCCTGTGGCTGAAAGACAAGTGCTAGAAGGGAAATTAAAAAGAATTTTGATGAGCTACTTAAGTGCTTCACCTTGAAGGACAGCTGTTAGGCAATCTGATACTGGAAATAGCCTCCCACGGACCAGGACTGCTCAGAGTAATTGCTAAAGTAAGTGGTATATTCCATCTAAAAATAACAGACATTGCAGACATAGCTCTGATCCACACGGAGTAGAATGGGACTAGCCCTTGATTTGTTCTGGGCACTATGCTACTATTACCACAATGTCAAGGAACCTTTCTTCCCTTACGATGGGTCAAGACGAAAAGATATAGGGAAATGTCATACTGGTTAATCTGCAGGTCCTTTTGATGTAGGGAAATGGAAGATGGGGAAAGAGTCACACTGGGAAGGTACTTCTTTGCTCAGGGAGCAGTAAAATACATGCACACCACTCCACCTAGGTCTTCTCTCATTACAGATGCTCCATCAGTCCTCTGAGAAGACCTTCCCATGGCCCTTTGGGAGAAGCAGAAACTTGACTTAGCTCTCCAATTAGTGCAAGCTCTCCAATTAGTGCATGCCTTTGCTGACAAAATATATTTAACCAAGACAGTCATGATGCTTTTCTTTCTCACAGTATGACACTATTCCCACTACACAAATACAAGTCACAGACCAGTTCTCACTGGCCTGGAGGGAGCTGGGTTTCACTGGGATTCATTACTGCTTAGAATCCAAGTGGCGCTGCTGCCCTGGAAATGCACATAGGTTAAATAAGACACTGTGGGACTCAGCCCCGTCGGTAGGCAATAGTTTAGGAGCAAGCTTGGGAAAACCCAACTGAGACATTAGTAAGAGAACTTTTCTTCTCAGAAAGTTTCCTAAGGGGAATTTGAAGTGCCTTCAAAGTGAAATGATCTCAATTTATGAGTAACAGTGAAATATTGAGAGATGATGGTGGTGCAAAGCACTCATAAAAGGGTCCAAGGAATAGTATTCCTCTCAAGTTTAAGAAATTTACTCTATGTTATATATTGCAAAACTATGAAGTTTCATACTCTGTATGATGCCATAATTATGCATACAGGTCATTATACATTTGTCCAAACTCATAGAATATATAACACCAAGTGTGAACCATAAACTATGGACTTTGGGTGACTATGATGTGTCAATGTAGGTTCATCAATTGTAACAAATGTACCACTCTGGTGGGGGATGTTGATAGTGGGGGAGGCTGTGGGGACAGGAGCAGGGAGTATATGGGAAATCTCTATACCTTCCCCTCAATTTTGCTGTGAACCTAAAACTACTCAAAAAATAAAGTCTTAATAAAAAAAAATTTAAATAGAGCCAAGGTACCCATATTAAAGAATCTACCATTTATTCAAGGATGTAATAGATAAAACATAAAAATAAAATAAATAGGCAAAAGACTTGAATAGACATTTCTCTAAAGAAGATATACAAATATCCAAAAAATACATGAAAATATTCTCAACATCACTAATCATTAGAGAAATGCAAGTCAAAACCACAACGAGATATCACCTCACACCCATTCAGATGGTTAATATAAAAAAAAAAACCCAGAAAATAACAAGTATTGGCAAGGATGTGGAGAAATTGGAACCCTTGTGCACTACTGGTGAGAATGTAAAATGGGGCAACCACTATGGAAAACAGTAAGGAGGTTCCTCAAAAAATTAAAAATAGAGCTACCATATGATCCAGCAATTTCATTGTGGGTATATATCAAAAAGAACTGAAAGCAGGATCTCAAAGAAATATCTGCACATCCACGTTCATTACAGCATTATTCACAATAGCCAAGAGATGGAAGCAATCCAAATGTCCATCAATGGATGAATGGACAAAGAAAATGTGGTACATACATACAATGGACTATTATTCAGCCTTATAAAAAAAGAGAATTCTGTCACATGCTACAACGTGCATAAACATTGAAGACGTTATTATAAGTGAAATAAGCCAGTCACAAAAAGACAAATACTGTCTCATTCCACTTATACGAGGCATCTGAAGTAGTCAAACTCATAGAAACAGAAAGTAGAATAGTGATTGCGAGGAGCTAGGGGGAGGAGAAATGGGGATTTGTTGTTCAGTGTGTATGAGTTTCAGTTCTGCAAGATGAAAAAGTCCTGGAGATGTGTTGCACAACACTGTGAGTATACTTAACACTACAGTACTGTACACTTAAAAATGGTTAAGATGGTAAATTTTATGTTATGTGCTTTTCAACCATAATTAAAATTTTTTAATTAAAAATTAATAACAATATTAAGTCTTCCAATCAATGAACATGGGATATCTTTCCATTTATTTAGGTCTTTTTTATTTTCTTTCAACAATTTTGTAGTTTTTAGTGTACAAGTCTTACAACTCTTAAGTCAAATTTATTCCTGTTTTACTCTTTGATGCTATTGTAAATGGAATTGTTTTCTTCATTTCTTATTTGGATTGTTAACTGCTATTGTATAGAAATATCACTGGTTTTGTGTGTTGATCTTGTATCGTGCAACTCTGCTGAATATGTTTATTAGTTCTAATAGTTGGGGTTTTTTGTCAATTGTTTAGAATTTTTCTATACATAAAATCATGTCATCTACAAAAATAATTTACTTCTTCCTTTCCAATACAGAAGCACACAAACTACCAAATCTGACTCAAGAAGAAACAGAAAATCTGGACTGACCTATAACTAGTAAGGATCTTAAATCAGTAATCAAAAGTCTCACAACAAAGAGAAGCCTGGGATCAGATAACTTTATTAGTGAATTCTACTAAACATGTAAAGAAGAATTAACACCAATCTTCTCATACTCTTCCAAAAAAGAGAAGAAAAAACACTTCCTAAGTCATTCTATAAGGCCAGCATTACCCTTATACCAAAGCCAGACAAAGAAATCGCTTGTAGATTAATCATTATGATGCTAATGTGAAGTGATTGTTTCACCTTGAGTTTTTAGATATTTTCATACATGTCATTCTCATTAGATTTTGGACTCCTTAAGGACAAAATCCATGCTTTGCTCATGTCTGCATCCCCCATGACACCCAAAAAAGCACCTCACACTCATTAGATATTGAGTAAATATCTACAGAATCAATAAATTAATAAAGAAAAATGTATTTGTATAAAAAAACACTTGAAAAGAAAACTACAGATCAATATTCCAATACCTATTTGTGAAACAGAACTAGAGAACTGAGGAAGAAGCCTGAGGTAATCTGGTGAAGGTGTACCGCTGACTCTGCCAAGTGGAAGCAGATGGTTTCTTGTTTTCACATAGCTGCAATAGGAAAAAAAAGCAGCCACCAGCTGCTCTAGTAAGGAGATTACATCTGGAAAAGTAGATGCAATTACAACAACCATAAAAGTATATTTTAATTCATTCTCATTCCCCAAAACCTGTCAGTCTTCGGCATCTACCAATTTGGAAAGTTGGGCATGTTATAGAAATCACCACTTCTTGAATCTTCCAAGCCTTTGACAGTGGCTTTAATTTCTATGATTCCATGAGGAATGCAACGTGGCCTTTAATGTTATAATTTGGTAGGAAAGGGAAGTTCCAAAAGCTTCAGCTTGGATTTTACTACAATAATGGTCTTTATGCCATAATTCATAGATGTGGGGATGTGCCAGTTTTTGATGACAACTATTTGAAATATTACATGCAAACTGAGGAAATAACCATGGGATGCTTTCAGAGTTTCCATAAAGTGAACTTTGGAAAACCATCAATTAATCACCTGAAATTCACAAGCAGACTCACTGATAACATATATTGCAGTGTCATTCTGGGTCTTCAGGAATTGGAGTAAATTCAGTGTCAATGTCCAGGAATCCAAACATTCTAAGTGTTTCCATTTCTCAGTGCAATGATTTGAAATTAAGATGTGGTAGGAAAAAGAATGGCTCCAAAGATGTCCACATGCTAATCAGTAGAACCTGTGAATGTATTAGATTACATGGCAAAGAAGATTAAGGTTTCAGATGGAATTAAGGTTGCTCATCAGCTGTCCTTAAAATAGAGAGATTATCTGTTTGGGCCCAATGTCCTCACAAAGGTCCTTAAAAATAGAAGAGGGAGGGGCCATCCTGGTGGCACAGTGGTTAAGTTCATATGCTCCACTTCGGCAGCCTGGGGTTCATGGGTTCAGATCTTGGGCGCGGACCTACACACTGCTCGTCAAGCCATGCTGTGGCGGCATCCCACATACAAAATGGAGAAGGATTGGCACAGATGTTAGCTCAGGGACAATCTTCCTCACACACACACACACACACACACAAACAGCAGAAGAGGGAGACAGAAGAGAGAGTTATAGAAACAGATGTAATGACAAAAGCAAGGTCAGAGCGATGCCATAGGAGAAAGACTTGACTCGTCTCTGCTGGCTTTGAAGATGGAGAAAGGGACCATGTATTAGTCTGCTCAGGCTGCCATAAATGAATACCACAGACTGGGTGGCTTAAACAGAAATTTATTTTCTCACAGTTCTGGAGGCTGGAAGTCTCTGCCTCAGGATCAAATGGTGAGAGAACAGAGAGAGAAAAAAAGCAGTGGGGACTCCTCCCATGCTCTACAGGAACCACAGTTCCTCTAGTCAGTAAAAAGGTTCTCTTTCCTAAAGGTTTTAGGTTCCTGCCCAGCCACCACTGCTGGTGCTGCCACTGTCACCACAGGGCTGCGTGGAGGTTTGATCAAGAGATAATAGAAAAAAATCAGGGAATTTACTATACACTTTCTGATGCATAGGGGCCCCATTTCTCTCTTCTCAGACCATAAATAGGGAGCTTCTCTTGGAGCTCTTTCTGTCCGAACCCAGTGTGTAGGTTTGGGTTTCAGGCTGCCCTTGAGTCCAGGCCAAGAGATACTGGAGGAAGGAAAGAAAAAAAAAAATTCACCATGAGTTTGTTGGCACCTTGAGTTTTAGTTTCCTTCCCTGATTTGCCTCCTACCATTTATTTTTCAGAGTCCTCAGATAGCTGCTTCATGCATTCTAGCTAGAGTTTTTAATTGCATTCAGTGGAAGAAACAGGATGGAGTGTGCTTACTTCATCTCAACCAAAACTGGAATCTGTCTTCTGGCTTTTGCCCTCTTCCTACTTTAGGGGTTTTTTGTTTTCAATGCCCCTTTGTTGGCTTTTCCTATTTTATGGGCTTTAAATATTAGTGTTCCTCTAGTTTCATCTTAGGCAATTTTCTCATTCTGTTTTCTCTCCCTAATGAGGGTTAACTATGTTCATTACTTAAATTATTACATGTATGCAAATATGTCACAAGTGTATATCTGCAGGCTTATCTTTCTTATTAATTCCAAACTAGCATATTCAACTGACTCCACGATATCTCTACTTACATATCTCAAAATCCTGCCAAATTCAGCATGTCTAAAATACAACTCACAATTTACCCTTCATCCCCCAAATTTGGTCCTCTTCAAGTATTCCCTGTGTCAGTTAATGACACTATCAGCCTTCTTTGACACCTGAGTCACCCTTTACACTTTCTTCTCTCTCACTACCTATATCTAATCCTGTTGACTTTACCTCTTAATATGTTAATGCTTCTTTTTAAATGGTTCTCAAATTTTCCCACCACCCGTTTTATCCACTGCCACCACTCTAGTCCCAGTTTCCAATAACACTCACCTGGACCACTACAGTTTTCTTTCACTTGGTCTCCCTGTGTCCACTCCCACCCTCTACAATCTATTCTCCACACTGCAGCCAGAGGACTTTTTTATGGAAATGTTTGCCAAACTCCTGCTCAAACCATTTCAATGGCTGCTCAATGTGCTTAGCATCCTCAAAGGTCTCTATGGTCTGCCCTTGGCCTACCTCTACAGCCTCATCACCTGCCACTCCTCCCTTTGCTCTCCATGCCTCTATCACACTGACATCCCTTTGGGTTCATGTGTCATGCTTCCTTCTGTGAGGGGACCTTTGCACGTGCTGCCTGCCCCTCTACCAGGAACATTCTCTATCCCTGATGACGTCACCTACTTTTCCTTCACTTAGCCCAATAATTACTTCACATTTCAGTGGTGCCTGTCACAAAGAAGGCTGGGGGAGAAGAGGGGAGAATGATTGTAAAACCCCAAGTCAGCCTACAAGCTTCTGTGTGTTTATGTCCAGATGACCTACCCACTAATGACACTTTTCTTTCTCACGTATCCATTGAGATAAGTTCTAAATTTGGATCACTCAGAGAAGTCTAAAAGTTATATCTATTATTATTTATGAATATGAAGGAGTGCTAAAAGCCTTTTATAATTATTATTTTTTAAATAAGGAATCAAGCTGTAAAGGCCATGTGGCCCAACCACTCATATGCTACTTGAATCCCCTCTATGAACAGACCAAGTATTCATTCTATACTGAACACTCTTCTGGTGCTCATTAGATCCAACCAGTTATGAGTTACTCTAATTATGCTTCCATTCTATGTACGTGTCTCCATCTTAATCATTAGAAATTGCATCAATTATAGTGCCAAAAGCCAAAGGCCCAAAACAATAAATTTTCATACATTTCCCTTATCTAACAATATACGTCTATTGAAAAAGTAAAAGTGGTTAACCTAATGCTTTAGTCCTAAAGATTCCACGCTAAGACCTAATGATGACAATTTTATTCTTTAATTCCCAACAGACATCCTCATCACTGCCACCACCACCTCACCAGCACCAGCAATCAAAAAGAGGTATTCAACACAGGAATAATCAAGCATCTAATTGAATAGCCATCAGAAGTTTATTACAGGGGCCGCCCGATGGTGCAGTGGTTTAGTCTACACTTGGCAGCCCAGGGTTCGCAGGTTCGGATCCCAGGCGCCCGCCGACGCACTGCCTGTCAGCCATGCTGTGGCGGCGTCCCATATAAAGTAGAGGAAGACGGGCATGGATGTTAGCCCAGGGCCAGTCTTCCTCAGGAAAAAAGAGGAGGATTGGCAACGGATGTTAGCTCAGGGCTGGTCTTCCTCACAAAAAATTTAAAAAAATTTTTTTAAAGTTTATTACATTCATATTTTCATTCAACAGACATTTGTTGAGCACTTGGTCCCTCACAAAAAAGAATGCACTGAATGTCCTCTGTGCCAGACCTTGTGCTAAACCCTGGGTATACAGTGGTAAATGAAATTGACTTGGTTCCTGACTCAGTGAACCTACAGACTAGTGAGAGAGACCTTAAACAAGTAAACCCACAAATTATGATCAAATTACAAATTGTGATAAATGCTCTTAATAAAAGAAGCAAGACAGAGCACACTTTTGTGGAACTAAAAGGAATTTTGTGTGTCTAGAGCAAAGGATGTAAATGGTGAGTAATTAGATTATGAAAGTCCTTGCAGGTCATTTTAAGGACTTCAAGCTTTATGTGATATTGGCATAAAAACAGACACACAGATCAATGGAACAGAATCAAGAGCCCAGAAATAAATACACACATCTGAGGACAACTAATTTTTGACAAATGAGCCAAAACATTCAATGGAGAAAGGAAAGTCTCTTCAATAAATGTTAGGAAAACTGGACAGCCATATGCAAAAGAATGAAAGTAGACCATTATCTTACACCATACACAAAAATTAACTCAAAATGGATTAAAGACTTGAATGTAAGACCTGAAACCATAAAACTCCTAGAAGAAAACATAGGCAATACGCTTTTCAACATTGGTCTTAGCAGAATATTTTCAAATGCCATGTCTGACCAAGCAAGGGAAACAATAGAGAAAATAAACAAATGAGGGGCCAACCCCATGGCCTAGTGGTCAAGTTCAGCATACTCCACATCAGTGGCCTGGGTTCGGTTCCCAAGAATGGACCTATACCACTCGTCAGCAGCCATGCTGTGGCGGTGGCACACATACAAAATAGAGGAAGACTGGCACAAATGTTAGCTCAGGGCAAATCTTTCTCAACAAAATAAGTAAATAAGTAAATGGGACGACATCAAACTAAAGAGCTTTTGCACAGCAAAGGAAACCATCAACAAAGTGAAAAGACAACCTAAAAATTGGGAGACAATATTTGCAAACCATATATCTTTTAAGGGGTTAATATCCAAAATATATAAAGAACTCATACATCTCAACAAGGGCAAAAGATCTGAGCAGACATTTCTTCAAAGAAGATATACAGATGGCCAACAGGCACACGAAAAGCTATTCAACATCACTAATTATTAGGGAAATGCCAGTTAAAACTACGAGCTACCACCTCATGCCCGTCAGAATGGCTATAATTAACAAGACAAGAAATAGCAAGTGTTGCATAGGATGTGGAGAAAAATGAACTCATACACTACTGGTGGGAATGCAAACTGGTGCAGTCACTATGGAAAACAGTATGGAGATTCCTCAAAAAATTAAGAATAGAACTACCATATGATCCAGCCATTCTACTGCTGGGTATTTATCCAAACATCATGAAAACACAAAGGCGTAAAGATATATGCACCCATACGTTCATTGCAGCATTGTTCACAATAGCCAAGACTTGGAAACAACCTAAATTCCCATCAAGGGATGAATGGATAAAGATATGTGGTATATATAAACAATGGAATACTACTCAGCCATTAAAAAAGATGAAATCTTGACATCTGGGACAACATAGATGGACCCTGAGGGTATTATGCTAAGCAAAATAAGTCAGAGGGAGAAAGTCAAATACCATATGATCTCACGCATAAACAGAAGATAAAAACAACAACAACACACACATAGACACAGATTAGATTGGTGATTACCGGGGGGAAGGGGGGAGGTTGGAGGGCGAAAGGGGTGATTAGGCACATGTATATGGTGGCGGATGTTAATTAATTTTTGGGTGGTGAACACGATGTAATCTACACAGAAATCGAAATATAATGATGTATACCTGAAATTTATATAATGTTATAAACCAATGTTACCTCAATTAAAAAAAAAGACTTCAAGCTTTAGAGTAATAAAAAGCTGCTAAGGCACTTAAGTGGGAAGGGACATGACCAGATTTTTCTATAGCATAAATCTGATCATGTAATCATTCATTCAGGAATTGCCTCTGTCAGAAGCAGTTTTATCTTCTCTGTCAAATATATTCCTCTTTTGAACAATACTTAAAAAGGATCCCTTGGGGCCAGCCCCATGCCCTAGTGGTTAAGTTTGGCACACTCCACTTCAGTGACCCCAGTTCAGTTCCTGGGCACGGACGTACAGCACTTGTCGGCAACCATGCTGTGGCTTCAACCCACATACAAAACAGAGGAAGACTGGCACAAATGTTAGCTCAGGGAGACTCTTCCTCAAGCAAAAAGAGGAAGATTGGCAACAGATGTTAGCTCAGGGAAAATCTTCCTCAGCAAAAAAAAGAAAAGATCCCTTACCTGAGACTATAAAAGTAATGACTGTAATTAGTATTGGCTGAGATGGAATCTAATCCAAATGAAGGAATGCACCATTTACCAATAATTAACTTTAGTATTGCATATAATATATAAAATGTACTTATATTTATATTTACTTATTATTCAGAGGAACTTTATGTAGCACAGCTGTAACTACTGTAACTCCTAATCTCTTAGCCAAGAGCTGCTAGGGAGATATCTGCCTAGGTTCCATCCTTGGTCCTTTTCTGACATCTGGGTCATTTCTAATCTGTTTCAGTGTCCCATTCTGGTCCATATCCCATTCTGAAACATTTGGTTCCATGTCAATTTGCTCAGTTCCTTGTGTCAAAGCCGATATGCTAATTACAGAGGGTGTTCAGTCTCTGTGTCTTCAAGTTCTCATATTTCACTCTTTGAAGTAAAGATTTCAGCTATTTCTATAACTGGTTTATATTTAGTACTACCCATATTATGGCTAAGTCCAGGAAGCAGACAATTAGTTCTACTCGAGCATAAAATTCAGCTCTACTCTAATAAAAACCTACTATAAAATTTCACTTCAAAATGACTCTGAAATTGCCAGGAAATGAATACGGTAGTTGGGTTGAGAAGGTTGAGGTATCTAAGCAGAAAAATAATTATTTCTAGCTTCTATGAAAGCTTTCTGATCAGCTCTCCCCTACTACCCCAAAAACATTTACCCAGGGCTTTCTTCCATCCCTCACAATCAAACATCTCTTGGCAGCAACATCTGGCATCAAATTTGTCCCCTTGCTCCAGCACCAGAATTTTGTGTGTGGTTATTTCAAGTCTCTTTATATGTATATACACACCCAGGAACACATAATGGAAGCCCAAGATCTAAGGGAATGGTCTATGAGTTAAATAATCCAAAACTCGACATCCAATACTAAAATTTTTTAGGTATTTCATATTTTGAAATTTTTCAAGTGGGTTAACCTTCCTCCACCCAAAACCTTCTCCCCTTCCCTACTCTAGAAGTCAAGGTAGGCAAGTGAGAAGGTGCACACGGAGGCAGAAAGAATGGAAGGAAAATTAAAAGGAAAAAGGGGGAAATAAGAACTAATCCGACCTTTCTTTTGGAATGATAGATTTTCACTGGAAACAATGTCTCCCAAAGTATGGTCATCTCACAACCTATATCAGAATTTCTTGAGGATCTATTATAAATGCAGATTATCAGGACCCCACCCCAGAGCAAATGAGTCAGAATATCTGGGAGCAGAAGCCCAGAATCTGCACTTCTAACATGCAATATTTTTAGAAGAAATAAAAGAGTTAAACTAATGAAAACACTGTCTCTTTAATTGTTGGATATTTATAAAGCAATACACCTCATTGCCCGTGTTGTTTCTTCTTCATAATTTTCACAACTGGTATTTATTTCTCAAATAAAGTGATTAGTTTAAAGCTAATAAATTTATTAGTTTACTGAATGACTGCTATAAACACAAAAAGCACAAAATAATAGGAATCCTTGTCCTTGTGAAGTCAATCAGCCAACGAAGACAAAAGACACACACACACAAGAAGACTGAATTAGTGTATGGGTGGTATACGGGCATAGAAACAGATACAATTTGCACAAGCATGTATGTGCTTAGAATGGCAAGATCAGCAGGTGAGCAAATCAAGGAGGCACTGAATGCCTTACTCAGAAGTCAGGAGTTTTAATCGGGAGTTTTCAGTGAGGAAGGGTGTGGGAGGACAAGCTCTGATGAAGAAGTCAAAAAGGTGAGGGTTGCAGTTCCAGTTCTGCAACGGTGTGATGTGGAGCAAGTCTTTCAATTTTTCTTTGATTCTGCCTTCTCGCTTGCATAATCAATGGCAATCTCTATTATTTGTTTCTTTGTGCTCCTGCCTCATTCTAGAAAGGATTTAAGGCAGAGACGATATACAAGTTTCTTCTGGCACCAACATGCACTGACTAAATTTATCCAAGTTTCCTTCTGGAGCAAACGTGTGACGACTTTATAGGTGAAAACTTCTCACAACCATAAAACACAAAAGACAAAAAAATATTACTAACTGCAAATTGGAGCCTACTACTATTCATAGGCAATCACTCTGTGTACACATATCTTACAACTATAAAATTATAGAGCTAAGGTTCAAGTCAGTGTTCTAAGGGTGAGCATACTGTCTAGAATTTCTCTGATGAGTTCTGCCAGGGGCAGAACCACAGGCACCCAGTCAAAGATTTTCATGTGTTTGATGCAATGGTATTTTGCCCAGCAGTTTTTTCATAGCACCTTTGACTTCCTTGTTTCGTAAACTGTAAATTATAGGGTTCAACATAGGGGTAAGTACTCCATAAAGCAAAGAGCTGATTTTATCTATTTCTTGTGAGCTTGATGAAGAAGGCTTTAAGTACATGGAGAGGGCAGCCCCATAATACAAGATCACCACAGTCAAGTGGGCACCACAGGTAGAAAAAGCTTTGTTTCTTCCCTCTGCTGAGCTGATTCTCAGAATAGTAGAAAGGATGAAAACATAGGAGATGCAAATTAAGAGCATTGGAACGGGCAGGAGGAGCACGCTGACCACCAGCATGATCATGTCCATGAGCAGGGAACTTGCGCAAGCTAACTTCAGCACTGCCAGAATTTCACAGGTGAAGTGATCGATGAGATTCCCACAGAGGGGCATCTGCAGGGCAAAACAGGTTTCCAGCAGGGCAGTGAGACACCCCACCACCCAGGAGGCAGTGGCCAACTGCACACAGACCTGCCTGTTCATGATGATGGGGTATCTCAGCGGGTTGCAAATCGCCACATAACGGTCATACGCCATCACGGCCAGGAGCACACACTCCGTGGAGCCCATGGCAAGGGACAGATACATCTGTACAGCACACCCAGAAAAGATAATGGTTTTCTGGGATGACAGCAAGTTCACCAGTGAAGTGGGAATAGAAGCAGATGTGTAACAAATATCCATGAAAGAGAGATTTCCAAGGAACAAGTACATGGGGGTTTGAAGGCGTGAATCCAGGATAGTGATTAAAATAAGAGTGCTATTGCCCAAGAGAGTTATTAGATACATTATAAGACTGAAGACAAAGAGAATAATCTCTAACTTTGGGTATCTAGAAAAACCCTCCAGGAAAAAAAAGCTCCAAATGGTGAGGTTTGTTCCTTGCATTTCCTTTCTTTCACCTGTAGTGATTCTAGGTTTGTCCTCTTCATTTCATCTGAGGACATAAAGGAATGGATAAAGCATAAAGTTCATTTAGTTAGGAAAAAGCTTTCAAACTTACTTTCACTATTATAAACACAACTTTACCACAAGAAATCACAGGATAGTCTATCTATCGATCTAAGGGGGCAAAAAACAGGTTTGATCTACATAAAAAGTCGATTCTTCCACAACAAAATTTAGAAAAGAGTGCATTTAGAAACAAGAATAAACATATTTAATATTTGAATCTCACCCCGTAATCCTATACTTGGCACACAGTAGGTTTTCAGTAAAGATTTGAAAGTACTGAATGATAAAAAATATGTATAAACGTTGAA
This sequence comes from Tapirus indicus, assembly GCA_031878705.1. Taxonomy (NCBI): domain Eukaryota; kingdom Metazoa; phylum Chordata; class Mammalia; order Perissodactyla; family Tapiridae; genus Tapirus; species Tapirus indicus. The sequence goes on from CM062929.1 coordinate 15,705,167, forward strand.
TAAATTATTGAGCACAAATTAGAAAAGAAAGCTAGGTAAGTGAGGAACAGAAAGCACATTTGTACATAAAAACCAATAAAACCAGTAATGATTTTCACTGGAAGAAGAGGAGGAATGTTTAAACAAACAAATAAACGAATTTTAAACTAACATCTATGAAGTTCTGGGTCTAAATGAACTCTGTCCTTTCCAGCTAACAGTGTGGAGGTCCATACATGTGTCTCAAAAATGATGACATTGTTTGAAGCACTGTAGACATCCATTCTGATTATATTTAAGAGCCAGTTTACAAGTCACCCAAAATAACCCATCTCATTTAAACATTGATACATCCACTGCACAGTTTCATTCATTATTGAGACCCACACTTTTATGAGTACATAAACAGTTCTAAAAATTATACCCAGGCAATACTCTTATACATTAAAACCCATGAAGATCCAGGAAATGCAGAAATTAAACTCCCTTTTAAAATTATCTTAAAATCTCTTTGAAAAGGTTATAGATCATCTAATCATAAACAAGACACTTAGGGTTTTTATATATTTTTTTACATTTCACATTATTAACAAAAAAAATGACAAACTTTACCTTGCTTCTGCACTGCTCTTTATCATCTTCAATCTTTTTCCTTTCCCCACTAGTTCTTTCCTTTCTATTTTCAAATATATTTGTTCTTAAAAATTCCCTTCATTGTTGCGCTGCATATGCAAACTGCCATCCTATTTTTGTTCTTTCTTTCATTTTGCTTTCTTTCTTCATATATGGTTTATCTTACAACATTTCAGTCTTCACTTTCTCATCACTGGCATTCTTTCCCAGTTTCTCAATTTCAGTCAATGTTATCATTTGTCTCCCAGATCTCCATATTTAAAAAGCTGGCATAGAGGGCCGGCCTGGTGGCACAGTAGTTAAGTTTCCGTGCTCCGCTTTGGCGGCCCAGGGTTTAGCTGGTTTGGATCCTGGGCACGGACCAACACACCGCTCGTCAATCCATGCTGAGGCGGCGTCCCACATAGAGCAACTAGAAGGATGCACAACTATGACATACAACTATCTACTGGGGCTTTGGGGAGAAAAAAAAGCAAAAAGGGAGGAAGATTGGCAACAGATGTTAGCTCAGGGCCAATCTTCCTCAAAAAAAAAAATAAAAAGCTGGCATAGATGGTGATGGTGAAAATAATTACGTTATGGACAATAACTCATATCATGCCCCTATAACAGGGGCATAATATTTTTCAAATAGTTTTCATTATATTACATTATTATCATTGACTTCTCCACTATATCTCACATATAGCCTATTAGCAAGTCCTTTCATTTTTTTCTGTTTTAGTCATCAGTCCCCAGGCAGCTCACATTGTAGGTCCAAGCATTATCAGTAATGCTGAATACTCTTTTAGTATTCTAGGGAATACCTGTCAGTACTACTTCCCTCTGGTACTTCAGCATGCACAGTTTTTGCTTTTCTTCCTAAGAGCTCCATTTTTCTAAATAACAGTAGTTAGTTCTTATTCATGTGTTACTTAACAGATTATTTCTTACCTATTTCTCTGCCAGACTTCATATTTAACAAATTCTCTACAAAAATTTTATTATATTATTGTAAGAGATTATTTTAAAGAAACATTTTGTGTGTGTGCTACTCTTAAAACTAGCAAAGAAAACACAATTTTTTTAGAACGAAAAATCAGCCTGATTGCCTGGGACTTGATATTTTCTATTGTTTAAAAATAGTATCCAAGGGCCAGCCCTGATGTCCCAGTGGTTAAGTTCTGCACGCTCTGCAGCAGCGGCCCAGGTTTGGTTCCCAGGGGTGGACCTACACCACTCATCTATAAGTGGTCATGCTATGACAGCAGCTCATGTACAAAATAGAGAAGACTGGCAAAAGATGTCAGCTCAGGGTGAATTTTCCTTAGCAAAAAGAGGAAGACTGGCAAAGCTATTAGCTCAGGGTGAATCTTCCTCAGCAAAAAAAAATAAAAATAGTAACCAAGAAAAACAGGTCCTCTCACCTGAACTCCCTGTCACCAACTCCAAATAAAATATTGTTTTATGGGGCCGCCCGGTGGCGTAGCGGTTTCATCCGTGCTTGGCAGCCCGGGGTTCACCGGTTCGGATCCCAGTTGCCCGCCGACGCACTGCTTGTCAGCCACGCTGTGGCAGCGTCCCATATAAAGTGGAGGAAGATGGGCACGGATGTTAGCCCAGGGCCAGTCTTCCTCAGCAAAAAGGGGAGGATTGGCAATGGATGTTAGCTCAGGGCTGGTCTTCCTCACACACAAAAAATATATATATTGTTTTATGACGTATTTCATAAAGTTAGCTATGTACAAGAAAGAATGAATGCAGCCTTATTAAAAATGTTAACTGTATTACATAAAAATCAACATTGCAATTCATTTCTTTCAAATGTACAGACCATTACCTCCATAACTAAACATGCCAAAGGATAGTAATTGAAATACTATGTAAATTTAAATCATCTGTTGTTTGGGGGGAATACTTGTCATCCCTGAACAATTTAAAGTTTAGCAGCTATAATATACAGAGGTCTGAAACTTCAGGTCCTTCAGGGATAATGTCCCAAAGATCCAATTATATCAAACTTTTAAAAACTGAGACAGAGTGAACCACAGTTCCCCAAAAATAATTTCAATGAATTACATAAAAACAAAGTCTTCTCTTCCTCCCTGTCTACCCTAGCTATGTCAAGATGTTTTTTTCTTGAATGATTACAGTGTAGAATACTTAACAGTACATAGAGAAAAGATATCCCTAGAATTCTAAGATATGTATTTTTTCACCTGTGAAACTACTCTCCAGTTTTCAAAGATGAAGGAGAAAAAGTTTACTCTTTAAGTCACTTGTCCCAACAAGTGATCAGAAATTTTATTCAATATACACATATTGAGAAGACAATGAACCCTCAGTAGCAATGGACACAGCTAGCACCCAGATCTTGGTTTCTAAATACATTTCTCAACTGAAAGGAAACATAGCTCCTTGGAGAAATGGCTGATATCAAGGCTGGAGCAGGAAAAGGACAAGATTAGCTTAGAGTACCTTATCGCACTAGAATGTAAGGAAGTATGCAAGGAATGATAGGGATATTTTAAAAGGACATAGAAGCCCACTTGATGAGGCTCCCATTGGCCAAATCTGGGACGGATTATTTTAAGCATCAAAATAAACAATGGTAAAAGTGGACTATAATCCATAGAATAAAATAAGAATGCATGAATTCTTTTGAAAGAAAAGAAGGAAGGAAAGAAGAAAGGAAGGGAGAGAGGGAAAGCTCTTCCTTACAGTAGGATGCCAAAAATAAATAGAAGAATGATCAAGTTAGAAAATCATCAATCAAGGTTTAAGATTCTTGTAGTAATGGATTATCATAGGTAACATGTTATAGTGGGTAAATGTAAGTATCATAGTTGTCATAGTTAAAAGTTGGATGAGAAACAGGATTTGCATGGTGTCAAAGTATCTCACCACAAACTACTCACTAATTTCAAAAACAAGATAATAGCTTTACATCAGGGAGACCTGGAAGATAACCACCTTAACATCACGAATAATGGGACAAGTTGACTCCATGTGCCTTCTGAAATGATGCACTGAGGACACAATATCACTTCTGGGGTATTCCTATCAAAAATACATAACCTGAATCTAACCATGAGGGAAAACCAGACAAAATTGAAGGATATTCTGCAAAATAACTGGCCTATACTTTTCAAAAATGTCAAGGCCAGGGGGCTGGCCCAGGGGCCTAGTAGTTAAGTTCAGCACACTCTGCTTTGGAGGCCAGGATTTGTGGATTCCAGGTATGGACCTACATCACTAATCAAGCTATGCTGTGGCAGTAACCCACACACAAGACAGAGGAGGGCTGGCACAGAAGTCAGCTCAGGGCCACTCTTCCTCAAGCAAAAAGAGGAAGATTGGCAAGAGAGTTAGCTCAGCGCCAACCTTCCTCACAAAAAAAAAAAAAAAAAATCAAGGCCAGGAAACAAACAAAAAGGCTAAGGAAATGTTCCAGGAAATTGAAGAGACATGACAACTAAACGCAATGCATGACCCAGCACTGAATATTAGACCAGGAAAAAAATTAGCTCTAAAGAACATTACTAGGACTAGACAAAAATCTGAATATGGGCTGTGGATAAAATAATAGTATTGAATCAGAGTTAAACTTCCTGATCGTCATAACTGCACTGTGGTTATGTAAGAGGATGGCCTTGTTCTTAAACACTGATGTATTTAGTGTTAAAGGAGCAAAATTTCTCCAAACTACCCTCAAAATACGTTCTTTAAGGGCCGGCCTGGTGGCATAGTGGTTAAGTTCACCCGCTCTGCTTTGGTGGCCGGGGTTTCCAGTTAGGATCCTGGGCACGGACCTACACACTGCTCATCAAGTCATGCTGAGGTGGTGTCCCACACAGAAGAACTGGAAGGACCTACAACTAGAATATACAACTATGTACTGGGGCTTTGGGGAGAAAAAAGAAAAGAAGATTGGCAACAGATGTTAGCTCAGGACCAATCTTCCTGGAAAAAAAAATTATAAATGTTGAGTTTAAAAAAATAAAGATATGTTCTTTAGAAGTTCACTCTAGAGGGACTCGCCCTGTGTCGCCGCTCCTCGCCTCACCAGGACAACGGGGTGGGGCGTGGGGATCCGGCCGGCCTTCCCGCGGAACATGCGACAGGAACATGCGACAGGTGCCGGGCAAAGTCCGGGGCCAGGCCCAGGAGGCTAGTGGAGCACAGGACCCAGGTCGCGGTCCCCGCAAGCGTCATCGCAATTCGCATCACCTTCCCCACCGAGGAGGTGAAGGCGCAGCTGCAGCGGGACGAGCGCTCGCAGCTGCCGTGGTACCCGGGCATCCGGACTGCGTGCGGCAGGCGGTCCGCAGCCCTGGCGCCCTGGCCTCTACCGAAGCCGAAGGCTCCATCCCCAGGGCGGCCGTCAGTTTCGGGAATGTGCCTCAGCAACCACGTGCCGGCTGCCTAGAGAAGGCTGGACAGCACGCGCGGGCTGCTGTGCGGCCTGGGCACCGGCCTGGCTGAGGGCCTGGTGGTCATGTGCCCCATGGAGACCATCAAGGTGAAGTTCATCCACGACCAGACCTCCCCCAACCCAAAGTACAGAGGCTTCTAACAGACGGTCAGGACCGTGCAGGAACAAGGGCTGAAGGGGACGTACCAAGGCCTCACGGCCACACTGCTGAAGCTGGGATCCAACCAGGCCATCGGCTTCCTCCTGCGCAACTGGTCCCGCGTGGTCGACCCCAGCAAGCCCTTTGAAACCGCTGATCACGCGGGATTCGGAGCTATCGCGGGTGCACCTTCGGGAACACGCCTCTGGACATGATCAAGACCCGGATGCAGGGCCTGGAGGCGCATAAAGCCCAGGATGCGTGGGACGGCTGCTTGCAGATCCTGAGACGTGAGCGCCTAAAGGCGTTCTACAAGCGTGCTGTCCCGAACTGGGCCGGGTCTGCCTGGACGTGGCCTTCGTGTCAGTCATCCACGATGAGGTGGTGAAGCTGCTCAACAAAGTGTGGAAGACGGACCGAGCCCCCAGGTGCCTCCGGTCCAGCCCCCACGGTCCTCTCCTCACCATTGCAGTGCGGTCTTGCCAACAGGCCCCCGTCCCCCATCCCTCGCACTCCGTGACCTCAGTCTTTCCCCTGTGGCCATCGAGGCCATGTGTCCCGTAGTGCCTTGTGTCCCCTGTGGTCTGTATGACACCACCATTGTGTCCATGTGGCCAGCTGAGGCTGGGGTCCCTCTCACCTGTGAATCTGTGCCCACCGTCCTTGTCCTTTCTCATGAGCTGTGTGCCTGTGTTTCATGTTCCGTGTCCTGTGACCCTGTGCCCCACTTCCGGGGTGCCTGTGTGGCCTGGGTCTACAGCCCTGTAGCCAGGACCCAATCCCAGCGCGGTGCCTTCCACCACAGCTGCCCCGCCTCAGCCTGGCCCCACCGCATTCCAGGGGTTGCGTGCCCCCCACCCCCACCCCACTTCTCCCACCAATAGCCTTAATGGGCCCTCCCTCCCACCGGGACAGTGTGGCTCCCGCCACCCTCAGGGCCACCCTCCCAAGGCAGAATAAATCGGATCCCGCCAGGAAAAAAAAAAGTTCACTCTAGTTGTGCGTGGAGAGCAGGTACGTTTATTATGTTCTTTTTGTAAGGTATGCAGTTCCCTCTGTCCTGGTCCTTATGACAGTTCACTTACCCTGGATTACCAAGGGTAAATGGACGCTCCAGATAGAGGACCATCAGGAGGACTTGGTCCTACCACATGAATAAGCAGATTTTTTTCTTTCTCAGGAAAAGAAAAGTAACAACCAGATTGAATAATATAAGAATTAACAATAGAACGAATTAAGTCGTAGAATGATATTTTGGGGATAATGGGCTAGAGTGGCCCATTCATGATGAGTTTGAAATGGTTAAACCTGCTATACCCATTGGGCTTGTTTGATTGTAAAACACAGGAAATATCATAGAGTTAATGACATCACAGTTTTAATAACATAAATCTTGAAACTTTATTTTCCTAAAGGTCAGTGTTCACAATAAAGCTCTCCCATCACCAGACAACAAGGCTACAAGAATTTTGCTAGAAGATTGACAAAAAGATACTAAATGGAAATAATAGGCATTGATATTGGAGAAAAGGAGGTAAAATTATTACTTGCAAACTATATGATTTTATATATAAAAAGAAGAGAATCAATTAAAATTTGTTCCCCAGCAATAGTTAAGTAGCTTAATAAAAGATAAATAAATAAAAATCCATAATTTTCTTGCAGCCAGTTGGAAGATATAATGACCAGAAAAAAGATTCCATTATCAGTTATATAGTATTAATATATATATAAATTATATAAGTAATATATAAATTATATAAGTAATATAATTTATATACAATTTATATATTAATTATATATTATATAATATTTATATTGTTATATTAAGATTTTGAGATATCTTAGAATGACTCTAACAAAAACAGACCAGAATTTACATGAGAGGAAAAATAAAATTTTAATAATAGCAGTGCCATAACCAATAAACTTAACGAATCCTGACGCAAAATCTCGAGTCCATCTTTAAACATGTTTTATTTTGATCAATAAACAAAAGTAATTCTTTTCTGGTAAAATGAAAAATTGCTATCTTGAAATGAAATCTTCAAAACTGAAGCAAGAGATGTTTCCATAATGATGGTAGAGGTGAAGGACACTTTCAGAATCATTTCTCACAAAACCAAACAAAATAACTTAAAGGAAAAAATGCTATTCAATTACAAAACTGGATGCCAGGTCTAGATGGCAGCGTAGGCAGACTCTGAACTCACCTGCTCCCATAGACACGGCAGATTTACAATGAATTTTGGAAAAATTATGCTGAGAGAGAGCTGAAAACTGGGTAAGAGAAACCCCTGCAACAAACGACAGACCTCACTGAGGTGAAAGAGACAGAAATTCCCTCCTGGAAAGAAAAAAAATGCCACCTTCCCAACCCGCAATGCTTCATAGCCACTCGGGAGCAATCCAAAGGTACGCAGCCTTCCCCGGAGGAGGGGGGGACCTGAGCTGGGGAGCATTGCCACTATATGCATTTTTTGGACCCAGCACAACTGAGGCGAGTGTCATAATATCTGGCTTAACTGATACTAACAACAGGGAATATGCCCAGAAAATCTGGGACACAAAGAAATTAAAGCTGCTCTTAAAGGGCCCATGCACAAATTCACCTGTGTCAAAAAGCAACCTAAAATCACAAGAAAGAAAGATGCACAGTCCTTTAGTGAAAAGTGACTCACCTGATAGGCTCTGGGTATATCTCAATAAGAGGTGAGACCTCCCGAGGGACTGGGACATTGGTGGCGGCCATTGTTGTGACCTGGTGTGGGTGTGCTGACACAGATGCTGGCAAGTGCCATTAGAGTTCTCCCTGTGGTCTGCTAGCCCAGGATCTGCCCCATGCTCTAGAGCACCGATTTAATCCAGCTCAGCCAAGGAAAGCAGCCTGCCCTAGGGACTGGCTCCACCCAACAACAAGCCCTCAGGCAACTTGTGGGCCTACTTAAAAGAGCTGCCTGGATTCTCTGCAGCCTAGCAAGTGGGTCCACCTCTGTGGGGCAGGGCGAGCCCAGAGAGCCGGTGGAGCATGTGGGTCCCCTGCCTTGGAGCAACTGGGTCCACTTTAGAGGATCAGGGCATGCGCATGGAACAGGACTGTGTTGACTGTGTGTGAGGCCCCATGGGCGATGGGGCTTCTCAGCTGCAGAAGACTTGTGCTTCTCAAACAGCCACATAGGAGATTGGCCCCACCCTCCAAAGCCTGAAATGATTGGGTGCTCCTGTGCCTGGGGTCAGCCCCACCCAGCTGCAACCCTCTGAGAGATGACAAGAGCCTAATAGGCTGAGGCTTATAGCACTTGTAAGCCCCGGAACCTAACAACCAGCCACACTGGGGGCCTACTCATTTAATAGAAAAACTTCAACAGGAATGTGCTATTAGACCTTGCAGTCAACTGTGCTGGGGCTCCCCACACCTGATAAAGAGACTTAAGGGGCTACAACAACCACACGCAGCTGAGCACTACAACCAGCTAGCCAGGGGGACAGCTCAGCCTCCCTGGGCACCTACGGCAAGAGCAACCCTGCCACAACAGAAGGACACAAGTAGTCCACAGAGGGGTCACTCTGGGAACATTTGGAACTGGTGATGAGAGGAAAACACACTGCTGGCCCTCATAAGGCATCACTTACATAAGGTCACCTCTCCAAGATTAGGAGAAGTAGCTGACCTACCTAATACATAGAAACAAGCACAGAGAAAGAGGCAAAATGAGGAGGCAAAGGAATACTTTCCAAGTAAGGGAACAGGACAAAACCCCAGAAAATGGAACTAAATGAAACAGAAATGAGCAGTCTACCTGACAGAGAGTTCAAACAAAGAGTCATAACTTTGTTCACTGATCTTGGGAGAAGAATGGATGAACTCAGTGAGAAATTGAACAAAGAAATGGAAGATATAAAAAAGAACCAATCAGAAATGAAGAATACAATACTGGAAATGAAAAATTCACTAGAGGGACTTAAAAGCAGAGTAGAGGATACAGAAGAACGGATCAGCAAGCTGGATGAAAGACTAGAGGAAATTACTCAAGCTGAACAGATAAAAGAAAAAAGAATTTTAAAAAGTGAGGACAGTTTAAGGGACCTCTGGGACAATATCAAACACACTAACATCTATCTTATACGGGTCCCAGAAGGAAAAGAGAGAGACAAAGTGGCAGACAATCTATTTGAAGAGATAATAGCTGAAAAGTTCCCTAACCTAAGGAAGGAGCAGACATCCAGGTACAGGAAGCACTGAGAATGACAAACAAGATAAACCCAAAGAGGCCCACACCGAGACACATCATAATTAAAATGTCCAGAATTAAACACAGAGAGAATCCTAAGAGCTGCAACAGAAAGACAAGTTACATACAAAGGAAACTCCATAAAGCTATCAGCTGAGTTCTCTGCAGAAACCTTACAAGCTAGAGGAGAGTGGCATGACATATTTAAAATGCTAAGAGAAAAAAACCTACAGCCTAGAATACTTTACCCAGCAAGGTTATCATCCAGAATGGAAGGAGAGAGAAACAGTTTCCCAGACAAGCAAAAATTAAAGGAGTTTATCACCAAGAAACCAGCCTACAGGAAATGCTAAAGGGATTTATTTAAGGGGGAAAGAGAAGGCCACAAATATGAAAAAATTATATATTTCCATGATAAGAGGGTAACAGATACAAATACACAAAAGAAGATAGATGTGATATCAAAAACATAAAATGTGAGAGGAGGGGAGTAAAAGAGTAGAGGTTTCAGATAGAGGTCAAACTAAGAGACCATTAACTCAATATAGATTGCTGTATACATAGGTTATACATATGAACCTCATGGTAATCACAAACCAGAAACCTATAATAAATACACAAAAAACTAAGCAAAAGGAACCCAAACATAATACCAAAGAAAGCCATCAACCACAGGAGAAGAGAGCAAAAGAAGAAGAAAGGAACAGAGAAGAACTATGACAACACCAAGAAAAAAAGTAAAAATATGGCAGTAAGTACATACATATCAATAGCTACTTTAGATGTCAGTGGACTAAATGCTCCAATCAAAAGGCATAGGGTGGCTAATTGGATAAAAAAACAAGACCCATATATATGCTGCATACAAGAGACACACTTCAGACCTAAAGACACTCACAAACTGAAAGTGAAGGGATGGAAAAAGATACTCCATCCAAATTGCAATGAAAGAAAGCTGCGGTAGCAATACTCATATCTGACAAAATAGACTTTAAAGCAAAAACTCTAATGAGAGACAAAGATGGGCACTACATAATGACCAAGGGAACAATCCAACAAGAGGATATAACAATCATAAATATCTATGCACCCAATACAGAAGCACCTAAATATATAAAGCAATTATTAACAGACATAAAAGGAGAAATAGACAGTAACAATAATAGTAGGGGACTTTAACACTCCACTAACACCAATGGATAGATCATCCAAACAGAAGATCAACAAGGAAACATTGGCCTTAAACAACACATTAGACCAAATGGACTCAGTAGACATATACAGAACATTCTATCCAAAAACCAAAGAATACCCATTCTTTTCAAATAAACATGGAACATTCTCCAGGATTGATCACATATTAGGCCACAAAACAAGTCTCCATAAATTTAAGAAGATTGAAATAATACCAAGCATCTTTTCTGACCACAAAGGTATGAAACTAGAAATCAACTATAGGAAGAAAATCAGAAAAGCCACAATTATGTGGAGATTAAACAAAATGCTACTGAACAACGATTGGGTCAATGAAGAAATCAAAGGAGAAATCAAAAAATACCTGGAGACAAATGAAAATGAAAATACGACATGCCAGAATTTATGGGATACAGCAAAAGTGGTTCTAGGAGGGAAGTTTATAGCAATACAAGCCCATCTCAACAAACAAGGAAAATCTCAAATAAACAATCTGACAGTGCACCCAAAGGACCCCAAAAGAAGAAAAGAACAACAAAGCCCAAAATCAGTAGAAGGGGGGAAGTAATAAAAATCAGAGCAGAAATAAATGAAATGGAGACTAAAAAAAAAAAAAATAGAAAACAATCAAAAAAACCAAGAGCTGGTTCTTTGAAAAGATAAAGAAAATTGATAAACCTTTAGCTAGACTCACCAAGAAAAAAAGAAAGAAGGCTCAAATGAGTAAAATCAGAAATGAAAGAGGTGAAATTAAAATGGACACCTCAGAAATACAAAAAATTATAAGAGAATACTGTGAAAAGCTATATGCCAACAAAATGGATAAGCTAGAAGAAATGGGTAAATTCTTAGAATCATACAACCTTACAAAACTGAATCAAGAAGAAATAGAGAATTTGAATAGACCAATCACCAGTAAGGAGATTGAAACAGTAATCAAAAACCTCCCTAAAAATAAAAGTCCAGGACCAGACAGCTTCCCTGGTGAATTCTACCAAACATTCAAAGAAGACTTAATACCTATCCTTCTCAAACTCTTCCAAAAAATTGAAGAGGAGAGGAAGCTTCCTAACTCATTCTACAAGCCAACATACCCTGATACCAAAACCAGACAAGTACAACACAAAAAGAAAATTTACAGGCCAATATCACTGATGAACATCAATGAAAAAATCCTCAACAAAATACTAGCAAATTGAATACAACAATACAGTAAAAAGATCATACACCATGATTAAGTAGGATTCATTCCAGGGATGCAGGGATGGTTCAACATCTGCAAGTCAATCAATGTGATACACCACATTAATAAAATGAAAAATAAAAATCACATAATCATCTCAATGATGCATGTGAGATGCAGAGAAAGCATTTGACAAGATACAGCATCCATTTATGATAAAAACTCTGAATAAAATGGGTATAGCGGGAAGTACCTCAAAATAATAAAGTCCATATATGACAACCCCACAGCTAATATCATCCTCAATGGTGAAAAACTGAAAGCTATCCCTCTAAGAACAGGAACCAGACAAGGATACCCACTTTCACCACTCCTATTTAACATAGTGTTGGAAGTCCTGGCCAGAGCAATCAGGCAAGAAAAAGGGGGGGGGGGGGGAAGGATCCAAATTGGAAAGGAAGAAGTGAATCTGTCACTATTTGCAGATGACATGACCTTATATATAGAAACTCTAAAGAATCCACCAAAAGATTCCTAGAAATAATAAATGAATGTGGTAAAGTTGCAGGATACAAAATCAACATACAAAAATCAGTTGCATTTCTATACACTAACAATGAAGTAGCAGAAAGAGAAATTAAGAATACAATCCCACTTGCAATTGCAACAAAAAGAATAAAATAGCTAGGAATAAACTTAACAAAAGAAGTGAAAAATCTGTACACTGAAAACTATAAAACATTGTTGAAAGAAATTGAAGAAGACACAAAGAAATGGAAAGATATTCCATGCTCTTGGATTGGAAGAGCTAACATAGTTAAAATGTCCATACTTCCTAAAGCAATCTATAGATTCAATGCAATCCCTATCAAAGTTCCAACAACACTTTTCACAGAAATAGAACAAAGAATCCTAAAATTTTTATGAAACAACAAAAGACCTAAAATAGCTAAAGGAATACTGAGAAAAAAGAAGAAATCTGGAAGAATCACACTCCCTGATTTCAAAATATACTACAAAGCTATAGTAACCAAAACAGCATGGTACTGGCACAAAACAGACACACAGATCAATGGAATAGAATCAAGAGCCCAGAAATAAACCCACACATCGATGGACAGCTAATTTTTGACAAGGGAGCCAAGAACATACAATGGAGAAAGGAAAGTCTCTTCAACAGATGGTGTTGGGAAAACTGGACAGCCACATGCAAAAAAATGACAGTAGACCATTATCTTATACCATACACAAAAATTAACTCAAAGTGGATTAAAGACTTGAATGTAAGACCTGAAACCATGAAACTTCTAGAAGAAAATGTAGGTGGTATGCTCTTCAATATAGGTCTTAGCAACATATTTTCAAGTACCGTGTCTGACTGGGCAAGGGAAACAATAGAAGAAATAAACAAATGGGACTACATCAAACTAAAAAGCTTCTGCATAGCAAAGGAAACCATCAACAAAATGAAAAGGCAACCTAACAATTGGGAGAAGATATTTGCAAAGCATATATCTGATAAGGAGTTAATCTCCAAAATATATAGAGAACTCATTCATCAACAACAAAAAAACTAATAACCCAATTAAAAAATGGGCAAAAGACCTGAACAGACATTTCTCCAAAGAAGATATACAGATGGCCAACAGGCACATGAAAAGATATTCAACATCATTTACTATCAGGGAAATGCGAATCAAAACTACAATAAGATATCACCTCATGCCCGTCAGAATGGCTACAATTAACAAGACAGGAAACAACAAGCGTTGGAGAGGATGTGAAGAGAAGGGAACTCTCATACACTGCTGATGGGACTGCAGACTGGTGCAGCCACTATGGAAAACAGTATGGAGATTCCTCAAAAAGTTAAGAATAGAACTACCATACAATCCAGCTCTTCCACTGCTGGATATTTATCCAAAGAACACGAAAACACCAATACATAAAGATACATGCACCCGTGTGTTCATTGCAGCGTTGTTCACAATAGCCAAGACTTGGAAGCAACCTAAGTGCCCATCAAGGGACAAATAGATAAAGAACATGTGGTATATACACACAATGGAATACTACCCAACCATAAGAAACGATGAAATCCAGCCATTTATGACAACATGGATGGACATTGAGGGTATTATGCTAAGTAAAATAAGTCAGAGAGAGAAGGTCAAAAACTGTATGATCTCACCCATAAGTAGAAGTTTAAAATAACAACAAACAAACACACAGAGACAGAGAGTGGATTGGTTACCAGAGGGGAAGGAGGGAGGGAGGAGGGCGAAAGGTATGATTAGGCACATGTGTGTGGTGATGGATTATAATTAGTATTTGGGTGGTGAACATAATGTAATCTATGCAGAAATAGAAGTTAAATGATGTATACCTGAAATTTATACAATGTTATAAGCCAATTGTTACTGCAATAAAAATTAAATTTAAAAAAATTATAATAATTACAAAACTGACTTCAGCCACTTCACCTTTCAGAAGAGTGGTATTATTATCTCATCTCCTGATTATGTGGCTCTTTTATTTAGAAAAACACCTCAAAGAGTCTTTTTAATTATGAAAGCAGGTCCTGGCCTCATTCAAGTAAGAAACTTATGATAGGGGGCCGCCCGGTGGCGCAGAGGTTTAGTCCGTACTTGGCAGCCCGGGGTTCGTAAGTTCAGATCCCAGGCGCCCGCCGATGCACTGCTCGTCAGCCATGCCGTGGCGGCGTCCCATATAAAGTAGAGGAAGCTGGGCACAGATGTTAGCCCAGGGCCAGTCTTCCTCAGCAAAAAGAGGAGGGTTGGCAACAGATGTTAGCTCAGGGCTGGTCTTCCTCACAACAAAAAGAAACTTATGATAAAGATAACTAAATTATTCTATTTAATGATGAAGTTCCAGAATTTCAAAGTTCAACCCTGGCTTCTTCAGAAAGAGTTTGGAACACTGGGAGAACAGAAAGTGGACAGAATATTAGGAAGAGAGGAGAGAGCCCAGAAATCTTGAGAAGTGAAAGGAATCCAGAGAAATTAGCCAATGAGAAATATCTAGTAGCAGGGAAGGCTAAGGATCTATAAAAATAGTGATATCTCATATTGATTTTTAGGTTATTGGCTGGTCTTAGCTATTCTCTGGTTCTTCTATTACTCCCCACACTTCAATTAAAGTCATATAAACACAACAATCTTGGATAATGGAACTTTGGATAACAGAGGAATAGGAGTAAACTACCAGAATGGAGAAGTGGGTGTAAGGCATTTAAGGAAATCTCTGGCCAATCATTAGCTGACCACAAATTAACTAAGCAGAGACTTCCCTGGTCACATACAATAGGGAATTGAGACTGCAGAATTCATTCCAAGAAGTCACTAAATAAGAAAATAGTAACAACAAACTCTGGAATGGAAGGGGAATCTGATTTCCAGAGTTGCCACATAATATTATTTTAAATGTCCAGAGTCAACAAAAAATTATGAGACATGCAAAGAAACAGCAAAGTATGGCCCATATTTAAAAATGATAGAAGGGTCAATCCATCAAGAAGACATAATAATTATAAATATATATGCGCCTAAAAAACAGAGCCCCAAAATACTTGAAACAGAAACTGACAGAATTAGAGTGAGAAATAGACAATTCAACAATAGTTGAAGACTTTAATACTGAACTCTCAATAGTTGATAGAACAACGAGACAGCATATCAACAAGGATATAGAAAGTTAGAACAATACTATAAACCAAGTAGACTTAGCACCATCTATAGAACACCCCACCCGACAACACATGCACGTACACATACACATTCTTCTCAAGTGCACATAGAACATTACCGGCTGATTTTGTGCCATCATACAGTATGCACTAGAGTGTGTTTGGCTTCTTTCCCTTCATAATATGCTTGCACGATCCATGTTGATGTGTGTGGATGCAGTTTGTCCATTTTTATTGCTGTATGATAATCTATTTTGTGATTATAATATACTTTATCCACTCTTCTGTTGTTAGACATTTGAACTGTCTCCACTTTTTGGCTGTTTCAACTAATATTGTTATAAACCTGCATGTGCATATCTTTTGGTACGTGTTTGTGCCCATTTCTCTTGGGTATTTACTTAGAAATGAAAACAATGTGATAGAACATGCCTAAGTCACCTTTAGTATATAGTGCTATATGATTTTCCAACACGGGTGGAAAATTTAAGTACTATCAGGAGTATTAGCTTCCTATTGCTGCATAACAAAGTAACCAAAACTTAGTGCCTTAACACAGTAGCCATTTTCTTATAGCCCATGGATATCAGACTATTCAAGGGTAGTATTTGTGGGAGACTGTGTTGTATGAGCTTGGCAAGGATTTATGGATTAGAGACTTTTTTTTCCCCCTTTAGGCAGGAGTTGGTTCAAACTGGGGTCAGAATCGATGGGCTGATCTTCAGAATTAAAAGTCCTGGTAAAACTAATTAAAAGACAGGATACATTCCATGAATAAATATTCTCCAGAGATTCAAAGAGAAAGTTATTTTATCAAGGAATTTACAATCTAATATTGGGAGTTACATATAAAAAGAACACCTAAAATCTCTCAGATTTTGTACATTTCATAATGGAATTACGTGAGCACAAACGTGTAGAGGGACCATGGAGGCTTCTCCCCAGATAACTCAAAAAAGATTCCAAGGACACAATGGAATTAATAATGAACAAGGAAGTCTCAAGAAGCCTTATTCTCTAAACACAGAACTTCTAGTTCAGCATATTCTTGCATCTAAAAATTGTTTTGATCAACAAGAGTCAGGTGGAAGCATAAAGTTACTTATGAGATAAGCTGTCAAGAGTAGGCAGTAATAACACCATAAACGATTTTTATGCCATATTAAGTAGGTTAAATTTAATTCTGTGGACAATAGAGAGCTGTTTGAAATAAGGTACAAACAAAATTTGGTTTATGACCATAATCAAGATATAGAATATTCCCAACACCCCAAGAAGTTTTCTTGTTGGCCATCCCAGGTGGCCTAGTGGTTAAAGTTTGGCACACTCCACTTCAGCGGCCCGGGTTCAGTTCCCTGGCACAGACCTATCCCACTCACCTGTCAGTGGCCATGCTGTGGTGGCAGCTCACATACAAAAAGAGGAAGATTGTTAGCAGATGTTAGCTCAGGGGATATCTTCCTCAGCAAAAAACAAAACAAAACAAAAAAAAGCTCCCTTTGCCCATTTGTAGTTAATTATCTCCCCTGATCCTGAAACTAATGATCTGATTTCTGTCACTATAGTTTTGCCTTTTCTAGAATTTCATATAAATAGAATTATGTAATATGCAGTCTTGTCACTTAGCAAAATGTTTTATGCCTATATTGATCATTTCTTTTTATTGCTGAGTAGTATTCCAACTATTTATTCATCAGTTGATAGACACTTGGATTGTTTTCAGTTTTGAGCTATTATGAATAATTCTGCTGTGAATATTCACCTACATGTCTTTGTGCTAACATAGGTTATTTGTCTTGGGTAAATACCCTGGAGTAAAATCTCTCGGTCATAATGCAACTGTATGCTTAACTTCATATGATATACCAAACTGTTTCTTAAAGATGCTGTATCATTTTGCAATTGCATTAACAATATATGACAATTCCTGTTACTCTACACCTGTGCCAATGCTTGGTATTGTCACTTTTTAATTTTAGCCATTTCAATGGGTGCCTAGTGGTATCCTGTGCTTTGTTTTGTTAGGAAACAAAATTTATGAACACATTTTCACAAATAGTGTTTTTAGAAAATAATCAACACACGTTTTTACCTATAACTTACAAATATTCAAAAATGCCCCAACCAGTTTCAATAGATTGTCTTTTTTTAAAACAGCTTTATTAAGATATAATTCCTATACTGTACAATTGACCCATTTAAAGTGTACAATTCAATGATTTTTTTAATGTGTTCACAAAATTGTGCAACCATCAGCACAATCAATTTCAGAACATTTCATCAGCTATTAAAAAATCCCACACTCAGAATGGAGAACACTTGTGCACTGTTGGTGGGAATGTAAACTGGTACAGCCACTATGGAAAATAGTATGGAGATTCCTCAAGAAATTAGAAATAGAGGGGCCACCTGGTGGCACAGCGGTTAAGTTCGTGCTTGGCAGCCCAGTGCTTGCGGGTTCGGATCCCGGGCTCCTGCCAACGCACTGCCTGTCAGCCATGCTGTGGTGGCGTCCCATATAAAGTGGAGGAAGATGGGCACGGATATTAGCCCAGGGTCAGTCTTCCTCAGCAAAAAGAGGAGGATCGGCAGTGGATGTTAGCTGAGGGCTGATCTTCCTCGCAAAAAAAAAAAAAAAAAGAAAGAAATTAGAAATAGAAATACCATATGATCCAGCAATTCCACTTGAGTGTATATCCAAAGAAGATGAAATCACTGTCTCAAAGAGATATCTGCCCTCTCATGCTCCTTGCAGCATTATTTACAATAGCCAAGGTATGGAAACAACCTAAGTGTCTGTCAACAGATGAATGGATAAAGAAGGTATGGTGTATATATACAATGGGATGTTATTCAGCCATGAGAAAGAAGGAAATTCTGCCATTTTCGACAACATGGACGGACCTTGAGGGTACCATTCTAAGTGAAATAAGCCAGACAGAGAAAGACAAATACTATATGATATCACTTATATGTGGAATCTAAAAAAACCAAATTTATAGAAACAGAGAGCAGGATGATGGTTACCACGGGGTGGGGGAAATGGGAAGATGTTGGGAATAGGAATACTTTCATCAGGCAGTAGGGCTCAATTACTTTGATATCTTACCTACTTTATTTCTGAAACTGTTAAGGAGATGGAAGAAAATAGAAAAACCTGATTTATATTCAATTTTACATTTTTTAAATATTGCGTGTGTATATACAAAGCAGTGGTTACCATTTGATGATTGGCGTTTCATACTGATAACGTATTATTTTTTAAATTATGTAAATCATGGGGCTGGCCCAATGGCGCAGCGGTTTAGTTCGCGCTTTGGCAGCCCAGAGTTCGCGAGTTCAGATCCGGGCGCCCACCAACGCACTGCTTTTAGTAAGCCATGCTGTGGCGGCGTCCCATATAAAGTAGAGGAAGATGGGCACGGATGTTAGCCCAGGGCCAGTCTTCCTCAGCAAAAAGAGGAGGATTGGCAATGGATGTTGGCTCAGGGCTGGTCTTCCTCACCAAAAAATAAAATAATAATAATAATGTAAATCACAAGCATCATAATAACATTTGGGATCAAAATCAAGACTTGAAAGCATATCAAGACCAGTTCTTACATTTAATAGAGCACAGAACTCACAAAAAGAGAGACAAATGATCTGGTTCCAGTGACAAAATGGTTGATATTTCTAATGAATGCTTTTGCAGCTTTTTAGCCAATAATGACTTAAACATATGATTAGTCAACTTAAGATGGTATCACAAATCCACCTCTGTACCAGTACATAATGCCTATGACTATTAAATGACTAAGAAATTAATTCCTCACCTCTTTATGCTACATTTCACTTAATAACAAAACACTTTAATACTCAATACTCTTAAGTTCCAACCTGAAAATTCCATTTCTAAAAATTATTCAAATGAAATAACTGAACAAGTGTTCAAAGTTGAGTGTTCAAGGATGTGTGTTACAGCATTGTTTAGAAAGGAAAATAAAATAAGCAATATCTAGGTATCCTTTCATAGAGGACTGGCACAGTCCTATATGCATTCTGAAATCATAAAAAAGCTGAGTTTACTATTTAACACAAACATTTCATAATATATTAAGTACAAAAGGTCATGAATCAGTGCATATCACTGTCATTTTAAAAATTAACAATTCATTATTAATAATTATGTCATTAATAGTTATTGTTCCTGAAATGGTATCCATCAAAATATTAACAGATACGATCTTTGGATAGTTGAATATAGGTGATCTCTATTTTCTTCTTTAAAATGTTTTGTTATTTGTGCAAAAAGCATTTATTACCTTTGTAATCCAAAATGCCTTATAAAATCCTATCTTTTTAGATTTATCTAAAAATATATTTTTAATAGACTTTATTCTTTAGAAGTGTTAGGTTCACAGCAAAACTGAGCAGAAAGTACAGAGATTTGCTACATATCACTCACCACAACACATGCACAGCCTCCCCCACTATCAACATCCTGCACCAGAGCGGTACATTTGTTATAATTGATGAACCTACACTGACACATCATCATCACCCAAAGTCCTAGTTCACATTAGGGTTCACTCTTGGAATTGTATGCAGTTTTGACAACTGCATGATGACATATATCCACCACTGTAGTAGCAAAAGAGTAGTTTCACTGCCCTAAAAATTCTGTGCTCTGCCTATTCATCCCTCCCTCCCCACTTGCTGGCAACCACTGATCTTTTTACTGTCTCCATAGTTTTGTCTTTTCCAGAATGCCATATAGTTGGAATCATACAGTATGTAGCCTTTTCAGATTGGTTTCTTTAACTTAGCAATATACATTTAAGGTTCCTCCACGTCTTTTCATGGCTTGATAGCTCATATCTTTTCAGTGCTGAATAATATTCCATTGTCTGGATGTTCCCGTTTATTTATCCATTCACCTACTGAGGGATATCTTGGTTGCTTCCAAGTCTTAGAAATTATGAATAAAGCTGCTATAAACATCCATGTTGAGGTTTTTGTGTGGATGTTTTCAATTCATGTAGGTAAGTACAAAGGAGTGCGATTGCTGGATTGTATATTGAGTATATTTAGTTCTATATAATTTATAAACTTCCCAGAAGACTGACTCTCCTGCATATAACAACTATAAACTCTGGACAAAATACAAAAAACAGTTCTCTTAAGGCTTTAGAGAGTCAACAAAGTCAGATTTGGGAAGAGAGCCAAAACACAGAAGGGGCCAACACAGGGTAAATTCCCTGGATTTATGGCTTTGGTGTAAGGGTGAAGTCTCATTGAAAACCTCTATCTTTCTGGCGTGAGGAAGACAGAGTCCAGGATAGAAAGTGAAGGGGAAATTTGGAAAGAAAAAAAGTAGAGTGAGAGACTCCACACTCTATGTGTAAACTCTGCCGAAGTCTCTGGCTAACCTCTGAACCACACATGTGCAGGGCGGATTGCAAACTGCTCAGCTAAGGGGGAAAAAAAAGAATTGAACGGAGATATGAGCTGCCACCCACCAAAGGTGAGATAGTTTGCTGTGCGCCTAACCATGTTAATTGCCTGCTAAAAGAAAAGCAACTCTTTGGAGAAATATATTTAATGGAGTCCAAAGTCTCCCACTAACATTCACTAAGTCCATCCAGGATATAATCCAAAAATACTGGATACAAAAAGAACCAGCAAAAGGTGGAGGGGAAAAAAGACAATCAACAGAGACTAAAACCAAGATGACCCAGATGTGTAACTATCAGACATGAACTTAAAAGCAGTTATTATAACTGTGCTATATGAGGTTTAAAAAAGTTCTTAATGAAAGACGGAAAATAGCAGCAGAAAAAGAAATGAGGAAAAAAAAAACCAAATGGAAATTATAGAACTGAAACTACAATATCTGAAATAAAAATTCACTGGATGGGCTTTAATATCAGGATGGACATGGCAGACAGTTAGTGAACTTAAAGGCAGAACATTTTTTAAAATGCCTCAGAGACCTGTAGAATAGTATCTATGACCTAACATAGGTGTAACTGGAGTCCCAGAAAGAGAGGAGGGAGAGAATGGCACAGAAAATTTTGAGGAAATAATGGTCAAAAAATACCCC
The DNA here is from genome assembly GCA_031878705.1 of Tapirus indicus. Lineage (NCBI taxonomy): Eukaryota > Metazoa > Chordata > Mammalia > Perissodactyla > Tapiridae > Tapirus > Tapirus indicus. The sequence continues at coordinate 15,726,732 of CM062929.1, forward strand.
AAATTTGGTGAACCAGAAATTTAGAAATTCAAAAATCTTAAGCACACCTCCAACAGGATAAAATATAAAAAAAAGCACATCATAGTCAAAGTGATAAAATCCCAAAATAGGAAATTCATGGAAGCAGCCAGAGAAAAATGATACATCCAGGGAAACAATTTGAATGATCATACTTATCACATTGAAAATCTTGGAGACCAGAAACAATAGAAATATTTATAGTGCTGAAATAAATATTCAAAAGATATTTACTTCAACTGATGTTCAGAGATTTTGTATTTGACGATTGTTCTGCAATCAAAAGTAGCATAATAGAATTATATATATTTAACTGCTGGTTTTAAAATACTCTTTTCAGGAATACCCAAACAAAAATTAGGTGTCCTTTAGCTATTAGCTGTTTTCGCACTGCCCTTTATATTTTTTAAAGAAGACTTCATCAATGGTCTTTAAATGTAAAAGAAATACGTCATTTCTTAAGGTAAAGAAAAGCTTCAAACTTTCAATAAGCATCATTGGAAAGGCTGATTATTTCCAATTTTTGTAGCATGATGATTTTCCACTTTTTTAAAACCAATTGTTATTCCAATCAATTAATTGGGAACCTGCTTGAAAGGAAAAGGAAGAAAAGCATAGCAGAGGAAACAGCTTAGGCTTGTTGGCTGCTACTGGACTAAAAGCAAGGAACCCTCACCTTCAAGCCTATCTTCCAAAGCCTAAAATTTGACAGTTTACAGTATTAGGATATGCCCGTAACTCTGACATTTGATGTCCATAGCCATGTGTAATAATCTTGGTCAAAAGCAGGACTGCTTTTGCGTTCATCTATGTGTTCATCTGGGATTACTTTTATAAGTCAAATCTTTCAATGATTACTTCTCTCCAAGTATCTGACAGCAATCGTTCAGGTGACTTGCCTTCATTTCTGCTTTGCCTGGAACCCCCAGACACTTAAGCCAACAATTTTCACCTAGTGGAGGTAGCTCAGAATATGCAGGCAGTAGGGCCTTTTTTGGTTTTTAAAGCATAGCTAGTCAATGCTTTGGAAGATGAACTATTCTCCTAGAGAACCAGTAAAAATTAATGCACTACTTCAAAAGAACTGATCATGCAGCTTTTATTTACCACTTAATGCCCACTTCTTGGGCATGGGTAGGATTTTCCTTTCGAATAAGACTATCACATGCTTAGGTAGCTGAGTACATATTGCAGAAGATTCTATGAAGACTTTGCATATAAAATACAAAAATCTGTTACATATACATCCATTTAACAACAGTTTGTACATTACAATGAGTGCCAATGTCAAAATAAGTCCCTGTACTTAACAAGCAGCATGAATATATTGTGGCAGCAGCAGGTAGAAATGCCCCCAAAGGGCAAACAGTGTTCACACAGTGCAATTGCTACTAGAGCACAGAGCAACAAGGTCACATCTTTTTTCTTTTTCTTAGTGACTACAGAAGGAAAAGATAGAAAGGGAAATCAATGGGATCTTGGTGGCAGTCAGTTTTCTTGTGCAGGTAAACTATTACAGGCAGACACATTGGCAATTGTAAATTGGACACAATTAAAGAAACTGCTGCTCTTTATCACCAAAGACAATTTTATGCTACTTTCATTGTTTCGATTTCCAATTGCCAAACTTCAGGTACCTCCTTTTCACATATCAATAAATTTATAAAGATCTAGTGCATGAATTCCAGGAATAAGGAATTTGGTAATCAGACTCTCTAAATCAGTTGCTTGTAATGACAAGTAGCACTGAATATTCCTAGGGGGAAAAAAAAAAATCTGTTCCACTGGTCCTTTTGCCATTTGTTCACCAGTATCAACATCCCACAATTACACTCTCAGTTACTAACCCTTTTAAATAAATATGTGCACACCAAACACAAGCTGCATTGGGAGACCATGATTTAGCATTGCTAGTTGTGCAAATGACTTGGCTGGTCAAGACGAAGGCATTAAGTGAATAAATTAGAAATGTACTTAGAAAGCTAAAACAAATTAATTCAATAGCACTAAGGTTCAAGTATCTTAGCACCACTCTCAGCACCATGGGAAATTCCTAATACTAAACAAAAAGTTTAAAAAGCATAAAATTTGATGAGGTTTTAACACTTAATATGGGCCAAGAACACAATTCCTGCCCTTACACTCTTACTTTCTGAAAATACTTGACCTATACTGCATTCTTGCCTAGGAAGAGTATCCCAGGTCCTGTAAATGAAAGTCAGAGGGCACTTAGTGGAGGGGGAAACACCGAACTGGAAAACACCAAGTCCTATGAGGCCATCAGCTTTCTGAAAAACATCCAGAGTGTATTTTTCCCCGAGCAAAAGCCATTCTCAAATGGAAGTCTATGATAGGTTCCTTAAAATTCAATACACTACTAAAACTCACAGTTATGTTTAGTATTAGCTCAGAAGATGTCTTGGTAGTATTAGCTCAGAAGATGTCTTGGTAATAAACACTTAACATTTTCATTTGTAAACCCCTTTTCCAACCAGAAGCAACCCCAGAACATAGCATATACAGCCAAGTTTACTATCTATGGCAGTGTTTTTCAAACTATGAATAGCAATCCATTTATGAGTCAGAAAATGAATTTACTGGGTCTGAAGAGCATTGAAAATGGTGTAGGGGGTGGGGATTAAAGTACATCACACATAGTAAGAGTGTTATTATTTCACAAAACACTTATTTCAATTAAAGATTTAATATTCTCTCTCTCTCTCACACACACACACACACACACACTATTCTGGGTTATGATTAAGAAAGTTATTTTTACAATGAGTCACACAGTCAAGAAAGTTTGAAATACATTGGTCAATAGAGACCACCAAAAATAATAAACATGGAGTTCCCACCCTGGTGTTAATGTCAGTAAGGGCTCAGTATTGAGTATAAACCAAGGTTGTGCTTGGAATCCAAGGTGAGCTAGAGTTCTCAATTCACCATAAACGCTTAGGGTAAAATTGTTTTTCCCCTCACTCTACACCCTTAGGCAGAGGCATGAGCAGTTTGAGGAAAGGAAGAAACCCTAGCTGCAATTATTTACTTTGAGTGGTATCATGTTATTCCCTGATGGCTAATTAAAATGCTTTCCTTTCTATACTATAGTCACACTGTTGGCATAAAAGTGGGTGGAAATTTTTAAGTTGTCTTTACAGTTTTGAGATGATAAATGGTCTAAACCAAAGCAGTTGCAACTTTGTTGTTGGTTTGGGTTTTGCAAAATAGGCAACCACAAAGACGTAGAGAACCAGCATTCTTGTCCTAATCTACGTTCATGTGCCTGTAAAAGGAGGAATTATCACACAGAGACAGAATTTTCCCTCTCAAGCTGTAAAGATGCTAAACAATCATTTTCTAAAAACCAATCATCTAAACAAATGACAATATTCAGCTTCTGAATTTCAAGAATCCAGTGGTGCTTAGATAATGGGTCAGTCCAGTTCTGGCTGAAGGGCTGTTGTATGTACCTCATCTTGGGAGTTTCTCAGGTAGGCCAGGGTTAGCACTGACTGGCAGTAGTTTGTAAAAGAAAGTATACCAGGGCCGGCCCCGTGGTGTAGTGTTAAGTTCGTGTGCTCCACTTTAGCAGCCCGGGGTTTGTGGGTTCAGATCCCGGGCGCAGAACTACACACAGCTCATCGAGCCATGCTGCGGCGGCGTCCCACATACAAAGTAGAGGAAAACTGGCACAGACATTAGCTCAGGGACAATCTTCCTCAAGCAAAAAGAGGAAGATTGGCAGTGGATATTAGCTCAGGGTCAATCTTCCTCACCAAAAAAACACAAAATATACTGGGCAGGTATTCAGACACCTGGGTTCTGGCCTTGGCACAGCCCTCAGAAAGGAAGCTGTCATCTCATAGCCTATTTCTTCGCATGGAAAGCAAGAGGGTTAAACTAAGTTATTTATAGAGTCCCTTCCTGAAATAACTTTAATTTGGATGCAGTTCTTTTTATCCAGCTTGCTCTGCAACTTTGCCTATTCCTTTAATAACAGCTTTAATTCTTTTAATAACTATTTCTGTCAGTTTCACCTACAACCACCCCTCAAACATCCAATGTTCCATTAAGCTCACTCAGCCCACATACTTTAAAAACAACAAGTAAAATAATGCTAATAAGGAACAAAATTTAAGGCATTTTTTTTTATTTCAGCCAAGGAATGATGCATGCTACAGATTAATCTTTACTTTTCCCCACTTGGTTTTTCAAATACCACCATTTCAACCCCCAATGAACATGGCACTTGTCTGTTTCTTCCCCTTCTAATTTATTCCAGATTTTCAAGTGTTTTTTTCAGTAATGATGCTTTCTCCTGCAGCTCAGGTCTGCTGTCTGTCTCCATAGTTGCTAAAGATTCAATGAGGAGCACTCTGCATTCAGATGTCAAACTTTCCCACTGTTTAGATTCTGAATGGAAAAAGAATAAAGAAGAAAAAAAGAATCCTTATAGAAGAAGCAAGCAAAAAAACTATATTCTTTCCACTTTTCCTCCATATACACTATTCCCAAAATAAATGCAAAGCAACCCTCTGATGATAGTTCAGTATATAATGATCACAGGTTCAATAGTTGTCTCAGAACCTAATTACTGACAATAACCTGACAGCATATGAGGAAGTTTCATCCTCTGCCCCAATATTGGTGGGACAAAGAGAATCTAGGGGTGCTGAAGCAAAGGGGGAAGTACAAGTTCCCAGCCAAGGTATACAGTAACAAAAAAGCCATTTCAACAACACAAAAGGCTTCTTTATAAGATACGCTCAGTAAAAAAATCTTGACTATTTCATAATTGCAAAGTCATTTTGAACAGATAACACTTTATTACTCCCTTCTTTAAGGGAAGCATCAGAGAACTACATGCATACTGAAAATTTTAGAAACTCAGAGTGTATCAGAACCTAAATCTTGTTTATGAGGTTCTGATACTTTCTAGTGATGTGGTTTCAAGCAAGTCATTTCACCATTTAGTCTCATTTTCCTCATCTAGAATATATTCATACATATCTGGCAAACTGTAGGAATTCAGTGATACAACTAAGTGCCCAGCTCTTTTATTTTAACAAGAAAAAAAGGGATTATGAGATGTATAGTGTTAATGAGTCTAAAAGGCCTATTTTATGGAGCCCTAAGAGAGGTGCTTTAATTGCTAAGCAAAGATAGAGAGGTAAGTAGAAATAGCAAATACATAAGGCTCTAGAGAAAACTGTTCCATCTTCCCCATTCTTAATCCATTCGGTTACAATAATTAAAAAAAGAAGAGGAAAATGAAAAAAGAAAAGAGGGCTTCTTTTGAAACCAGTAACAGATACACCACTGAAGAAAATGCTAGCAGTTTTCTTTTACCATTGATATAACAGATCATTAGAAGAAATCTGCTTCCTGAAAAGAAGGTTTTAAAAAACATAAACAGGAGGGGAAAAAAAAGGATTAAGAAAAGTACTATCAAATTTGATGACTCAGGTAGATAATTGTTAAAATGTTTTCCCAAATCCACTTTCCAGTGTGTCATTCTGTTTATTACACGTACACAGTGAGCTCTACTGTGCCACTGTCAACCACATGCTGTAATTAACCAAGATTAAATCAGAATTCATGATAGAAACAAAAACTTTATTATTTTGAGATAACTTAATACATCAAAAGTATATAAAAGAGTACCAAATTTAAACACTTAATAAAATGTAAAGGTTTTAGCTTTGTGTATTCCACTTGCATGTACATATATATTAACTTGTACAGTCATGCACCACATAACATTTCAGTCAACGGTGGACTTCATATGTGACAGTGGCTCCATAAGATTAGCACCATATAGCCTGGGTGTGTAGTAGGCTATCCCATCTAGGTCTGTGTAAGTCACTCTATGATGTTCTCACAACAACGAAATCACCTGATGCATTTTTCAGAATGCATCCCTGTAGTTAAGTGACGCATGACTGTATCTTAGCGTGTATGCTCATTAAAAACAAAAACAGAAAACAAAAGAATTCCTAAAACATGCCATAAAGTATCCTGGCTTTCTGGTCCTCCAATCAGAACTATCAAGAACTCACCTTCAAGTTTTTTAAGCAGTAATTCTATCACAGATAAAGCTTCTGTTCTCACAGATGAGTAGGTCTTATTTTCTAAGAAGGAAATCATATAGTTCACATTATTTGTTTTATATGCCTTACAAATGGAACCTCCAAGATTAAGTTTGTGTTACTGAAAGAAAGATGTTTAGAAATTATAAATTCAGGGAAAGATACACCTGTTCTTCAGTAAGCTTCCCTTTGCTTATTATCATCAAATACCTGAAATGTGCTACATGTCCACATTCCTTACAAAAAAAAAAAAAAAAAAGTCAGCCAAATATACCAATCATCACAACAAATGGCAATATTTAAAGGACTCATTTTAGAAGTGGGAAATCAAAAGACACTATCTCAAACACATAGTCATCTTCACATGATACCTAAGAATGACCTACGCATGCCTCTTCATGTTACCAAAGAACATTACATAACCCAGGTTAAGGCCAACTCAAGGGCACCTGACTGGGACCCTGCAGAGACTAGTTTCTTAGCTGCCAGTTCTTCATCCAAAAACATGCTACCTCCAAGAATTGCAACTAAAATATGCTTCCTTGGTGTCTACTCTAGACACAGCACCTAGTTCACAGTGAAACTATTTACCAAAAAAATTAACACACAACCAAACCCAAGGCAAGAAAAGTGCAAGACAAGGTTATAACATCCTGTTATGCTACAAAGTACAGAAGTCCTTAAAAGAACAATGGTGACTTGTCGACAGGACACAGCAGTCAGCCTGAGGGGGCTTCCACTGGCCAAATCAGCACAATTTGAGCAACAAATTAATTAAGTAAAACAATTAATTATAAACCAATGGGGGGAAGGAATCTCTGAATCAATATTGATAATAGATAAATAAAGGGATATGGAGAGGGAGGGATCTTGCTTACAAGAGGATGCCAACTGTCAAATGATTAAGGTGGAGAAAGTGCTAGAGTTGGAAAATCATCTTAGTAAAAACTGGTTCATGAAAAAACCATGAATGCATGCTCAGTCTAAAGAAGACATTCTGAAGAGGAGCTGTATATCTGCCTGGTCTTCAAGTGTCTTCCCCCAGGTTACTTATTAGATGCAGTTTTGAAGAAGAGCAAGTTATCTGAATGATTTTCAAGTGTGTTCCCTCAGGCTGCTTATTAGAAATAAGGGTTAAAAAATAGTAACCACACAGTAGAGAAAACTGAGTAGTACCTCAATCAGGTAATCAAAATTAACATCGCCAGTGAGGGGAGATGGACACTGTGTGCCTCCCGATGTGAGAGGACACAACAGCGCTTACTGAGGATCCCAAGTGGGAATCCATAACCTGGAGGAAACCATAACCACGAGGAAACATCAAACACGAAATGAGAAACATTCTAGTTAAAAAAGTGGGGGGGGGTGCTTTTCTTCAAAATTGTCCATGTCATATAAGACAAAGAAAGGCTGAGGAAGCCTTCCAGATTCAAGGAGACTAAAAAGATATGACAACTAAATTCAATAAATGATCCTGGACTGGATTCTTTAATGGAGGGAAGGAAAAAAATTCCATAAAGAACATTATCGAGTCAACTGAAACCCTAGAATATGAATGGTAAAAAAATTTAATTAAAAATACTATATCAGTGTTATACTACCTAAAGTTGTTAACTATACTGTGGTTATGTAAAAGAATGTACACTGAAGAATTTAGGAGTAAAGGGACATGATATAAGCAATATACTTTCAAATGGTCAGGAAAAAATATGTACATATAAGTGCAAATGATAAAGTAAAAGGAGCACAATGTTAACAGGTAACTTTGGGTAAAGGATATACAGTAGTCTCCCCTTATCCGTGGTTTCACTTTCCATGGTTTCAGTTACCCAAGGTCAACCACAGTCTGAAAATATTAAATGGAAAATTCCAGAAATAAACAATTCACAGGTTTTAAATTTCATGCCATTCTGAGTAGAGTGATGAAATCTCTCACCATCCTGCTCTGTCCAACCAGGGATGTGAATCATCCCTTTCTCCAGTGTATCTATGCTGTATATGCCACCTGCCAGTTAGTCACTTAATAGCCATCTGGGTTATTCAGATGGACTGTCACCATATTGCAGTGCTTATGTTCGAGTAACCCTTATTTTACTTAATAATGGCCCCAAAGCACAAGGGTAATGATACTGGCAATTCGGATATGCCAAAGAGAAACCATAAAGTGCTTCCTTTAAGTGAAAAGGTATAAGTTCTAGGCTTAATAAGAAAAAAAATCATAGGCTGAGGTTGCTAAGACCAACGGTAACTTTTATTAAAGTATACTGTTAGAATTGTTCTATTTTATTTTTAGTTATTGTTGTTAATCTTTTACTGTGCCTAATTTATAAACTGAACTTCATCATAGGTATGTATGTATAGGAAAAAACATAGTATATATAGGGTCTGGTACTATCCACAGTTTCAGGCATCCACTAGGGGACTTGGAGCATAACCCCTGCAAATAAGGGGGAACTACTGTACAGGTATTGTATGTAGAGTACTATTATTGCAACTTTTCTGTAAGTTTGAAATTATTTCCAAATAAAAGTTTAAAAAAATACTTATCACAATGATGTTTCTAATCTAGGTGTTAAAATCCTAAATTACACAGTGCCAGATTAATATATTCCAGTTTGGGGGGACATATTGAGTATACTAAATAGAATGGTTCAATAGTTGTTCCATAAGTTTAGTTCCAGCACAAGGTAGGGAATATCTGAAGCTCAGCTCCTTGAGCTTTAAAACTAGGACTCCTTATCAGTCAGTTTACCACACTCACCTAAAGAATATGTGATTGATTTACAAGTTTCAAGGAGAATTTCAGCCAAAGCCTCAGGATCTGCATGTTCCTCTTCCAAAAGCATTAATCTGTACAAATCAGAAAGCAAGATACAAATGCTAGTTATTAAGAAACATTCCAAAACCTTTCTGGCACAAACAATTTCTATCTGCATGTACTTTAGCTTTTAGTTTTAAAATTTAAAAGAATTCCGTTGATTATATATAAAATGCTAAGGGGGGGACAAAATAAATGAGTGAACTATGAAGCAAATTACCCCTGAAAAAAGGCATTCATCGACTGTAGGACTCCCAGCTGCACTTTCCACGTGCTGAGTTTTAGCCGTTCACACATCAATTTGCACAGCTCCTGACGATGACAACCTGGAAAAAAGACAGAATGGGACAAAGAGGGAAAGAGTGTGGAGGAGCAAGAGACAGAGGGAGAGAGGGACAGAGAGAGACAGGAACAGAGAAGGATAGAGACAGAGAAAGAGGGTGGGAAGAAGAGGTGGGGGGAGGGAGGGAGAGAGAGAGGAAAAAAATACAACAACAAATGCCTTTAATTAAAGCCATGTAATTTCAAAAAAACTTCAGCATGACTTTGTGCCCAATTCCCAAACCAATTTCCCTGATCAGAACCCCCTGCAAGGTCCTATATAACTGTTCATAAATATTCATTTTCAAGGCAATATCCTTCTCCAAGGAACTGACAGAATCTTAACAACACTTCCTTTTCCCTATAAAACACGCTGAATGACAGCCAAAGAAAGCAGAACTCCAGAGGCTGGGAGCTCCTCTCTCGACACGCACAAGCTTCTGCACGTCGCAGGCTCACCAAGAATCAATAGTGCTTTACCCCAGACCTGTTATGCCAACTGTACTTGTTGTTATAATTATATAATTAATATTATGCTAACATTATACTCCTGAGGAAACGGGAATATAAAACTCAACAAAGTAGTTATTTTTTGAAATGCTGTAGAATTTAGTATGGTTCACGAATGTAAAAAATGGATGGAGGTAAAAATCTAGAAGAATTCTGCACCTGAATTCCTTCATGAGAGATTGTAATTTCTTTCTCCACTATAAAGAAACAAAACCCAGAAATTGCAGATGATATATTACGAGTAAGATATATATGAGAAGACAACGTGGAACAGTTCAATTGTCAAAGGCCTTGGCCCTCCCCTTAATAACTGGCAAACAAATGTACATTCCTATGCCTTATGATAAAATAAACTGCTTTGTGTATCATCTTTTTCATATAATTCCCTACTTTAACTTTTTCTACCTATCAAGCAAAAGTTAGTAGCCCTAATGGTATCAAATAACTGGACTTCCACTGCAGTCCATAACATAACTCAAGAAATAAGACCACTTACAAATCTGAGTCTTTTGGAAAATCCTTCCTATACATAGCAAATATACATTTTAAAGTTCAAACAATCCTATACATAGAAAACCCCAAAAATTCCATCGGAAAGCTACTAGAAACAATCAACAACTACAGTAAAGTGGCAGGGTATAAAATCAACTTACAAAAATCAATTGCATTTCTATACACTAACGATGAAACAACAGAAAGAGAACTCAAAAAGACAATCCCATTTACAATTGCAACAAAGAGAATAAAATATCTGGGAATAAATTTAACCAAGGAGGTCAAAGACCTATACAATGAAAACTATAAGACACTATTGAAAGAAATCGAGGAGGACATAAAGAAATGGAAAAATATTCCATGCACATGGATTGGAAGAATAAATATAGTTAAAATGTCCATTCTACCTAAAGCAATCTACAGATTCAATGCAATCCCAATCAGAATCCCAATGTCATTCTTCACGGTAATAGAACAAAAACTACTGAAATTCGTATGGGGCAACAAAAGAGCCCGAATAGCTAAAGCAATTCTGAAAAAAAAGAACAAAGCTGGAGGCATCACAATCCCTGATTTCAAAATATACTATAAAGCTACAGTAATCAAAACAGCATGGTACTGGTACAAGAATAGACACACAGATCAATGGAACAGAATTGAAAGCCCAGAAATAAAACCACACATCTATGGACAGCTAATCTTCGACAAAGGAGCAAAGAACATACAATGGAGAGAGGGAAGTCTCTTCAATAAATGGTGCTGGGAAAATTGGACAGCAACATGCAAAAGAATGAAAGTAGACCATCTCCTATCGCCATATACAAAAATCAATTCAAAATGGATTAAAGACCTGAAAGTGAGACCTGAAACTATAAAACTCCTGGAAGAAAATATAGGCAGTACACTAATTGCGATTGGACATAAAGGGATCCTGTCAGATTCCATGTCTACCCAGACAAGGGAAACAAAAGAAAAAATAAACAAGTGGGACCTCATCAGACTAAAGAGCTTCTACAAGGCAAATGAAACCAGGATCAAAATGAATAAACAACCCACCAGCTGGGAGAAAATATTTGCAAATCGTTTGTCTGACAAGGGATTAATCTCAGTAATATACAAAGATCTCATACAACTGAGCAACAAAAAAACAAACAACCCGATCAAAAAATGGGCAGAGGATATGAACAGACATTTTTCCAAGGAAGAGATACAGATGGCCAATAGACACATGAAAAGATGTTCAACATCACTAATCATCAGGGAAATGCAAATCAAAACTACACTAAGATATCACCTTACACCGGTTAGAATGGCTATAATCACCAACACAAAAAACAACAAATGCTGGAGAGGTTGTGGAGAAACGGGGACCCTCATTCAGTGCTGGTGGGAATGCAAACTGGTGCAGCCTCTAATGGAAAACAGTATGGAGAGTCCTCAAAAAATTAAAAATAGAAATACCGTATGATCCAGCAATACCACTCTTGGGCATCTACCCAATGGACATGGAATCAACCATCCCAAGAGGCGTATGCACCCCTATGTTCATTGCAGCATTATTCACTATAGCCAAGAAGTGGAAGCAACCCAAGTGTCCCTCAACTGAAGATTGGTTAAAGATGTGGTATATACATACAATGGAATACTACTCAGCCATAAGAAAAGACACAATTGTCCCATTTGCAACAACATGGAGGGACCTAGAGGGTATTATGTTAAGTGAAATAAGCCAGAGAGAGAAGGACAGACACTGCATGAACTCACTCATATATGGAATATAAGTGAACACACGGACAGAGAGAACTGATTGGTGGTTACCAAGGGGAAGGGGGGTGGGGGGGGCACAAGGGGTGAAGGGTTACATCCACAAGGTGACGGACAAACAAAAATGTACAACTAAAACCCCACAGTGTTATAAACTAAGACATCAATAAAAAAAAAAAATCATAATAAAAAAATAAAATAAAATAAATTAAAAAAAAAAAAGTTCAAACAAAGGATGGCAAGGCTCAAAGACAATCTTCAATCTGATTTTAGGCATATCCAAGCACAAATAATCCACGGTACTTTTTACAACGTTCAAGAATATTACGATGTTCAGTGGGATGCACTGCAGAAACCAACACAGGCAAACCTGAGAGCAGCATCCTCCCAAGTTTAAGGTCCCATCAAAGGATCCTAAGTAATGCAACCTCATCCAACAATATGGCTCTGCTGCTTATTTACTTTACTTAATCCTTTGGAAATACATGTTCAATTCTGAAAATCTTTCAAAAAGTTACGAGTTTCTCAGTGAAATAGCAACTGTCCTTGCTTATCGAAGATTTGGTCACGAGGCCATTAATTTTGAGATGGAGACCCCACTAATACATTCTGTGGATTCCTCAAAAGAGCGTCATGAAGAAGAGTAACAATTCTTTTCATAATCAGACTACTTACATAAAATGCATCCTGGCTGTTCTGGGCTGAACTGTGTCCCCCACATTCACATGCTGAAGTCCTAACCCGAGTACCTCAGAATGCGACTGTATTGAGAGACCAGGTTTTTAAAGAGGTCATTAGGTGGGCCCTAATCCAATATGACTGGTGTCCTTATAAAGAGAAGATTAGGACAAAGATGGCCACTTACAAGCCAAGAAGAGAGGTCTTATAAGAAACCGACACTGCCAACACCTCGATCTCAGACTTCTAGCCTCCAGAATAGTAAGAAAATAAATTTCTGCTGTGTAAGCCACCCAGTCTGTGGTACTTTGTTACAGCAGCCCTAGCAAACTAATACAATAGTCAATGAGATTGTCTGCTCATGTAGGAGTAAAATTTATATTGGATAATTCTATTCCTCAGCCAGGCTCCACAAGAAACAATAACTATAATTCATCCCACAGAACATCTTTGCTCTCATCGAGCAACCTCTGGTTATGGTACTTGTTCAAATGCAGGTTCTGGTGCTTACGCTGGGTCTCTGCATTTCGGGGCCAGGCTTTGCCCAGGCTCTCAAAGGCTCCCAACAGAGATTCCAACTGGAGCTCCTTTTCCTTCTCATTCTCATCTTCATTTTTGGTTGTCCGGACTCCAACGCTTTCAGGTGAGTTCTAGGACGTGTCAAAGAAAAAGAAAGCAAAATTTAATTTTTTCTTTAAAGTTACAGGTATACTGTTAAAATAATCAGGGTACCAAAGTAGAAGATGTTAACCAAAATTTAAATGCTAAACTCTCTACCATGAGTTTTCCCATTTGTAAAAAGAATTTGTAACAGAAATACTACACCTCTCTAATAAATTTGAGAAATCCATTAAGGGAATCTGTAAGCAAAGGTAAGAAAAAAAATACTGTATTTGTAGTATTTTAAGCACAACATAAAAAGACTAGCATTAGGATCATGGAATTAAAGATCGAAGAACTCAGTAATGGTCTAAACCCAAGCTCTTTCGTAATCAGACAGGAAAACAGGCCGAGAAGTGACTCGTCCAGCTAGCCAGTGATACAATCAATTTAAAATACAAGTCTCCCAAATCCATACACCAGCACTATGTATGTAACAGAAATTATTTAAATAGCCTTTTCACTGGAAGAAAACAACTGCAAATTAGCAGCAACACAAGAAATAAAAACGCTTTTTAAAATATTTCATGTTTCACAAAAAAATAAATAGGTAAACCATACCCTTTTTTCTTTGAACCAGTGTTCAACCTTTAAAAATGAGGACTTCATTTTCTAAATGAAACTCATGTCGTGTGGCTCAAGAGTTCCCCACTACAAAGCAGAGGAATCACAGTGACACACTGGGCTCCCTGCTTCCCTCTGGGATGACTGCCGTGGATTCTGCACGCGCTTCCAAGGCAAAGCTTGTTGTAACGATGACAGAGACTGTTCACTCCCAGCACCACCTTTGACAACTCACCGCTCCTGTAGCCTTGAGTTTCCCAGCTTACAGGTGGAACCCTTGCAAATAAACTCATCTTTCTGCTTTGTTTAAAAAAATAATAATAATAAAAGCACAGCCACTCTCCCCTTCTCCCATTGAGAGCAAATGGATGCCTAGAAAGGAGACTACCTTTCCTAGCCTGACTGCAGCCAAGTGTGGCTACCCGGCTAAGTACTGGCCAACGGGAGAGAAGTGACAGTGCCATGCAGCAGTTTGCAGGAATTCTCCTTAAGAGAGAATTGACATGCCTACTTTGATCCTTCATCCCTTCTTCATCTTTGCCATCACCTGTCTGGAATGCAGACACACTGTGGACCATGAGGACAGTGGCCACACCCTAGGATGGCAGAGCTGGGAGCTGTAAAAAGCCAGAATCCCTAAACCATTATGCGACAGACAAACATCTACCTTTTTTGAAGCCATGATATTTTGGGATTTTCTGCTATTTACAGCTACACTAAGCCTAATAAAATATGCAAACAGGATACAAGAAAATCTTCTTTTCTATCTTTCATTTTTTCTAATTTTCTTAAGTATAAACCAGACCTGACAGGATATAGGTGGTCATTACCTTCTTGATGAGAGGTATGACAATGTCAGAAAACTCCTGGAATCTATCCTCTTTGGTGGCCTTCAAGACATCCGCTGCACAGCTGATTGCTACCATCTTGTACTTGAGATTCTCCTTGCCACACTCCTTCAGAACAGCCTGGAGAATTTCATTTGTGCTGGGTTGACTGGGCACGGGTTTTTCCAGCTCTGCACTACAGGATCCACACAAAAGTATCAGAACAGTTAATAAAAGGCTGCAGCTTTCAGGTTTAGTTTAAGAAATGGCATCTTCATTGAAAGAACATTTACCTGCAAGCTGTCACCACACAGGCAATGGCCTTCAATAGTTCTTCCTAAAAGGTTGAAAGATGAGGGCACACTCTTAAGCACATGTGTCATTTACATTCTCCGTACCATGACTACAAATACCTCAGGAATATTTAATAACTATGGCAATAAAAATTAACCAGAGTCATCTTATCTTTAATGCACTTTACTGTTTAACAAGCACATCTACAGAGTTTTACTCAAACCATGGAAGCAAGAGAACTGCCTTCACCTCCATTTCATAAAGCCTAGAGAAATGACTTGCCCAAGGTCACATAGGCAGAAGTGTCAAGCACGGATTTAGAACTCTGTCTGACTCCTGGTCCAGTTTTCTGTCTACAATACTGTATTGGCCACTATCAATTTTTACAACATCAAGTAGATTGTAATTTGCTGCCACAGTCTCATGGTCTCCACTTTAAGTATCCTACTATCACCATTGTATAAAAAATGACTACTACTCAGACGGGCATCCTCAGCTCCAGGTTTAGACACAGCTTGCCTTGCTACCCAATTTCACGTACGCCTAATCCTGGTCTGTTCATGAGGTCAGCAGTTACAAACTGGTGACCACTTGGTTTAAGACTTATCTTGGAAAGCTGAACATGATAAATAAAAATCAATCTTCAGCATTACTGTGCACTATTCAATGACATATACGTTACACTGAGGAAATATCACAGCTAATCAGGCAAAGTTTACCCAAAGTTTCCCAGTGGCTAGGAAATCTGGTTCATGAAAACAATCCATCTGACATCCCACAAAACTAGACTCTAATTTTTATAGAAAATGAAAGATGAAGTCATAATCCGTTAAGGATACCTTCCACTTAACTGGGCATGAATGGTTCCTTTACCTTTCCTGCCCACGTTCTTCCAGCTAGGCCTTGCAGTAGTGCGCTCAGGACCATTCCCAGATATGGAGGTACTAGGGAGCTGGTTTGTTTTGCAATTGAGGCCATGGCGATTGCACCCTGGGCTTTCATTTTCCAGGACTGAGACTGTAAAGCCTTCTGGGTAATGGTAATCAATTCCTGCAGGTATAACCGAATGCCACCAAAGGAACCTAGGTTATAAAAAGCAAAATTAAAGCAACTTTAAATGACACCAAAACATTAACTGATTTTTCTTTGCTAAGTCTGAAAACAAAGGCAGTGACCATCAGTCTAAAGCAGTGATTCTCAATGGTTACATCACACCACTCTCTGGAAGGGGGAGAGAGTGGGTGGTGTTGTGATGTATCTTTACAACAGCAGGACTTTATGAACTTGGATATGTCCACAGGAAGGTGTCATGCAAGTGGTCATCATCCATTAATACGTGTCAAGGTGAACAACAGAGTTGGGAAGCACCACTCTAAAAGGATACTCTAAAGCAACATAAAATCACTATTCACTCTCAACTAAAATAAATAAAGCTCCACTTTGCTGGGACAGAGTTTCTATTCTCCAACATGGGCAGCAATGAGGGAGACAAGAGAAGGGCTCTGAGTGCCAACCTTGAGAACTTAGCAATTTGGACAGGCTTCAAACTAAATGGGATGCAGGTTGTCAAGGTCCTGGGAAAATAAAGGAGTTTATGAATAAAGAATATGAGTAAAAAATTCCAGCTGTGGGTTCTTAAGAAACAGGCTTAATTCATAGGCACTACTAACTAACCAGGTACATTTTCCTGCCACACTTCAGTCCATAAGTTACATTCTTCTTTTTCTGATGTCTCCTCATCAGCAATTTCATGCATGCCCAGAAATGCCAAAGGCAGAACTTCCTTGGCATGGTTCTTCAATACGTCAGGGCTGTATCGTCCAATAGCATGAATAGTCAAAGCACAAGAGGTCTTGTAGATGGGTTCTGAAAAGAAGCAGAAAAAAACCACAATCTTTATGACACATTGTTTTTAGGGATAACTCATCTAAACAGACTATTGCTCAATTTGCACCACAGCAAAACAAATCAGTAAAGCAATTAAAAATGTTCCTAGCAAAGCACACAAAATCATAGAGCGTAAGACCTGGTTTGTATCGTTTTATTAGGTTGTTAAAATCTAAATTAAAAATAACATAAAGTAGAAAAAGAAAAGTACCGTCTTTCTCCATATACCAGCCATTGAGCTTCTGCAGGAGTTTTTCAGTGCTGCTATCCCGTGAGGTCTGAAAAAGAAACAATCCTACTCATTTCTTTATAATTTTCAAAGGATAATTACTTAAGTGAATAAAAAATTCAACTCACCCGCACTAAATGGCCCATGGCAAATGCACAGGATTTCTGAATTACACTGTTCCGATCTGTCAGGCCACTAAGCAAAGCACTCATAAGTTTACCTATCAGAGAGAGAGAAAAATCTGATACTTGGTTGACCAATTGTTCTGCTCTGTTCCCAGGACCAAAACAAACTTAACCCTGTAATTAATACCTGATTATTCCAAGGTAGTTTAAAACCCTTGTTATGTTATATTTGCAGTATCTATTTGCTTCCTTTTGCCTGATATAAAATTAAAAATTAACCTATGTCTAGAATATTGTGGCAAAAATTACAAAAATGAGAGCTAGGTGCATAAAATTCATTAGCTCCATCTAGGAGCCAATCTAAGAAGAGAAAAATGCTGATGTAAAATTAGCTATAAATGGTAAACAAATCCCACAGAATGGCAGGTGCTTTCACCTCTTTATATCACTAAGAAATAAACACTTATAAAACAGTGAAAACTTGCTAAATTTGATCATCCTGTACCTCTCACAAACAAAGAAATAAAGGTAGAGGGGAGTGTTTGAGGAGAGAAAAAGTATACAGCATCACAAGCATGTCTGAATGAAAATTATTTTTCCTTTTAAACCTTGTCACACAAGACATGGTCATACAAAGATCACCACACATGGTTTTGACAAACTCACCTGAGTAAGGTGTTAGGTCCTGGGGACACTGAGTAGTTAATGACACAATGACACTGGCACAGCCTCCCTACAGGGTTACAAAGGCAAACGTCTAAATTTGATGTATCAAACCCTTTGTTTTAGGTGTCAAAGATCTAAAGATAAGAAATACATCAAGTCTAACAGCCCCTCAAGGATTCAATCCAGAAAGAGGAAAACTCTTATTTTAAATTAGTTAAGGCAAAGATTTTTTTCAAGACCTCCAGAGGAAGATGGGTGCTCTCATACACTGCAAATAGGAAAGAAAACTGGTTCAGTCTTTCAGAAGGGCAACATATGTCATCTTGTCCATCCTTGTTCTAACATTTCCAGTTCTAGAAATTTAACCAAAGGAAAGCTTCAGACGTGTCCAGAGACATTCATCACAGTGCTTTGTTTAATATCACAGAAGCTGAAACAAATTTGATGTCCCTTGATGGATTAAAATAAATGATGTTACAGCCACACAACAGAGTATCATATGGTTATTAAAGAGGATGTTATAGAAGATGCATGCTCAGAAAAGAGACTAGAAGGAAACACTTCGAGATATTAACAGCAATTATCTTTGGGTGGTAAACTTACAATTTTTAACTTTCTCCTGATCTAGAAATGCTAAAATTTAAAAGTACAAGCAACTGTTAATTTTGTCAGGAGAAAATGTGAGTTGTTTGTTTTTAAAGTGTGGGAGGTGGGGTCTGATCCTTGAAAGATCTTGGAGAGGAAGACATTTCCCTGTCCAAACACCTGCTGACCCCTCTGTGAAAAATGCTAATCATCTTTTTTAGCTAAATGCTAAAACAACTCTGCCTTGACAACTGGATGACTATTTCCATTAATAACTGATAACGAACAAGGACAGAAATGATTCCACTTAAAAAGTAGGACAATATTTACTGAGTAAGTCACATGTTTTATATTCTGAATGAGTTACATGTTTTAAGTTATTAGTGCAACCATAGAAACAAGATGATTAATGTAAAATAATATTAAGTTTCATGGGAAAAATATGAATTTCAAACATGATGGCTGTTACATTTTTGTGGCCCAAACTAATGAAGATGCAAATTCCTCTTGTGAAGAATATACTTACTTACCTTAGTTCCAAGACCTACACCACTTCTGATCAGCTCACATAATCTAGGAACTAGCTCACCCAGCACCGACACATCAAGATATTGCAGGCACTTTGGAAGAGAATAAATGTAAAGTTAACCTTAGCAAATAATTAAGTCAATTCCACATCTTCGATTAAAAACTGCCCATTTCAAATATGCACCCAACTGGATTTAACATGAAGTTGAAAAACTGATGACTTGATTTTGCTCTGATTTTAATGTTAAAATCACCGTTGTGCTACACACAGAAAAACCATTCACCAGTGGTTCAACATTAGAAACAAAACAAAAATAATGAAAAACGTTGAAGTATTAAAAAAGAAAATAATTACGCCAGAAGAAAGGATCTCCCTGGGCCCACTTCCTTGTTATCAATCCATGTTTAGTGTAAAAGACCTACATTAACAGTGACCTTCTTCAGTGGGCCTGCCTTATGAAACCATTTTATTAAAACTGACTTCTTAGCTGAATTCGCTATATTAAATTTTTGAAAATGCAATGGCATATATTCTATTATTAATGAGCTTATCTATAGGATGTTTGCTAACTATTCCTATTTCTTTAGGCTTTCTTTCTCCTCCCCAACAGTAATGGTAATAGTCCCCCAGTAAGCACTAAAAGATATCTACTCCTCTTGCCCAGCCTTGTGAGCTCCTTAGCGAAATAATGTCCAGTAGCTCCCAAGCCCTCAGTGAACCGCTCCGGGGCATGCACAGCAGAGCCGGCTTCAGTGACTAATCCAAGACTCCAGGAACTTTAGAACTTAGAACGTCGGTGCCAAGCAGCTCTTTTCTGCAAATCCCTTGCTACGACTGAAACAACATATCAACACTGCTCAATTCTCCTTCCCTACCGTTTACACTGCCTAATGCATCGAATACCTAGAGCTTACACCCTCCTAGGTCCTCCCAAAGACAATGCTCGGGCAAAGACAACTATCTGAACCTTTCTAAATAGGCAGGCCAAAAGAGATACAGATATAGATTTAGAGAGGGATCTTTTAATATATTGTTCTCCATGTAATACAAATCTGGACTAATGGATTGTAATATTTGGAAAGGTTATTTATTTCATTTAGTAATATAGAAGAAAAAAAACTGTACTAAGAAAAAACTGGAGTCACAATACCTGCTTGACTCATCCCCTAAATCCCTACTTCATTTAATGCAGCCTGAAGACTTTGAACAACCATGCTCTAACGTAAGCAAACTTTCTCATCACTTTAGGCACTGACCATGTTGATTGTTTCCATCATGGGAGACGATTTGGCAGCACTGAGTCGAGCACTATCCATCGCAGCCTGAGAACACAAATTCAAGTCACTCAGCAAATTCAATTAATTAAGAAAACCCCCCACAGTCCCAAAAAGGGCTTTGCTTCCAGAGGACATCTAAAAATATATATATATAGATATAACAAAGTCAAACATAAGTTTCACTCTAATTTCTTTCGACCTACACTCAACAATTGACCTGTAAAGGCAGCATCTCACTGCAGGTGAGAAAGTCAGATAACAGTTAGAAATTAACTGCAGTCAGTAATTAACATATTATGTATGGGTCTGAGCAAGTCACCGAGCCTTCTGAGCCTCACGTTCTCCAGCCACTAAATAAAGGAACAGATGAAATAAATCTCTAAGATTTTTAAAAACTGTGTCTAAGCAGCAAAAAATTGTAAACATTTATTGCTTTAACTTTGTAAAGCGGCTTCATATCTGACGGTATTTCAGTCTAACAACTACCCTGTAGGGAGAGGCTGAAAAAGGAAAGAATGATGGATGGAGAGGAAACAGCAATATCAGAGGCAAAGGGAAAAGAGAGGAAGTTATTAGAGTAGTTTAGGCAACTTAAAAATCAAATAGTGAACTGACAGCAAACATTTACAATCGCTATGACAGAGGTTTAATAGTCCTAATAAACAAAGACTAATGTAAAACCATCAACAAATACAAAAATAGGCCGGAATAGAAACAGAGTTCACAGAATATAAATGGCTGACACAATACGAAAAGACAATGGACGACACAATAACAGGAAAGTGTAAATTAGAACAATGAGATTCTTGCTTATCAGACTGATGTTAATTCAATGTTGGCAAAGGTGGGAGAAAACAGAACAGTCACAATCCTTTAATGTCGTAAAATCTGACAAAAATTCAAAACCACCTCACTGTAGAATACTCTGCATGCATTAAAGAGAACGAAATAGCTCTATATAGAGACATGATATATTGTTAATAACAAAAAGCAAGTTGCAGAACAACATTCATTGTCTATTTCTAAATTAGTGTGTGTTTGGTTTTACAGCCTATGACTACAAAAGAGTTTGAAAAAAGACTCAGGAAGCTGTTGACAGTGGTTCCCCTCAGGAAATGATACTATGCTGGTAGGGAAAAGGGGACTCCTAGGAGATTACTTTCTACTCTTCTGTATTATTTTAATTTTTTACAATAAATTTTTCAACTGTAATTTTTTTTAAACTTTGATCAGAGACCAGGTGACTATAGTATATCTGAAAAGCAGAATAATTTTGAACTATGCCAAAGTCTAGATACAAATCTTCTTTACTTGTAGGGCAGGAGTGGTCCATAGAAGGACTCTGAAGGTATGGACCCAAGCCCTAAAAAAATAAACATGTACAAAAAACTGTGTTAAATAAGTGTTAATGCATTTTTGAATGGAAGTGTTAGTTTTCATCCAATTCACAAAATAGTACCTGAGCCCTCCTTCTGCTCCCCACCCCCCAAAAACAAAACTGCATGTAGTCAACGGGAGTCAAGTTGTTTTAAAAGTGGTGAAAGTATCAATCGAGTCATGGCCTTTGTCCAAGGACACTGGAAGGATTGTTCAGACGGATCTCAGTACCTTAACAGGGCTCTTCCTCCACGATACTTACCAATATGCCTGTGCTGTCAACTCACCTTTTCTTGGTCTGTAGCCCGGAGGCTCAAATAATTGAGAACCTGGGGTTCCAATACACTTAAGGATTCCAGCAGAGCTGGGATGAGTTTTGGTGCATGTGGTTTCAACATGGCTCCTGCACTTTTGCTGATCTTCACAAGGGTGTTAATGCTACAGACACACAGAACACAACTCCTGAGCCCTTTGAACAAAAGGAAGAAGCTCTACAAACATACTCATGAGGACGTTTTGCAGTTTATTGCATTCAGGAATATATTAACATGGTTTCAGAGCCTGGTCTTAGCGCTATTTTTTTTAACTTCGTGATTATAGACATTTTCAAGCATATATGAAGGTAGAGAGAATCATAACTGAAGTTCTATGCATTCTCAACAAGTAGCAACCTTTGGCCAATTTTGTTTCATTTATACTTCCTCTATACACACTTTTTTCTCCTGAACCTATTATTTTGAAGCAAATTCCATAACTAAACTTCAGTATGTATCACTAAGAGACAAGGACTCTTTATCATAATCAAACCATTTCACACCTAGAAAATATTAATAATTTTTTTCATATCATCTGATATCCAAATTTCCCTGATTGTTTCACAAACGTCTTTAAGAGTTGGTTTGCTGGAATCAGATCCAGAGTCCACCCACACACTGCAATTTACTGCACTTCTTGAATCTTTTTTAACAGTGTCTCCCTGCTTTTTTTTCTTATAATTTATGTGTCCTCGATGATTGTATTCCAATGGTGTCATTTAACATGTTGCTCTGTCCCTTGTGTACAGATCTGTAGGCTATATCAAGTTCAAGTTCAAGTTTTTTTAACAAGAATCTTTCATAGGTGGTGGTGTGTGTGTGTCCTATTCCACCACATCAGGATGCATATAACATCTGCTTGTCTTTTTTTGTGCTGTTAAGGATGATCAATTGGTTCAAGTTTGGTTGGCCTGAACCATCCATTAAAAAGTTCCCCATCAGCTTTTCACCAGAGGATTTAGGAGCCACTAATGATCATTACCTAGATTATTTCACAGAGGATAGCAAAATGGTGACATCCTAATTTTATCATTCCTTTGCCTTTGTTAGGTAAACTCTTCCAAAAAGAACCTTCCCTCATCAACTATTTAGTTACCATGAAATACTGCTGGTACTATTAATTTGACCTAACTTTAAGAGTGAAATAAAATGGAACAGATAAAATTCCCAGATAGCATTCTACTTTAAAAACAAAAAAACATACAAACTAGAATCCTTCACTGCTGATTTTAATTTAAAACAGCCATATATATCTAAATGTGCGAGTATATTTTTTGAATATTTCATTGTTGCAGGTGGTTCAGTTTATTTTAAACCTAATAACCTGTGAAACAGTACCAAATGGTATAACACAAGCAAGCTCCTGAGGATCTGTGACATAACAGGAAGATGTGCCTGCTGGGGGCGGAGGCCGATGTCATTAAGAGAACACACTTTACTCAAGGTCAAGGCAGAATGGTAGATTGCTGGTGGAAAGCAAGATTCCCATGAGAATATTTCTGTAAAAATGTTCTGACTCACAGCTTTCCATAAATGTTCTTGGGTCACCTCAATGGATTCTCCTCATTTCTCCACACTTTCAAGAATCTAACATTCAAAGAAACTCATTTTCTACAGAATGGCTAGGAACTAAGTAAATCCAATACATTCACTTCATCAGCTGATTCACACCTGAGGGCTCGAACTTCTGTCACAGGACTCATCATTCCTTTGTCCAGAAGGCAAGGCAGAAGGACAGCAATGGTTCTCTGGCCAGCGGCTCCTTTGGCAGGGTCACACATTTTCACACAAACCTCACATACAAAGAGCACGGAAATTAGTGAAACTGACTTCTCACCCAATAAAGCAATCATCTGACAAAATACTTTCCCCTTCCCATATCCACAGAAGAGAATAAGTGAGTCTACTTTCTGACACTACAGAGAAACAGAAGAGAGTCCTATGTCTGCCAGCAACTAAAATATGGTAATGCATTTCACTCTCTAAGCTTTGGGTCTTCTAATTTGTGAGACAGGAAACAGTTGAAGATGAAATGAGAAAATGTATAAGACAGCACTTTGAAGAAGGCTTAAGGTATTATCATCAACATCATCAATAACTTTGGGTGGCAGCATAAAGAGTGGTCAAGAACACAAATCTGGAATAAGAAACAGCCGGATTTAAAACCTGGCTTCACTACTTACAATGTGACCAATGGCAAGGTTTGTACAGCTAGAATGTAGAAGTCCTTGATATAGGATAAAATCAAGTTCAAGAGGGAAACCAGTTTCAAAAAGCTTGCCAACCTCATAAATATGAAAGGCAGATTAACACGTAACATAGCAATAGTAAGAGAAGAGATAGATGCTGCTTGATCTAAACAAGTAATGTGTTCTTCAGGGTCAAGTGAAAGTCAGACCTTATTGTAAAGGCCCAGAGAAGCTCACCATTTAAAGAGACCAGAGATACACTCTGTTAAAAATACTGTATTCTAGTGTAATGCCACCCAGTTTCTCATTCATTGTAAAAATAGTGAACTACAGCATGAAGCCAATTACACTGCAACTCAATGTCATTCAATATGACAAAAAAATAAGTCATTACTGTCATGGTCACATAGAATCCTACCCTACTTCACCCCCAATGTAGGATGAGATAAGAGTTTTCACCTTGCTCAGAGTTTTCAGAGCTAGTTCTGCTGCTTTTCGTACAGATTCCTAAAAATGAGAAAAGTTTGGCATCATGTAAGTTAGTTTCCTTCTCACCTACCTCACAATGTGTAATTAACTGCCTCCGACTATACACAGATTAGGGAAAAATCCTACTTTCAATACCAGCTAAAAAACAGTGTTTTATTAGGGTCTTTCCCCATCAAGGAACACATTCTACAATGCCATATTTGTTTTAATTAGGTATGACCTATTTTGACCTCACAAAAATATGGCTATTAAGTATAACAAGTTAGAAACTAATGTTCTATAAAAGCAAATGTGTAAGATTTATGTGAGGATTCTGACAGATTTAAAAAATCTTTAATGAATAAAGCAAAAAAATAGGCAAAACTGAAGTGCCTAATTTTAACAGTAAGATATCAAAATATCTAAAATTTAAAGTGCCCAGGAAAAATCCAGAGGCATTGGTCACGTTATTTGGGAATGACTGATCCAGCTTATGAAACTGATCAAGTAGAGTTAGTTTGGATTATTTCAAAACTGTTATTTGTCCCTAATCAAGAGCATCATGAAATCTCTACTGAAAGAAAGTCAGGCAGTAGCCACCTTTAAAAAAAAAGTCAATCAATTTAGATCTAAAGACAGCCAACCTTGCAACTTCATAGACACATCAAGTGAAACTTTGGGAGGAAATTGTGGTCTCTTAAATTGTCTGGATAGTGAATTTTTAAATATATAACATACATATTTTAACAATTCCAGTTTAAGATATTCTATGAATAAATGCATATTTATTTTTATAATACCTTTATATCATCTTGTACTCTAAAAAGAGTTTCCCAAATTTCTGGAAGTTTATCAATGATGTCATCTAAGGGTCTTCCTCTCAATAAATCATTCAGAGCTAAACAGCTGAAAATAAACAGTTTGGTTTCAAATACATGATCAAGAAGGCTCAGTATTTTATTATGAAACATTCATACAAAACAAGAATGATGGATTCTGCCTATATTTCTAAGACTAACTCCCTCACCCCACAACAGCAATGACTATTCTCTCCTTGGTTCCTCAAATATACTACAGGCATATGGCACTGACAGTCATCAAATGTCTGTTTCCCACAACTATAATACAATCTCTCTGAGATGATACATCACTGTTTACTTACCAGTCTACCCCCAGGGCCTAGCACACTGCCAAGCACATAGCAGGCACTGAATAAATATAAATTCTATAAATAAATGCTACCCACAAAGTCATGAGAGTATATAAATGTATCTTGACATCTACCAATTTAACAAGTGATCTGCTTCTTTAACTTCATATTTAGATAAACTAAAACAACTTGGGAAAAACCAGTGACTACAGTTTAAATCATTAAATAAAGATAACTGTCCACTTCAACCAAAAACATGCTTTTTAGTAATATTCATTTATTCCTTTTGCACAAACTATAATGCCTGGAAATTGAAGGAAAAAAAATTCAGTTGTATTTAACTAGTCTTGTATTTCCAAAAATGGTACCTGGATTCTCGAACTCGCCACATATTGCTGGTAAGGTTCTTAACCAAATCTTGAAGAATTTCCTTCAAATATTTATCCACCTAATGAAAGCAAAAGGATACAATTAAAAATGTGGAACCCATCAACAATCACATTATTCATCTCTCAACCACACTGACCATGTTTCCATATGTAACAGCCTAAGCGTCTCTCTAGGCCTTTCAGCCCACAACTCTCTCCCTGCTCTGGTTGCTAAAAGTTGCCAGAATGATCATTCTAAAATGCACACTTGATCCCCTTATTTTCCTCAGTGCATGAGAATCAAGTCCAACCACCCGGACATGGATACGAAGCCCTCCATGAACTATCTAGCTCCAAAGGTATCATGTCCTGTCTCACCTCCATTCTTGGCACATACTACCTCTCCCTGTCATCCCTTTCCATCTCCTACTTGCCTGGTTAACTCCTACTGTCCTTCAAGATTCAAATCAGGCAGCACCCTTGCATAGAAGCCTGGCCTACTCTCCTCTGTGTTCCCACAGCACCTACTCAAGCACATCGGACCAGACTGTACAACACTGTACTGCTCCATCACACTGAGACCTCAAGGGCAGGGACAGTGTCTCACTGGTCTTCGCGTCCATGGTACCTCGCATGGTGTCTGGCACATAAACAAGTATTATGACTGTTCAGAATAAAAGATGAGTCTAATCTTTTAAGCCTCTGTTTTGTTTTGATACACACTTATCCATTTGGTAATAATGACAAACTGATGGGAGACAGTTTTTATGTCGATCTAAAGAACCTCAAAATTTATGGTTTTTCCACTTTTATTCTTGTAAGAGAGGTTTTGTTATCCTCACTTATACATAAGGAAACCAAGACAGAGAGGTAAATAACTCACCCAAGATTAACAAACTGATGTCTTCCCATGTCCACTGCTCTAAACATTCTCCACAGTGATCTCATCCATACTTGTGGCATCACCTTTCCCTCATACAGAGAGGATGCTCACATCTTGAGAACCTAGACCTGTGCCCTGAATTCGGATCTATAAAACCACTGGCCCATTAGACCTTGGCTGACCCACTGGTACCAAATACTCTCCAAGAGCAAACAAAACTCACTGAGCCTTCAAAGCTGAACCCTCGAGCGTCTACCACCATGAACGGTACACACTCAACCCAAGGTCAGACTGAAGAGAGAGGAAGGGGCCACACCGTATGCAGGGACTGAGAAGACAAGGTGAAGATCACGGAATTTACTTAAAGTGGCTATGAAGCCACTAAAGGATTTTAACCCAAAATGGCAAATCCAATTTGCATTTTTAAGAATCACTTTCACTGCTGATAATTAAATGAAGGGAGGCAAAGAGGAGAAAGATGACAACCTGTTGATCAGGAAAAAATTAGGGAAAGAAGAGAGTAGATTCAAGGAATACTTTGGAAGCAAAATCAACAGAATTTGCTACTGGATTCAATTGAGGGTGAGGCTAAGACAGACAAAATGAAGGATGATTTTCCCAGCCTGGGAAATAGATGAAGCCGAGAAGAGAGGGGAAGTCCTGTTCTAGACATGTTAAGTCTAAGGTATCTTGAAAGAACATCTGAGCAAAGATGTGAATCAGGCAGTTAGATCTGCAAGTTAGGAGCACAGATCGTGTCTGGGCCAAAAAGATGACTGGGAACCATCACAATAAAGATGACATTTATATGCCCTGGAACTGATGAGCTCATCTAGAAAGATAAAGTTGAGAGAGTGAAAGGCACTCAGAGGCAAGCCCTGAGAAATCCCAATATCTAAAAATAGAATAGAATATAAGAAGCAGCCAGATGATAGAAAACCAAGAGAGAAAATCACATACAGTAATTGCCTGCTTCCTTGTCTATCTCCTCAACTAAGTGAGCTCCTTGAAGGCAGGAACTCGGACCTGTTCTCTACTGCATCAACAGCACCTACAGACATACAGTATTCCATTTGGATGAATGCACTGCCATTTCCTTAACTAGCCACCCAAAGGACATTTAGATTGTTTCCATTTCTGACATTTCAATAAATGTTGCCATGAGCATCTTTGATACCTTGACAGAAGGAAGCAAGCAAGGGAGGAAAGAAAGCTTTTCTGTTTAAACAAATAAGCATACGAAGTAGAAAGAAGATGAGGACTGGGTTTAAAACCCGTGTGTAACCTTGGACAAGGGTTCACAGATACTTGCCGTCGATTTGTCAGTGACCAGAGCATTCCAGATACTTGTCATGGCCTGTCGAATGCCGAGGTTGGGATCAAACTGATAACGATAAAGACGAGGAACTAGCTGAGGCAGAAAAGGAGCCAGCTGTTCTCCAGCTCTGGTAGCAATTACATTAAAGCCAAAAGCAGCACCCTAAAAAATAGTGAGATGAAGTGGCTCAGATACATTTGTTATAGTAAAATATTAACATATTAAATATATGAAGATCACAAAATTCTCCCTCCCAAACTTGTCCCTGAATAGAGCCGGATTTATTGAGCGTCCCAGCTTTACCCATCAATAAGAGCAGCCACGTGGTGGTCTGGCTCTCTCTAATCACAGACTTTTGCAAAACACACTGTGTACCAACTGTCACTGTCTGCCAATGTAGCTGGTTTGGTTTTGGAGGGAAGTAAAAAATAAAAACTGTCCAGTGACGGCAACTTACCTTCCTAGAGTTCCACATTGCATGATGGTTGGCTAAATTCATAAATTTATATACCAGATCTGGCTGACTTAGATCACTTGCCAGAGAACAAAGCTCCTTGTAAGTAGAGAGGCCCTGGCTTGGAAACAAACAAAAAGTATCCAATAATGTATTTCTCCCTCTCCAGCCTAATAAAAATCACATCACCAACATTACCAAGACATTTTAAAATTACATTTTCCCTAAATTTCCAATATTGAATTATCATCATGGAGGCAGAGAACCAAGTTAGAAGAATATAAGTGACCTGATTCAATCACCAACAACGCCTGGTAAATGACCTAAACCCACCCACAGCTGCCATGGAGGAGCCCTCTCCACCTCCAGAGGCAGCTCAGTAATTCTTCATTATGTTGTGCACGAATCTCTCTCATAATCGTGAGAGTCATTTGAAGACAACTTCCGTCTTCCCTAAGTCTTTTCTAAGCTAGAGCACCCCAATCCTGATAACAACTCCTGAGTCTTGGTAACTTTCCTCTGAACAAACAATATTTGCTCAAATACCTGATCATTTTTGTTAGTTATTCTGTGAAAAGTGAGCACTTTTTAAAAGCTCAGGACTCTACAGGGAGAGTAAGTGTAACAAAAACAACTTTCACTGTGAAAACACTGAGCCACCGGAGAACATCAAGGACAGAACAAAGGGCTCCTTTCTAGTGTCGCAGACAACACGGAGGCAGGGCTCTGCGTGATGCCACAGCAAAGCCGAGCAAGCGGCACAGTTTACCTGAGGACTTTCAGAAGAAAAGCAACAGTGTAATCACAATGGAATGATGATAAAATAAAGGAGGTAAGGCTCTAGGAATTAATTTGAAATGCTAAATTGGAGGACTCCAAGATACCAAGCAGAGTTGCCCCCCACAAAAAGGTGGATGGATGCCGAGCTGTGCTGCCAGATTCCCCCTCAGGACTCAGTCCAAGGTCAGGTCTCCCCCAGAGCAGCCCCACACCAATGGCTAGTCACCGAGGGAGTGTAACGGCCTAATGAGGGGACATAAAGGCCCGGCCCCTCAAA
Source organism: Tapirus indicus (assembly GCA_031878705.1). Classification (NCBI taxonomy): domain Eukaryota; kingdom Metazoa; phylum Chordata; class Mammalia; order Perissodactyla; family Tapiridae; genus Tapirus; species Tapirus indicus. The sequence goes on from CM062929.1 coordinate 15,756,649, forward strand.
GGACAATTCTGAAGGGTCAGCCCAGCCTAGCGCCACAGCTCCTCGAGAGGTCAGTATCCGCTTAAGAATGAGCAGCAGTTCAGCAACTCCTTAGGCCATCAGCCCTATCCTTTCTCACTCCCCTCAGGGTGATGATCCCCAGGCACTCTTCAATAAAATTCCAGCACACAAATCTCCACCTCAGAGTCTGTTTCCCAAGAAACCCAATCTAAGACACTAGGCTTTTCCCATAGAAGTTTTCTTCTTCCACTAACACATTTTATTCCCTAGGAGGGCAGAAATCAACTTCGTGAGTGCTCTATTCAGCAGATTGAAGACGTTTGCAATGACTGATAAACGGATTTGGCACACTTACCCATCAGGTGTTTTGCCAAGGCTTCCCCCTTGAAATACCACTGTCTCTCCAGAAACTTCATGTTTAGCTCTAAACCAAAACAACAATGAGAATTTAGATTAGCCTCAAATTTTTCACACTAGCCTTCATCTAATTGATACATTTCATGTGCGAACTGATAACATCAAATTTCCTATCAAGTATCTACCATGTGCAAGATGTAAAAGTCAACGAATCCTTCCCATCAGCCTGAGCATTTTGTAAAATGAAGTCTAGAATGAACAAATTCATGGATCCCATATAAAAGACATCCTATATAAAAGTTACACTGAATTAAATGTGGTCACACACTAAAAACTACCCTTCCTGCAAGGAAGGCAACATAAAGCAGCAACCAATTATAATAATGACTTCGCCTCTCATACTCTTCACAGATCCAACTATGAATGATGTGCAAGCTTCCTCTCCACATCTTCATTTTCATTTAGCCAACAGTCATTACAGTATTTTTGTAAACCAATGCTTTAACTGTCATGAGATCAATTTTCAAAGCTTGACCTACTGGCATGTTTCTAAACAATAGTTTAGTTTAGTTTACTTTCCAAACGGTATGTACTAGACAATTATACTGCTATCCACAGCATAACGATCATTGGCTTGCAATTTAGAAAAGGCTTAATAAACAAGAAAATGAAAAATTGAATTTTCCTTCTTCCATTGAATATTCTCAGTATGTGCAAAACTTGCCCTACGTGTTCAAATGTGAAATATTCAAGTTCTTCCTACCTTTTGCCAGTCATAAGTGTTTCTACAAGCGTAGAGACCAATTCCTGTTGATCTTGTTCATTGCCCAGTTCATACACCAACCCAAGGCCTTTGGAGGCAACATCTTGGCTAAGTTCTACACAAAAGTCAGATAAAACGATACTACTTTAAGAAAAATTTGTCTACTGGCCATCAAGTCAAAATTTTTAAAAACTTGTTATGTTAACCCAAAATGATATCAAAGTAAAGATATGAAAACAGAATCAGTCTGCCTATTTTGTTGAAAAACCTACTAAATCATCTCAGTGGACATGGCACCAAAAAGTCCCTGTAAATGAGAACTACATTCACAAAAGATCCAGCTCACAAACCAAGTCAACACTACTGGGCCTCGATGTGCAGCGCATGGTGACAGATGATCAACGGACCACAAGTCGTACACGTGAGATGTAAAACAGCCTCACGAGATTACAATATACCCACCTCCAATTTTTTGAAAAATGCAAAGTCAATACAAGACCATATGTTTAAAACAATTTATAAAACAAAGCTACTATTTAAATCTCTAATACATATATGTTTGCTCCCTCCTGGCTTAAATTACAAAAAGGAAAGGAACCAGAAGTAGAAGAAAGCTATTATTTAGTAGAAGTACCAACATTAAAGAAGGCCTCAGCTCCATTTTTCAATGCAAAACTGAAGAACATGATCAAATTAATAAGCAAATAAGAATCCAGTTTCCTGTTCTCTTCTTTTATGTTCATTAATCCATATTTTTCAAAATTTAAAATACCAGTTTAATGAAATTTGGAAATCAAATATTTACTAATAACCTACCATCATTTTCTGACAAAACGGAAACAAATGCACTCTGAATTTCTTTAAGATGAGACTGAAAGAAGAAAAAAGGCATTTAGAACACTGAAACTCCATCTCTTTGGGAGAATAAGAAGCTTGCTCTCAGGGTACACAATACCCATAAAGTCAGTCCAACTAATGGCCCAAGGCGGTCACAAACCCTGCTGTGCTCTCATCTTTGAAGGTGGCAGAATTACCTAAAGGCTGTACCACTTACAGGTAGTCTAATGCACACAGTCTGAGCCTCCCCATCCTTACGCTTCTGATTTTATACTTTCAAGTTTAGAATCATCTTCCAGCCAATATGTATCAGGCCACCATCCTTCATTCCTCCACGAACAGCTATTATAAAATATCTGTTATTGGTTAATGGCCCCCACCTCGGCACCGGCCCTCATCTTCATAAACTTTCTTTCTTAGCACCTTTCAATTATAAAAGCGGTTTCCAATAGAGCTGCTCAGATGTACAGCATGGCTTACCTTCACTTCTTTATGGTTACTTAGCTTCCTCACAAGGGACAGGAGCCAGATGCAGGCTGCTTGCCTCACATGTGGGTTGGGGCTGCTGATATGTTTATTTAAAATCACATCTAACACCCAGGGGACCACATCATTCACTTGGGCTTCTGGGGAAAAGCAAAGAATAATGAGAAGCAATTAAAACAATTGAATAGAGTTTCCTGAAAAAATTAAATTTTAATCAACATTTACTCAATACAACAATCCTGTAACATATTAAAATCTAAATGAATAAGGGATTTAAACAAGTTGCTGAAGGAATTGATAATCGTTCATTTCAGAACCCAGCAAAAGCTAAATAACCTTCCAAAGGTACTTAGGTAACTTTAGTCCCTAGAATGAAAAATTATCCCCATAATGGGGCAGGCTATGCATGTGTAGGGATGGGATGGGACAGGTGGGTTATTTGAGAAACCTCTGTACTTTCCTCTTAATTTTGCTATGAACTTAAAACTTCTCTTTAAAGAAGCTGTCTTAATTTTAAAAAATTATCCCTATTCTTTCTAGTCTTCAGGAATTTTTCTCTCTCTACTATATCTTTCCCATCTCCCGTCTAAAAACTAACATCACCAGGTGTCCCCTGTGGAGCAAAATCTCCATATCCCACTTGAGAACCGCTGCTTTACATTAAAACCTTCAAAATAGTTGTCTGTATTCATGGTCTGCATTTTTCTCAATTTTTCTTGAACTCACTCCAAATCAGCCTTTTACCTTTTCCACTCCACAGAAATTACTCGTAAAAGCCACCAATTACCTTCCTGTAGCTAAGTTCAGTGATCACTTCTCAGTTCCCATCTTACTTGCTCTATCAGCAGTAAGTGACCCAGCTGATCCCCATCCCCGCCTCAACCTCACCCCTTCGCAGATTTTCTTCCCTTTGCTTCCAGGACCCGCTACTTCAGACAACTCCTTTTCAGTGTCCTTCTCTGGTTTCTCCTCATCTACCAAACTCTAAACTCTGGGGAGTCCCAGAGCTCAGATGTTGGACCTCTTCTCTTTTGTACTCACTCCCTTGATGATCACATCTAGGTTCATGGCTTTAAATACTACCCTTACATGACACTCCCAAAGATTTTCCAACCCGGAACTCCTCAAAATTCCAGACTCATATATCCAACTGACTTCCAGATGTCCGCGAGGACACCCATAGGTGAGCTGGGACATTCCAACACTGAGCAGGAGGAAAGTGGAAGAAGATGAGCCAGTGAAACAGTTTTTTCCCTGCACCCACCCTACCCCCACTCCACAAATCTGTATCTCCCATAGCACCCCCCATCTTAGTTAATAGGCAACTCCATCATTCTAGCTGCTCACATCAAAAACTCTAAAGTCATCCTGACTCCCTTCACACCACACACCCAATCTAATAGGAAATCCTATTGGCACTACTTTCAAACACCTTTAATCAATCGTTTCTCACCACCTTCACGTTACCATCCTGGTTCAAGTCCCCATCGTCTCTCACCTGGAATAGCGCAGCAGCCTCCTAACTCTTCTCCTCGCTCTGCCCTCACCTCAAGTCTACTTCAGCACAGCACTAGAACGACCCTTTTAAACTATAAGTCAGATCATGGCTCTCCTCAGCTCACAATCCTGCAATTGCTTCCTATCAAAGGCCCCATAATGGCCTTCAAGGCCCCACACGATCTGGCTTCCCACTGCCCCTCTGACCTCATCTCTTGGTCTCCTGGTCTCCTCACACACACTCTGTTTCAGTCCCACTGACCTCAAACACATTCATGCCTGAGGGCCTTTGCACTTGCTACTGCTTCTGCCTAGCATGTTCTTCCCCAAGAAATCTACCCTCTTGAGGTCTTCACTTTAACATCATCTTCCTGAGAAAAGGTGCCCTCTGTACTCTAAATTACCCCCCAAAGTTTATCATCCACTTTCTCTGCTTTACTTCTCTCCACAGCACTTATCATCATTTAGCATACTGCATATTTTCTCTTATTTATTTTGCTTCTTGCCAACTCCTCCAATAGAACGTAAGCTCCATTAGAGCAAAGTTTTCAACTGTTTTGATCACTCCTGCATCACCAGCACCTAGAACTGTGCCTGGCTCATACTAAGCACTCAATAAATATTTGCTGAACTAATTCTCCCTGGCCTTAGTCTGGAACCTTTTCACTTCTCTGCCTTCTCTGGGTTTGGGACACTGGGTAGAAATGATGTTACCACTAATCAAGACAGAGAAAAAAGAGGGAAAATAGTTTCAGGGAATAAGGAGATAAACAGTTTTAGAAGGTGACAGGAGGAAGAGATGATAATTTCAGATTTAGACAAACAGAAATGTTGGTGCCTGGGGACCTCTGTACGAAAATCCTAATAAACTGTTGGAAATACAGCTCTGGAGTGCAACACAATGGTTCTAAGACAAGGACAACTGGGGGTCATCAATATATTTTAGAGTAAGCTGTAGGTATAGCTGACCTAGGATATCCCAATACTGATGGGTAGGGTAAAGGACAAAGAGCCAATGAAGGAGAAAGAAAGAGGTCAAACAGAGGTAAGAAAGAAACCCAGGAAAATACAGTCTTACAAAAGCTAGGTGAAAAATGTTCCAAGAACGTGTTGGGATATGTTAAAGGCCTGGGTGAAAATGCAACCCAGTAACTGGACCAAAATGAAAGGAGGATTGGTAAAATAAGATCTCAGAAAGCATGAGATGGATAAGAGAGGACCCGAGAATGATAACATCCCTAAGAGACAGAAGAGTTAGAACTGGACTCACACAAAGCCAATAAGAGGCCTGAAGAAGGCAGAGCCCGGTTAGTGGACATTTCTACTTGATTCACACGGGAATCCTGGACACAGAAAGAGGCAGGTGCTATTAGCTCCTCACTAGTCACATGAATCTAGTTCTCAAAGTCAGATCCAATCCCTTCTTTCACCTTCCCATAACCACAACTCGAGCCATCTGCAGTTCTGCTATATGATGACTACAACTACCAAATTAACAAGTGCTTACCACATTCCCACCATGTGCCAGGTACTGAGTTATACACTCGAGATACTAAGATGGCTAAGACCTAGGCTCTAACTGGCTTCTCAAAAGCTGTTCCTTCTATTCAAAGCAAGATTAATAAACTATAACAAAACACATCCAAAAAGTTGAGTAGCACTCAGTTGAGAATGACAAAGAGAACGTGCATGATCAAAATTCAGGTCAAAGATTCATCACCACCCACTTCTCAACAACATTTTGTTTTTATTTCCCTAAACACATAGATGGGGAGAATGTCAACACTTAACGGACAATTTAATTGAGACTCTATTGGATGAGTAAAAAGTCAAGCATGACCCAATCTTCCAAGAAGAGTTTGAGGCAACAGAGGAAGTTCAGACGTCTGAAGACTGGCATAGGTACTCTCATCTGCTTAAGTCACGATGCAGAAACCCACGGACTCAGAAACATGCCTCTTGTCAAGCAAATCCACTCTTCAGTGTGAGCCCGCACGTCTGTCAAGCCTCCGACATCACCTCTCAGATGCAAACTGAGAATTTCTATTTCGGGTCTGGTTGCCCACTTGTTAACAACAGTCAGTCTCCTTTCTGGAGTATTTTCTTCCTTCTATACAAACTCCTCCTTGCTTTGCCTCATATGCATTCAGAGAATTAACTCTACTTTGCTTCCATCAAGCCACAGTTCTCCTAATTAGAATGTAAGCAAAAGTGGATTTTTCTGTTTCCTTCAAATCTCTATAAGGTAGCTAATGAAATAACAGGTAAACACGAAGTATGTAAAATACTGCAGTGTTCAATGTTAACTATAACACTAAATACAATAAATTAATGTATTCACGATGGAATATAATTCATAATGGAATCAATACCATGAGGACACTCTCTAATTTCCTCATCTGAGAAGATAAAACTTGCCGATTTTCCTTTTGTTTTAAAGATAGACAATAAATTCTGGTTCAAATACTAAAATATATTTTCAATTCCGAATTCAAATCAAACCACAGGACCTGTGAAATCACAGTATGTATAACGTAGTTGGAAAGTGCACGCTTTGTCACCTATGCGGTCACCAAGAGCCAGCGCACCTTAGTCCAGAGGCACCTGGAATGCCAGCAGAAGCGGAAGACACTGAAGCTTCATTATGTGATAAAGGATTAGGGGACACGTCATTTGGAAATTGCTGTGCCTTGACTTATGAAACTGGCTGAATACACCAATCCTCATGAAAGGAGCACAAGTTTGAAGGCAAGCCATAGTTAACTGCCCTGCTTGCTCGCCAAAGGACTAAAAAAAGAAGTTCTCATTCATTACATGCTCACTCTCCTTTAACCAACTATTTTTCTTGATTGAACCAAACTGATAAGACAGATATAAATTTTTGAAAAGAGTTAAAATGTATAAATTCTTCTTTTGCTTCAAATGTGATAAAGAAAACAGAAGAGGTTCCTTGATGACTATGAATCGATTAGCCGAATATTTGGTACCAGCGGGAGGAGTGTACTCTTCTTCTGTCACCAGCCAGGCATCTCGCGCAGCCACAGAACGAGTTCCGATCGCAGCGCTGGTAATGGCTTCGCCAATGGTGAACTGAAGTTCTATCTGCTTGGCCTGCGATGAAGGAAACAAAAGCCACGAATCAGAGAGAACATTTCTAAAAAACACCCATTTTACAGAAAGGCTGCTTAATATCTTGTTTCCAAGCATGCTTTATTTTCACTCTTTTGCCTGGATTGCTTTCAGCTAACGGGGTGGTTCAAAGGTGAGGCAGGGTGAGGGAACGGAGAATGTAAGAACGACCTGGAGATCTTTCTCCAAGTCCATGTTGCGCTCCTCGTGCTCGGTAGAGAACCACTAAGCAATGATTTTTAATCTCTGGAAGCATGATACCATTTACCTAGGGAGGAAGGGCATGGACTTGAGGCCACACACATCCTGGTGCAAATTCTAACTCTCTTCTCACCAGCTACACGCCCCTAATTAAACTCTGAGCTTCAACTTCTTCATATGTAATATGAGCATAATACCATCACCCACCACAACAGGTTGTAAGGATTAAATGAGGTTAATGTACATAAAGCTTCTAGTGGACACCCGATTTGTAGTAACTGCACAATAAATAGCAGCCATTATAATTTATTAACACCTCCTCTTTGCACTCTTAAATTATATGATATCTGCAAGTTATTCTCAAATAGTTCAGAAGAAAGTAGAGAATGATGAAGTAAATGTGGTAAAATGTGGTAAATCTGGATAAAGGGTATAAAGAAGTTCTTTATACCATTCTTAAACTCCATTGTAAGTTTAAAATTGTTTTAAAAATCAAACAGTAAAAAAAATTCTACATAGCAAATTTATTAAAATTTGCTTTAGAAATGTTGACACGCTTCACAAGCATGAATCACTGACTCAACACGGAATTGGACCTGTCTTATTTCCCTTTGGCATTTTCTTTGTTTATTACAAATTGGAAGAAATCTAAGAATGGGGGAATCAGAAGAGAAAGCATGAGGGATATGGGAATATTGACCTTTTGGGATAACTCTACAAAGCATACAGACAACAGTTTAGCTGTTCCTATGCTCAATCAACTAAATGCTCTAGTCTCGATGAGGTGTCAAGTGCTGACACCACATTCTTCCTATTCTGAGGAAAAAGGATTTAAGGGCTTCAGTCCTTCCGTATCCCTGGCCAAAAGCTTCTCTTGGCAACTCTAAGCTGAGAAAAGGTATTTCAACCCAGAGAATCTTATATTAGGGATTCATTTTATGTGCCTGTTTTTACATATTTCCTATTGTTAATATCAACATAGTTGGCATTACATAAAAAACTCCCTAACTCCATTTATGAATGATACAATTTCTAGACTTCGCTTTAAATATTCCAGAAATAAAACAGATGAAACAACGCCGGGCCCGTGGGGATTCATCATCGTGTTATTATTCTCTCCACTTTTGTGTATGTTTAAAATTTTCCATAATAAGAAATTAAAAGAAACAAAAGAACTTTAGAACTTTGTCCCAGTTGACAGTGAAGATATTTTGCTTCTCTGATTCGTGCATTTTCTTCATTCTTATCCTTTAATCCCTCCATCGTGCTTCTAGCTTTTCATATATTTCTGTTCTTCTAAATCTTAAAATAATGGCTTCAATAGCAAGTTAAGAATCCAGACAAACTTTTAATTATTTAAGCAAAACTAGAAGAAACCCATCTCTCTCATAGATTTTAAAAAAGAAAAAAGATGGCTTTGGCAGCCCGGGGTTCGCGGGTTCAGATCCCGGGCGCCCGCTGACGCACTGCCTGTCAGCCATGCTGTGGCGGCGTCCCATATAAAGTGGAGGAAGATGGGCACGGATGTTAGCCCAGGGCCAGTCTTCCTCAGCAAAAAGGGGAGGATTGGCGACGGATGTTAGTTCAGGGCTGGTCTTCCCCACAAAAAAAAAAAAGAAAAAAGATGAAAAAGCAGACATCATAAGCTTTTCCCCCAAGTGGTTACGTCAGTGACATTCAGGGAGAACCTGATATGGGTATAATTCATTATCAAAAATCTTCACCTTAAAATACTGCATTAAGAGTGCAGAGGCCCGAATTTTAATACCGGCTCTATCACACAGCTTCCTTAGTCCTCTCTCCTGTTCTTCAAGGCCCAGCAGCAACTTCACCTCCTAAAAACCCGCAACAACTCTCCCAGACTGCGGGTTCACGCCCTTCTTTGTGAGTCTACTGCCTTACTGGCAAATGTCTCTTCGTTCAGAGACTCGACCAACATTTACTGAGGTCCTACAATTACCAATAACACTGCTAAGCACCTGTTGTTATTGTTGTTGTTGTTGTTTTATTTTTTCTCCCCAAAGCCCCAGTACATAGTGGTATATTCTAGTTGTAAGTCCTTCTAGTCCTTTGTCAGCAGAGCATGGCTACTGACAGATGAGTGGTGACCGAACCCGGGCCGCCAAAGTGGTGAGCGCCGAACTTTAACCACTAGGCCATCAGGGCTGGTTCTAAGCACTTGTTTTACAATGGGGAGCAAAACAGACTGTGCGTTCAGTCTAGTCAGCAGTTAGACACTGTGATAAATGCTGTGCAGAAAAAGTATGGAGAGTCATGACAGCACAAAAATTGAAGAATCGACTCTAGTTTGAAGGGTGGGGGAAGGCTTTTCAAGGGGCACAGCAACAACCTGAGAAAGAAGGAAGTATGGGCCTTTCCAAAGCTCAGAGCAAAGAAGGATCGAGAGGCTGGTGTGCAAAAGTGTGAGCGACAAGAATCAAGGCTAGATGAGGGGCCAGACCAGGCCATGTTAAGACATTTCTCACACCAGGCTACTGGCTATCTCACTGTAGGTCACCTCCACGACACTGGGCGTTCTTCTAGAGGACAGAAGCTAAGTCATCAGACTCAAGAGCAACTGGAATACCAGCACCCATTCCCCCACATCCAGATGACTAGGGAGGTTCCCCTTCTACCCACACTGCACCATGCTTTACTTAAAAATTATGAGAGAAGGACTCTCCCACATAGGCAATTAGTCAATGCTATGCCTACCACAGTGATGAGCCCAAGGCTGGCATGCAATAAGTACTTGGTGAATAAATGAAAAGAGGCTTAATTTAAAATCTCACAGCATGCAAAATTCTAACTAAAAAAATGCCTTTTGTTTGAATGACTAACAATCAGATAGCAATATAAATACCTCCACAGAATCCATCAGACCTTGCAAGAGGAGTTTCTGGTGAGGAAAATCTCCATCCCCAACTGGAAAATATCCCAGTGTTTGAATTGCTCGTTCTTTCATCTGGAAAAACAGAGAATTTTTTTTTTAAACAAAGTACTTAACAGTGTTATCCCAGAACAATGTTTCCAAAATGAGATGGCAGGGAGGGGCAATCTTCTGGTTAATACACCAGTGCATAAGTTGTTTTTTTTTTTTTAAGTATCCAATTTTACAGAATTATGTGTATAAGACATTGGAAGTAAAAGACATAAAACTGAGTCCATTAAGGGTCCACAGCTGCTAAAGAAGAAAGAAGAAAGCTTTTAGCTAGGTTGATTATCCTTCAAACTCTAAGAGTTATAAATGTAGGTTCTGGGCCCCAAGGACCTAAGATCAGATCATGGCTTGACCATTTTAGTAGCCTGTACAGGTGTGTGACTTTACACAAGTTACTTCACCTCTCTGTGACTCTATTTCCTCATCTGGAAAACACAGACGACAACTGTGCCTGCTTCACCAGACCTTTTGGAAGATGCAATTAATTAATGTATGTGAAGCACTTAGCATACAAGTGCTCAACAATGGTTGGTAAGGATTAATTAGTTAATAGTAACTAATAAAAACTAAACTGTGTGATCTTCTCAGAAAGATTTAAACCACAGCTAGACCAAGAATAAGATTATATGTTTATCAAACTTGTAGTAAACTGATTTTTCTGCTCATTAAATCATCTTACACTTCAACACAGAGATGCTTTCACTACAAAGAAAATGTTTTGAAGTCTATGAAAATTATTATCTAAAACTAAACAACTACAAATGTCCTTTCGCTCACAGACTACCCACACTGCTTACTAATGCCCAGAACTCTTAAAACCAAACTGGCTGTAGCAGGTTTAAGATTTCGATTTGGTCTGAAATCACTAAAGTCATAAAACAATTTAACACTTTACTATCCACCTTTTGCATGACAAAAGAACTACCTGATGCATTTAATACTTTTACCCAAATCTTAATAATTATGGGCCTAAATGGGAGTAACTGGGTCAAAGAGTGTACACACAAAGATAGTGCACAAATCATCCCTAACTCAAAATTAAACAGTCACCTAGACTTTCCTCTATCATTCTTTTTTACATTAAATCCTTCCACCAGCTGCAATGCCATCCAGCCTCATTACAGTTGTGCTTTTGTTTATTGATATATCTGTGAATAAAAAGAATTTCACAGGGAAGGGAAAAAGAAAGAGACTTGCCTTATTGGTTTCTTTACTGGAGGGTATTCTGTTTAGTAAGCTTTCCACAAGATGCAGTTTGGTAAAGCCAGATCCCTCACTGGGGATAGGGAGTGGACCATTTCTGCCAATTTCACCTAGGGCTGTACAGGCAGCAATGGCCAGGAGGGGCGATGTACTGTCCAAAAATGAACCTGGAAGCACATTTAGACAAAACTGAGAATATTATTACCCTTGTGATCTAAAGCAACCAGCAAAGTACTCAAGATTTTTTTTACAGACAGCAAAACAAAACCAAAGTCTACAATTTCTTCCAGTTGATAATTTGTTGTTCCAGTTGATAATTTACTCAGTAATAAAACACCACAGAAACAAGGTATAGAGTAGTGTCTCTTTTTAATGTTTAAATTTTTCCCTATAACAGAATCATCTCCGTTATGTAGAAACATATAGAAAAAAATGTATAGAAAAGATAGAGCACTTTCATTGTTATTAAAAACAGAGGATTTATTTAGCAACAAGTAAGATTCTGTGAAAAAGCTTGTGCCTTTAAAGTGCAATGCTATAAAAAGAAATTTAAATGTTATAGTAAATTTTAACCGAATTCCAAACCACAACATCCGAGCCGGCATAAACACGTTCCTCACCTATGGTTTCTGTGGCGCTCTGAATGAGCTCTTCCTGTTCCGGCAGGAAATCAGCATTTGTCTCCAGGTCCTGTTGCTCTACCATCCTCATTTTCTTTTTAGCCAAATATCTCCCTACTGTGAATCCCAGGGCAAGCAAGGATCCGTGCTGTATCTCTGGGCTCTGAATTAAACAACACAATAGCATATGTCTCTGTCTCTCTCACATGTGCAAGAATGCACTGAAATAACAGTGTTTATTACAGTCGTCTCTCCAATAAAACATAAGGCCAAAGAATAAGGTGATCATTTGAGGCGCCACTGGATGCTAATGAATCAGGCTTAAGGAATAAGAGAAACCCTGAGTTTCCAACACAGAATTCTGAGAAGTAAAGCTGAGTTTTGATTTAGATTCCCTAATCCCACATCCACGCCAACTCTGGGTGAGGTGACTCTTGCTCCTCCAGCACCGACACTTTCTTCTAGCTTCCAGCACTTATGTAATACACTATCATAATTTTCAAGCATAATTTCTCCCAATTGCCAGCAAAACACAATGAACAGATCTTACTTCTAAGTGCTAAAACCTCCAAACACAAGGTAGGTGATAAAATATTTGAAAGCACATGGTTTCAACAGTGTTTTCTGATAAGATAAGCACAATGACAGGCGGCAGTAGATGGGGAAGAACAAAGGAACTAACATTTCTGAGCACCAGGCAGTTCTAGGGATTCTCATCTCTCTACTCCCCACAACAGTGCCTGTCAGACACAGGGCACTCAGGTTTGCTGAATGAACTGACTGAATCAATGTATTATCTATCTTATTTTATCTTTACAATCACAAAAGTTCATTTTACAAGTGAGAACACAAAAACTCAAAATATATTAGATGCTTTTGCAAAACTCCACTATCTCTCACAAAAAGAATGAAGACATAACTGATAACATACATGATTGTCTTTTGTCGTCTTTATAAGCTGCTCTATCATTGACTTCAACTCATTTCCCGACACTGTAGATACGACCACAGAATAAAACAATGCTGCCAGTTCACGCATTTCTTCTTTACTGCTATTCATCAGACTCTGAGCAGTGCAGAAAAAGAAATATATATACATGATATGCAATCATCTTCCTGTGACAACACCTAACACTTAAAATTAAAAGAATAAATGATACATTATATTGTCCAATCTACTGGTATCCCTGAGAAAAGAACACAAGAAGCTATAAAATAAAAGCTGAATTACATACCAAAATCTTCTGTGCACTTTCATCAAAGATACAAAGTATAAAACAGGTGGAATTAATACACAGATGATCTACAACAGAAGTGGACAGATGTTTTCTGTAAAGGGCCAAATACGCTCTGTGGGCCTTATGGTCTCTGTCGCAACAACTCCACCCTGCCACTGTAGTGCAAAGGCAGCCGCAGACAGATCCACGAACAGGTGTATCCGTGTTCCAGTACAACTTTACGGACACTATAATTCTCACAGGTCAGGAAATGTTATTCGTCTTTTGATTTTTTTTTCCAACCATTTAAAAACAAAAGCCATTCTTAGCTTGCAGGCCATACAAAAACAGGAGGCGGGCCATGTGCACTATAATTTGATGATCCCTGATCTTTTATTTTATTTTATTTATTTATTTTTTGTGTGTGGGGAAGACCAGCCCTGAGCTAACATCTGTTGCCAATCCTCCCCTTTTTGCTGAGGAAGACCGGCCCTGGGCTAACATCCGTGCCCATCCTCCTCCACTTTATATGGGATGCCACCACGGCATGGCTGACAGGCAGTGCGTCGGCGGGCGCCCGGGATCCGAACTCGCAAACCCCGGGCTGCCAAGAGCGGACTAAACCACTGCGCCACCGGGCGGCCCCCTCCCTGATCTTTTAGATCAAGAGTTTAAAACTCTAAGAGCATTTATAATTAGCAAATACTCATAAAGAATAAAAAACCTGTTTAAACTAGAAGCAATTTCACAAGACCAGATTTTTCCAGAAAAGTACAGAACTCACACCTCTTGGTAAGTTACATTCATGTTTTCACACATAAAGAGGTCATCTGTAGATTTTACCATAATTCAGGTTGCATTTTCCAAAAAAGAACTGCACTATGTAGCACAAGGGGTAAATAAAACTGTAGGGCCATCCCTGGACTAAAAAATTATCTATCGATTATCTGAAATTTCAATTGAACTGAGCATCTTGTATCTTTATTTGCTAAACCTGGCAACCCTTTTGGTGTGGCCCCGGGACACGGCTGGTGGGGGTGTGAACTGGTACTGCTCACACGGAGGGTGTGCACGATCAAAACTGCAAAATCACACATCCTCAATTCCAAGTAGTGAATCCATCTAAAAATATACTTCCTCATATTTAAAATGATGGCTTGTTCACTGCAGCAACCTGGAAGGACCCTAAATGACCAGCAGTAAGAATCTAGAAAAAATGATGGCATATTCATACAGTGGACAACAAGGAAGCTGTTAAAAAGGATGCTCTCTCTGCAGTTTTATGGGAACACCTCCACATTCTAACATTAAGTGAAACAAGGTACAAAACAGTGTGAAAACTGCTACCTTTTGTGTAAAAGAAGGGAGAACAATCAAAAATGCTTATTTCTATTCGTGTGTATATGCATAAGTAAACTCTAGAAGGTACACCATATGCAAATAAGTGATGACCAATGTATGTTTGTCAGGTCAGAGAGGTAGGGGCAGGAAGTTGAGGGATTTGAGCAGATGGGAGACAGTTATGTAAAGGAGACATTTTACTTATTTTTTATTTAAACTATACAAATCTATTACTTATTTTTTTAACTTATAAAAACAGAAAAATAATTATTTCTTTACTCATATGACTCTCAATTCGTCTCGCACTCTCACCTAGAAGGATCATTGAGATACATTAACCTACATGCTTCTCAGTACGTGTGTGAGGATGAGAGGGCTTTCAAAATGACCTCACAGCAGAAAAGGTCACAGGAACACTGGTAGGAAGACGAAATCATGAGACTGGAGTTTAAAATATACAGAATCAAAGAGAAATATACATGCACAGGAAATACCTTTATCCATTCTGTTTTGTCTACAAATTTTGTAGCCAGCTTTTCTGGATACACCGAGACAGCTTCCAACAGACAGTACATGACTGGCAAACCTAAATAAGAAAGAATTCAGAACCATTTTAATTTCAAGAAAAGTGATAAACATACAGTGATCACTAAATTTTTTTTTAAGTATAAGGCTACTGCTTTAGGAGGCAGTCCCCAGTTCTACAAGACAAAAATTAACCTAAATACAGCATGTGATTCAACACAACCAATGTACAGACTAGTTATCTATAAAAAGATGCCCCCTTCTTCACACTCACTTCCAAAGTAAAAATATATTATCTATTGTTAGCATTTCTTTCTGAAAAGAGAAATAGTGTATCAAGGATGAATCAGATAAATTTAGAAAAGAAACAAAGACTAATGTTCAGTTACAGTAGTAAAGAGAGAAAATAATTTTGCTATAAATTCTCAGCTGAATTTAAAATTAGATTTCTGCTTAAGTGCTTTAATATCTGTCCTCAGCATCATGCCCTCCTACCTCCAACACCTGCTAACAGCTGCTGAAGCAGGCCAACGTAGATCTGAACAGGGTTGGTTTCTCCACTCTTGGAAGAAGATGATGAGGGTGTGGCCTGGCTGCCTGACATTAAAGTTCGTATGTAGCGTCCAATGGCTGGGGCGTGATCTTGCATGTCAGCCAAACTCTGAGAGGTGGGCACCACTCCCGCACTGTGAGCTAGGCACATGCGCAAGTACAGAACTATCTAAAACCAGGAGGAAGAAGAACACCAAATAAGCTTCTCAACAAATCAGCGTGGGAGGCTATTCTTCAAAGTGACAGTCTCCAGTTTTGATTCCCCCACCCTCCTTTATAAAGCTATTCATCAATCCTCACAGAAGCTGGAAAACACGACTCAATATGTTAACTAAAATTACCATAATGGAGCAAAATTTATATAAGAAGGTTTTATAAATCCAAAGAGGTTTCTAATGGAGTTTAACGGAGATAAAATGCAAACTCAACTTTTAAAGTCTAAAATATTACAATGAAAATCGTTTTTGAAAAGGTGTGTGTGGGAGAGAGAGACAGACAGACAGATAGACACTGGGCAGAAACCTGGGACAAATGATCTAACTCCTGTGGAACTCCAGTTGTGTTTAATCTCCACCGACGCAAGAATTTAAGAAAATGAGTTCAAATCATCTACAGAAGAGTAGATATGACACCATAAAAACCTCTGATAGAAACTAGCTACTAAGAAGTCTTCTGGAAGCTCTTTCCCTGATAGCTAAAATAGGACAGGTAGCAATTTCATTGTGAGGATTCTTACTCACTCTGAACAAGATTATCTCTTGCCATTTAATTAGTGCAAGTCAATGATCTAATAGAATTTCCCTTAGTAAATGTGATAAATTAATCTAAATCTCCAACCTTCAAAACTAGATGACCCAAACAACCTCAACATATTGTTGGCTTTAAAATTCAAATCTAATTTGCTGTAAAATCCCAATAGTAATCAATGCAGAGCATCCAGTTCTTTCACAAAGAGAATCTCACTGAGATAAGTATATTTATAGACTCCACTATGAATTAAAATAATGCCAAGTGACCAAATACTGTTTTTCTAATAAACAACCTGATGAAGAACAATGACACCATAATAAGGGTTTATCCAGAAGATAAAAATTTACAGACATCTCTTTAGGTATGACGTTATCTTTTGGAACCTTTAGAGAAAGCAAAATAGAAATATATGCCAGTCCTACCTCTCCAAAGGCTGCTGGGTTAAATGGAAGGACAGTGGTCCCAGTCATATACTTGGCCGGAGTTTTCATTCGATGGGAAGCCTAATAAAAATAAGCCCAAAACAAACACAATTACTGAAAAGTGGAGCACATGTGCCCTTCCTCAACTCAAAATAACTGTATTTCTTGGGTTGGCCCAGTGGCATAATGGTTAAGTTTGCACGCTCTGCTTCGGTGGCCCAGGGTTCACAGGTTCGGATCCCGGGCACAGACCTATCTATGCACCGCTTATCAAGCCATGCTGTGGCAGGCATCCCACATATAAAGTAGAGGAATATGGACACGGATATTAGCCCAGGGCCAATCTTCCTCAGCAAAAAGGAAGATCGGCAACAGATGTTCGCTCAGGGCTAATCTTCCTCACCAAAAAATAAATATTTCTAGCTACATTACTGTTTGCTACTGTTTTTTCTAGTCAAAACATTTTTCCATTAATCATGCTGATTGTGCGTGGCCCTCAAACCCTACATGACAGGGGTATTGCCTTTTCTTCCCCATGTTTTTACTGCCTTGTTCAAAAAGAATAAACCTACTCCAGCCATCTACTGACACAGTCACCCCAGGCCACTGCATGCCAGTTGTTTTCATTAATAATGGAGGTAGGAGGAAAATGTGAGCACAAATATGACTGCACTATGGAGAAGAGAACCATGGCTGCTCTGTACTGATCTCTAACTCCCTTAAGATGTCTATCTGAGCAAAAAGCTAGGACCACCAGTAAAGGCAGAAGGCAATAAGGTATCCCCCAACATACTAAAAGAATCATTGATGTATAAAGTAGAATAGGGTCAGGGCTAGGGGTCATGACTGCTAATACTCTGTCTGATCCACTAGCAGAGAACACTGTGCAAAAACAGGAAACTTGCAAGAGAAGATGTGATATTCTCTTAGGATTATGGTGGAAAAACTCTGAACTGCTCCCTGAAGCATTCTTAAACTTATGGTGCCCCAAATAACACCCTTAAAAATAAAAAGGAAGGACTGGCTCAATGGCATAGTGGTTAAGTTTGGTGTGTCCCACTTCGGTGGCCCAGGTTTGCGGGTTTGGATTCTGGGCAAGGACCTACACCACTCATCAGCCACGCTGTGCAGCAACCCACAAATAAAGTAGAGGAAGACTAGCACAGGTGTTAGCTCAGAGCTAATCTTCCTCAGCAAAAAAATAAATAAATAAATAAAAAGGGACGTATTTTTAAGCGTGTCATACCAAAAGGAAAAGTTTTAAACACATCCAAAATACTGAAGAGCATAAAAGAAATTGTAAATAATTCAGATTTGGACAAAACAGACCAATTATATTTGAGAATTATACTTTCTCCTCATTTTGTACCTTCCTCTTATTGTAAATATTAACATTGTCAGAAATTTTATTACTATTCAACATTTAGTGATTAACATTTTAAACATGTCACCTATAAAACTGTACGTTTGTTTTGATCATCCATTACATGACTCAAACAAATCATCTGAAGTTGAATGTCATACCTTTTCTTGGATATAATACACCATTTCTGGGAAGGAAGGCATCTGCTTAGAAGCACTTTCTTTTCTGTTTCTACCAGGAAGACACCTCAGTACTCGTTGTGCTTCTCCATGAACTTCTTCCCGTCTTTCAGAAAGACAAATAAGAATAAAAAATAAATTTCACCAACTGGAGAATGATCATATGAAGATAAAGAATAGCAATTTTATTTGGCAGCTGGGGTTCTGAGAAAATGTCTTCAATATATTGTTAGCTATCTAAGCAAAGAGTCATAAAATACATTATAAGAAATTACTTTCTGGAAATTCATAAGATTTGGAGAGTCATGTGGCTTGCATCTTTGAACTTTACCCACAGAAAAAAAATCAAGCCAGGCTATGACTACAGGTCTAGATTGTATCAACGACCATACTGCAACTCCTTAATAAACTGCTTCTAAATTCCATAGACCAACATTGCAAACAATATAAATTTTAATAAATTTAAAATGAACCCAAATTCAAATTAACACCTTTGAAACTTACGGATCTCCTGCAGCTAGTAAGAGCAAATATCTGGAAGGTATATGATCTGAGGGAAACACCGTGCTGGCAAATTTCACAGCCACCTGTCGAACTTGGACTTCAGGCTATTTGACATATAAATGCACACAGATTAAAAAAAAAGAATTCAATTACCAACAATTCATTCCAGGCAAGTCATCTTAATTGTAAACAATCAAAATTTAAGTTTCTATTTCAATAAATGCCTGTCTAAATAAATAAAATCAAGACAAATCATTTGTTCAAGATCTTTAATTATGTTGTTTAAAAGTCTTCTGGACAGTGATATGACTTACTGTTCAAAAGTACATGAAAGTAGTTTTATGATCTAAGAGGACCCTCCAAGTAAAGCAGGAAAACCCACAAAAGCCATAGCCAGAGAATCTCTCTGTACACGTACATCTCAGCCCAACCTTCGGACCAAGGTCACTGTGACCGTTTCTGGCCACCATCTCTGCTTCCCCAACTCTCAGTCACATGAGTGAAATTCAGGTATTTTGCAGGTAACACAAGAGCTTACTTGGAATTCCTGCAGATCTGAAACAAAATACTTCCAACTTTTTCAGGTTAGCTCTAAAGTTAAAACTGGCTTCAAGGCAAAATTTCAACTACATAAATATATTCAGTTAACTTAAATAAATTAATAATCTACAAAGTTCAACCAGAAAAGCAGTTGTAGAATCTATCAATGCTAAAGCTTTATTCTCAGGTACCCTCCCCCTAGGTCATTCCTCCAATCACAACATAAGTGAGATGAGAGATATTAAGAAATATATACTGTCCCACTCCTTCTGATATTCTTGTTCTTTAGCATTCCTTGAGCTACAACGAATAGCCATGATATTAAGGACTAGTCCACATGATTTAACCTAGAGTCTGACTGCCTTAAATATAGTCTGAAAAAAGAACATAAATTAGCTTTGGTTTGGTAATACTGCTACATGATTTGATCTGCATGAGTATAACCAGCACCCACATGCATTATACGAGCATCACACTTCCTTGTAAGGTTACCTAGGGAAAGTTTTAAGTGTTCTATTCTATTGAGCTTCCAAATAAGTCTACAATTCTTTGTTCACGATATATGACCAGGAGCCATGAACACTGGATACCAAGAGCATTTAACAATGGGACTTGACACACACACACACACACACACACACACACTCACATACATACACACCACATAACGACATTTCAGTCAATCATGGACCACATACATGGTCCCATAAGATTAGTGCCATATAGCCTAGGTGTAGTAGTCTATACCACCTAGGTTTGTGTAAGTACACGCCATAACACTTGCACAATGATGAAATCACCTAATGCATTTCTCAGAACATTATCTCCATCGTTAACTAATGCATCACTGCAGTTAAGCTGGCTGAGTGTACATAACAATCTTGTCATATTTCAATAGAAATCAGATACCTTTCTAAACCTTCAATAATTCTCTCAGTATAAATCTATTAAGTATGCCAGCCAAATTTCAGTAGGACACAATTTATATTAATCGCACCAATACTTTTTGACATCATTCCCTCTTCTAATATCCCTCTCTTTCTACTCCTAGAAATGGAGGATAAAGAACTGACTATAGCAAATATATGTTATTTTATATTTATATTATATATCGTGTATATATCTATAGATATTCAGAATTCTCCTACAAACTCCCATGACAACAAATAAAGAGGACTAGAGGGAAGAAGAGACAGTATGACAGTACTGGCTTACTTCCTACAGACTCATTTTGATATATAAAATTTGTCTTTCTTTCCTTCTGCTTGTCTCCCCCAGTGTTACCTACAGAATCCTACTCCAATGGATTATAGTGCTCAGCTACTGGTTGAGATAAACACTTCCAACTTGGAGGACATGACACTAAGAACAGTTTTCCAACATGGAAGGCTTTAAACATAAAGTCTCTGTGAATATCACCACTCCTCCCCTAAAATCAGATTTCCATCATCAAGAATTAAATGTAGATCATAAATAACAGTCCAAAGGAAAGCAAATAGTCCTCTTAATTATCAAGATAGTTAAGGAGAAAAATAATTCAAATTTGGTTCTTAAAAACGTAAAATGTATATACCACCAGCCATTGTGGTTCACATAGTTGGACCTACCTTTATTAAGTACGAAGCCACAAGTGCCTCCATGAGAGTTCGCTGTGCTCCTTCCAAAGTACTGTAAGCTCCAACCATCATAGATAACGCTTCCTGAATAGCAAGTCGAGTCTCGGGCTCTTCCTATAAACATGATAAAAATAATGTTTCCCTCCCTGTTGTGTTTCCAGGTGAGCATCCAAACAGAAAGCATAAACAGAAAGGTAGGTGTTTCCCTACCTTACATAGGGCTTCAAAAAGCTGCTGCACAAGAGCTATATCCTTAGTGAATAAATGTGGCATTCGACTGTAAGAGAATACAAGACCATCATTACCATCACAAATTTCCATGAGATGGAAGAAAATTAGACACAAATTTTCCTGAACTGGCATTTTTATCTCTGAACACAACGTTAGCATCATTAGATTACCTCCCCAAAGAGCCAAATATTTTTAAAAGTAAATATTTAATTCTTCAACTGTCTAATCCAAGTAACCCTTGATTAATATACTGTCCAGATATTCCCTTTATAATATTCCATGCATTCAGTTAACATTTCTGATTTTAATATAAAGAAAATGGATAATGAAGACCAAATTGCTATTTAAACTAAAAGCTATTGTGATAAGGGGCTTTGTTACTTCATGCCAACAGACAAGGGACAAGGTTTGCTGACAACCCTACACTGTATCAGTTGATGTGGGGTGGCTTTTTTTCTGAGCCCCAGAGCTCCTTTCCCTGCACGGTACAGAAGAACAAGACCTAGTCTACACAGGCCAATACAGAACCTGCGCCAGGGTGGAAGCAGCACCCGGTGCCACTGAGGATGCTGCACCTCTAGCTCCCTGCTTTTAAACACAGTGAAGGAAGAGGAAACCAGGAGGAACTAGAAGAAGGAAATCATAGTAAGCAGAAGAGAAAAAAATCCATCTTTGGAAACAGGGCCACTCAGAATCATAATATAACACTATTAGAATCACTAGATAAATCTAGATTATTGGGATTATAAAGACTAGTAGTAAGTAGCAACAAGAACACTAAGGTCAATCAAATGTCTCTAGGGTACAAGAAAATGTAACACATGATGACACAATCCAGTTCAAATATCTCATTTCAAGACTCCCGTTTAATACGGTAACTTATCTTCAGATGTAAATTTTTTAAAAAGCACATCATTTTCCTTCTACAAGGAAGACATTTCTAATCAACCTATGGCCATTAGATACATTTCCTTTCAGAATCACAATACATTTATTCTCTGTCCTTTATTAAATGCCACGTAATTTTTCTTAGTTTACCAACAGGATATCTCTCACTGAAAAAGAGTTTACTCACCTGGAGAGTTTTCCAACAGCTGAATATGCCATTGACAGTAGCTTAGGGTCCTTGAAATTAAGAAAAAAAAAAAAAAAAGAACAAAAAAACAGACAAAACAAAAAACACAGTAAACGGCAAAACCTTTTTGCTGCAATTACATGCATTATTTTACTCCTTGTTTAACCAGGCCCCTCTCTGCCTACCTCCATGATACTGGCGTCTGAACAAAACAAACAAGCAAACAAAGTCCAAACTCAGAATTCATCACTCTACTAAAAGGAAAAACAAAACAGAACCTTGCATCCCCAACTCACTTCAAAAGGAAAATGCAGTGGTCATACATGAAAAGGTTCTCTTAGCTGGTGCTAAGTTCAGGATATTTTCAACACTTTGTAACCTGCAAACACCAACATGCACCTTCAACACACTAGGAAAGCAGCTTAACTTAGAAAATTCACCACTGGTCCGACAGACTAGGGTCCAGGTAAGGTAAGCCGGGGAGCGATTCTCTAAAAGTCTGCCTAATAATGAACAGCTTCCTCTCCTATCATCCACTATAAAAAATTAAAAGGATCATAGTCATCAAGTGAGTTAGTGAGGTTCCCTCCTCAAACAGACAGAATTTTACATGGTTTTATGAAAACCAATAGCCTGACTGATTATTCAGAACAAAGTAACACTTCTGTGAGTTGAAGTTCATACATTTAACACAGGATTCACTCTTCCACACCTAGATGGCCGCGCTTATGGATTCATCTGTTGGGGAGACATGCAGGTATCATTTGGAGGTAAGGAGATTAGGACCCTGTGGTTTATCTGGCGTCTTTAACCTATTTTTAAATACACAAATTCTCCCTAAAAGCCCCAAAGCATTTTTATTTCTACCAACCATCCAAAGCATCTATCTATGCCATAAAAAATAATCTGAAAGGTTCCCTCAGCCTTAACAACCATGCAAGCACCATGCAATAGGAGAAGACAGGAGAGCCAGGCCTAACACTGCCCCCCAAGCACAGCTGTACAACAAATGAACAGCTTTTCACTAATAATAGTATCTACTAATGTGCCTTCACTGTGCTGAACAATTTGTGTATTATCTCATTTAATCTTGACAAAGCCAATGAAGTGGTATTATTATTTTCATTTTTCCAATAAAGAACAGAGATCCAAAGAATTTAAGTAACTCACCAAAGAACAAAACTAGGATTCAAACTCAATTCTAACTCCAAAGGGCAAAATCTTGATCACTATACTACTGCAAACATGCATTCATGTTTAGCTAAGACTTAGGAAAATAATGCTAACTAGAGTTCTTGAATCCTTACTTTTTTAGCAAATTCCCGATATACTGGAGATGGTGAGAGTAATACAACAAAGACAAACAAGATTCAAAAATCTACAATCCAACGAATCCTCATCCCACTTAACTTAAGGAATCAAAAATTTACTGAATGCATGTTTTAACAGAATTTTGAATCAGTAAAATCTCAGCCCCTAAGAATTAACAGTATTTCTCAACATAAGCAGATCCAAATAGACCCACGTGGAAATAAATCATAAAATAAAATTTAATTAATTCTTTTCATTCCATTTTTTTCACAGTGCCTAAAAGTAGAATGAAATGCATTTGTTTGGAAAAAATGTTATTTAAAGAAGTGATAAGACCTCTCAAGATTCATATCACTTTTTAACACCTAACTTCCCAAAAAAAGGCAAAAGATGGCAGTAATTTCTGAAATTTGCACCACTTCAAGTAGAAATGTTAAGAATGATGGAACAATAGTAAATTGTAACTAACTAAACCAACGTATAGACCAGAAAGGTTTATAACAAAAAATACTTAAAATATAACATGTTAACAAAATTTAAAAGACAAGTCACTTACTTCTTTATATTCATTGATTAGCTTGGTGAGGCCATTCAAAAGCATTGGACCTAATGGCTTAATCTTGATTTCTGGACAACTTAAAAAAAATAGCACACATACACAAAGCAAGATAAGAATCTCATAATTACATATCATTTCAGATGATTACTTAAAATAATGAGAGACATAACTGAAATAAGTTAAAATAATCTATTAGAATCTGAAATTTTTTAAAGATAAGCAAACACGATTTCTTTCTAGGTAAGATATCCTCGAATCATTTGGTCACTTCAACAGCTTGAAAACTTTACAGTCAATAGTTCAAACAACTTACGTTATACAAATGTGATGCACAAATTGCAGGGATAATGTTCTTAATTTTGAATTTGTATTTGTACCAAAAAGTCCATCATACACCACCTGTGAGAAAGGAAGAGTGTTAAGAACATCAATTAACAATAGCAGTTCCCTATTTTCAAATGAGTCAGGTTTCAATGGTAGACGTTTTGCACTACACTTAGTTCTTCAAAATTAATGCTGTTCTTTTTAACACAGACAAACATTTTAGCTGACCAACTTAGGAAGCCAACCAGTAGCCCCAGTCAATAATCTATGGAGTAACAAACACAATGGTTGATCTTACAAGTCTGCAAAACTTGTGAGTCTACCACTAGGAGGCAACATAGAGTTCACACTGCAGTGGGCCACCACTCTGCCACTCCATGTGGCACAGGGGGCATTAGCAGATAAGATCACTTTGGGAGTATTAAGTTTCTTAATTTCATGTGGTCATTCAGAACAAATTATAATAAAATATTTTATTATATATCAGGGAAAATATCAAAATTAAAGCATTCTGCAAGTGTACAGTCAGGGTACAGGTGCTCCATGTACAGTGTAGTCATGTCTAGAAAGCCAAAAGATCACGTAGTAGATGAGTCCTGTGCAGCATCCAGAAGGTTCAGATATTAGACATCAACAACAAAGAAACCTAAACTCCTCAAATTCCTACTTTTTATGGGAAAGACAGTCTTACACTTAAAAAAAAAACCGCCATCCAGGAAAGAAGCAGTGGATGCTAAATAGGGTGGGGGGGGGGGGGCTTAAGGAAAAACTAGAGATTTACATAGCTTCAGAGCATCTCTTTGGAAGTTCTTGTGAACTAGGAAAAGAGAGTGAGCCTAGAGTGAGTGGTAAGTTACCGTCAACGGTAAATGGGCAAAAGATCATGTGCTCGGAATGCGGTTCTCTGAGAAAGATACATCACCGATGTAGTAGTCCAAGAAAAACGCATCACTTGAACCTAATTGTGAGGAATCAGAGAAACTCAAGTGATGGCCATTTGGTAAAATAACAGGCCTGCATTCTTCAAAAAGATCAACAAGATAAAAGACTAAAGAAAGGCTGAGAAAGTGTTCCAACCTAATCTTCTTTAATGAGCTATACTGATCCTGGACTAGAGCTTGTTCTGGGGGTGCCAAAAGGGACATCACTGGGACAATTGATGAACCATAGATGAGAAAACTTTGTGGCAATATTAAATTTCCTGAATGTGATAAGTGAATTGTGGTTATATAAGGCACTATCCTTTCTCAAAATTTTAAGGGGTTTAGAGAGGAAGGGGTGTGATTTTGCAACCTACTCTTCAATGGTTCAGGAAAAAAGTAAAAATATGTGAGCAAGAGAGAGAACAACAAAACAAGTGCTCTAAAATGTTTTCAAAATGGTAAATCTGGGTAAATAATATACAGTTCTTTGTACTATTCCTGCAAATTTTATGTGTCTGAAATTATCTCAAAAGAAAACAGAAAAAAAAAAAACCGCCATACTCCAGTTCCTAAAACTACTAGCAGTCTTCTGATCTTCCTGAACCATAACATGAGACCGGACACAGACTAGCACTGAGCATCTGCTGCATAATCGACCCTGCGCAAGGTAGTGCAAGATGCAAAGATAAAGACAGGCATCGCTAGCAAGGCGCTCAGTCTTGTTGAGGAGTCAAAATGTTCACACACTGAAAATGACAAAGGACAACATATAATCAAGTGCTACATTATTTGGAAGAGACTTTTTGCTTTAGAAAATTTATCTGATAATGCTATATTATATAGAATAATACAGTAAGATAATAGACTCAAAAGGATTAATTACAACATTCATGTTTTCTGAGAAAAAATAAAATTCATGGTGCACATGTTATATATGAGGAATTGTGCTGGGTGCTCTCATATGTTCAAAATCAAGGTGAGGTGATGTGTGCCTAAAGGTATTGGTGTCAGGAAAGAGGAGGCTCATCTGAATAATAACTTCAAGGATTCTGTGATTGACAAACAGGAGGAGAAGAAAGGGGTAGGGCCAACTATATAGGAGAACAGCAATGCCGTTATTAGAAATGGGAATACAAAAAAAGGGAGGAATATTTATGGGGAAGAGACAATGAGTTTGTCTTTGAATACGCAAAATTTTGCTGGACTTATTTTACAGACATAAATAACTATAAATAAAATGTACACCTACAGAATATCTGTGAATATTCTGTCACAATTTCTAGCTGCTTATTATGTGATATACTGTCACTACAACCAAATTTTCTGAACCAATATTATCAAGACAGTGTCTGGGAAACAGTGCTTAGAAAGTGAAATGGAAGCTTTGTATAATTTTGTGTTTATGGAGACACAGAAGAGCGTATTTGAAATCAGTCAAATATTAGAATGCCAGATACTGGAAATAACAGTTTATCATCTAGAAGGAGGAAGCAGCCACTTAAATAAGCCTTAAGAGGGAGAGATGCTAAGACAGAAGCCTATGTCTGCTGTACATGAACACAAAGGAGAGTGTTCTCACTCTGGAACACTCTGGGAAAGAGAGGAGAGGCAGGAAATGGGAACATTTCAGACAGGAGGTGGCATAACCGAGCAAATCCTGAAACATGAGATGTTTACCAGGCTAAAAGGGGGAGGGGAGCTGTGCCAGGCAGAGGAAGCATCTTGAGTGGAGACACAGAGCCATGAAAAGAGCATATTTAAGGAGCAACAATCTTTCTTTATTGGAGCATAATGTACAAGGCAAGGGGGTGGTGAGATATGAGACCAGAAGGGAAATAACTGCTAACTTTTCACCATTGACCGAGAACTTCGTAACTGAATGAGTACTGGCCACTGCGCTCTAAATTTTCTATTATCCCATTCAGTCTACAACATTGCTTTGAGGTAGCTGCTATTATCACACCCATTTTACAGATTTAAAAAATATATATTTTAAAGAAAACCAGAAAAAACCCTGAGGCCTATTTAAGATCAAAAGCAAATAATTAATAATAAAAATTATACTCAAATCTCTATGCCTCCAGAGTGGAGCTGGTCAACACTTGGGTAAAAGGCAAGGGCGTCTGCAGAGGGACTTATATTCCACACCAACAGAGAGGACAATTTCCAACCACAAAATCAACTCTGGTGGCAACACGGAAAACAGACTGGCTGCGGGGGCAAGACTAGAGGCAGGGAAACAAGCAGGAGACTGCTGTGATAACCCAAACAGAAGCTGACAGTCTCAGTAGCAGCATCCAGCATAGAGAGATGAAGACACGAAGACAGCAGAATCAAGAGGATTCGGCCACTGCCTTCACGGGGAGGGAGTGGCAGTTAAGGATGACTCAATTTTCCACTTCAGTGACCAAGTTTCTGGTGGTACCATTTTTGGAGAAAAGCCACTCAGAAAAACACTATTTTGAAAGGGATTATCACCATACATTTAGGGTGAATGAGAACCATATATAGTCTATATTCTATAAGAAAAATGTTTAAATCATTTCTGCAGCTAAACTTGAAATTTAAAAAAAAGACAGCCTCATTAATCTTGTTATACACACTGCCCTACCTCCTGAATATCCATTAACGCAGTTCTTTCTCTAATTAGACGTAACAGTTGTAAACAGGCTATTTTTCTCTGGAAAGAACGAATTACCTGAATGTTAGCCGGGAATGTTTCCGCAGCTTGTTTAGAACGAAGGAGATGGGGGACAATCTTTAACTTGACTCTCGTACTGACTGGGTCCCTTTTCAGCTCTGGCTTCAGAACTGCTCCCTGTTGAAAATAAGTTTGATTATAACTCACAATTTCAAAATTATTTTGAGCTGAAAAAGTCATGAGAGATCATCTAAATCAGTAGTCTCTCAAACTTTTGTTTCAAGATCCCTTTACACTCTTAAAAATTACTGAAGACTCCAAAGAGTTTTTGTTTACATTGGAATACCTATCAATATTTACATATTAGAAATTAAAACTGAAAAATGTTTAAATACTTATTCACTTAAAAATAGTACTAATAAACCCATTCCATGTTTTCATAAATAACACATTTTTAAGAAAAATATATTTTCCAAAACAAAAAACTGTACTGAAGAGTGGCACTGTGTTACATTTTCTATGAATCTCTTCATTGTCCACCTTAATAGAAGAGAGCCGGATTCTTATATCTTCTTCTGCATTTAATATGTTGTTTTGGTTAAATAACATGAAAAAAATCCAGCTTCACATAGATATGTGGTTGGAAAAGTGGAGATGATTGTAGCCTTTCAGGTCATTGTGGATATGCTTTGAAACTACACCAAAACTTGATGAACAAAAGTTTCTCAAAGGTTAGCTGCCATTTGAATTTGAAACCATATCGGTGAACTTTTGCATATTCTGTTATACTAAATTCTACTGGTCTATCTTGCAGGCTGAACGGTTCCCTTACCCCTGTATATTTCTGTAACATCACTGGTCATTTGGAAAATATTGGCTCCCTGAGTTAAGCAAAGATTTCATTATAAAAAAACAAACAAAAAAAATCACACATTAATATCATCACCAAACTCATCAGAAAAGTTGTATGTACTGACAAGCTGTCAAGCTCATTGTGATGAATACAAGTTTCCCAAAATTCTAATTTTTGCCTGAAAGCTCAACTTTTATCATTGCCAATAAATCACTGTTTTTCTTGAAGCTTCATTTTTTTCATTTTAGAGAAGGTATTTGCCAAATACCCATCTCAATAAGCAGAGTTTGCCTGTCTACTCTTCAGGTAAAATGATTTTTACTGCTTCATCAAGCATATTCTTAAGTACAGCTGAGTTTTATTCTCTCTCTCTCACCGTTGAGTGCTGACAGCGAACACGAGGATGACTGCTAGCTTGATTCAGTGACCCAGCTTTGGTCTGTGCTAGGACCCCGGCAGTTACACCAGGGCGCCACCGCTTTGGCTCCATCAGTGCAAATATCAACACAGTAAAAAAGGCAAATAATTTCTTGCCTTCATGGACCTCTAAAAGTCTCTCTGTGAGCCGACCAGGGTCACGGACCACACTCTGAGAAGCACTAATCTAATCCAACCCTTCATCTTCTACATGAAGAACACGAGGCCCAGAGAAGTTCTGTGATTAGCCAAATCTCTCCTCCCTTAGTACACGGATGTACAGCCATTCAAGACTAGAATCCAGGGGGGTCCCAATTCCCACTCACTGTTCTTTCTGCTATTTCACATTCAACTTAATCTAGCTGGAGCTAATGTGATTTTCAAAATAACTATTTACAGCTTAAAAAGCAAGCAAGCAAGCAAACAAACAATCTTTCTATGTCTGGATTTGAACTTGGAACACTTTTAAACACAGTGAACTAAATAGAGCTTATGTTATTAAGCAAACATCTTACTTCAAGGCTTCAGAAGAAACCATCTATTGTTCTAGATTCTAGACCAGGACCAACAAACTGTAACCCTATTGTTCTAGATTCTAGACCAGGACCAACAAACTGTAACCCTATTGTTCTAGATTCTAGACCAGGGTCAACAAACTGTAGCCCTGTTGTTTCAGATTCTAGGCCAGGGTCAACCACTAAAGCCCTATTATTCTAGATTCTAGAACAGCGTCAACAAACTATGGCTCACAGACCAAATCTGGCCCACCATCAGTCTTGGTAAGGCCTGTGAGTTAAGAATAGTTTACATTTTTAAATGATTTTTTAAAAATCAAAGGAATTGGGAAGGAGGTGACGTCAGCATCATGGCGGAGTGAGATTCCCTCTTTGAATCTCTGCCCCCTACGACACAACGAAAACATCATTCACATTCCAACAGAGCTCAATCAAACACTACGAAGGACTTCTGAGAAACCCCTGCTGCCATACATCTGACGGTGGAGGCGCGGGAAGCCCAGGAGGACGGGAGGAGAGGTAGGAGGTTGTACTCCCCCTCCCCAATCGATCGGCAAAAACAGCGCGGTTCGCGGACAGAGGGGGGAGGGGCGGCCCACAGCGGGGAAAACTAGCGCCATCCAGGTGCTCTCACAGACTGTCGCGAGATCCCCACGGGGAAGCGACGACGGACTGTTTAGGGGGTGTAGCAAACACCCTAACAGAGCCAGAAAGGAAACCCCCGGGTCAAGCAGGAGAAAGAGAGGACCCCTCCCCCCACACACCCGGCGTTTCAGCATAATCCCTCCGGGGGCTGCAGCCGCGCAGCCGCCTCAGAGCAAACCGCTCGCGATCTCCATCTTGTGGCAGCAGGGGGAAACTGCAGGACTAACTTTAATCATGACGGGTAAAAATAAAGCCGTCCCCGCCGGATCCTTGCGAAAATATGTCAGGGCTACAGACCAAAAGGAAAATGACAAACACCCAGAAACCAACCCTGAAGGCACAGAATTTGATAACCTGAATGAGAGAGAATTCAAAATAGCTATCATAAACAAGCTCAACGAAATACAAGAGAACACACAGAAACAAATCAACGAATTCAGGGATTATGTCACAAAAGAGATTGAAACCCTAAAGAAAAACCAATCAGAATTATTGGAGATGAAAAACAAAATGAATGAGATAGTGGAAAAAATGGAGTCTTTAAAGAGCAGAACTGACAATATGGAGGAACGAATTAGCACTATTGAGGATAGCCACGCAGAAATGCTCCTGGTGGAGGAGGAGAGAGAGCTAAGACTAAAAAGAAATGAAGAAATTCTTCGAGAAATATCAGACTCAATGAGGAAAAGCAACATAAGGATAATAGGTATTCCAGAAGGAGAAGAAAGAGAAAAAGGAGCAGAGAGTTTGTTCAAAGAAATAATAGCTGAGAACTTCCCCAACCTAGGGAACGAAAGGGAAATAACAGTGAATGAAATCAATAGATCACCTAAATATATAAACAGGAATAAAAAATCATCTCGCCACATAGTAGCAAACTTGAAGAATACCCGTGACAAGGAAATAATATTGAAGGCAGCTAAACAAAAAACCAAAATAACATACAAAGGAAACCCCATCAGGCTCTCAGCTGATTTCTCGACAGAAACTCTACAGGCTAGGAGAGACTGGAATGATATATTCAAAATCATGAAAGACAAAAACCTTCAGCCGAGAATACTTTATCCAGCAAAAATATCCTTCAAATACGATGGAGAAATAATAACTCTCCCTGATAAACAAAAGCTAAGAGAGTTCGTCACCACAAGACCCCCACTACAAGAAATGCTCAAGAAGGCCCTTAGGCCTGAAAAAAAACAAATGAGAAAGGGGATACAAAGATTTCAGCAAGGAGAAAAGCAAGGAGACTAAACCAGAACAAAGTACAGTTGGAAAACATCAAAAATTAATTCAAGCTCATCACTGGAAACACACATTCATGACACAATCTGGAATAAAGAGATAACAAATAAGGAGGGGAAGAGGTAAGGGATTGAACTGACCCAGCCTCAGGAAAAAGGAGGCATCTGAAAATGTACTTTCTTATCCAGGAGATCGCTTATATAAACCGCACGGTAACCACTAAACAAACAACCAGAAGAGAACCACACATGACAAATAAAGAGAAAACCAAGAGAATGAGCATGCAGAAATACCAAATTGAATTTGCAGTCCGAAACACAAGGGACAAGAAACGAAGGAAATGCAAAAGAACCAGAAGATGAACAATAAAATAGCAACATTAAACCCTCATATATCAATAATCACTCTAAACGTAAATGGATTGAATTCTCCAATCAAAAGACACAGAGTGGCAGGATGGATTAAAAACCAAGATCCAACAATCTGCTGCCTCCAGGAAACACATCTCAGCTCTAAAGACAAACACAGACTCAAAATAAAAGGATGGAAAACAATACTCCAAGCTAATGGCAAACAAAAGAAAGCAGGAGTAGCCATACTTATATCAGACAAAGTAGACTTCAAGATAAAAAAGGTAATGAGAGACAAAGAAGGGCAATATATAATGATAAAAGGGATACTTCACCAAGAAGACATAACACTTATAAATATCTATGCACCCAACACAGGAGCACCAAAGTACATAAAACAACTGCTAAAAAACCTTAAAGGAGATATTAACAATAACACAATAATAGTAGGGGATCTTAATACCCCCCTTACATCAATAGATAGATCATCCAGACAAAAAGTCAATAAGGAAATACTGGACTTAAATGAAAAACTAGACGCAATGGATTTAATAGATATATACAGAGCACTCCACCCAAAAAAAGCAGAGTACACATTCTTCTCAAGTGCTCATGGAACATTCTCAAGGATAGACCATATATTAGGAAACAAGGCAAACCTCTATAAATTTAAGAAGATTGAAATCATTACAAGCATCTTTTCTGATCATAATGCTGTGAAACTAGAAATCAACTGCAAGGAAAAAACTAGGAAAGGGACAAAGATGTGGAGACTAAACAACATGCTACTGAACAAGCAATGGGTCGTTGATGAAATTAAAGGAGAAATCAAAAGCTATCTGGAGACAAATGAAAAGGAAAATACACCATACCAACTCATATGGGATGCAGCAAAAGCAGTCCTGAGAGGGAAATTCATAGCAATACAAGCTCACCTTAACAAACAAGAAAAATCCCAAATAAATAACCTTAAATTGCACCTAACAGAGTTGGAAAAAGAAGAACAGACAAAGCCCCGAATCAGCAGAAGGAGGGAAATAATAAAAATCAGAGCAGAAATAAATGAAATTGAAACCAAAAAAACAGTAGAAAGGATCAATGAAACAAAGAGCTGGTTCTTTGAGAAGATAAATAAAATTGACAAACCCTTAGCCAGACTCACTAAGAAAAAAAGGGAGAAGACTCAAATAAATAAAATTAGAAATGAAAGAGGAGAAATTACAACAGACACCACAGAAATACAAGGGATTATTAGGGAATACTATGAAAAACTTTACGCCAACAAATTGGACAACCTAGAGGAAATGGACAAATTCTTGGATGCGTACAACCTCCCAAAACTGAATCAAGAAGAAATAGAGAATCTGAACAGACCAATCACAAGTAAAGAGATTGAAACAGTAATCAAAAACCTCCCAAAAAATAAAAGCCCAGGACCAGATGGCTTCCCTGGAGAATTTTATCAAACGTTCAAAGAAGATTTAGCACCTATCCTTCTCAAACTATTCCAAAAAATAGAGGAAGATGGAATACTTCCCAACACATTCTATGAGGCCGACATCATGCTGATACCAAAGCCAGACAAGGACAATACAAAGAAGGAAAACTACAGGCCAATATCGCTGATGAACATAGACGCAAAAATCCTCAACAAAATATTGGCAAACCGAATACAGCAATACATCAAAAAGATCATACACCACGATCAAGTGGGATTTATACCAGGGACACAGGGATGGTTCAACATCCGCAAATCAATCAACGTGATACACCACATTAACAAAATGAAGAATAAAAACCACATGATCATCTCAATCGATGCAGAGAAGGCATTCGACAAGATCCAGCATCCATTTATGATAAAAACTCTCAACAAAATGGGTATAGAAGGAAAGTACCTCAACATAATAAGGGCCATATATGACAAACCTACAGCAAACATCCTACTCAACGGGGAAAAACTGAAAGCCATTCCTTTGAGGACAGGAACAAGACAAGGGTGCCCACTCTCACCGCTCTTATTCAACATAGTACTGGAAGTTCTGGCCAGAGCAATTAGGCAAGAAAAAGGAATAAAAGGACTCCAAATAGGCAATGAAGAAGTGAAACTCTCACTATTTGCAGACGACATGATCCTATACATAGAAAACCCCAAAAATTCCATCGGAAAGCTACTAGAAACAATCAACAACTACAGCAAAGTGGCAGGGTATAAAATCAACTTACAAAAATCAATTGCATTTCTATACACTAATGATGAAAAAACAGAAAGAGAACTCAAAAAGACAATCCCATTTACAATTGCAACAAAGAGAATAAAATATCTGGGAATCAATTTAACCAAGGAGGTCAAAGACCTATACAATGAAAACTATAAGACACTATTGAAAGAAATCGAGGAGGACATAAAGAAATGGAAAAATATTCCATGCACATGGATTGGAAGAATAAATATAGTTAAAATGTCCATTCTACCTAAAGCAATCTACAGATTCAATGCAATCCCAATCAGAATCCCAATGTCATTCTTCACGGTAATAGAACAAAAACTACTGAAATTCGTATGGGGCAACAAAAGAGCCCGAATAGCTAAAGCAATCCTGAAAAAAAAGAACAAAGCTGGAGGCATCACAATCCCTGATTTCAAAATATACTATAAAGCTACAGTAATCAAAACAGCATGGTACTGGTACAAGAATAGACACACAGATCAATGGAACAGAATTGAAAGCCCAGAAATAAAACCACACACCTATGGACAGCTAATCTTCGACAAAGGAGCAAAGAACATACAATGGAGAGAGGGAAGTCTCTTCAATAAATGGTGCTGGGAAAATTGGACAGCAACATGCAAAAGAATGAAAGTAGACCATCTCCTATCGCCATATACAAAAATCAATTCAAAATGGATCAAAGACCTGAAAATGAGACCTGAAACTATAAAAATCTTGGAAGAAAATATAGGCAGTACACTAATTGCGATTGGACATAAAGGGATCCTTTCAGATTCCATGTCTACCCAGACAAGGGAAACAAAAGAAAAAATAAACAAGTGGGACCTCATCAGACTAAAGAGCTTCTACAAAGCAAATGAAACCAGGATAAAAATGAATAAACAACCCACCAGCTGGGAGAAAATATTTGCAAATCGTTTGTCTGACAAGGGATTAATCTCAGTAATATACAAAGATCTCATACAACTGAGCAACAAAAAAACAAACAACCCGATCAAAAAATGGGCAGAGGATATGAACAGACATTTTTCCAAGGAAGAGATACAGATGGCCAATAGACACATGAAAAGATGTTCAACATCACTAATCATCAGGGAAATGCAAATCAAAACTACACTGAGATATCACCTTACACCGGTTAGAATGGCTATAATCACCAAGACAAATAACAACAAATGCTGGAGAGGTTGTGGAGAAACGGGGACCCTCATTCACTGCTGGTGGGAATGCAAACTGGTGCAGCCTCTATGGAAAACAGTATGGAGAGTCCTCAAAAAATTAAAAATAGAAATACCGTATGATCCAGCAATCCCACTCTTGGGCATCTACCCAATGGACGTGAAATCAACCATCACAAGAGGCGTATGCACCCCTATGTTCATTGCAGCATTATTCACTATAGCCAAGAAGTGGAAGCAACCCAAGTGTCCCTCAACTGAAGATTGGTTAAAGAAGATGTGGTATATACATACAATGGAATACTACTCAGCCATAAGAAAAGACACAATTGTCCCATTTGCAACAACATGGAAGGACCTAGAGGGTATTATGTTAAGTGAAATAAGCCAGAGAGAGAAGGACAGACACTGCATGAACTCACTCATATATGGAATATAAGTGAACACACGGACAGAGAGAACTGATTGGTGGTTACCAAGGGGAAGGGGGGTGGGGGGGGCACAAGGGGTGAAGGGTTACATCCACAAGGTGACGGACAAAAATGTACAACTAAAACCCCACAGTGTTATAAACTAAGATATCAATAAAAAAAAAAAAAAAAAAAAAAAAAATCAAAGGAATTGGGGCTGGCCCAGTGGCATAGTGGTTAAGTTCACACACTCCACTTCGGCGGCCCGGGATTCACATGTTCGGATCCCAAGCACGAACCAATGCATCACTTGTCAAGCCATGCTGTAGCAGCATCCCATAAAAAGTAGAGGAAGATGGGCACAGGTGTTAGCCCACAGCCAATCTTCCTCAGCAAAAAAAAAAAAAAAGAGAGAGAGAGAGAGAGAAGGATTGGCAATGGATGTTAGCTCAGGGCTGGCTGATCTTCCTCACAAAAAAAAAATCAAAAGAATACTCCTCCTCCACAGGACATGAAAATCATATGAAATTCAAATTTAAGCATCCATAAAGTTTTGATGGCACACAGCCATGTCAAACAGTTACATGTTGCCTATGGCTGGTTTCACGTTATGGCAGAGTTGAGATATTGTAGCCTCAGAACCATATGGCCAGCAAAGCCTAAAATATTTACAGAAAAAGTTTGCTGATCTGTAATCTAGACAACATATCATCATTATTTAAGCACCTGAATTGAAAACACCGATCAGGTAAACTAAGTTACCAGAAGATTTCAATCCGCCTAGAATAGCATGGCTTAAAACTAGTATTTCCTATAGCATAGGTTCAGCTTAAATCAAACTAACTAGGAGAAAATGTTCAAATATAGAAAGCTCATGTCAACACAATGCTTTTTATGGTGATGTGAGAATAAACCAAAACGACCTACCTCTTTTGTCTTCAGTGGTATATCTCCAAGGTATACCTTGTACATCTTATTAATGACGGCAGGATTATTCCAGTCAATCAAGCTACAGAAGGTTTCAACAAAGCTTGTTAAAATTATTATTTTTTCTCCCACTTCGATGATTTCAAAAAATCATAGCCCCAATATTTGTTACCAAAAGAAAATGTTAGAAACACACAAATGAAATGGGCAAATGATATTGTACAAGAGAAGGAAAAGGATTAACTTCTCTCAAAGTTAGTTTCTAAACAGAAAAAAAAATAAAAGTCACTTATCCCACCTTGATTCAATACATCATTGTATCCAATGGCCCAATCGGGTACCACACAAGAAAACTGGACTGTAGTCCCCTCTCAGGGCCAATGCCAAAGAGCAGTTCCAACAGGGCAGAATTACACTACACTTGTTCAAAGAGCTCTGAGGCACGATTCTTCTGCTTAACCACGTCAAAATTCAAAAGTGATAAGTTACAAAAAAAATTTTACCCATTAAAGCCACAACCCACGGCAGCTTGCAGCCCATCACATTTCTCTGATATTGTGTCACTATGATTCCCAGCATCCCCCTCTTCCTTATCTACCAGCACACACTTGCAGCTTTAGCTCCTAATTCTACAGAGCAGTCACGCTGCCATTAGTCACTATGACTTGTCCCTGCTTGGGCCGCACAATGAGGTGAATTAGAATATACCGTGACTGGTGCTTGACACCCACCCTCTGCAGCAACCCCCATCCCATCCCAGCAATAATGCAATCCTGTATTTCACTTGATTAGTGAGATTTAACCATTCTATTTTCTCTCTGCCGTCTGACACTGGTTCTGCTTTCAAGCTATGCTGTATTTGTGCAAACACAATTTATCATGCTGCTTTGACTGTTTTTCTAATCCATCTCTTCTTTCGTAGTTTATCAATCTGCCTCTTCTTTGGATAGCTACAATTCCATTATCCTGAAAGACATTCTACAATTCTATTTTAGTTATTATTCACCTACATCCTTCCTCAGCTGATTGCCACTAACTAATCCTCAAGCTCCACCTTTGTTTCCCTTCTATAAACAGTACAGGTTTGGCAATTTTTGACAAAACACATACATACACACTTGAGTAAAACAAACTGAAAACTTAATAGTGGTTAACAAATAAGGGTAAACCTCACTGTTTCTTCTACTTTTCATCTTGCCATCTTTCTAGTTTTAGTTTTGATTAATTTGTTGTGAAAATTCAGAAACAAATAATATAGAAAATAAAATTCCTTATAATCTACACCATATCCTTTCAGTAACCACTAACTTTGGTGTATCTTTTTCTAGACTTCTTTCCTATGCCCGTAAAATAAGTGGATGGGTATGCAGGTAGGTAGATAAAGAAACAGATAGATGCATCACTTTAAGAGATATTTTGGGGTTTTGCTTTAACAAAATGGGATAATATCTAAATATTGTTCTCAACCCACTTTTTACTTCTTAACAATGTTAGATTATTTTACGGAAAAATACATATACTTGTTTTAATAGACAAAAATGAAACTAATTAGAATACTTAAGCACTACATTTATATTTCCAACAATACAATTCACTATATGGTGTAAAGAGTGGGAACAGTTCAAACACAAGAAGTTTTAAGGCAAGATTCTTTGATACTTCAAAACCAAATAAATTTCTTTGAAAAGGATACCAGGAAGATGCAGTTATAAGCAGCATGAAGGAATTTTAGACTTGGGAGGAAGGTTAAGTACAGTCTAGTCCAACTTTCTTATTTTACAGAGTCCAACGCCTGGCAAGGTTAAAGGAGTCTTCCAAATTCAGTCAATCAGCAAGAGGCATGACCGGAATTAACTCCATGACAAACACGCTCCTCCTCTGTGCCACCCCATGTGCCCTTGAGGGGTAAGCCTTTGTTTACCACCACCACACACACATAGTTTGCTTATATTTCAACAAGCAAACCAAGACACAATGATGTTAATTTCCCTCTTCTGTTACACACCCTTGTATTGGTTTCTTTGGAGAGGGAAAACTACAAGATATGCAACCTTTATAAAGCTTTATTACCTTATCCACATTCCACTGTCTTCTAGCATGTTATTACATTAAAACAAATTCAAACAGGAACTATTCCACAATTTGATATTTTTCAACAAAGTATCTTCAACTTTTCATGTTATTCTTTAGTCTTTGCACATGTCATTTTTTAAATCAGTACACATATCCTTTTGTATTCTACTTTATTCATTTGCCATTACTTGGGGGCAATTTACATGTTGCTTTATTATTTTTATAATTATTTTGGCAGATATATAATATTCCACCTAGTTATACACAGTTAATTTACTCAACATATTTCCCCATTGTGGAAATATGAATGTTTTCTTTTTTTTTTTAGAATTATAGGAAATGATAAAATGAGCACAACCATAACATGTTTCTAAATATAATCTTTTTCTTTTGAATGATTCTCTTGATAAATTTCCAGAAGTAAAATTTAGATAAAGGATTATGAATATTTTTACAGTTCATTTACCACGAACTGCTTTCAAAAAATTATTTCAATTTATAATGCCAATCAACAAGGTATAAGAATAGCAGTTTCAACAGACACGTAAATGGAATAATCAACTGTTACACAATTTTATTTACCAATAGGTATAAATTGGTATACCATTGTTCTATTTTACTTTGATTTAATTTCTTACAGCAGAATATTTTCTATGAGACTATTTACTATTTGTATTTTCTCTTGTGTGAAATCTATTCAGCACCCCTTTTCATGGGACCTGATTTTCACTGTATGAACCATAATACCTACACACCCTTTATTAAAAATAATCTCAAATGGTTTAAGAAAGAGGAAGAATCAAAAATAACTAACTTCTGGGTTTTGACATTTTTCTTAACATCAGTTCTTTAAGTTCATTTACGTAGCCAAAGGTCTCATTTCTTATGGTAATATTCCTAACCCATTCCAGTTCTAAGCTGCTTCTCCAAACAGCTTTTCTGCTTTGTCTTGATACAGAATTCTGCTCTTTAGCACACTGTCTTTATTACAAACTAGGTATATTTCATAATCTCATAAACTGAATGTCTCATTACACAAAATCCTCAAAGAACAAATATGTGCAGAGCAAGCTTTTAGAAATCCAGCTTCTTTTCAATTTTGAAAGTTTACAAGGGACGTGGTTTACCTCTGCTTGCTTTTCAACTCTAGGTCAGCTGCCGTCGCAACACTGTGGCGTGTGTCACTAGAAGCAATCACGAGGTGGAGGACAGCCTCCAGTTCAGGCACCTGCTCAGCTTCTATGAATTTCACTATACCCAATTTGCACTGTAGATAAACGAAGGGAAGGAAAAACAGTGATCAGAGAAACAAAGACCACCAACAAAAAATATTGTTTAACATATCAGTATGGTCATAAACCAAGGATTAATAGCAACAACAGCAGCAGCTCCTATTTAGGCTTACAATGTGCCAGGGACTGTACTAAATGATAATATATTCATTTCATTTAACCCTCACCATCAATGAGATAAGTATTATATGCCCATTTTTCTGATGAGGAAACTGAGACAAGGCTTAAGAGAATAAGACACATGGTAAGTGATGAAGGCAAGATTCAAACCCAAGTCGCTTAGACCCCAAGACCATGATGATACACAGCCTTCCTACTTAGGTTACACAGCCTCTCTAGAATGATGAAGCCTTGAATTAAAGTCCAAATTTGGAGCCTCCAGGTAAGAGAGTGGTACATTAGGAATAAAGTGCTTCATGGATTGTTTTGACACTTCAAAAAGAACTAAATAACTCACATTCCATGGAGTTCCACTCTGTTAACATACTAATTCTGTCCTCAATATTCTTACACACTGAACACAGTATAATTTCAAACATACTCCAGTCAATGCAAGTGAAATTCTAATCAAGTAGTATTCAATCTAATTGACTGGCTAAAATGAAACACAGACTAAAGAGAGATTCTGCTTAGAACTTCATGCAATGTGAAGGAGCTATGAATTTCACTACAAGTAACTCTATTTAGGATAAATATATCTGAAAAGTAACACTTCATCTTTACCTTTAAAAATCAGTTACATAACCATTCTTATGTATACAAATTAGGATTGGTAAAGTTGACAATTATTAAATGACAAAGGATGCAATTTAAACAGGTACACAAACAGATCATAAAAATGCCTGCCTTCCCTCCCCTTGTTTAACACAACTTATTTGTAACAAGAGCTACAATAGAAAAGACTCAAATATTTACTTAAGCCATAAAAAGAACAGTTAT
Organism: Tapirus indicus; assembly: GCA_031878705.1. Lineage (NCBI taxonomy): Eukaryota > Metazoa > Chordata > Mammalia > Perissodactyla > Tapiridae > Tapirus > Tapirus indicus. The sequence goes on from CM062929.1 coordinate 15,797,831, forward strand.
GGAAGTCAACTACACAAAGATACAAACAAAAAAATGTGCAAAGAAAACAGAAAACCATACTAAGGCCCAACAATAGGAGACGAATTAAAAAACTACTGTGGTTTACATATAACTAAATTTTATACAGACATTAAAAAGGATGACATTTTTTAAAAACCTGATGTACTGTTAAATGAAAAAAGTGAACTACAAATAATGTATTAAATGATACGTAAAAATGTATTGTGTAAAACTCTATTTGTGTACACACACACACACACACACACACAGAAAGCAGTCTGTAGACGAATGACTAAGTGGGGTGGCAGGATTTCAGGTAATTTTTAATTTCTCTTGATAATGTTCTATACTACTCGAATCTTTACACTGTCATTAACTTTATCACTAGAAAAAAATAAAAGCTGTTTTAGCTGAAAGAAAAATATGTAAAACAAAAGAGATATTTAAAAATTAGAGAAAAACAGCTTTCATCCTTGAAACTATTCACTTTAACACTAGATTAAGAAATTGACAAAAGGCATACAGAGGCCCTGAGAAATTAGCAAATGATGACCAATATAAGATTACAATTTAATGTTAACAATTATTCTCCCACAATTACAGCTTTAGCCCTCAGAGAGACCTAGATTCAGAGCCCAACACTAGGAGCGAGACTGTGGTAAATCTCAAAACCTCAGTTCCTTTCACAAAATGGAGCTAACAATTTCTAGACCTCCTGGGGTTGCTGCGAGGATTAAATGAGAGAGTGTATTCGAAGTACTCAGTATAGCGCCGGTCACAGATCACACTGCATGAAGAGTAGCTTCTGGTACTATTCACCTTTCTTTCTTACTTGTGTTATGGTTTAAGGAGAAGAAAACCTATAAAACACGAAGCAGCAAATCTAATCAAACTGAACCCTCGCTGAACAAACCACTCTATCAATTTGTGAGTGGCAAGAATGCCCCACTTGCCTTTTTCCCTCTCCTGGGAACAGTTTCCATCAGCGGTCACTTACATTCCCAAAAGGAAAAGGATCAAATCATTGAGACTGCCATGGAGAGACAAAGGAAGGATTGGAAGACCAACCCATGTGGCTTGAATTCCAAAATGATTACATACTGATCTCGTCTGTTCTCCCCTGAGGTGTCTGATGACACAGACACCGTGAGGCACCTTCTCTGTAGAGCACCAAGCTTTTTTAAAAGCTGCTCAGAGAACATCTGTGCCCTGTTTAAATCCAGAATAAAATTCTTAATGCCAATTTTAAATTCCCAGGAAGAAGTATAAAAGGGAGTCATCTTTTCTCCCATATTGTCACTTCTGAGTAGAGAAGTTCGTCACTTGAAACAAAACGTACAGCCCTAAAAAGCTGAATAATGGAAGACAAATTGTATTTTAACTGCACCAAAGCAGCTAGATGATTAAACCTATAATTAAAAACTAAAATGAAACAAGTTAAATATTCTCAATTTATAAGTGCGTTGTATTTTATACTTGAAATACGTTAAGCAATATTAGAAAAACTGAAGAGCGGTTCCCACTCCTCCCTTTCCCTGGGGCTTTAACAAATAACCGACATGATGAAGAGAACACATTACATCAATCACTCCTTTCAAACAGATTTCATCAGAGAGCCTGAATACACTGCAGTTATGCTACACCTGCTGTCACGGTCTTCATGGGGGCTAGCGTACAGTTTCACTACGAGCAAGTGTGTGATACCTGTTCCAACTGTTCAGGTGTCCATGGGTTATCACCAATAACTCGCTTAGCTGCATAAAAGCTCATTCCTGGGGGAGGCTGTGGTATTCCAGAACCTCCCCCACTATTTGAAGAAGAACCCTGTGCTGAAGATGAATTTTGGCGACTCTGGGATTCATTTAACACATATCTGGAAAGGAAGTAGAAAATTAAGCCCTCTATTAAAACAACTACATACACATGCATATATAATACCGTCAATTATATACTTTCCTCCCACAGAATTTTTCAGAAGAATGAACACTTGAAATTAAAATTTCATCATAAAATTTTAAAAGTATCTAAAAAACACAACTACTTCTTCAGCAAATTAACCATAAGAGTACATCTGCTCAACTTGGTTACGAATGAACTGTAACAGTTATTAACAATGAATATAAATATTTTATTCACTCTCAATCTATACACAATTGTTCTAAGAGCCACTGTGGACCCACTGCATTTTGAGTTTTAGTTGACAAATATAGAGAAAGGTTTAGTGACTCTAAAGGAGGTTAAAAAAAAACTCTTGTTCTATACCCGAAGTACAGAATATTTTTACAGTCACTCCCATTTCTGTTAAGCTGCAATTCACCTTCAACTCTCTGTGAACTCCTTACATCCCTGCATTAGAAAACCCACTGAAACCTCCAAACCACCTACCACACAAGCATATAATGCCCCAAAAATGAAAAAATTCAAAAGAGCCCAAAGAGGAAAAGTCATAATAAGAATTAGTTTTTCCCACTGTATGTTCAAAGTCCCTTGCAGCTACTTATTTATTAATCATTCTATTTCATGTTTAGCTTCTGTAGATTAAAAATAAGATTTCTGGTAAATTCGTTTTGATCCAATTAAACTGGTGTTCCTCATCAATAAAATGAAAATTTTGATATAAATATTAATTCAAGTCCCTTCAAACTCTAAACTTCTATGCTGACAAATTATCAGACTGGATATTAAAATAAAATACTCATTATAATAAAAATTAAAGAAAACATTTGGAGCCTTGATACCATAGTAAATTATTTCACATTACTTATATGCCATATTCATTTAATTCCTAAATTCATCTATTAAAAAAACTGTTAAGGAATCATTTTAATATCTTTATATAAACAAAGCAAATTCTAACTGGTAAGAAAAATATGAGGAATCACTGGCTTGGGTACATTATGTGCCTAAGGTAAATCTGGAGTTCAAAATTTATTTACAAAAGCCATGATCATCTGCCAATTCTGGCTGCTGCTTGATTTAACAACTATAAAAGGAGGTTTTCATTTATTTCTAAGTTATAGCAAGACTGGTGGCAGTAAGTGAATCAATCAATAATTATTGAACAGCTAACACTGCATAAAACACCACGCTAAGCCCAAGACAGAGGAACGCCAGGATTACTGGAACACCAGTAAGACTGAGTCTCTGCCATCTGGAACAAGCTGGGACAACAGCACAACACATGTTACAGCATTTGACATGTCATCAGATGACAAAGAAACCACAGAGAAATAAGAAATGATATGACAGAAGTAGAGGAAGTGAGCAGAGAGAGGTAGCGGAAGTGTGTGAAGGTCCGGAAAAGAAAGCCACCGAACAAGAGGGGTAGGGGCAGAGCAAATTGGAGAGGAAAGAAATTGTACAGCATGAACTCTCTTGCGCCCAGATTGAGGGACAGATGATATGGAGCCCCACGTGCCAAGCTTATAGTGTATACTACATTTTGATCGGGGAGAAACATAATGAAAGCACCATTTAAAAAATATCTCTGGCATCAGGACTTCCTAAAAGATAAGTAGGCTTGAAGCAGATCACAACCTAGGCACTATGCCAGGGACCCAAGCTAGAAAAAATAGTTCTTGACTTCAAGGAGTTCCCCATCTATTAGAGAAAATGGACAGGTCACCAATGAGATAAAAATACAAAGTAGCAGGCCAGCCCCAGGGACCTAATGGTTAAGTTCCGTGTGTTCTGCTTCAGCGGCCCAGGTTCGGATCCCAGGCATGGACCTACATCACTCAGCTCAGTGGCCATGCTGTGACGGCAGCTAACATACAAAATAGAGGAAGACTGGCACAGATGTTAGCTCAGGGTGAATCTTCCTCAGCTAAAAAGCAACAAAACACAAAGTAGCAATATAGATGGGTGTTTACTGTTAGGAGGACATGGAAAATAGTGTCCTTTGCCTAGGGCAAGAAATTTATGTCAGAGAGACACATAGTTGACATCTAAGCTAGTTTGAGATGCTTTTCCAAAGTGGTTTTTTTGGCTGTTGTTTGTTATTTTCTTTCTTTTTTGATGGGGAAGCATTCTAAGCAGAGAGAACTGAATTCTCTTAAACATAGAAAGGCCAGGGCACATAAGAGTGCATGAAATGCATGAGTATATGTAATGACTGGAAAATAATAGCCCGAGGATTTTAAGGTGTGACCTGGTAAGATCTGTGTTTTAAAAATCAGGAAATTCTATGGCAGTGCAGAGTTTTGAAGAAGTGCAGCTGGTGAGAAAGTCGAGACAAGAGTTGACAGGAGCCAAAGCTGGATGGTAGCAGTGGGAATGGTTCCAGGACCCATCAAGGAGGAGGGAGGAGATATTATGGAACTGATGTTGTAGCAACAAGAAAGAGAAAAGCTGGAGGCAATTTATCATTGTATGCCTACATGGCTAAAAGAATCATCACAGCACTTATCGTAATTAAAGAAGGGGAACTATTTTTATGGGGAGAGACTGATTTTAGCTTGGACAGATTGAGTCTGAAATCACAACACAACTCCACACCTAAAGGTCAATAAGCAGTGGGGCTGGAGTTTAGGAGAGGTCAGGGCTGCAGTAAAAAAAGAATCTGAGACATCCATTTTTCAAGCAAAAGTTGAATCATTTAAAATAGTACTTAACTCCACAGTCAAAGCAGTCAAGAATGAGGTTGCCTTGTTTTGTTTCTATTTTTTTACTCACCCATAAGGCATCAGAAGGACATCCAGCATGAAGTCCAAAAGCAGCTGCACAGTCTTTGGTTTCTCAGCAAGATTAAACGGAGAAGCTGATTTTGATGATTCAACAGGGTATTTCATGTGAAAAAGGGTTGGTATTAAAAGATGCATTAAGCTGAAAAAACAATTACATTTATTGCAACTACTTTAAAAAATAAGGTTTTTATACATGCAAATAACAGACAAAACAAAAGTCACATAACAAAAAATGGCAAATGTAGTCAGGGCCATTCATTTTCAATACCACTATTACAAAGTCCTGACTGATCTAGGGACTGGCCTAGATCTCTTTCTTATTGAAAGCTCAGTATATTGAGTGATAACTGGCAGTTAAGCAGTCTGACTTACCACCAAAAACACTGAAAAAAATGTACGTAATACAGGCTCAGTGTTAATACCTGAAGTTACCACAAGAGATTTTATATTAAACCTTAGGTAAAGTTCAACTTATAATATGTCCTTTCAATAAAATTTTTTTCAATAAAATTTTATTTTAATTAAAATAAAGTGATTCTAAATCTAAAAAAATTAAAAATCAATCATGTCAATATTTGGAATACAATGTGAAAATTTCCACTATGTGAATTTAAGTAACACAGCTTCAGTAACTCCTTCTTTCACTACACCTTTTGCTATTCTTCAAACACGTGAAAACAATTTCAAACAGTGCTCGTAATGTTTATTCATTTTATTCGTATGTATCTGTATTACGGTCTCACTTTTAGAAATATAAATGCTCTAAAAAGTAAACTGAAAACGTTATTTAACTCCATCTTTCCTCCACAATTTCTGTACTCTTTCTGATGATTTTCACCCCTACAGGGTTACGATACAGAACTCTGAGCTAAGCCTAGAAACTAAGGATGTTATCTAAACCTTTTCAGTCTCCAATTCCTACATTAATATAAACAAGTGATCTGTTCCTTAAGAAAACTGCCCTGAAATTTTATATCCTCCAAGCCAGAAATGTTTTGATGAAAAGCATTTTATAACTCTAATTTGTGCAATCACATGAAATCAGCTTTTTCGAAATAATTGCCCCCCCAAAATGCATTTAAATTGAGAAAAATGTTAGTTGTGCACACTTTTCAATATGCTCACATCAAGAAATTATATAACAGTTATTAACAAAATGATAACATTGAGGTAACACAGAAAATTCAACTATTTGTCAGCTGAAAGAGCTCAAGATTTCACATTCACCCAAGTGAAACCAAACGTGCAAACCTATTTTTGAAAGGCAGCTGATGACTCTTGCAGGTGAGAGAGAAGATAACTGAGGAAAGCATACCTATCCTGCTGGGGCTGCGGCTTCCCTTCCATGGCAGTAAGAAGCGTGGGGGCCAGTTCACATTGTTTTTCCACTGGTAGGCGGGGATAGCCCATCTTAACATAAATTATAGTAAAATTCTAACGCAATGAGAGAAAAGCAAGTAAGTGTGAAGGAAACACTCTAGAATTTCAACAAAAACATATGGTTGATAACTTAGGGAGTTACAACAAGGAAATCACATCCCCGCTCCATATGTTTACCATTAGTTTATTACAGCTTGACCAACTATTATATCTCAGAAAGAATTCCAGCCCCACTCATTCAAAATGCTTGCTTTAAAATGGGCTTCATGTGAGGGAACATGACCTAATTTAAAGCACTCATGTATACATATATCAAATCATCACATTGTCCACTTTATATATATACAGTTATATTTGTCAATCATGCCTCAATAAAGCTGGGGGGAAAATAAAGCACTCATGTATGCAATAACTTTTCGCTGAAAAGAAAAAATAATCATTTGATCTAGTTAAACCTACATACCACACATTAGCATCAGATATCCCAGCTTGTTGCATTAATCCTTTCAAGCTAAGAGGAGACCACCTGCTAAATCCCAGCCTGCCGTTTCCCCACTGGTCAATTACTACAACAGCCTTAGTACATTGCAGCACTCCGCCTCCTCACTCCAATAACTGAGCAACAGATGATGATCCGAGAGAAACTGAGTCGGGTGTTTGTACCACCATAATCCATGCGAATGCCTCATTTTAAGCAAAGCATAAACGCATATATCTGGATTTATACATAAGATTTGCTTTTCTGAAGGATCCTTCACTTTACAACAGGCTTCATAGGGTTATTCCTTTAATGACATTCTATTTGGAAGTTTTATTGGCACACAGTGTTTCTATTTGCTTAAAGAAAGGAACACCTGTAATGGAGCTGTTATGTCCAGAGCAGGCACAGACGAGATGTCTGGACCAGTGGGTGTCTCCAAAGATTTGGAATCTAGATGTTAGATAAGTTCTTGGGGGCCAGCCTGGTGCTATAGTGGTTAAGTTCACATGCTCCGCTTCGGCAGACCAGGGTTCACAGGTTCTGATCCCAGGCGCAGACCTACGCACCACTCAAAGCATGCTGTGGCGGCATCCCACATATGAAAAACAGAGGAAGACTAGCACAGATGTTAGCTCAGGGCAAATCTTCCTCAGCAAAATAAATAAATAAATAGATGTTAGATAAGTTCCAACAGATGCTGCCTCAGTGCTAGGAATAACATGGCCAGGAAAAGAACATCACCCGTCATCACATAGCATCAACATTTTTTACATTTAATCTTCATGAAGACAACAATTTAACAGGAATATTTCTTACCAGCCTCAGTTTACTCCACTTTTAAGAAGCACACCTTTCTGAATGTATATATTTCAATTTTTTTAATACAGTCTTCCCATCTTTTCTTGCCATTTACCCTTTCTTCTTCTATCATCCTTTATTCATGCCTATACTACATAACCCTTCTCTCTATTCAGACTGGTCTCATATAATCTTTCACTAAGAATCAAATCTTTTTTTTTACATCAACATACCTGACAAGCCATTTCACCAACATCCTTCGGCCCAATGTAAACGGCCATGCCTTATCCTTTCCTACAATTTCCTCTAAGGTAATATTTCCTCTGGATTGGTACTCAGCGGAAAAACAGTATGTCATTTAAAGAAAAACATCTCATGTTTCATTTAGAAATAGTCTAAGGTGAAATTCTAAACTTGCCAATATACTGATGACATCTAATACATCTTATGAAAGAAAACTTACCGTTAAGTCAGAAAATATTCTAAGAGAACACTCACTGTGACAAAGGAAACTGCAGCAGGATCCTGGTATTGAACCAACAGTGTCTCTACTGGAAGCTGTATTTTGGGGCGGCTTTTTATACGCTTATTCAGATGGACCAACAGTTCCATTACCTAAAATACAGAGAGATATAAACTGAAATTACTGATCACATCTTAAAAACAAATTCGTTTCTCAAAAATTACTTACTTTGGTGAATAGTAGCTACTTTGTTCTTTTAAAGGACATAAATTTGACATCCGAGAAAGGCAGTATAGAATATCAGTCTTGTTTCAAAATGCTATCCCCCAAAGTTGAGATTCCAGATGGGCCTATACTGAGGCACAGTCTCCCAGAAGACCTGTGAACAAATGACTGCAACACACCGTGCTATGGACCGAATGTTTGTGTCTCCCCCAAATTCATATGTTGAAGCCCTAATCCCCAATGTGATGGTTTGGGGGGGTAATTTGGTTTGTATGAGGTCATGGGGATGGAGCCCCCATGATGGGGTTGGTGTCCTTAGAAGGGGATGAAGGGATCAGAGTTCTCTCTCTCTCCACCACGTGAGGATATAGCAAGAAGGCAGCTCTCTGTCAACCAGAAATAGTTCCCGTACGAAGAACCCGACCATGCTGGCACCCTGATCTCAGACTTCCGGCCTCCAGAATTGTGAGAAGTAAGTGTTTGTTTTTTAAGTCACCCAGTCTATGGTATTCTGTTATAGCGGCCCAAACTGATTTAAGAGAAATGTACAAGATACTATGGGTTTCCAGAAGAGAAAGTGTCTGCCAGATCAGACAGGAAGTGACAGGAACACTGAGTCCTGATGACCAGATAAACTTCCCAGCAGAGACTCCATTAGAAGAAGGCATAAAGGTCGAAAAGAACATGGCGCACTGCACTGGACTGAAACCCAGAGCCGTGAGAGAGAAAAGCAGGACCCAGATTACAAAAAGATCCAGGTAAAATGCTGAGGAATTTTTACTTTATTCTAAAGACCATCTGATTTTACTAAAGAGTTTTAAGTAATAGCTGTTAAATGAATGATAATAATCATAAAATGGCTGACATTTATCAAGCAGTTTCTATGCGAAACACACTTGTGTGTAGCACTTTGCATTCCTTCTCTCATCTGATTCTCACAACACCCAAAGAGGTGGTATTGTCATTCCCATTTTACAGGTCAGGAAGCAGAGGCTCAGGGAAGTGAAGTTAACTGTCCAAGGACGCAGAGCAAGTGGCACAGTCAAGTTCTGACTCCAGAGCCCATATTTTTAACCTTTTCAAACACCGATAGTTGAGCTCAATTTATCTGAAGTGTCCGTCAGCATGAGACATCCCCTTGGGACCCCTGATACCTTACAGAGACCTAGAAACTTGCATTTCCATGCAGACTTCATCCAAACTTCCTACCTGGTCCAGACCTGTGATACAGCTGGATGACAGGGAAACGAATCAGGAGGAACCAGGCTAAAGGAAACAGCCCTCTTTTGACAACCTAATCTAGGCTGATTCCCAGAAGGACTCTGTGGAAAATCATTACTGATGGTGACACACAATCATGTCCGCAATTACACGCTTTCTTTTTTATGATAAACTTTTTTGAAGTTTTAAATGGATAACTACTTAATTTTCTTCTAGCAATATTATCACCTGAAATATTGATTAATTTCCTAAGTTTGGTTATTCACTGTTGGAATGCTCTATAAACCCATAAAAATCAAGAAATCCACTGAACCCCTGGCTACCTAGATAACAGTTAACCTCTGTCAGTAAGACTATAGAATTACCAGCCTCGGGTGTATAGTATTTTGTCCATATGAGTTCTCCTTATTACTCATTCATTTGTATTTATTTATTCATTATAAACTTTTTAATTGACATATCACATATAGCTAAAGTGCATAATTGAGAGTGTACAGCTCAATAAATTTTCCCAAAGTAAACATACCTATGTAACCACCGGAACCCCAAAAGCCCTGCACCCCATGCCGTCCTACTCACGAAGCCCTCTTCCCCACAGGTAACCACTATCTTGACTTCTAACACCATTTGTAAATGTATATAAATGGAACACACAGGGTGAACTCGTGTCTGAATGTTTTTCATTCTACATTATATTTGAGATTCGTCCATGTTGTTGCTCATAGCGGTGGTTCACTTTCATTGCTCTAGTGGAAAAATACCCCAATTTACCCATTCTCCAAGTGACAGACATTAGATTATTTCCAGTTTGGGCTATTATGAGTAATGCCGCTTTGCACATTCTTAGATACGCTTTTCGGTGCACATATATACACATTTCTGTTGTATATAAACTCAGGATTGGAAATGCCTGGTCATGGAATATGCATATGATAAGCTTTAGAATATTTCCAAACCAGTATAATCACTTACGCTTCCACCAGCAGTCGACAAGAGCTCCAGCTGCCCTACATCCTTGTCAACACTTGGTATGATCAGTCTTTAATTTTCAGCTATTCTAACAAGTCTGAACATACAAAGTTCGCTGTAAAGTAGAATTCGACATAACAAACTTCATTTTCCTTAAAATAGTACTCTAGTGATGTATCAGTAGAAACCTAAAACTTTTATTTCTCTTTCCCCAATTTACCCACAAATTACCAGCTACCTTGTAAGGATACCCTGGTTAACTCTAACATGCATTATATTCATGAAATTGATAGTTAGGAACCCCAAAATTACTTAACTGAAAATCAGTACAAATTAATGCCTAGTTTCATCGATTACAAAATTTCACATATTGAAATTATTTATATATGGGCTTTCAGATCGCTGTGCACTGGAATCCCTGCCTCCTCTCCCCAGTGCCTGACCTCCACTCCTCCTCTCGTGCTCTGAGCATCACCGTGGCCCACCTCAGCTCCCTGGAGCCTTCACACTCTGTTCCAGCTCAGAAGCTCTCTGCACGGGGCGTTCTCTGTCTTTGAGGGTCTCCCCCTCTCTCTGCCTGGCTACTTCCTTCTACCACAGAGACCTTCTTTAGGCTCCACACTCAGTTTAAATCAAGTCCCCAAATATGCTCTTTCATAGAATCCTTTTCCATCTTAGCATTTATTACAATTTATAACTAGATACTATTTGCCTGATTGTTTAATACCGGTCTCTCCAACTAGACATTTCTTTCCTTCACCAACGTATCCCTAACATCTGGCAGGTAAAAGGCACTCAGTAAATTATTTGCCAAATCAATGACGAGACTGATGAGGCTAAATAAGTAAGCAAAAACCAGCTCATGAAGGGCCTTTTATACTAGCTATCCTGAGGGTTACAGAAGGCCACAGGAGAGTTTTAAATAGGATGGTGACATGATCAAATACATATTTATCTCAGCAAAGCAGTATTAACAACAGGCACGTCAAATATATGACAAGAATGTCCTATTCCTTCCTGCAAACATAACAGACATTCTGAAAGATACTCTTTCTCCATTGAACGCAAATCAGGCCTGAGAACCCCTCTTAGGGCAGACCTCCAGGAAGCCACTGCCAGTCAATGAGAACGGCCCGAGGGGTGAAAGCTCAAAGACCCGAAGGTCTAGTATAAATACACCAGAAGACTAACGAACTATTTTAAAAATGAAGGGGGCAAAAGGTTAAAAAAGAAAATCTTGATGCGACGGTTGTCCAACTTTTGGTAACAGGATTTCACAGAATCCTACAACAGGAGCTATACAACAACATCTTGCTTTTAAAAAAATTTACTTTGCTTATTTTTAATTAAGCTTATATTCACAGTCAGCCAATGATTAAAGAACATTTTTGCCCCATTACCACCTGACTTTCAGATTGAAATCAAGGTCATGGATTTTAGATCAAGCCTCCCTACAGTCCAGAATAATTATCTCAATTATATCATCGGGCACTGATGCCAAGTGTACATTTGGTGCTAAATGCTGCTGTGCTAAGCATACAAAAGCTACTTTTAAATCATGTAAGCTGGTACTAGACTTAATCTCCACTCTGAAAGGCCATAATTAGGATCATGAACCCAGATTTCAATAAATGGGAACAGAAAACTCACTTCATACTATATATCCATCAGTTCACCGTTTAATTCCCCCAAATGTCCCAACATGCTTACCTTTTTGCGTACTCCTTCTTGGGTGCTGGACAGCTTGAGCAAAACAGGAGGAAGGAATTTAGATATAATATTCTGTAATTGTTCATCTGTTTCAGCATGGCCAAGTCGTAAAAAGACCCGTTCAAGCTGATCTATAATATAAAAAGAAAAAAGAGAATTTAGCAAATCAAACACAACCAAGACTAATTACTGTTATGGCTTAATCTTTTTTCTATACTGCAGATGCTTCAGTCAGAACTTTAACCAGAGCTAGCCCTGTATGCAGATGATTTTGACACAGCTATGAAACAACTAAAGGCTTACTAGCTAATTATACTGTCTTAGAACTGTCCTGGTCGATTAACCTCTAAAAGAGAGGAAAACAAAGCCAAGAATAATAAAATTCTCTCCTATATACAAAGTTACTCCATTTTTCTAAAGAATCTTGATACTAGAAAGGATACAAAATTTTTGAAGAAATTGTCCAGATCTAGCTAGCAGAGCAAGGCAAGAGAACTTTAATCAGACACCAGGACAATATATATTTGGTGAAAGCATCTTACTAAAGTTCCTCCGAAGACAGAATCACTGCCCAGTACTGTGTTGGGATTACCTAACCAGAATGTGAGAGACAAGTTTCCACCAAGAAAGCCACGGTGAGAAAAAACTTGTTAGATGACACCACAGGGATGCTCTCAGCAAAACCGAGACTATGATAACTACAAAACAAGCCACCAATACATCTCTTCAATCAATACACTGCAGGGGAGGGGAGGGAGTGGGGGGAGGGGAACCTACCAACTGCAAATGACTGGATATTTGATTTTAAGGAATTATTATTCATTTTTAGGTGCTATAATGGTATTGTGGTTATGTTTGTTTTTTAAAGGTTCTTACGAAAAGTATCAGTGGTGATTAGGGAGCCTTTTAGGGGGCTAGAAATGTCTTATATCTCCATCTGGATGATGGTTTACACAGTTACATACATTTATAAAAATCTATCAAGCTCTATACTTTCATACTTTCTATTGTATCTATTATACTTCAACGTACTCTTATTTAAGAGTCCCTATTTTTCAGAGATAAAGACAAATATCTACAAGTGAAATAAAGTTACTGAGATTTATATCAAATAATCGGGGGTGTACTAAAAATTTGCTAAGAGATTTCAGATGCTTTCATCACACACAAAAATGATAACTATGTGAAATATGTTAATTACCTTGACTAGAGCAATCATTTTACTATGTATATATACATCAAATGACCATGTTGTATACTTTAAATATATATAATTTTAATTTTAAAAATAAAAATAGTCATATAGTCTTGGGGCCGGCCCAGTGGTGCAGCGGTTTAGTTCGCGCTTGGCAGCCCGGGGTTCGCTGGTTCGGATTCTGGGCACCTGCCGACGCACTGCCTGTCAGCCCTGCTGTGGCGGCGTCCCATATAAAGTAGAGGAAGATGGGCACGGATGTTAGCCCAGGGCCAGTCTTCCTCAGCAAAAAGAGGAGGATTAGCAACGGATGTTAGCTCAGGGCTGGTCTTCCTCACCAAAAAAAAAAAAAATAGTCATAGCCTCATTTAGGTCCTCACTAAGAAATAATAATAGGGGCTGGCCCGGTGGTGTAGTGGTTAAGCTCACACGCTCTGCTTTGGCAGCCCGGGGTCCGTGGGTTCAGATCCCAGACGTGGGCCTACAGATCGTTCCTCAAGCCACGCTGTGGCAGCGTGCCACATACAAAATAGAGGAAGACTGGCACAGATGTTAGCTTAGGGACAATCCTCCTCAAGCAAAAAGGGGAAGACTGGCAACAGACATTAGCTCAGGGCCAATCTTCCTCAACAAAAAATATAATAATAATCAGGAGTAGAAGGATGAGGAATGGGGAGGGGCCATATAAATGAAAACAAAATTGGCCACTAATTAATAATTGTTCAAGCTGCGTGATAGATTCTGAGAATCTATACTTTTGTGTATGCGTGCAATTTTCCATAATTATTTTTAAAGGAAGCTCTATCTATCTATCTATCTATCTATCTATCTCCTGAGAGAGCCCAGAGGCAAAGACACCCTAGAGGCAACAAGCACACCCAGCACCTGCATCTTGGTTGTTAATACCGTTCTCCAACAAAAGGAACAGGCTCCTTGGAAAAAATGGCTGATTCTAGGGCTGGAGCAAGGAAAAAAACAAGATGAACCTGAAGTATCTTACAGTGCCAGAAAGAAAATGAGGCCTAGAACACGTCAAAGGGAAACAGGAACCACCCTGAAAGAGCTCCATTAAAGCCGAGGCTGGAACAATTTGAGGAACAAAATAAACAGCGTAGAACTGGATTAGAACCCAAAGCATAAAATAAATCTACATGAGTCCATACCGACATAAATGACTGAACGACTAAATACACTGGGGAGAGACAAGTCTTTCTCAAAGAAGAACTCCAATATACAGACAGTTCACCCTACAGGAGGTAGAGCTTAATTCCTGCCTCTACCACCACCCCCAGGGTAGACTAGATTTAGTGACTTGCTTCCAGAGAGAAGAGGAAAATGTTACTTCACAGTGGAGAAACCTGATAAACAGTATCTTAACCAAGTGATGGAAGTTAACATCATCAGTGATGTCATGTGAATATCATGATCCCTGCTATAATGTGACAAGAAGGGCATTCACCTCTGTGGTATTCTTTCCAAAAACCCATAACCCCCATCCAATCATGAGTAAAACAACAGAAAAACCCAAATTGTGAGACATTCTACAGGATGCCTGGCCATACTGCTCAAGACTTTCAAGATCATGAAAAACAAAGACTAAGAAACTGTCACAGAGCAGAGGAGGCTGGGGAGACATGACGACTAAATGCAGTGTGGTGCCCTGGGTTGGATCCTGGAACAGAAACAGGACAATACCAGAAAAAACTGGTGAAATCCAAAAGAAGTCTCGACTTTAGCTTTTAAAATTAGTAGTAAAAGAAGAAAAGAATAAGGAAGGAAGGGAAGAAAGGCAGGCAGGCTGACTCTGTGAGATTATCAGACCAAATGATCCTATTTGGTAATAGCTGAATGCTGCTGTGAAAGAAGTTCTTAGAACATGAAGTCAATCCACAGTATTTGTGGAAGTCACGAGTAAGGAAACTCTGCCTTAGTGCCTTCTAGATCTTAGGCAATGGAAATTGCCTACAGATTTAGCCACAGAAACTGTAGCAGAATTGTTGTGTGGAAGAAGGCAGAAAGTTAAATTCTTGACAAAATGACCTAGAGAACTGTGCCAAGGGCTTAAAAAACCAAGTGATATCTGGTCCTTTTCATTTTCCACACAATCGTTTGGGTGCTTTCTGTGTATCCCCACTATAGCACCCAAGACTTTTACCCTTCCTCACTAGGAAAGAAAATATAACATCCTAAATACAATAAAATTATTTATGATGGGAATGTGGGAATGACAGAAAGCACACCAAACATCATGTGGTCCTTCTAAAACAGGCTGAGTACACCTGAGAAGAGTTCAAGCCGTCTACACCCTTCAAGGAGGATCAATTCACACTGCTACGTCATCTTTAGAAACAGATCTACACTTTAAATAAAAGATGATCGTGTTCAAACTCCAGGAAAAGAAATGTAAATAAGTGCAGATATAATCAACTACTAAACTTTTCCATGTGTCAAAGTTAGCAAACTAAAGAGCAAAGATTTAGCAACAGTATGGTCCCTGAATCCTGTTTTTAGAAAGAATTTAAACCCTGTGCCCTTGCCCTCAACCCTGAAAACACAGCCTCACGAAAGTGACAATGCAAATTATGCCTAGGACCCCAAAAGTGTCTATTCAGAAATAAGAAGGGATGTAACCAAAAGTTCTGAAAACTAAAAAAAAAAATGTAAAATTAGTTCACCTTTCACAAAGACTCAGTTTGCAGTTGTAGGAACAGAGATCCTCTGGGTCATTACAGAAGTATGTGAGATATGACAAACATTATTGCAGAGTCAGGAGCAAGTTCCATTCTCCACAATTTCGAGGTTACTTATCTTATTCAAATTCACACCAAATTAATTTCACTTATAAGAAAATTAAAGACATTGCCATACCCTCAGATAATCACTGTTAAATGTGGGGAGTATATTCTGAACTATTATTTCTTGCTATTCATACACTAACATTATTTTAACCTAAACACTGGAATATGACATATCCTATTTTACAGCTTGCCTTTTCTTTTTTTCTTTTTAATTAATACAAATCCTTTAATACAAATCCTTTATCTGAAACCCTTGGAGCAATATATGTCTCAGAATCTTTCAGATTTTAGAATAATACAGTGTCTATACTGTGTACTTCAAATAACCCTATCCACCAGGTGAGTTCTAGGGTAGTATCTGTAATCAAATACGCTCGTATTTCTGTAATAAAACACATGAACATTCACACTATGTGGGATAATGAAAGATTACAAAGAACCTCATATCCATTCAAGTTAGGTTTTAAATACCAAATGAATTACACTAAAAAAAATTCTGGATATATATGAAATCTTAAATATCTTTCCATTGTACGAGGTAGAGATCTAATTATTGATAATGGTTACATGGCAACTTGGTCTATAGAAGCAGTATAATTTATTTAACTAACCCCCTATCTGTGTTACGACCAGTTTTACAGTACTACAAACACTCCAAAAACACCCTTATCCATGTGTTCTGTGCACTCATGTGGGTTTCTACAAGCTAAAATCCTAGGAATGGAACTGCTGACTCAAAGGGTAGGAGTGTCATAGAGTTTAATAGATTTTGGAAAAATTCCCTTGAAAAAGGCTGTGCTAATTTATACCACCAGCAGTACACATAAGTACCAATTTCCCTACACCCACTCCTACACTGAGTAATCAATTTTATGAAGATTGTAAGTAATCAATCTTAGCTGAATATGATAGATGAGAAAAGATCACACTGTTGCTTTACTTTATATCTGTTTTATTACAGAGGTAAAGTATCTTTTCAAATATTTGTTGGTCACCTGAAATATCTTCTTCAGCAAATTACTCATTATTCTTTTGAGAGCGGACTAGAATGCCTTGTGCCTCTCTAGCACTTTCCTTTCATATCTAAGTTTTTTTAATATAAATTTATTTTTCTTTCCTTTTATGGCTTCTGAGTTTCTAGTCATGCTTACAAATGCCTTTTTTACTCCAAGATTATAAAAAATATTATACTGTGCAGAAAAGAGTTGACATAGCAGGCCTGAGACGGCTATCCTTAGAAAAGCCTGTTTGCCAAGACTAGCATCTGGAAATTTGGATTTCAGGAAGGTTCCCACCATTCCCAGAACTGATAAGAGGGGCTCACTGTGCCTAAACTGTCTGCACAAACAGAGAGCTTGTGGTTCACAATGGTTTACACCGAACGCCTGCTTTCCTTCTGGGACTCTGGAACTTGGGTGTGTGTTAGGCAGGAGGTACCAACACAACCACCACCAAATAAAACCCTCAGCACTGAGTCTCTAGTGAGCATCCCCAGTAGACAACATTCCACACATGTTGTCACAACTTGTTGCTGTAGAAATCAAGCAGGTCCTGTGTGACTCCGCTGGGACAGCACCCCTGGAAGCTTGCACCTGGTTTCTCCCAGACTTTGCCCCATGCACCTTTTTCTTTTGCTGATTCTACTTTGTCTCCTTTTGCTGTAATAAATCCTAGCCATGAGTAGTACAAATATATGCTGAGTCCTGTGAGTCCTCCTGGTAAATCACTGAACCTGGGGGTGGTCTTGGAGACCCCTGACACACACATTTATCTATGTTTTCTTCTAGCTCTTATGATTTTGCTTTCCGCATTCAAGTCTTTAAACCAGTTGGAATTTTTTTGGCACCTGGACGGATGTAAGAAACATAGTCTTTTGTGGGTTTTTAATATCTTTTTCATTGTGAAATAAAACATACAGAAAAATGTACAAAACATAACTGTGCAGTTTAATGAATTATAAACACCCATGTAACTACCACCCAAGTCAAGAAAAAAAGTTTATTTTGAAACTTGTACAAAGAAAGATTTCTACTAGACTCAGAGTTGGAAAAGACCGAAAGACTGCTTAACATAAAAAGCACAGTGAGTTTGAAGGACTCCCTAAGGTCACCGAGGTCATTGGCAGCAGTGCAAGAACTACATGGGGTCTTCTGACCTTCAGTCTAAAAATCCTCGCCTACCAAGCAACTGTCTGCAACAACGACCCTATTTTCTATAGGGCACGATGCTATATATACACGACACCTTACACAGGGAGCCCTGTTTGAGAGAATCACCAAAAGGGCATAAGGATTTGTCTCGTTCAGGTGGGTTGTTTTTTTTTTTCAGGTGGTATTTATCACAACGGGAGAATGTACAAATTCAAAGGTCAGAAAATAACACTAGAGAAAGCTCACTACTATGAATAAGAAGCCAACGCCGAATGTGTCAAATTGCAACTCACCCTTCCTCCTCCTCTGGGCTCATCTAGTCTCTCCTCCTTCAAGGCCAGCACCCTCCAACTTTCACTGTGAAGCATTAACTCCCCAACGTAGACTGCCCGTTCACTCATGCACTCATTCAAGTCTTTATTGAAACCCTACCATGTGCCAGAGCCTGGTGGCCATGGGTATTAAGAATGAAGGAGGAGGAAGCAAGGATGTTGTCCAGGTTTACTATACATGTATATGGTAATTCACATTGAAAGGAAGTAACAGAGGCCTGAGACATTGCTCAAGACAACAGCATTTAAGGATAGAGTAAGGAGAGTCCAAAAAAGGGAATGACAGGCAACAGACAAAAATAGGAAGAAAACTGAGTATGAGGTCAGAAGCACTAAGGAAGGAAAAAATGGAGTAGTCAATGAGAACTGGGAAAAATTTGTTTACTTATATAGAAAAAAATACGTAAATATTCTTTGCAGGTAGATTAACAACATAAGTGTAAAAAGCAAGATTTTAAAGCTTTTAAAAGAAAACTGACAAGGGAAAATTAAAACTCAAGCACAAAGCATAAAAGACTAACAGGTTAAGATTTTAAAATATCATAAAACACATCATAAAGTAAAAAGATAAGCTATAAATAGCTACATTGTTTTTAAATGAAAAGGAACTGAATACAGAATACTTTAAAAATTCCTGCACATCAAGAAAACGCAAATTGATCCCAATTTTCTTAATAGACAAAGAATATAAGCAGGCAATTCAGAGGTGAGACCCATATACTAAATAACACAAAAAAAGAGGGTCAATCACACTGACCAGGAAATATGCAAAGTTAACACAATGAGATACAATTTTGCACCCTTCACATTAGATAAACTTTTCTAATCAAACAGTACCAAATGTTGGCAAAGACTGGAAACAAACCAAGAGGTAATCGAGTTCAGTGCTGTAGGGTGTACACTGACAGAATCTCTGAAGAACGAATCCCTGGTAGAGTCATCTCTAGTCAAGCTGGAGGGGCACATACCCTTGAGCCTGGCAATTCTACTCCAGGAGAACATACCCGAGAGCTGCACTATGCAAAGTAGCCCAGGTGCAAACTGTCACCAGTTGGCAAAGAGACAGGAACACTTCTTCCTTCACTGAGGAGGCCTTACTCAGATAAGAAACGTTACATAAATTAACAATGGTAGTTGACTTACATTCTGCCACAAGTTCCTTATTTGCAAGAAATAATTCCCTGATCCTCAGACCAGACTTTGTGTATCACTATCCTAAAAAAACTCTCAGGGAGAGACAAGCATAAGGACACCTGCAAGCAACTGTTCATAGCCACAGGGTCAGTAAAAGCAAAAAAATGGAAACAATTTAAATGTCAGTCAACAGAAGAATGGATAAAGAAATGGTGGCAGGGTCATACAACAGTGAAAATAAACAAGAGTTACACGTCACATGGACCAACATGACAACACCTAAAAAACTGAGATCAAACAAAGAAAGCAAGTTGCAGAAGGATATGTACAGTATGGTTTTGCTTAGGTAAAGTCGTTTTTAAATGCAATATATGCAATTGCATCTCATATATACATCAGAAGAATGACAACCTCTGGGCAAGGCGAGAAGAGAGAAGAAAAAGGGAAGGGGAGACGAGAGAAAAAAGGGAAGGAAAGGAAAATTTGTAAGGGGTAACAGGGAGCTTGATTTGTATCTGTAATGTTTATTTCTTCAAAAAATAAAAGACCCAGGGCCAGCCCAGTGGCATAGTGGTTAAGTTCGTGCATTCTGCTTTGGTGGCCCGGGGTTCGCAAGTTCAAATCCCAAGTGCAGACCAAGGTACCGCTCATCAAGCCATGCTGTGGCAGTGTCCCATATACAAAGTAGAGAAAGATGGGCACAGATGTTAGCTCAGGGCCAGTCTTCCTCAGCAAAAAGAGGAGGATTGGCAACAGACGTTAGCTCAGGGCCAATCTTCCTCACACAAAAAAATAATAAAAGACCGGAAGTTAACAGCAAAAAATGTAAAGATTTGACAAAGATGAGTGGGACACACATAAGTGTTCCTAAGATTAGTCTCTATACTTTTCTTCATACTTGAAATACTTCATTATTTTAAAAAGAATATAGAAAGGCCAGTCCAGTGGTGTAGTGGTTAAGTTCGCACGCTGCGCTTCGGCAGCCTGGGGTTTCACAGGTTTGGACCCCGGGCACGGACAGACGCACCGCTTGCCAGCCATGCTGTGGCGGCATCCTATATAAAGGAGAGTAAGATGGGCACAGATGATAGCCAAGGGCCAGTCTTCCTCAGCAAAAAAAAAAAAAAAAAAAAGGAGGATTGGCAATAGATGTTAGCACAGGGCTAGTCTTTCTCCCAAAAATAAAAGAATATATATACCAAAATAATTTTCTTATGATACAACTATATAAAAAGGAGAAGAAAATACATCAGTAATTTTTCTTCTTTATACTTTCATATACTTTTCAAATGTTCTTCAATAAAAATACATTTCTTTTTTTAGAAAAATAATATACAGAGCAAATTTTTTAGAAGAAGCCATGTTTCAAAGATAAGGAAAGAAATTTAAATCACAGAATTTTAAAGCTTGAAAGGAATCTTAAAGAATACAGAAGAACAAAAATAAGAACATTTCCTGGCAGGAATACAAAATGGTACAGCCACTATGGAAGACAGTTTGGTGGTTTCTTACAAATCTAAGCATACCCTTACCATATGACCCAGCAATTGCACTCCTTGCTATTTAGCCAAAGGAGCTGAAAACTTATGTTCACACAAAGACTTGAACACGGATGTTTATAGCAGCTTTACTCATAATTGCCAACATTTGGAAGCAACCAAGATGTCCTTCAGTAGGTGAATGGATAAATAAACTGGTACATACAGACAATGAAGTATTATTCAGTGCTAAGAAGAAATGAGTTATCAATCCATGACAAGACGTGGAGGAAGCTTAAATGCATTTTACTAAATGAAAGAAGTCAATCTGAAAAGGCTACATACTGTATGATTCCAACTACTATATGACATTCTGGAAAAGGCAAAACTACGGATGCAGTAAAAAGATCCCGTGGCTGCCAGGGAGGAAGGGCGAGGTAGAGATGAATAGGAGGAGCACAGACGATTTTTAGGGAAGCGAAAATACTGCGTATGATATTATAATGATGGATATATGTCACTATACATTTGTCCAAGCCCATAGAATATGCAACACCAAGAGTGAACTGCAATATAAACTCTGGACTTAGGGAGATTATGATGTGTCAATATAGGTTTATCCTCGGTAAAAAACCATTCTGGTGAGTGGTGTTAATAATGGGGGAGGCTACACAACTGTGGGGGTAGGGGGTATACAGGAAATCTCTGTGTCTTCCTCTCAATTTTGTTGTAAACCTACAACTGCTTTAAAAAAATAGTCTTTAAAAAAAATTTAGTCTCAAAGGAAACATATCAAAAACACTAAGATTCTTAAATCCTAAAACAAAAAACAATTTCCAGTTTAGCTTATGTCAACTGTTACACTCATGTAGAAAAAAATCTACTAAAAATAAATATATTCATTAACTTTCCATTAAGTAATTCTCTAATTCATTTGTCTTTGGTATCTCTAACTAAAGAGAAAGAAGGGACCTTCCCTCCTTCTACTCCCCAAAGAAGAAATAACCAGTAAAGGTTTAAGGACTTCACTTCAGTGTAATCCACCATCAGCCACTGATATTTCTGAAAACGTGTAATTATTCCTGAGAAATAAAACTGTCCACATAAATCACTCATTCTTCCAATCTCTCCAAAAAATACAAATTTGAATTCTCAGTTAAGGAAGAAAGTCTATTTTCTCACAGGACTGAAAAAGGCAATTACTGGTTTTTCACTCACATAAAAAAAGAAAAAGCAATAATTCACTTTCCTTAAGCTGCATCACCTTTTCACGACAACTTGAACATCAAAACATTCCTTAGAAAGTATACAAGGAAAGCATACACTGTCAAAAAGAATAGAGAAAGGACTGTATTTAAAGTAGTGCTTATCCCTGTGTGGTAGGATTCCAGAAGATTCTTTTTTAACTTGTTTAACTCTATGTCATTACTAATTTACTTCACCAGCATGAATTACTTGTGTGAATTAAAAAGAGAAAATGGTTATTTCAGGGTGACAGGTTTCAGATTTTTTTAAGGTTGTTTAAATTTTCTACAAGGAACATTATTTTTTCAGAATATGAAAATAAATTTTAAATTATAAATCAGATTAGAGGCCTTAAGTGGAAGCTGAGCTTGAAAGGGAAAGCTGAAAATACCTAGACCGCTGGCCACAGAATCTTAAATCAATTAATAATCTAAGGCTACAGGATATTTTGAGAAAGATCTGTCAAGTTACCATGGAAATATACTAGATTATAATAAAATAATTTCACAAGGAAATATTCTCCCTAACGGTATTTCCTTTCTTCTGATTCACACATACGTAAATACACTATAGTCACAAAGCAGTTTCCCGTGGCCTTCTGAGCCTCAGAAAAGCCTGTGAGGTGAGCTGCTACTGCCTCGTTTATAGATGAAAAACTGGGGCTCAGGATCCGGCCGACTTGCCAAAGGTCACCAAGTTCATGAGACACAGAATCATAAGCTGAACCTAGAGAGGTCTTTATCCTGCAAGTACACACTAGAACACAGTACCTCCCTATAAAGTACTATTTACTGACGTTGGTAATATTAGCTCCAACTTACAGATGAGGAAACAGACCACAGACTTCATTAAGAATGTTGACCAAGATTACAAAGGTAGTCAGTGGCAGGGCTAGGATTCGAACTCCAGGCAGTCCTACTCCAAACCCAATGCTCCTTCTAGTATGCTAAATTACAGCATGGTTGAAGCAGAGAAAGTGGGTGGAAATGATACTAAGCCAAATAAGACAACTATGTACAACGTGACTTTGTACCCTGGCCACAGCCAATGTGTCAGGATGAGTCCCTGACTCAATTCATCCCTTCCTCAGGAATTCAGAAGAGAGACCAAAGAGTCAAGCCTCCCTTGAGTGCCTGGACCTCCAAGAGTAAGCCAGGAGATATGCCAGGGCAGTCCAAGGGGACAAGAGAGAAGAACCTTTGCAGGCAATGAGGTCCTGAACAGGAGATTCCTGCTGATGCAGTCCCTGCTGGTACCTCTTCCCCTAGAACTAAGGCAATCAGACAGGCCATCTTCCGGTCCCCTAGCCCACCAGTCTTACCCCCAGGGCCCAGGCAGATACTCCAATATGGAAACCCCTGCATCAGGATGCACTAGTGACCAGACTCTTTGAGCAGGGAAAGGGCGTCTTTCTTCTCCTGCCACTTCTGAAGTCCTAGCCATCTGCATTGGATGTCAGGCTACTTTAATCCCCCTACCAACCCACCACAGCCCACAGCAAAGCTACCCCTCCCTGCTCACACACACACACACACACACACCCTTTTCCCCCCATAACACATACAGACACACAGAGGGAAGGAGGGAAGAAGTCATAGGGTTCTCTTGGCAGGGATGGGCCAAGTGAGAACAGAGCAGTGCTCATCTGCACCCTAGATTTAATGAGGAAGTGCCAGACTCCAGATGCACTGAGGTCCACAAACACTCCCACCTCCCAAGGAGGCCCTTTCACCCAGAGACAGCAACTGGCAGAATCCCAATTAGAAATCAGTGTTAGTAAACTGATGAGCAGAAAGATTAGCTTAGCTTATGAAAGCCAGTTTAGAGGAGGTAATATACACTATGAGAGAGTTCAGACCGCATAAAAGTCAAATGTATGATAGTTAAGATCCACCCAAAGTAGTTAACTTAGATAATGCTCATTTGGATGTGTAAACTCTAAAATGTTATTTATTTAAGTCACTATTTAAATGCCAGCATTTGTGGTTTGACTTGCTTGCCTTCAGTATATCAATGACATTAACACATGTATCACAGGCCCAAAAGCTCTAAGACATAAAGAATCTAGGAGTGAATAAACAATGTCCTCATTTCTCTTCCTAACAATTCCTCCAACCTCCCAATTTTCCATTTCTCTAAAGTGGAATGAAGATATGTGAAATAGCAAAAATAAACCAAAATTTATTCTAAAGTTGAACTGTGGTTGATAAAATATTACATTCATTCCATCCCTCAAAATTCCACCTAAATGAGTTCAGGCATCATACACTACCATCAGCAATAGACAAACTGAAAAATAGCAGAAGGTACTAGGGGAAGGGGGATTCAATACTTAAATCAGAAGATAGCAACAAAATGCACCTTTAAATTGAAGCTACAAAATCCCAGACACTCACTGGATACTGAGCTCATGGTATCAGAGAATTACAATCTGAACTTACAGAGTTTCAATCAAAAGACCATCCAATATCATCCAAGAGTGAAACTGACACCATACTCTCATTCGGCCTCAGGATGAAGCAGAATTAAATGGCTTTTCCATCACGGTGCATGTCAAAATGGCAGAACCAGGAATATCCCATTACCATGATGACGCCTCTCTCAATACCTCGTTTCATAAAGGAAACAATTAACTCCATGACGACATTCCTGGATCATGTAAAATCATTTTTTGCGGTTGTGGAGACGATGCTACTCGTAAACTAAAACTCATAATCTTTTCCTTGAGCACAACGCTAAGCAACATCTTTAAGTTTTATCTTTTTCTCTCTTGCTAATTTTTTTTTATTTATGTTTATCATCACAGAGAACAAAGGCTTCAGGGATATACAAATTAACATGAACTTCATTGATTCCCTCAGGATAGCTAGAAAAGGAGAAAAACCCATGAAGATCTTGGGAGGAAATAGCTACTTGATAACCTATGCATTTTTAAATGCTACTACAAAAAAAATGCACACAGCCTAAGGAACTAAATCTACTAACCTCTACAATCAATGTGATACATGGTTTATCCAGTCTTGACAAAAATCCTCTGGACCACCAATGGTATGTTCATCCACTCGTGCATATGCAATTGTATAAAGAATCTATTATTTAGAACACCAGGAAAAAAAACAATTAAAAGATTTATACTCACAGCTACCATTTTAAGGAAAAAAATAAGCACTTTTTATTTCTATGCTAAGATCTCCTAATTTGATGCCCTGCTTTGC
Organism: Tapirus indicus; assembly: GCA_031878705.1. NCBI lineage: Eukaryota > Metazoa > Chordata > Mammalia > Perissodactyla > Tapiridae > Tapirus > Tapirus indicus. The sequence continues at coordinate 15,823,310 of CM062929.1, forward strand.
AAATTTAGAATGAGGGGGGAAAATTATAGTGATTACCAAATTGGAGAAAGAGTAAGAAATATGTCCATAAATAAAATATATTATGTAGAAGTAATATGCTAATATTGAATTAAAAAATACACTGGTAATCTTTCACTGAAGACTAAAAAAACCCAGTATCAATACAACATATATTTTATCATATATGTACATATACATATATATATCATAAACATACAAAACGTCACATTAAAATTGGAAGAAAGTGTCTGAATTATACAACAGTTTTACAAGAAGAGTATTAGTGGGTGGGCACGCATGTTATTAGCACATTACAATTGAGAATGTAAATGGTTAATAGTCATAACCCTGGGAACCTCTGCCCTCTCTCAGCACTCCTGATTCCCTTCCCTGGTTCTTCTTTGTCTTCTTCTCAAGCCTAAGTATGCACAGCCCCCAGACAGCTGTCCTCTGGATGATTCGTCCATTCCCGTGACTCCACCATCACCCCCACACTCTCCCAAGCTTCAGAACCCAAGTTCCCACACACCTGCAATCCACGTGCCTAGCACTATGCCAAGTTCTTAACATGCATATATCTCTTCTCATTCTTATAACAACCCTGTGCTCTTAACATGCATACATATATATATATATATATATATATCTTCTCATTCTTATAACAACCCTGTGTTCTTAACATGCATATATCTCTTCTCATTCTTATAACCCCGTAAAACAGGTTTTGTTATTATCCCATTTTACAGATGAGAAAACCAAGGCCCAGAAGTTAGGTCCCTTGTTCAAGGATATTAACTAAAAAGTGGCAGAGCCAGGACTCAAAACCAGCTCTGACCAACGCCAGAGGTTTTTGCCGCTATTCAAAACAGTCTCCCTAAACAACTCAACATGAGCGTCTCAATAATTCAACTCATTCACTCAACAAATAATTTATTTGTTGAACACAAACCTGATCTCTCTTTTCTCCACTTCCACCTCCCTCAGTCTCTCTCTAGAGGCTACACTCTCTGCCCCCCTAATCTCTCAGGGACATTCTTGGCATCGTCTCTAACTCCTCCCTCTCTTGAATAACCCTCATCTGCTTGGCCAGTCATTTCTGCCTGTTTTAGGGATTGTAGATCATATTACCTCATTGCCAAATCCACTTGCATGGTCCCAATTCAGACCCTAAATTACTGTTACTCAGCACTGTGATACCCTCCTAAAAGTCTCGCTGCTCTCAGTCTCTGGATCCTTACAACCATTGTTACACCACTAACACCTGTTATCCTTATAAAACAGATCTACTCATGTTACACCCCTGTTTAAAAGCCTTTGATGGTTCTCTACTGTCTACAGAACAAAGTCTGAACTAGTCGTGCTGGCATTGTTACACAAGCTGGTCCCAACCTATCTTCCCAGCTTCGTCTCCCACTGCCCTCCCAAATAAAAATAATAATAATAATTTATATAGAGCTTAATTGTTTACACAGCACATTTTCACATACATTAATCCTAACAACCCTATGAGTATTTCTTATTATCCCAAGTTTATGAGAAAGAAACTCAGACTTACAAAGGTAAGGTAATTTGCCCAAGATCCCAAATCATAAAAGGCAGAAAGGGCCAATTCTCAAACTCCAAATTTTATCTCCTTTCCCAGTACTTCACACAGCCATTAGCACCCCCATTCCACCATATCAGACTTACTCAAACTTTCTCTGAAAATGCTCAGTATTTTCCAATCTCAATGTCTTAGCTCAGGCTAGTGTCCCCTTAGCCTGGAATGCTATTCTCATTCCTGAATGTTTCCAAAGAACTGTTAAACATTTTTCATATCATGCTTCATATTAGTTATTTATATTTATATATAAATCTTTCTCTACACTGAATTATAACCACTATGAGGACAAAACAATAAGTTAGTCACTCAATTTTTAAAGTCTGCTTATTGAATTGCAAAATGTGTGGGAAAAACAAGCCATAAAAGATGACAAGCATCAGGGCAGAGAGTGCCTGGGCCTGAAACCAGAGGCCAGCAGCTTGGATCAGACCCTCTGAGCACACTGGCAGTGCCTATCATTTTAACATCTATCTCTGAACAAGGTCGAAGCCCCAGGGCCAACTATTCTCATCAACATTGCCTTTATTAAATTACAGTTTACTGAAAGCATAATTCAAAACAGAATGGGGTGGAAGTGAAAAATCAGAAGTTGATAAAAAATAGAAATATCGTTATTTTCCATTTTAACCTTCCTATTTGGTTAAGTAACCAAAATTTAAATGATACAGGCTTGATTTAGCCTTTCTACAAAGATCAGCTCAGCTGCACGTCTGGCTGTCATTAAAGCCACCATCCCTCTGGAGCTATTTCAGTCTGCCCACAGAATCACCTTCACCTACACAGCTACACACACAGTTGCCCACGTCTCATCCTCTAAAAGAGCCACTCGGATCCCTGGCAATGGCTTAGACTCTCTCAGAGGTATGTGACATGCTGATTATCCGGCCAACTTCTGCAATCGAAGTTTCCCATGGCTATGTCAAATGGTCAAATTGAGTAGTACGTGCTTTAAGATTACGGGCCATTACTCCTTCACAAGTTGTCTTTATCTCGATGAAGATCGGATTCTAAGGATGCCTTATAATTATAAAGCCCAGAATATGAAACCACTAAACAGCTGACCAGGTGAAAAGTCTCAAATGCTTCCTTCCCTCTGTCAGAAATCTCCCTCCCCACTGCTGAAATGTAACTACAATGTCAACTTTTCCATGAACGGGCAGAGGATAATATTAGAAGAAAAACTAGCCCTCATGCCCTGCATTGAATTTCATCTCATTCCAAACAGTTATATCACCCTAAATATAAAGAAAGAACTACAGACCATGACCTGAAGTAATTTAACAAACTAGATTTCAGAACTGCTTTCAATACTCAGAACTAACTGTTCTCTATTTTGGCATCTAACCCCAAAATCTAATGTTCTATTCAAAGAACAGCAGAATATTGCCACATTTTATACACTATAGGAGATTCCTTCTGGAGGCTAGCAAGACACAGAAAAAAAAAAAAGCCATGCTGATCTTGTTATAAACTGTATATTTTCCCTTTCAGAGAGTAATACAGTGGTAGAGCAGAATTAACATAAACTTTGGAATCAGAGAATCTGAGTTCAAGCCCTAACTCTGTAATATGAGGGAAGCTCCACCACCAGGACAATGACAGTACCAAACTCACAGGGTTGTTGTAAGGACTCATCAGTTAATATATACAAAGTGATTAGAACACAGGGCAAGCCTTCAATAAACATTAGCTTTACTATGATTCTATTACAATCACTTGACTCAAAGTGACAATTACATGATATTTATGAAAGGATAAAGTCTAACAAATCCCAACCCAAGATTATCCTGCTTACCTTTTGGCAACTTTCATGTGTCAGTACTACTCAAAAAAAGAAAAGAGAAACCTGACAGTCAATTCTGCTTCTCAGGAGCTCCTGCAAAGTATGGTGGCAGATACAATTGAAACTAGCTGTAGATTTAACTTAAATTTATGACATGTGTATCAATGCACATGTAAAGATAAAAAATGCTAATTTGATATCTATAGAAACACAGCCTTACCAGCTATACACCTCTAAATAACAGACCTGGAAACCACAGATAGTACTACTCTAGCATTATCTATATCATATAATTATATATTTTAGTCCTTACTATCTATTTACATGCATTCTTCCTTTCTTCTCAATGGTACTGTAATTCCATTGGTGGGCTTTGGTGCTTCTTTTGTACCCCACAGTAATGTTAAATAGCAGTCACATAGTTGGATTAAAGGAACATCCAGCTGAGAATTTAGCAAAGCAACTGACTTGATCTTTTCATCAGCAGGAATGCTCTGACTATGGTTCACCGTGATAATATGGCCTAAAAGCTGGTTGTGACTGCACACTGGCGTCTAAGACACCTGGGATACAATTCCAACTCCACCACTTTCTAGCTGAGGGACCATGGAACCCAAAAAGCCCATTTTCCACTCCATAAAACAGTGACGATAATTTTACCTACCTCTGAGGATTATTTTGATGATAAGAGAATATATATACAGCACTTAAAACAATGCTGGTGCTGAAATATTTAGGGAGAAGTATACTGTCTGCATTTACTTCGAAATGCATCAAAAAAAGGTGGATTGAGTATTTAATGCCACTGAACTGTACATTTAAAAAATGCTCACATGATAAATCTTATGTGTATTCTACCACAATCTTTTTTAAATTAAAAAAATAAAATAATTAAAATAGGATTTTAAAAGGTGGATTGAAAGCTATGTGATAACGCTAGTAAAATATCAAACGTGGACTCTAGGCAGTGGGTATATGAAAACTCACTTTCAACTTTTCTGTATTTTTGAAGATTTTTACAATAAAATATTAGGGAAAAAAGAAACTGCTGGCATCTAGTAGTTTGCTTTTATTATCTACTAGTCAGAAATAATAGCCAGCAAATATTCAGATACTTAGCTCCTTTTTTCATGGCAGAATTTTGAAAAGCACCTTTTTACCAACCATCTCTTCTTTCATTATAGCCATTCTGAAACCAAAAGTAGTTTATTTGAAACTTCTTAGCCAGTATATAAATGTGTGTGCCAAGTATATCTCTCCTGAAGCAATACAAAAACCAAGTCAACAGGTATCTGTGGTCAATGACTGATGATATGACCAAACAAAACGATGGAAAAGCAAGGATTAGAATTACTTGCTCCTAACTTCTCCAGTAGCTGCTAAAGCCAGTCAATTCCTTCACCAGAAGTACTACCAGCACCTTAACAGGTACCTGTTATACAGGAGCACACTGCATATACACAAATACGCCAGCCACTTCAGAATGATATCCAATCCAACTCTTCCTCTAGTTTTGTTCTCCATTCCAAATGGTAAATCAGATTTTAATATGTTTAGTGGCACAACAGGAAGTTAGATACCATGCAGTATAACAATTTAAAAAGTCAGACCACCTCACACCCATTGAGATGGCTACTATAAAACAAATACAGAAAATAGGGGCCGGCCCCAAGGCGTAGTGGTTAAGTCTGGCATGCTCTGCTTTGGCCACCCGGGTTCGTGGGTTCAGATCCCGAGCATGGACCTATGCCACTCATTAAGCCATGTTGTGGCTGCAAGCCACATACAAAATAGAGGAAGACTGGCACAGATGTTAGCTCAGGGCTACTCTTCCTCAAGCAAAAAAAAAAGGAAGATTGGCAACAGATGTTAGCACAGAGTGAATTTTCCTCACCAAAAAAAAAAGGAAAGAAAAAATTTCAGAAAATAACAAGTATTGGCAAGGACATAGAAAAAGTGGAACCCTTGTGTACTGTCAGTGGGAACATAAAATGGTACAGCCACTGTGGAAAACAGTAAGGTGGTTCCTCAAAAAATTAAAAATAGAATTACCATATGATCCCACTTCTGGGTATGTAGCCAAAAGAATTGGAAGCAGAGTCTCAAAGAGATATCTGGACACCCATGTTTGTAAGCAGCATTATTCTCAATAGCTAAAACGTACAAGCTCAATAGCTAAAATGTACAAGCAACCCAAGTGTCCATCAACAGATGAATGGATGAGAAAATGTAATATATGCATATAATGGAATATTATTCAGCCTTAAAAAGGAAGAAAATTCCATCATACACTACAACATGGATGAACCTCAAGGACATTATGCTAAATGAAATAAACCAGTCACAGAAAGACAAATCCTGTATGATTCTACTTATATGAGATACCTAGAGTAGTCAAATCATAGAGACAGAAAATAGAATGGTGGTTGCCAGGGGCTGGGAGGAGGGGAGAACAGGGAGATGGGGTTTAATGGGTACAGAGTTTCAGTTTTGCAAGATGAAAAGTGTCCTGGAGATAGATGGTGGTGACAGTTGTACAATATGAATGTACTTAATACTACTAAACTGTACACTTAAAAATGGCTATGATGGATATGTGGGAGATAAACACACACACACAGATACAGAGAACAAATTGGTGGTTACCAGAGGGGGAGGGTGGGAGGAGGGGAAAAGGGGCACATATGTATGGTGACCGATGAAAACCAGACTTTTGGTGGTGAACTCGATATACAGAAGCCAAAATGTAATGTACACCTGAAATTTACACAATGTTACAAACCAATGTGATGTCAATAAAATAAATTTTTTAAAAATGGTTATGATGGTAAATTTTATGTTACGTGTATTTTACCACAGTAACAAAAAAATGGAAGAAAAAAAGGCAGGGAAGTGATTTCGCCAGAAGGCCTGGTGGTGCTCCAGCTTGGAACTGACAGTCAAGCAACCAACGCCACGGCTATCGGCCGGTGTGTCCATCTCTCACCACGCCACAAGACCTTGTCTACTCAGACTCTCCATCCTACCAGGGTCACACCAATCGTGTGCTGCAAACAATACTCCTGCTACTCCAGTTCTGTGTCAAAGCAGCAGGGCACTTAATCTCTCTGAACCCGCCTCCTCTTTAAAACAGGGATAATTCCTACCTACCTACCTCACAAGGTTGTTATGAGGGCAAAAGTGAGATCACGTATATCAAAGTAGCTTTAAACTGCCAGGCACCAAAGAAACAGAAATTATAACTACTTTCAAATGGAAATTCAGAAGGGGCTGTAACAACAGAAACTTCACAAAGCTAGCGACACCTCACCCATGCTTCATTCCATTTAAAACTCACATCATCCCGAAATAACATCTTTCTTGTTTTTGTCATCAAGTGAAGGGCAGCACTGAGGAAGCACACACAAAAAAGAAAAACCTAAAGCATTTCATCTAACCACCCCAAACGTAATCAGAAATTATCTTACATGTCCTAGGAAAATTCAATTTTTATGACCCCAGCGTGGGCCTGCGGCGCCCCGGGACTACACTTCCCACAAAGCATCGAGGCGAACCCGGGCGGCGGGCGGGGCGGCCTGGGATTCAGGGTGACCACCGCTCTCCCCGAACGTGGATCGCCGTCCCCTGGAAAATTGCAACGTTTATGGTCGAGTGCGCCCCGGCTCTCCTTCCTGAAAGCGCTGTCACCCGTAGTTTCTCCCGCGGCTAGCGCCGCGACCTCCCTGCCCTCCCGTCCTTCCTGCTCCACCTGAGGGTCACCGCCTATTCTTGACCTTTCTGCCGATCTCTAGAGTGTCACAGAAAGGCACCATCTCCACCTCCCCGAAAGCTCCATTTCCAGAACTCGCCTAACAGTTGGGGCCGGGGGCCATGGAGGGGTCAGACGGGACCGGCAGACACAGCCCGCCACCCTGGGGCTCCGGCCGGTCCGCCCCCGGATGGCGCGGGCAGGGGGCTGTGCTCCCCCCACCCCCGGGCCGGGGCGGATCGCGGGGAGAGGTGGCTCCGCCCGGGGCTCCGGTTTCAATTTCGCAACGTGACGGTGCAAACCTGAGGCCTACAAACGCCGGCGGCGGCGGCCGGCGCCCCGCCCGCCCGCCAGGCCCGAGCGCCCCAGCCCCCCGCGCGCCGCGGCCGCCGCCCGCCCGCCCCGCGGCCGGCAGCGCGCCCCGGCCCCGCAGCCCGGCCCCGGCCCCGGCCGCCGCCCCCGGCCCCGCGCGGCGCCGGCTCCGGCTCGCGGCCGCAGGCTCGCGGTGGCACTTACTCAGCTCGTCCTGGGAGGCGGAGGCGGCGGCCGCAGCCATGTTGCGCCGGGCAGGGAGGGAGGGGCCGGAGGGGGAGGGCGCGGACCAGCGGCGCGGGGGGCTCGCCGCTCGCGGGGCGGCAGGGGCCGCGAGCCGCCTCCGGTCGCTCGGCACGGGCCGCGCGGTGCCCACGAGGCCCGCCCGCCGCCGCCGCCGCCGCACGCGTCGCCCTCGCCGTCCCCGCGAGCTCGCGACCCGGGCGCTCCCGCAGCCCCGCGCCTCTGCGGAGCCGCCGCCGCCTGTCGGCCGAGTCCCGGTGCGCCCGGCCCGCACCGCGGCTCTGCGGCTCCGCGCCGCGCTCGCCCAACTCACGCCGGTTTTATATTTAGAAAGAGCTGAGCCATCCTCCCAGCGGCCCCCCCGCCGGGCCCCTCGCGCGCCCGCCCGCCCTCGCTCGCTCGCTCGCGGCTCGTCCTGCCCACCTGCCGCCGCCCGCCCCGCGCGCGGGAGCCGGCCCGCGAGCGCTCCCCGCGCGGACCCGGCACGCGGAGGCCTGCGCCGGCGGCCCGGCCTAGCGGCCCCGGCGCGGGGCGGGCGGGCCTCTGACCTGAGTCCGAGCCGGTCTCCATGCCGGGGATGCCGCGCTCGGCGCCGCGAGGGGGGCGCCCCGAAGCAAGGCGTTCGGCGGGCTCGGCCCCGAGGATCCGCGCGCCGCAGGCGGTGAGGGGCTGCACCGAGCTGGCCCGGCTGCTCCGGCCGAGGGAGATCGTCGAGGCGGGGCCGAAGTTCTCTTTTTTTTAAAGGTCTGTAGCTGTCACGTCGGCTGCTCCTGACCTGAAGAAACACGCCTGTCCGAAGGAAGAGACGTGGACTCGGAAAAGTAGAGCCGGGTTCGGAGTCGGCGGGAGGAAGCCCCGCCCTGCGCCTCCCGCCGAACTTCTCGGCCCCGGCGCTGACTCAGTCCCGGGCGAGCCCCGGCGCCGCGAACGGCCCGGGATCCCCGGGCGCCCTTTCTTCAAGGCGATGATAAAGTGTAGGTTTCTGATGCTCTTAGAGACTAGGATTGGGTGAAGGAAAATCACTAAGCCCTACTAAAAGTTAAATGAACCAAGATTTTTAAAGTTCAAATCCAAGTATATGTGCTTATATGAGCTATTTTTTAATATTTTTTATCCTAATAGCGACGTTCTTTTTGGTAACCCGAGGGATTTATTTTCAAAATACCGATTTTAACTTTATGCCTCAAGTTTGTCCGTGAGGTCACGGACATGAAAAACACTTGCAAAATGGAATTCAAATTAAAGGGTTGCGTAATTGCTGTACTTTAAGTGGTGGTACTGTCATAACAAATTAGGTACAAGATCAGATACATTTTTTTTTTTTTTGGTATAGGAGGAAGAAATCAAGATCCTAAGTGGATTCAAATTGCGTTTATTCCTAAAAGCGGAAATCTGTAAAGACCTAGTTAATGTCTTGCAAAATGAATATACTGTGTCATTCCAGATGTAAAGTGGGCAGGTATAAGGTACTTACACAACGTTAAAGACATTTATTTCCTTTATTGCTTTTATTATAGAAATTATACATGATTTTTGTAAAAATTTCAAATGATTTGGAATATCATAAAATTAAAAGTGAAAGGCCTTCCTCCCAGTCCTACTTTCCCACCATCCCACTTCCTAGAGAAAACTATAGTCAACAGGTACAGTTGAGAGCGTCCTCCAAGGCCTCGTCTCTGCACACATATATACAGCCCCCAAAACAACTAGGAGGGGGAGGGGGTTCATGCTCTCAATGAGGTTCTGTACCGGTGTGTATGTAATTCCATAAACATTCTTCCATATTAATTCAAAAAGCTCTATACCACCACCACTCTTTTTGTTAATAACTTCAGAGTGCATTAAGTTAACCAATCTTTTTTTTTTGAGGACATTTTGCCTCTATTGTTTGATATTAACACAAAATCAATGCACAGTGAACTATTTGCAAATGATACAATACAGCAGTGTATAAAGTAAAAGTTATCCCCCACCTCTTTGTCCACGGTCCCCTCATCCTACTCCCCGGAAATAATCCCTGTTAGGGCGTAGGTGGTGTAGTGGTTAAATTCGCCAGCTCCGCTTAACTGGACTGGGCTGCTGGGCAGGGAGTTACACACCGCTCATCAAGCCATGCTGTGGCGGCGGCCCACGAACAAAATCAAGAACGATTGCCGTGGATGTTCGGGGACAATCTTCCTCACCAAAAAATTTTAAAAAAGAAAAGAAAAATAATCCCTGTTAATGGTTTGGTGCATGCAACCTTTCCTGACCGTTTCTGTGAGTATTATGTATAAAGTGGCTGCACCAAGGACTGGTTTGGGGAAACTTTGACCTCCCATAACGTCAAATAGATCCTTCTAACGTCACCCCAGAAAAAAATATAGAATCTAAGTTAAAAGAAAAAAAAAGTTTGCTAGGCAAATTTAACTTTCAGACAAGGCCAGTTAGCAACTCATATAAGTTCCTCCTATATAGAAATTCCAGAGTTCACATGTGTGCAAATCACATATATGTGTGTACACACAGGTTTTTGTTTATTTTGACAAAAGTGGAATCCTACTACACATACTATTATGTAACTTTATCTTTTCACCAAGCGATATATCACAGGTGTCCTTCTATATCAGTAATGATAATAATAGCTAATACTAATTGTACCAAGGACTGTTTAAAGTGTTTTACATGGATGAATTCATTTAATCCTCACAATGATCTTATGAAGTATGGATTTATGACACAGGATGGTTGAGGAACATATCTAAAGTGCCACATAGTAGAAAGTGGTGGATCGGGATTTGAACTCAGGCAGTGTGGATCCAGAGTCTGCATTCTTAGCCACTATGATCTGTATGTACAGAACTACCTCATTGTTTTAAATGGCTGCATGATAAGTACATGACAAAGTGTATTTAATCACTCCCCTATTGATGAGCTTTTAAATTGTCTACAATTTTTTACTATGGCAAACAATACTACTGTAAGACATTTATATATATATATTTATGAAGTCACATATTTCTATAAGTAGACGTGAAATTGTTAGGTGAAAAAAAGATGCCTTTAACATCTCGTTATATACAGTAATTTATAGTGTCTTACAATGCTGCTTCTAATCACTACTGTTTAAAGCTCTAAGCTTTCTCATAGTTGCTTCTCCCTTCAAACTACTTATAGCTTTTTTTTTTTTTTTACTACTGAATAGCTTCATATTCTCACTAGACACTTTGGTTTGAATAGTGGCCTTGAACTACTTCCTATCTAGTATTTACTTCAACTTTCAGAAACAGACAAGGAATTGGGGAAGGGGGTGAACAGGAGACAGACAAGAGGTCACTGAGAAGCCAAAATAAGATATCACAGAATCCAAGAACTAGAACTTACACCTTCCATTCCTTAGAAGTCGCCTCTCTCCTCTTGTAGGCTCTGGTCACGCTAAATGTATGTGCAGTGCTAATAAGGTGAATAATCTTATTTCCATAGTCAAAGCACATTAGAAGCAGAATATTAGAGAGCACTCTTCTGGGCAGGTACATGGATGACAGAAGTGCTAATGGACACCGTAAAATCAAGGAAAGAAGCGGGAAGACTATGAAAAGAAGCTATAGGAACTCAAAAAGCAAAGCATTCTGGGGTTATTTATACAGACGGCGCCAACTTACGATGGTTTGACTTACAGTGGTTTGACACAGTTTTTCAACTTATTATAATGGTGCGAAAGCAATATGCATTCAGTAGAAACTGTACTTTGAGTTTTGAATTTTGACCTTTTCCAGGGCTAGCGATGTGCAGTATGATCCTCTCTCGCAATGCTGGGCAGCGGCAGCGAGCCACAGGTCCCAGGCTGCCCCTCGATCTCGAAGGTAAACGACCGATACACTGACAACCATGCTGTACCCACACAACCATTCTGTTTTTCACTTTTAATACGGTATTCAATAACTTACATGAGCTATGCAACACTTTATTATAAAATAGGCTTCGTGTTAGATGATTTTGCCCAAGTGTAGGCAAGTGTTCTGAGCATGTTTAAGATAGGTTCAGCTAAGCTATGATGTTTGGTAGGTTAGGTGTATTAAATGCATTTTCAACTTGTGATATTTTCCACTTACGATGGATTTATCAGGACGTAACCCCATCAAAAATCAAGGAAAATCTGTAGAATATAAAAAAGCACTACCCACTCCATAGACCCTGAAATCATTTCACTTGAATAACTGATGTTCATGGTGCTAATCCTAACATCAAGAAACAGTAAAATTTGGGGCCGACCCAGTGGCGCAGAGGTTAAGTTCTTGCTTTGGCAGCCCGGAGTTCGTGGGTTCGGATCCTGGCAATGCACTGCTTGTCAGCCATGCTGTGGTGGCGTCCCATATAAAGTAGAGGAAGATGGGTACTGATGTTAGCCCAGGGCCAGTCTTCCTCAGCAAAAAGAGGATTGGTAACAGATGTTAGCTCAGGGCTGGTCTTCCTCACAAAAAAAAAAAAAGTAAACAAATTACATCTAGTATATCAGCATCAAAAATCGAGGAAGTATGGAGTATATTTTACCAAGCTTTTCATCTAAAATGATTATAATAGCAATTTTAGGTGCCTAAAAGGATTAATTCTAAACAATCTAGAAAATCCAGCTATTCCCAAATGATTCAATTATCTATTCCCAGACAGCTCCGCATGAGCCAAAATTCTATATAATTAAGTCTTATGTGGTATTCGTTTTGGTTGCCTAAAAAGTCAGGGACACTGATTCAACAGAATCCACACACTAATATCTTCACCTCTGCTCTTTACAGTCAGTTATTGATTAAAGACTGCACATAAAACCCTGTCATGACTCAGAACGTTCCACTTTCTAAAAATCAAACTCAGAAACATTAGTCTGTAACTACCATAAAGAATCCTTCTATTGTTTTACTCTCTGATTCCTGTGGATTTAGAGTGCATTTTAGGTCCTCATCATCACCTTGAACATTTTGACCACCTTCTGGTCTGTGTCCTCTCCTAAGCATTATTTGTTCCATTCTTAACCTAAACTCCAAAGATGACAATGAATTCTTACTAGCACCTTCAAGTCTGTCTTTCTTTGGTTTCTATCTTACAGACAATGCCAATCAATTCCTAACTTTGGGCAAACCCCACCATTCACTTTATTTTTCCCCTCCCAAATATCACCAGAGAAAGGCAAAAAGCTGACCTGATCCAATATTATAGTACACCTTGCATTTTATTTTATTTATTTATTTATTTTTACCAAAAGTGTAAAGGGTTTTTTTATTATTATTATTATTATGTGTAACCTAGACAAAATTCTTTAAAGTCAATACATTTTTATTTAAGGAATTTCACATGTTGTGATTCCTTCTGTTACTGAACCAAAGTGGGTTTGCCTCCTGGCAAGTTAAAATCAAACTCTCCAGGGGCCAGCCCCACAACCTAGTGGTTAAGTTCAGCACAATCTGCTTCGGCAGCCTGGATTCACAGGTTCAGATCCCAGGCATGGACCCATACCACCTTGTCAGTGGCCGTGCTGTGGCAGCAACCCACATACAAAAAATAGAGGAAAATTGGCACAGCTGTTAGCTCAGGGTAAGTCTTCCTCAAGCCAAAAAAGAGGAAGATTGGCAATAGATGTTAGTTCAGGGCAACTCTTCCTCAAGCAAAAAAAGAGGAAGATTGGCAACAGATGTTAGCTCAGGGCGACTCTTCCTCAGAAAAAAGAAAAAAATCAAGTAGTAGTTGCCACAAAAAATAGAGTATGTTTGCAGCAAATAGGAGGCCACATGGAATCATTTCCAAAGTCATGGCTGTCCCGGAACAAAGGGAAGCAGGGGCCTTTTATTTTGGTTGGGGATGAATATTGAAAAGGGAGAGGTGGGTATTCGATTGCGCAGGCTCAGTTGGCATCTCTCTGCTCATCTGCGCAGGCGCTGCTCTTGCAGTGGCGCTCCCTCTGGTTCCAGTGGTTGGTGGTTGCATCCTTAACATAACAACCACAACAACAAAACCAATTTGGAGAAACAGTTAAATGCTTCCAAAACCTCCCTTGAGTTCCTCAGGGTAATTAGTCGCTGACGCTTCCACTGCCAATCACTTAGATCCTCCAAAGTTTGAGTCCCAATCTTCAAGACAGCCCTTTTAGAAAGAAATTTTTCTCAATCCACAGTTGTCATGTCAGTACGTTCACAATTTTTTCAGTTGGACTTCTTTGATCTCCGCTTGAGTAAGGACATACTTTAAAAATTCCTCACCTTTGGGATCCAATTCTTCAACCAAGTTACTTTAGGGCCATGTTTAGGGTCAGAGTCATGGATCTGCCTGGTTCTCAATTTTAGACACCCTCGAAACATGAGTAAGTTCAAATCATATTCACTCCGAAGCTATCTCACCCTAGAATAGTACAGATCTTTGGGATATGCCAACACCCACAACAAAAAAAAATAAAATAAAATAATTTGAGGGGCCGGCCCAGTGGCGCAGCGGTTTAGTTCACGCTTTGGCAGCCCGGGGCTCGCGGGTTCGGATCCCAGGCACCTGCCGACGCACTGCTTGTCAGCCATGCTGTGACAGCGTCCCATATAAAGTAGAGGAAGATGGGCACGATTGTTAGCCCAGGGCCAGTCTTCCTCAGCAAAAAGAGGAGGATTGGTGATGGATGTTAGCTCAGGGCTGGTCTTCCTCACAAAAAAAAAAAAAAAACAAATTATTATAATTGAGTAATCATCATTTATAGTACATAATTTATCAATACAACGTAAATACCTTATAGCTCTTTCTAAAGCTTTAAGTATCAGTGGTTAGCATATTTTTTATGTTACAAGTCTTCTTTTTTTTTTTTTTTGCTTGAGGAAGATTAGCCCTGAGGTAACATCTGTGCCAATCTTCCTCTACTTTATATATGGGTTGCCACCAAGTGTGGCTGATGAGTGGTATAGGTCTGCACCCAGGAACCAAACCCACAAACCCAGGCCACTGAAGTGGAATGCACCAAAGAACCACTATGCCAGGGGTCCAGCCCCTTTATGTTACAACTTTTGAGAGTTATTAAACATAAAAAGTAGAGTTTTGAGGCCAGCCCGGTGGCATAGTGGTTAAGTTCACACACTCTGCTTCGGCAGCCCGGGGTTCACTGGATTGGATCCTGGGCGCAGACCTATGCACCACTCATGAAGCCATGCTATGGCAGGTGTCCCACATACAAAATAGAGGAAGATTGGCACAGATGTTACCTCAGGGACAATCTTCTTCACCAAAAAAAAAAGTAAAGTTTTATTGGAAGCATATCTCTTAATGGAAAGGATAGGGGCTTGTTGCAAGAAAAACAAACAAATACCCAGTTGTTGCCATTCACTTATTCACTTGCTCATTACCTAATTTGATATATCAAATTGTCCCTTTAATGCTAGGCTTGGAGTTCTTCCTCTGGAAGTGGGCAATTAACCATAGTTAGACTGGAGATGGCTGAGAGGTATGGTTTGCTTTTGCAGGGTGAGAGAAGGGCCATTGTGCAATAAGATGCTTGACTTTAGAGGCATTCTTAGGCACAGCAATTTGAAGAAGAAATGTATATCATCTAGAGATTGATTCTCTTAATCCTATCCATGCCCAGGGATCCTAAGAAAATCTTCATGTACTCCCAGAGGACCCTTGCTCCAGAACAGTTCATCTGCAGTGGTCTTTCTTATCCTATTCTGTTCCTAGTCTCTCCTTAAAAAAATAACCCAGCCAACCCTTCGCTTTCCATTCTTATATTCAAGCTGCACCTTTTTTCTTTCCTCAAACCACTGGACTTCCCTGAAACTAATCACTTGAGGAGCAATCACCTGCAAACTCTAGTGGACACTTTTTCATCCCAATCTTATTTGAACTATTGACTCCATCCTCCCTTTCAAAACTTGCCTCTGTTGGTTTTCCTTACACCACTTTCTCCTGATTCTTTTCTGCTTATCAGTTACCTTCACTGCCTTCTCTTTCTCTGCCACCCCTTTAAAGTCAGCATTTATAAGCCCCAAACTTTGATTCAAGCTTGGTTAAAATTAGAAGAAAGCATAGGTCAAAATGATAATAGATGAGAGGTAAATGATCTTGTGGACATAAATTCTTGGCCAATCCAAAGTATTCTCTGGGCCTAACATTTCTCAACAACAGAAGAAAGAGATGATTAGAAAAAATTTACATTCAGGCCAGCCCCAGTGGCCTAGCGGTTAAGTTCAGTGTGCTTCACTTTGACGGCCCGGGTTTGGTCCCCAGGTGTGGACCTACACCACTCATCGGTCAGTGGCCATGCTGTGGTGGTGGCCCACATATAAAATAGAGGAAGATTGGCAACAGATGTCAGCTCAGGGTGAACCTTCCTCAGCAAAAAAAAGAAAAAATTGCATTCTAATGACTGGAGGAGCACAATGAATAAGAGATTAACTCTTAAGGGGCAAAGGTCATGTTTTAATTTCAAATCTATGCATGCTCTATTTCTTGTTATTATAATTATAGCTTCTTTAATGTTTAATAAGGAACAAGAGGCTGCTGTCTTAAGTAATTAAATTATCTCATTCATGCTGTAAATGAATCCACTAGCCTTAGGTGCACAGTATAAACAATGTGGGTTCTTTCATCAGACCAAGAATATTTTGAATGACTCTCTCTCACATCTGCACAAATTAAAGTCACCTCTGATGTAGGTGATCCAAACGCAAAACAAAGCTTGATTTCTTCAAAACTGAAGTTTAAAATCCTGGGATGAGAGTGTTGGTTGATTTAGCTTGGTTCACTTGTCCACCCTGCAGTGGGAGTTGGGACTATTAAGAGAAGAAGGTGAGGAGCGGCCCCATGGCCTAGTGGTTAAGTTCGGTGCACTCCACTTCAGTGGCCTGGGTTTGGTTCCCGGGCATGGACCTACACCACTTGTCAGCAGCCATGCTGTGGTGGCAACCCACATACAAAATAGAGGAAGATTGGCACAGATATTAGCTCAGGGTGAATCTTCCTTAGCAAAAAAAAAAAAAAAGAGAGAGAGAGAGAGAGAAGAAGGGGGATGGGAAAGTGGGACAATAAGACAAACAATAGCAACCATAATCCACTAGTCTAAGTAGCAAATAGTCATTCTCCTTAAAATAGCTCTAATCTGTCATTTTCTCTCTATGCCTTGCCTCAGTCAACTTTCCTTAAGGCTTCTTTTGGTAAAAAGAAGTCTTCAGTTTTTAATCCTTTGCATTCTGGTGTCTGACTTTTTCACTTTACCGTGGTAAAGATCACCACTGTTACTCTCAAAGTTTACTGGTGATTTCTCATGTTACATATATATTTTTTAATTGAGATATAATTGACATATAACATTGTATTAGTTTTAGGTGTACAACATAATGATTTGATAAATGTACATATTATGAAATGATTACCACAATAAGTTTAGTTAACATCCATCACCACACATAGCTACAAATTTTTTTTCTTGTGATGAGAATTTTTAAGATCAACTATCTTAGCAACTTTCAAATATACAACAGAGTATTGTTAACTATAGTCGCCATGCTGTACATTGCATAAAGTACATTTAGACTTTATTATCTTATAACTGGAAGTTTGGACCTCTTGACTACCTTCACTCATTTCACCCACCTCCCCAGCCCCTCGTATTATATTTAGTGGTTTTTCAAGACAGCTTAGCCTAGCTGACATCTCTTAAACATCAGACATTTCTTGTAACTCCATCCTCTCTTATCATCCTTGATTCATTTTTCTTCATTATGTCCTCCTGTTTCCATCATCATCTCCCCTTCCTGCTCCCTATGCACCTTATTGGCAAACTTTTCTGTAATGGGATAGCTAGAAAATAGTTTAGGCTTTGTGGGCCATACAGTTTCTGTCATAAGTACTCAACTCTGCCATTATAACATGAGAGCAGCCATAAACACTACATAAACAAAGGAGCATGGCTGTGTTCCAATAAAACTTTATTTACAAAACCAGTGGGCTGAATTTGGACTAAGGGCCATAGTTTGCTGATCTCTCATCTAAAAGCTTCCTGAGTAAGGGAGACTGGGAACTGAATGTTGGGGACTTGTATGTCTGATAATGTCCCTAATCTACACTGAAACAACCATTATCGCCCAAAAAGGGTGTTTGTCTGCCCGCCGCAAGACATGCCAATAATCAAGAGGCAAGGTGGTAGGAGAGAAAAGACTTTTTATTACAGCTTGCTAGCAAGAGGGAAGATGGCTGACTCGTGTCCAAAAGAACCATCTTCCAGAACAAAGACTATGGGCCAGTTATATAGGGGGCTGGTCTCCAAATGGGGGAGGCAGCTGGCCTCCAGGTGGGGGCATCCATCTGACCTCCAGGTGGAAGCAGACATCAAGTCTCAGGGTGGGGGATCCATCTGGTCTTAGTTCCTGATAGTCTTTTATTTTACTGGGTATACATTAGAGACCAGAGCAACGCCCTACACCCTGATCTTTTGGTTGCCATTGATGATGGCTATCAGCATAGACTTTCTACCCGGGGGTCATCACATTCCTACGGAACTCAAAAGAAGAAAGTTATCAACTTATAGCAGCTGGGAGGGGCCGCAAAATCCAGAGTTGGTCAGAGGTCATTCAAAGTTACAATAGGGTTTCTTTTCTACAACATGGCTTCCCGTTTGTCAAACTTGTCTTGAGCCAGCATCACAACCAGGATAGCTGGGATAGAATTCCAAGTTGGAAATAACTTTCCCTCTTAATTTTGAAGGTACTGCTCAATTTTTTCTGCCTTCCACAATGCCTCACTCTCATTAGCTCAGCTAGATCCACTAGCCTTCAGAGGTAGTGCTTTGCCTTCGGTTTTTATTCAGGCTCACAGAACTATTTTGCTTCATTAGTAACATTTTTTTAAATTTCTATAAAAGAAAGTCCATTTGAAGAAATTGACCATTATGTTTTCCAATGTCCTTTACCCAAGGAATAACTTTCCTTAGAATTTGATACCAGGAAAAGGTTTGAATCTCACGGAAAGTTCTATGCTGTCTGAGATGATAGGAATTAAATAATCCATTGTGATTCATTTTTGTCTTGACTGTTAGTGTCCAATTGCACTACACTGTCATGCCATATTCAATTCATTTGTATACTCAGATGTTTTGTATACTCAGACGTTTAATAAATGTGAATAAACATGAAAGAAAGGACAAAGGGAGGGCAACTATTTTGGCAGCTATTACCACATTCCAGCTGAAAAGTAATAGAGATGGAGAGTTGAATTTCAAATTCAAAAGACAATTAAAAGACAGGATGTAGGGATTCAGGGACAGGGAGATCAATCCTGAGGTTTCCAGTTTAGAGAGGTGACAGAGTAGATAATGTCACTAACCAAGGTCAAGAAATAGGTTTGGAGGCTGGGGAAAAGCTAAGATGAGTTTTGAATATGTTGAACTGTCTAAACAAATGTTATCTATTATCTTTCCCTTCCTACCCACTTACTTTCAAAAAGTACCGTAGTTGCCTTATAGTAGGAAGAGTGATACAGATGAACAAACGTTGTCAGTTAAGACAAAAGTCAAGTTGTAAAGCAAATAGACACACACCCAGCTGAGGTCAAAGCAAAGGTGAACATTTCTAAGCCAAGGACATTAACTGTGACTAGGTCAGGTCCATGCACTCAGAAAATCATTTGGCCACATTGCAGCCTGCCCTTGTCTGGTTCCCAAGAGCATCAGGGCCCAGTCAATGGGGACTTTGGGGAGGACCGGCATCCAGCGTCTAGCAACCAGCCAGCTCCAAGGATGAGAACTGACTCCTGGGTCATGAGGGCCTAGTATGTTTCATGGGAGTCCAGCTTTTGTATTCAGGGTCTCAAAGAATAGTTTAATTCCAATCCCCACCCAGAGAGATACATTGTGCCTCTGCCCAGATCGCCTTTGGAACTGGATCTATGAAGCAGGGAAGATTTGTAGGCAAACAGTGCTATGGATACTATCTGACAGAGGAAAAATAACTGCTGAAACCCAGCTTGAAGGTACCCCAGTCTAAGAAATGCTTTGTCTCTCTTGTAATCCTCAATCCCGCCCCCACCCCGAGGATCTTTCTACACCTGTGTCACAAACCCCATGCTTCTGTGCATTCCTCTCAGGCTGACCCAGCCTGTCACAAGCATCCCGCAAACCCTCCACTGAGCCCTCTGAAACCTAAGCAGGTTACGAACATCCCTACATCCTCAACAGCTTCACAGAACCCATTCCTACTTCCTACCTTACCTGAAAATGCCCTTTCCCATGCAGATGAGATATAAGTCCCTTATATCTCACATTCCACTGGGTCAGGTGATAAAATTAGCATCCTCCTACCTCCTCACTGATGCTCCCAGACCAGTGTTCTATCTAGCTTAGGTCTTCCTCTCCACTCTAAGTCCTGGAGCATCTTGGCTGTCAACCTCCATTGATGGAGCCATCCCACACCTTGGCCTTTCATTTCCTTGAATGTGTCTTCTCCATTCCCCTTCCCCTTCACTCCACTGCAGTGACCCACTCCCATGGGGACATCCTAGACTTGGTCACAACCTACAACTCTTCTACTGCTTAAACTTTCCCACCTTTTAGCCCACCCACTAGCCTGTCATTCTGCCTTTCACTCAATTATTCCAATACATTCATTATTTTCTGAAAGTTAGGTTTATTGAGTTACAAAATTTTTAAGCTTTATCCAGGTTTAATTGATAAACAATAAACTACACATTTTTAAAGAGTACAATTTGATAAGTTTTGACATACGTGTGCACTCATGAAAACATCACAACAATCAATATAATGAACATATTTGTCACGTCCAAAAGTTTCCTCATGACCCTTTGTAATTTCTACCTCTCCCCTCTCAGGCAAGCACTGATCTGCTTACTGTCACTACAGATTAGTTAATATTCTCTAAAATTTTATATAAATGGAATTACATACCATGTATTCTTTTTTCTTTGACTTCTTTCACTTTGAGATTTCATCTGGGTTATGACACGTATCAATAGTGCATTCCTTTTCATTGGTGAGTAGTATTCCACTGTATGGCTATACCACTATTGTGTACTCTTTATCCATTCACCAGTTGCTGGACATTTGAGATGTTTCCAGTTTTTAACTATTACAAAACAAGCTGCTGTGAACAGTCATATACAAATATGCTTTCATTTCTATTGAGATATAATTCATTTACAATACAATTCATATTTTTAAGGTGTACAATTCTATTCGACAAATGTACACTATATAATTTGACAGACATATGCAATCATGTAACCACCACCATAATTAAGCTATAGAGTATTTCTATCACCCCCAAAAGTTCCCTTTAGTCCCTACTCTCCATTCCCAGGGCCTGGTAACCACTGATTTGATTTCTGTCTGTGTAGCTCTGTCTTTTTAGAATGTCATATAAATGGAATCATACCCTATGTACTGCTTTGTGTCTGGCTTCTCTCACTTAACACACTGCTTTTGAGAGTCAGCTATATTGCTGTGTACATCAGTAGTTCATTCCTTTCTGTTGCTGAGTCGTATTCCACTGTGAGAAGGTAAGACAATTTATCTGTTTATGCGTTGCTACACATTTGAGTAGTTTCCATTTTTTTGCCAGTTACTAATACAGCATCCATAAACATTCCCATACAGATATTTTTGTGGGCATATGTTTTCATTTCTCATGAGTAAATACCTAGGAATGTGATTGCTTGGTCATATAATAAGTATATGTTTAACTTTATAGGTACATTGGTTATTAAGCTTTGATTTCTCTTATCCTTTGACCTCTCTACTTTCTTCTTTTATATTAACTAACTCTTATCTTCTTTATCTAAATTAGATTCCATCTTTCATCACTTCAAACATACTTTTGTTCATATCCTCAACTCCTTGTCCCATTACCTTCCTGTCGAACTCACCCTAGAAAACCCCATCTCCTGGATCAATCCAACCACCCCTCTTCTCTGTACCTATTCTGGGGCTACTTTGCATATCTCGAGAAAAGTCATTCAATGTATGTATTGATGTGACATAAATTGGTGGTCTCTAACACTGCAGGGAAATCTTTCAGTGTTTTCTTGGTCATATTCTCCCCAGCAGCTATCTTAAACCTAATCTACTCTTATCAAGCTTCAGATCCCACTCTCACCAACTTCTCCTGCTGAGATCTCAGTAGATGATCTCTTAGCAGAGGCCATCAGTTACATATCAGCTTGCATCTACACCCTGCCCTGCCTCCTTCCCTTCTGTTACAATGAACACTGGCCCCTGTTTCCCCCTAGTTTCTGAGTCCTTACTCTATAGAATGCTCCTTTGCTCTGTATCTTCATCCTCTTTCCCTCTAGTAGATTCTTACTGTAGCTTGCTAGCCAGCTTGCTTGCTATTTCTTTCCTTCTTTCTTTCTGGAAGATACTACCTCCCCTGCCCATCGTGGCTTTACAGAGCGGGGCAGGAGAGTGTTTTGCTTTTTCTTTTCAGGAGATGGTCAGCTCTCCCAGAGAGGAATTAATGGCATGTAACTGGCTCTGGGATCCTTGGAACCGCAGCTGAGCCGGGGACAGGGGCACTGGGAGGCACGGGGTCCTTGAGGGGAGGACTTAGTGTCCTTGACCAAACTCAGAGTGTAGGAGCTCAGGCACCCTCAGGGTCCTAAAGAGATACCTCAAAGACTGCCTGGGACGGGGAACCCAGAGCTTCAATCAGAAATGTTCCCCTTTATCTGTAAGACTTCTTCAGATTAAGTCCGGCACTTAAACAGCAACAACTTTTAAAACTCCTGTCCTGGACTCCTGATCAGAGTCCTAGGCTCCCTCCTCCCTCTAGTTATGGGGGAAGATGTGCTCTCACCTGAAAGGTTTCTGCTCAGAGCCAGTCGGCTGCCAATTTACCAGCTGAGGGACCTTTGGGCAAGCCCCTTCCCTGCACCGGGTGTCAATTTCTGTACAGTAGGGGTGGGAGGAGGCCGGACCTTGGCTCTTCAGTGTCTTTAATGTGGGGTGATTCCAGAAGGAAGGCAGGAAAACCAGACAGACTCGCCCCTTCACACACACACAACACATACATTCTTCCTCTTCACCTCCACATGGGGGAGCAGAAGCTGGGCAAGAGGCTGTGAAAACAGGAAACTTTAATATAAACAATAGGCCATAGGGCAATACTACGCAGGAATGAAAATAAATGATCTTTGTTGATTTATAACCATATGCAACAATACTGATACATCTCACAGACATAATGTAAATGAAAGAAGCCGTAGAGTACATATCATATGATTCTAGTTATCTAGGCTCTAGATTCTAGGGGATGAAAACAAGTAAATTTGTTCCACTCTGTTACAAATCAGAATAGGGTACCCTTGGGAAGGTGACTGAAAGGGAAGTGGGGAAGTGGGGCCTCTGGGATGCTGGTGCAAGTTATATCAATGTATCCAGTCTTAGAAGTCCGGCAGCGTCACCTCCTCTGCATTCTGGAGTTACAAAGGGGGAGGAAACATCAATACCTCCTCTCAATAGAAGGACATCAACATAACATTGTAAGAATTTATATCCAGATGGGATATATATATATATATATGGGTGCAGCCATTCTTTATAAAATATAATCTGCCACACAGCACATTATCTTTGATCTTTTCTTTGTCCCCACCCATCAATATTTGCAATAAATCACCAAATCCTACTATGATCTCTTTTTAATTTTTATCGATGTCTTAATAGTTTATAACATTGTGGCATTTTCATTGTACATTATTATTTGTCCATCACCATGTGGTTGCACCAGTTTACCCCTTGTCCCCACGCCACCCTCCATCCCCTTGGTAACCAACCAGTTCTCTCTGTCCGTGTGTTAGTTTATTCCACATATGAGTGAAATCATGCGGTGTTTGTCCTTCTCTCTCTGGCTTATTTCACTTAACATAATATCCTCTAGGTCCGTCCATGTTATACTATTATCTCTTGATACTACTATGCCCTGGGTCTGTCTTTTTTAGTTTGTGGACAGATTTTTGGGACCCCTCTCCCTTGTCTGACAGGCGAATCTAACAAGCAAACTGTATAGGCTTTAAGTCAGTACAATAAAATCCACACTGTACTGTGAAGCAGCTGTGTAGACCATCTTCAGCCTGTGTCAAAGTGACCTTGCTACCCCCACACTTCACGACTGAAGACGCCAGCTGGACAGATCCACAACAGGGAAAATAAAGGGTAGCTTGCTCTCACATTTCCCAGCTGCAATTCTTAGAGATTGAGGGAATAATTAACGACCCTAGTCTTTGCCTCCCTCCGTAAGCAGATAACATCAGCATCTCTGAACTTGTTTGATGTGTAGTCAAGAAATTCTTGTTTATGTTACCTTCAACGTATAATCTAGAGAAAAGCCCAGATATACTCTATCCATTTTTTTGACATATATGAAATCTCGTTGTAAGTTTTTTTTTTCTTTTCCTCTCCCCTGCACGTACACTGTTGACGAAAGAGACATAAGCTGCACTTAAACTCACACACCTTGGAGCAGTTCCATCACAGCCCTCTGTTGAACTGTATTCCTGGGGTTCAAACTCCTCATGCTGATTATTGAATAAACTCCTTCACTAAGATCATCTAGACTACTTCAGCCAACAAGTCCATCACCATTTAGACCACCTTTACTTCATGCCACCATCATCCCGCCTTGATTACTGCACAACCTCCTAAAAAGACTAGTCTTTTTGCCTCCAGCCTTACCTCCTTCCAATCTATTCTCCACACCAAAGCCAAAACAGCTAAAAAACAAACAAAAAGCCCACTTTTTGCTTAAGCATTCCCAAGTATGCTTATCCTGGGTAGAGATCGCACCAGATTGCTTACAAGTGAAACTAATTAATTTGTAGTCTTCTCTTTCTTTACTGATGCACAATCCACCACTCTTTACCCGATGGTTGCTTTTAATTAAAAGCTACAGTTTGGCCACCAGTTCCAAGAAGGGGTCATTCTTTCCTGGTTATTTATTCATATGTAGCATGTCATTTAATTACAGAATATTTCAACCAGTGTAGTGTTTCTCAAAGTGCAGTCCAAGGATCACCTGCAACAGGTTGTTGGGGGAAGGGTCCCCAAATTTGTATTCAAATGAAGAATACCATGTGATTCTAAGGTACTCTAAAATTTGAGAACCACTAATTAAAGTTTCTCTGACTTGCCTGTTAAACTGAGTCAATTTTATTTCATATTCCTCTACTTTCTTTAGCTTCTCCTTGACGTCTCCTTTATTTTCAACCGAACAAGGGGAGGTGGGTAGAGCAGAACACACCTTCAGACCTGGGACTGGGATAGCTGCTTCTTCACTGCAGGAGCCCTGTTTCCTCAGCTTGCTTTGCTGTCTGTGAGATGAACCCAGGGGTTCATTTAGTTGAGCTTGCTCTGTTCTTTGAAAGTCTCAGAGCCTTGACTCACCCTGCTCCTTCACTCTAGGATGGCTTTCTCTCCCACTCCACCCCTCCAAAGTCATCTAGTTATTAGAACCCTCCAAACAATTCTGGAGTTTCTCAGCCCTCTTTGCTATGCCCTCAGTAATCCATGCAAGTGCCCATTCATATACTCAACAAATATCTATTGAGCACCTACTATGTGCAAGGTACTATTCTAGAGCCTGGAGATTGTCTCTTCATGAATCAAACCAGAAAAAAATCCTTATCCTCATGGAACTGATGTTCTAGTGAAGAAGACAGACAATAAGCAGTAAATAAATAAGTTATATGATACCTTAGAAGGAGAAACAGGAGTGTAGAGGGGTGGGGTTCCAATTTAAGCCTGGTGGGAGAGCTTCATTGAAAAGATATGAAGGAGTGGAAGAGTCAGTCATGCAGCTACCCAGGGAAGGAGCATGTCAGCCAGAAGTGCCAGGAAAGTTGGAAGGAGAGGGAGCAAAGAGGCCATGGTGACTGGAGCAGGGAGCGGAACGGGTCAGGGAGGTTATGGGTGGCCGGATTCCATCGGGCCTTGGGGGTCACTGTAAAAATTTGGGTTTATACTCTGAGTGAAATGGTAAGAATTTTCAGGGTTTTAAGAAGAGAAGGGACATATTCTGTTTTACGTTTTTAAAGCATCTCTCTGGTTGCAGTGTGAAGAACAGACAAGAGAAGAAAAGTGACATTAAGACGCTAGTGCAATAATCCATATGAGACATGATGGTGGTTTGGACCATGGCGGCAGGAGTGGAAGTCATAAAGTGAGTATTTGTTTAATTCAAGTTGCAGCATTATGGCTTCCATTGAATGCACCACTAACGTGCTTCTGCGGTGGGTTTTTCCAGCCTGGATTTCAAGAAGGGGAGGGGAGAAAGTTGCTTTGAGGTGACCAAGAAAACAGAACATCATAGATATGGAAACCCGAAAGGGTTCTAGGCCTGTAGGCCTCTGGCGCAGCAATAATTCTCTGGCCGAGCCCACCAACAGCGTCCCAATGACCATGCGCAACAGGCCAGGGTGGGAGCCTATGGAAAGCACAGGACTTTCGCAAAGCGGGACAAGCGCATTCCGGGAATCGTAGTTCTGCGCCCCTGCGCAGGCGCACTGTCTCCCTCCGCCGGCTTGCGCGCGCAGCTCCTGCAGGACCAGCTTCTAGAAGCTCATTGCGGTGGCGTTGGTCCTGGCTGCGGGTCGTGTGGCAGGTAGTGGTCGTACTGGGCCCCTAGTTTGGGGGCTGCGGCCAGGTCGCCGGCTCCGAGGGTGCACGAGGGGCGGGCTGGGGGCCGAGGGCAGCCGACTGACGTCGCTATGCACTCCCAGTGCTGCAGCTTCTGTGGGAGGTGGGCACTCTCCTGAATGACGGAGCTTTCCTCTATCCCTCCCTGCGCCCGTGGTCTAGCAACTTCGGTAGTAGGACATTTTGGGCGGGAAAATTCCTTGCTGCGTGTGCCTGGGGGGAAGAGGGGTAGTCCCGTGTATTGCAGCATGCTTAGCAGCATCCCTGGCTCCACCCGCTAGGTACCAGTAGCATCCCTCCTCCGCGGTTGCGGTAACCGAAATGTTTTCAGACATTGCCAAGCGTCCCCTGTGGGGCAGAGCCACCCCTCTCCCCCGTTTGAGAACTTTTTTCTGCCTGCGTCACATTTTCGCGGAGTCTGTATTCTAAGCTCCTTGGGAGACCGAGAAGAGTGTCTCAGTCGCCGCAGAGTCCCAGGTGCTCAGCACGGCGCCAGGTACTTGGTAGGCGCCTAATATTTGGCAGAGAAATAAATGACGTCATGCATACTGTGTGCCGGGCTCTGTGCTCGGAGGTGGGTAATGATTGGTATCATAGTTGCAACAGGAGGAGAGTGTCATCTCACTTGTGGCATTGTAGCTCGTCTCAAGCTGTATTGTCACTTCCTGGGTCCTCTGTGAGGGAGGGTGGGGACCCTGTCTGACCTGTCCCTGTAGTGCCGGCTTCCCATGAAAAAATGCATGCAACACAGGGCAGACTCCGTGTAAAAGCGTACTTGGAGATCAGAGAAGGCTTCACACAAGATGTGACGGTTGAAAGAAGTCAAGTTTTAAAGAAAGTAAAAGTTTGGCAGGACGGGGAAAGAAGGCAGCATTCCCAGGAGAGGGAATGGCTCTAGTGCAAAGAATGGAAGGAGATGGAGGGTGTCTGGAAATGGGGAAATACTTCTTTATGGCTGCAGCGTCCATCAGGGTCAGCTAGAGCCCAAGGGATGAGGTCATCAGGGCAGGGTCTCCGGATCGTCATGCATGGCCTCTGGGTTTGAATTTTATCTGGAGACAGGGAGCTATAGGACCATAGTTTGCATAATAGAAGGAATCTTTAGGCTGCAGTGTGAGACTGGATTGAAGAAGCCGGTATTTAGGCAGTTTCAGTAGGATAAGGTGGAGAGGTTCTTAAGAAATAAACCCACCAGAACTCGGTTATTGATGATGTGAGAAATTTCAGAGGCAGATATGAAATCAGGCTTCTGAGTTGAACAACTGGTGGGAAATGGGTGGGCATTCACTGAGAGAGGGCAGGAGTTGTTAGATAGGTTTGTGACTGGGTCCTCTTGTAACTGTGAGCCTTTTCTGATATGTCTTACTTACGAGGAGTATTTAGTGTAAAGAAACTGTTTTTTTGGAAGGTACCTTTAATTACCCTTAAGTAACTCCTCGGCTTTTCACCTACAAAGAAAATTATTCTTTTAATATAGTACTTGGGCAGGGCTGTTCTAAGTCTCTGAGAGTGTGTGTCTGTGTATATATATCTGAACTGAACCAAAACAGTGTTTTTAGGATTAACAATTTGTTTCACTTATTTAATATCTTATATTTCTTGACAGTTTCTACAAGGCCGTAAAGTGAATCGTTGGAACCCTTGATATTTTGCTGTCTATAGTGCCTGTTGGTGGACTGTCCTGATATTCAACTGGAGTCTAAAGGGGACTGGATTCCTGCTGGTGACAGACATTGCAAGCTGTAGTACCCTTGAACGAGATGACAGCCATCTCCCCAGACCCTCAGACTCTGGCCTCCGGTGAACAAAACAAGGTCCTAAGAATGGATACTCCTGGGGATCAAGAAGCTGCCGTAAGAGGAGACAGTGCTGACCCAGAGTCTTTCAGACAGAGGTTCAGGTGGTTTTGCTACTCAGAAGTGGCCGGACCCAGGAAAGCCCTGAATCAACTCTGGGAGCTCTGCCTTCAGTGGTTGAGACCAGACATCCACACGAAAGAACAGATTTTAGAGCTTTTGGTGTTTGAGCAATTCCTGACCATTTTGCCTGGGGAGATCAGGATTTGGGTAAAGTCACAACGTCCTGAGAATAGTGAGGAGGTGGTGACCCTAATAGAGGAGTTGACTGAAATGCTTGAAGAAAAGGAAGGTGAGATTCATAGCTGGAGGGAGGAAGTGGGAGAGGTCTTCTCAACGTATGAAAGTTAACTCCCCCCACGAAAGCAATTTATTGCTGAAGAGGAGCCTAAGTTTGGAGTTGGAACTGCATTTGAATCAGCCCTGCCTTTTACTGTGTGATCTTGGGCAAGTTACGTAACCTCTCCGAACTTTAATTTTTTTGTCTGTACAAAGGAGATCCCATCTTCTCTAGTGTTGTGAGGATTAAATAAGATAAGATACAATACATGGTGAATGCTCAAATAGTAACTTCTTTCCTTTCACCCTTGAGCAGTAGTGGACCTTAGAACAAAGGAGAGAAATTATCTGAAAATGTTTGGAGTCACAAGCATATCGTCCAGCCTAGGCCTCAACTTCTTGCTCCAGCCCATGTGGTAGCACATTTCTAGAATGGGGCTGTCCAGTATCGGCCATGATGGATATATGTTTTCCCCTGTTTTTGCACCCCAAGTTAAGCATATGAAACATGGCTAGTGCAAATAAGCAATTGAATTTTTAGTTAAGTTTAAATTTAAAATAGTCATATGTGGTGAGCCCCTACTCTATTGGATAGTGCAGTTGCACAGCCTTAAGGGAGGAACAGTGACTTATATTTTTATAATTACATTATTATACACCATATGTATAAAATATAAACTATGAATTACAACACAGTGATACCGTTGTAAAATATTGATGAAAAGACTTCTAGGGTGGATAGTCCTTTGAGGGCATGGGGTTCAACCTTTATAAAATCCCTCTAATATTCTACAGATATTCCAAATATTTGTAGCATATTATTTACCACCAGGCTCTAAATACATATGTGTGACAGTTCGTATTCTACCAAGAGTTCTGAGATGGATAGGGAAATGGCATTTACCTCCACAGACTTAATTTGTGGTCATGCACCTAATTGGTGTATCTGAAATTTGGGTTTCCTGACTCCTCTGACTTGTCTGATGCTGCAACATGTGCTTCTGCAAAATTAGGGCCTCTGTGTGGGGGCCCCTGCAATAAAGAATTCCATGCATTGATTACTGTAGCATTCTGTAAGAACAGTTTCTTTACAATAATCCCTCTTTTTTCTTTGATTACATAACTCTGATTCTTAATTTCTATTGACTGTCTAAATCAATAAGCTGCCTAAAATTCTTTTCATAAGAAAGTGAAGTTTGATTTTAAAAAGTACTTTTCCCTTATGAGAAGAAGAACTGTTGACATCTTAGGGATTTAGGGTATTTCGTACCTTCAGTTCATGTGTTCAGATGCCTGATTTCTGTCTGCAGGAATCTGTTGGTGACCCCAGGGGTGGAGTTAGTTCTTGAGACGAGCTTGGTGCTTTCATTCAAAAAGTGACTCTTGCGTGAGGCACTGTGCTAGGACCGCGAAGAAAACAAATTAGTACATAAAACAAATACGCTGTTTTACCTTGATATGTCTTATAAATTACAAATATTTTAAAAACCATTATTACAAATTAAATACATTAAAACTGTGGGTATGTAGAATGAAGTCAGTTTTTGAGCTTAGGAATTGAAAGGATATTTTATGGGGTGGGGGGAAAAAGCTTGGGTTTTAATAGGAAACTGTATCTGTGGCTGTTGTCTCGGTTTTAAAGGGTGGGGAACACTGTTCTTCTGACCTTTTTGTCCAGAGGGACATATGTAAAGATTTCTAGTGTGAGGAATCCATTTGAAAGACTAGACTGGTTTTTTTTCCCTCCTTCCTAGATCCAGTCTCTCAAGATTCTGTTATTTCCCAAGAAGAGAACCCTGACCAAAATAAAACGGTTTCTGTCCTTCCAAATACTGAGTCCTGGGTAAGCTGCTTTTCACTGGTTTTCATTTGTAAGTGAATACTTAACTGAGCTCCTATTGAGTGGCAGAAAGATACTAGAATAATTAAGACAGTCTCCTAGAGCTCATTCTTCACATGCTGTTTTATTTCACTTACTAGAATTTGTCACAAGTCTGACTCTGATAAAAGCAAAAAAATTATTCACTAAAATTCAACAGTTATTCCTGATAAAATTAGGTAGAAATAGAATTACATTTTCTTAACATAGTAAAAGACATCTCCAGCTGGATAGTGTTGGAAAATAAAGAGCAGTCCTCAAATGCCTGTAAAAAGATAAGGATGTCTAACCCTACTGCTAATAATGAGTATTTTCTGAATATTCTAGCCAATGCAGTAAGATAAGAAAGAAATGAGGTAAGTATTGCTATGAAAGAGACAGATGTGTATTATTTGCAGATAATGTTGTCTATTTGGAAAACCTCAAAGAATCGTCTGAATAAGTACTGAAACTCATGTAATAGTTGAGAAAACTAACTGCTTACAAATCGGTAAATTTCCTATATAGCAATAATTACCAGTTAGGAAAAAAAATTTTTATTCACAATAGTAAACCTGCCATAGTAAGTAGGCTGGTAATGGTTCCCAGAAATATGTCCACTTCCTAATCCCTGGAACCTGTGAATGTTACTTTATTTGGAGGAAAGGTTTTTGCACACGTGTTTAGGTTAAGGATTTTGAAATGAGGAAATTATTCTGAATTATGTGGGTGGGCCCTAAGTGCCATCGGGAGAGAGAGACTGAGGGAGATTAAACACACCAGCAGGAGAAAGTGATGTGAAGATTGGAGCAATAAGACCTCAAGCCAAGGAATGCTGGAAGCCCCCAGAAAAGCTGGCAGAGGCGAGGAACAGATTTCCCTCAGAGCCTCTGAAGGGGGTGCAGCGCTGCCAACACCTCGGTTTCAGACTTCTGGCCTTCAGCACTGTGGGAGAATCAATTTCTGTTGTCTTAAGCTGCCAGAGTTATGGTAATTTGTTACAGCGCCCACAGGAAGCTAATAGAAATGCTAATAGCCGCTCTGCTACACTGCCTCAAAATGCCCTGCAGACGATGCTACAGAGGGTGTATTTTAATGAGTCATTGTGCTTGTTTGTAATTTGGAGTAATTGCAACTGTGAATACGTTATTGAACACAGATTCTGTTTGATTATGATAGAAAATATTTGCAACTTATAACGAACTGCAAATTAAAATTTGGAATGTAGTCATGGATATTACTCTTAATGTATTTATTGCTTGTAGTTAGCTTACGTTAATTTTGTGAATTTGGGTTTGGGAATGTAATTTGTATCTTTCATTTAATATTTTTCTGTTAATCCTAGAAATCAATGTGTTAGGGTGAACTTGATCTATGTTAGACATTCCAGAGAATCCTTGTACAGCATTTCACACTAGAGACTAAAGGGAAAAGGCAGGGATTGTGTCATAATCTTGTTCTGTCACTTGTAATAGTCGTGTAATAGCTACCTTGTAGCTTGCTTTGGTGTTCTTAAAAACTTGAATACTATCAAAACTGTTATTTTATATCCTAACCACATCTCTGAATCCTTAGGATCTATTTGGGCATAATCCAGTGCAAAAAGACTATGTTTGGTCTTCTAGGAATCCATAACATTCAAGGATGTGGCTGTGAAGTTTTCTAGAGGAGAGTGGAGGAAACTGGAGCCTTTTCAAAAGGAGCTGTATAAGGAAGTGCTGCTGGAGAACTTTAGGAACCTAGAGTTTGTGGGTAAAGACATCTTCTTTTCATGACCTAGAATATAGGCTGGATATCTTTTTGTCCCCTATTATTAAAAGATAAGTGCTATTACCTGTTTTGGCTGGGCATGCAGGGGTAATATTACTAATCCTAAAAATGGTTCCAGAAAATGTACTTTCATGCAATATTTTCCCCGAAAAAGTTTTTGCTTCACTGAACTGGAAATGTTGAGCATCATTTTGCTGTCATCAAGGCCATACCTTCCCCAGTTTTCTCCTCAAATTTCAGTATGGATGTCTGTATTTGATAGCATCTTCTCTTCCCTGAGGTTATGTGTGACTCTTGGAATGTCTTTGTTCTATGCAAAAACAGCCATTTTCTATTCTTTTCTCTATGAGCAGGCTTGCCAGTTTCCAAATTAGATTTGATTTCCCAGCTAACGTGGGCTGAACTACCATGGCTGCTGGAAAAAGAAGTCTCAAAAATCTCCAGATCAGGTGAGTTGGTGAAAAGTATTCAGGAAGTTCAACAGTTGCTTACCAAGTCATTTGGAAAGAGCTTTTGAAATATTGAGTGGGCTAGGTGCTAAAATAGAAAGATGATGAGAACATACCCCTTGCCTTCCTGGAATGTGCGTTTTAACAGGGGAGACTGTTGGTTTGAGTCCTCTGAGAAATAGATGTCAAGACATGATTAGCCATGTCAGAGACTTATTGGGAGGAATTCCAGTGAAGGAAAATGGGGAGGGAGCTGGAAGAGGCTGGGACAGCTATCAGAGCAATGATGCGATCTAACACTTGTGAATGAGAAAAGGAAGGAAGGTTGGGTGGAAAGAGTCTTAGACTGAAGTGCAGTTTAAGAAAGTTCTGGAAGGGCCAGAAAAGAGTCTTCCAGCCAGAGTTGCTTATCAGAGCCCTATGTCTCACAGAAATGGGCCTGCCTAAGTATCCTTGCTATCTTTGTCATTGACTGAGAGCAGCCAGTGGGAAAGTGGCCTTGGTGTGAATGCCATGGTGGAGTCATCGAGCAGCAGCAGGGGCTGCTGGGGTTATGTCAGTGCCCCAGAGGAGATGTGAGAGGAGTATTTTTATGGATGCCATAGATACAGATATCAAAACAAAAAGTGTTAGTAATGAGTGTATATGCTGTAATAAAGGCATGTATGAGAAGCAGTGGGAAAATATAGGAGCAAGGGCTTAATTCACATTTGAGTTGAATCTTGAAGGATAAGTAGGAATCCATCCAGTGGACAGCATGTATAGTATAATCCTATTTTTGTTAAAAGGGAAAAAGTACACACATAGATGTATAAGTCTAAATATATAGATATATATGGATTTTTAATATCTGGAGAATAAACACTGGTTATCTTTGAGGGATTACATTTTTTTCTTTATCCTTCCCTTAAAATTTAACAATAAATATATTAAATTTACATTTTTAAAAATAAAAATAAATCTTTACTTATATATCAGTACCTTGGTTTATTTTAAAGAAAAAATCAGTAATTCACTTTGCTCTATTTCATCTTCTTAACCATTCATTTTAGTCAGCCTGTTGGCTGTTTCTAGTATAGTTACACCAATAAAGGACAGCAACTGTCTTGTTACATTAAAGTAGCATTTGAGAGATTAATTCCAAAAATGGATTCTAAAATTGTTTTGAGTAACATGTAGCAGCATTGGTATAAATATATGTTCTGCCTCCCAAGATACTTACGGAAACAAAGCATCATTTAGATGTATAACTTGTTTAAAAAGTCATTTACAACAGACTGGGGAAAAAAGTTTTTGACAGACAAAGCAGAGTCAATAGCGATAATTTATAAAAAGCTCATGCAAATCAGTAAGGAATACTGAGTCTGTTAGAAAAATAGGCAACGAACCTGAACAGGTAGCTGACAGCATTAAAAATAACTGACAGAATTAAAATTTAAATAGATGTGAACATGAAAAAAAGTTCCCAGTCACTGGTCAACAGTGAAATATACATTTAAAGCAAGATACTATTTATTATGAATCAAATTTGCGAAGATTTAAAGAAAGATCATTTGTCCAGAGATGAGTACTCAGGTACTTCTGCTCATCATCTATTATGTGGTAGTATAACTTTTGTACCCTTTGGTTCAGT
Source organism: Tapirus indicus (assembly GCA_031878705.1). Lineage (NCBI taxonomy): Eukaryota > Metazoa > Chordata > Mammalia > Perissodactyla > Tapiridae > Tapirus > Tapirus indicus. The sequence goes on from CM062929.1 coordinate 15,857,481, forward strand.
AATTCCACTTTTATGATTCTCTTCTTCTCTTCCCTGGGAATAACTAAATTATGATATATCTCTCTGATGGATTATTATGTGGCTGATTAAAATTATCTTTATGAAGAATTACCAATGAGATGGGAAAGAATTATGAATGAAAAAACTAACACTACATATCACACATAATTTTTCTATTCTAAAATATATAGAAAAATTTCTAGAAGAAAACAGACAATTTTTAACAATGGTTAACTTCTGGTTCATAAGATTTTGTATTTAATAGTTATCTGTTTAAGAAACAGTTTTATAAAAGTGACAGTGTAATCTCATGATTAAGAGCCGAGATGAATGATGTGGTTAATAAATGAATTCAAAGTTCTGAGAAGAGCATAGTTAGTGAGACTATACTGTTGGAGAAAGCTCTGTGGGGATTGTGGGACTTGAACCCCAGGTCCTGTCAAATTTATGTGTTTGTGATGGTGAAGGTGCTGTGGGATTGCATTCTCGGTGGTATGAGGTATTAAGACTAGAAGAATAGAATTGAAAATGCTATGATGTAGAGGGACAGTAAATGGATGCCTGATTGGAGTATCCATAAGGTTGATAGGGCTGGATTGTGGTAACCTTTGAAAGTCTATAGATAATGTTGCATATCTGTAATGTGATTAACATTTTCTATAAACTTTGTGCTTTGTGGCTGCTTTGGGGAGAGGCAGTGTGGTATCGGGATCAAAAGCATGGGCTTTGGTGTCAGACTAGGTTAAAAATCTGGGTCTGCCACTTATAACACATGTGACCTTGGGCAAGCTACTTATACTCTAAGTGCCTAGTTGTCACATCCATAAAACAGGGATAATAATAGGACCTACTTCATAGGGTTGTTATGAAGATTAAATGAAATACAAGTAAAGTGCTTGATATGGGACCTGGCGTTTGGTGAGTATTCAGTAAATGTTTGCACTATCATTATTATTGTTTGGAACGAGAATACATTGGCTATAGGGAGAATAAGTTTGAACCTAATATTTAATTTTGAAATGAAGGGGAGAACTTCCATTTCTAACTACGAAGCACAAACTTTTCATCTTCCTTAATATTTTTGCTAACCCCTATGTTTTACTTAGTTTCCCTGTATCTTCTTTCCCTTTCCTGTTTTATAAGACTCTATTTGAGAACTATCCAAGCCATTTTCCTTATAGTCGTTACTGTCTCTATTCCTGTTTCAGTCCCAAATACACAGCTTTCTTTATTGCACACAGGAAATATTCTATTTTGTTATTTCTTTTAGAGTGTAAGCCTAGAGGTGAATTGAAGGAATCTGTTCGAAACCAAGATGTTCTTATGGACGAATCAGCTTTAGATGAAATAATAGAAAGATACCTAACAGGTGGTGATTATGGCTTGATGGGAGAATCCTGGAAACGTTATGGCAGATTAGAGGAGGATCGTAGCAGTAAGGAATATTCACAAGTCGCAGTCACACAAAGGAAAACTCATGGGAGAGGCAAAAAGGGTGAGGAGTTTGACCCAGAAAAGAGCCCCTTTGGGAGTAATTTCAGACAAACTTCAGACATAATTAAACATCTGAGAGTCTACTTAAGGAAGAAATCTCGGAGGTATAATGAATGCAAGAAGCTCTTCAGTTTTCATTCAGACCTTATTCAGAACCGCAAAGAGCACGTTGGAGAAAAGCCACGGAAATGCAGCGAAGGTAGGAAAGTCTTAAGTCACTCTTCATCTCTTACTGAACATCAGAAACATCAGAAAATTCATTTGGGGGATAGGTCCCAGAAGTGCAGTAACTGTGGGGTATCCTTTTTTCAAAGGTCAACCCTTACTAAGAGAAAAATCTTGACATGTGAAAAATGTCAGAAAGCGTTGCGTCAAGAGACAACCTTGAATAAAGATGAGGGAACTGAGAGTGAAGAAAAAACCCATAAATGTAGCAAATGTGGAAAAGCCTTTGGCTATAGTGCCTCACTGACCAAACACAGGAGAATTCACACTGGGGAGAAACCCTATATGTGCAATGAATGTGGAAAAGCTTTCAGTGACAGTTCATCGCTTACGCCGCATCACAGAACTCATAGTGGAGAGAAACCCTACAAATGTGATGATTGTGGAAAAGCTTTCACCCTGAGTGCCCATCTCATTAAACATCAGAGAGTTCATACTGGAGAAAAACCCTATAAATGTAAAGAGTGTGGGAGACCCTTTAGTGACAGTTCATCTCTTATTCAACATCAGCGAATTCATACTGGAGAAAAACCCTACACGTGTAACAATTGTGGAAAATCCTTCAGTCATAGCTCATCCCTTTCCAAACACCAGAGGATTCATACTGGAGAGAAACCCTATAAATGTGGTGAATGTGGAAAAGCCTTTAGGCAGAATTCTTGCCTTACCCGACATCAGAGAATTCACACTGGAGAAAAACCGTATTTATGTAATGATTGCGGGATGACTTTCAGCCATTTTACATCTGTCATTTATCATCAGAGACTTCATTCAGGAGAAAAACCCTACAAGTGTAATCAGTGTGAGAAAGCCTTCCCTACCCATTCACTCCTTAGTCGTCATCAGAGAATTCATACTGGTGTAAAACCTTATAAATGTAAAGAATGTGGAAAATCGTTCAGTCAGAGTTCCTCTCTTAACGAGCATCATCGTATTCATACTGGAGAGAAACCCTATGAATGTAACTATTGTGGAGCAACCTTTAGTCGGAGCTCAATCCTCGTGGAGCATCTGAAAATCCATACCGGAAGGAGAGAATATGAATGTAATGAATGCGAAAAGACATTTAAAAGTAATTCAGGCCTCATCAGACATCGGGGATTTCACTCTGGAGAGTAATTCTTGGAAGATAGTGGGGGGGGGGGATTTAGTCAAAATTGTCCCTTATTAAAAACCTGGGATGCAAACTATCACAGCATTAATTAATAGCTGCAACTTTGATGGGTTGGCAGCTAGGAAGAATATACTTTGTCCCATTCACCCATCTTTCAAGGATGTCGGCCTTTGGTAGATAGTAGTTAGGGTTGGTAAAGTCATGGGGAAAGTGAAGAAAGTAGTATCAGATGAGAAATGATTCTGAAAGGCCAAATGTGAATTTAAAAAGCAGGGGAGGGGTGTACAGGACCCACCTTATAACCTTGTGTCTTCAGATTCCCCTCCCTTCTAGCTTCCCCTTCCACTACTGTGTAGTGTAATAGAAAGAGAACTAGACTGGGGTCAGATAGCCTGGGTTCTGTCCCAATTTGCTGACCCACTTGTTATGTAACCTTAGGCAAATCATTTGACCTTTCTGAATTTCAGTTTCTTTACTGGTAGAATGAAGGGGTGGGACTACTGATTTCTGAGGGGTTTGTTTGTATCTCTGATATTCTCTGAATCTGTGGGAATAAGTTAAATCTTTATGATCCATTAGAATTTTCAAGTTTCTCTAGTAGAAAATTACTCATTTAGGATACTGAACTTCTAGCTTAGTGAAAATGCAGTATGCTTTTTGAATACTTGATTGCAGAATTGCTAGAATGTTAGAAACAATTCAGTGAGATGTTGCCTTCAGGGAACATTTTAATTGGAGAAAATATCCCAGCCTGTTTTTCCTCTGGGCTGAGGGATTGGGAATCTCAAGGGCCTGCGAATGAGCCATCTCAGCCACGAGAGTAACAGTAGGAAAATAGATGGGAGGTTGTGGGAGGATGGGAGGAAATGGGTGCTGAAAACAGAGCTATTCTGGACAGATTGCCTTTTGCAAGATAGAATTCTATTTTTAAAAATTTTGCCTTTACTAAGTACAGCTTCCTGTAATTGGAGTGTAAACTTTCTGTATGACAAAGGTCACAAGCTAAGATTGGGCCCTTTGACATGTTTTCACTGGTCTGCACAGTAAGGTGTGTGCGTGCACGTGTGTGTGTATGTATGTAATTGTGTGTGGAGTTAGTTGCCGCCATTTAAAAAGGAAGTTTCATATGAAAAACCAAAAAGGTTTGTCTTGAAAAATAAAGGCTGACAACGCTGGCCCATATTTTGGTGGGGCAGTAGCTGGTTTTGAGTAGCAGCAGCTACCTTTAGATGGGGAATCTACTCTTCTGCTTGCCAGGTTTTCTCACATATATAACCTGACTTGCCCACTGTAGGAATGTGATATTATAATCCCCTACCCTATGGAGAATACATATCCTAAAGTCTAAAGAGGCTGCATTGGTAGTAAAATTCAGGAAAAGAATGTAGAAATGATACAGAATAAATTTTCAGTTGTGAAATTAGGCTTCAAAGGAGTAGATACAGATTTTAGAGGATTATTCCTTATAAATTTTGTTGATGGAGGCGAATAATAATTTCTAACTGTGAAAAAGGAACTAACGCCAAAGTCAGTTAGGTTTGGGTCTCGGGTCATAGGGTTCTGGAGGAGTCCCACTGACTCAACAATAGTATAAAGTTCCTAAAGGTGAATATAGGAGGCAGCTCCTATAAAAAGAGAGCTAAACCAGAAAACTTCTGGCTTATCGACATGAAGAGATCCTTAATGCTCATGTGAGACTCAGCAATATTTGCTGTGATTTAATGTGCTTGGGTTTGCAGTGCTACCTCGATGATATTTTTGCCTTCTTCCTTGTGCCCTCACTTCCCCCAAAGCCTATGGATCAAATATTGTTTGTTAAATTGATCTGCACAGTTACTGCTAAATGGACACACCAGAGACATTTTAGCCATGAAAGGAATATGGCTTGTGAGAACCACTCACCCTGGTTTAAGTTTTTTTCTGAAAAGATGTAAACCCTGGTTTGTTTTTTGTTTTTTTTTTTTGCAAAGATAGAATTTATAGAAAGAATTAAATATGTAAAAACTCTTGAAAAGAGGCTTGTTCCAGGATATTGACTAGTTATATCCCTGAATTCATAAGAGGATATTTTATACCGATATCAGTTGGGAATCTGGAACATAAACATTTTTTTTTACAACTCTATTGAGGTATAAATTACATATCGTAAAAATCATTTCAAGTGTACAATTCAGCAAGTTTTGGCAACTGCATTGAGTTGTGCAATCATTACCATAATCTATTTTTAGAAGCTTTTATCACTTCACGAAGATCTCTCATGCTCATTTACAGTTTATCCCCATTCCTGTCCCTGGTCCCAGGCAACCACTAATCTGTCTACTCTGTGCGCAGAGTTGCCTTTTGTGGACATTTCATATAAATGGAATCACGTGGTCTTTTGTTAATTTTTCACTAATGGGTTTCTAAGTTCATCCGTTTTGTAGCATATCAGTACTTTATTCCTTTTTATTGTTAAATATCCCATTGTAGGGATATGCCATATTTTGTCCATTTACCAGTTGAAGGATGTATGAGTTGTTTCCAGCTTTGGGCTGTTAAGAATAATGCTGCTTTGAACATTAACATGCAAGTCTTTGTGTGGACATAGGTTTTCATTTTTCTTAGGTAGATGCCTGAGTGGGGTTCCTGGGTCACGTGGTACATTTTTGTTTAACTTCTTAAGAAATTGCCAAATTGTTTTCCGAAGTGGCTACAACATTTTACATTCTGAGCAGCAGTATGTGAGGGTTGTTGATGAGGGAACATCCTCACCAACCCTTGTTATTGTGTTTTTTTGTTATAGCCATCCTAGTGGTTGAAGTGGTATCTCTTTGTGGTTTTAATTTGCGTTTCCCTGATGGCTCGTGATGTTGAGAATCTTTTCATATGCTCTTTAGCTATTCATATATCTTCTTTAGTGAAATGTTTATTCAAACAATTTGTCCATTTAAAAAACTGGGTTATTATTATTGCATTGTAGTTCTTTTTATTCTACACGCAAGTCCCTTATCCAGTATGAACTTTGTAAATACCACGTACTAGCCACAGAGGACAGCTTCACACCCTGCTGCACAATATTTATCCAAAGCTTGGTTTCAGTAACTACTTACGTATATTGCCTAAAGGATATTTAATCTGACCCATCATCTAAATACTTAAATTCATTTTTGGATTACGTCAGATCATCAAAAGGTTTTAAACTTCTTTTGACTCCTTGTAGAATTGCTTTTGTTAACCTGTATTTAACTTTATGCCATTTATCTACATTGATGAGTATTAAAATCAACCCTGTGATACATTTTACTTTGAAATGAAGACCTTGCTCTTAAAAACGTTTCCTCTTAATGAGTTTCTATCGAAATTTCTGTCAGGTCACAGGAAAAGACAAGGCTTCTCCTGTCAATGAATTTACTTTTTATTTACTCACTTTAGAATTCTTTTTTAAATGTGGCAAAATATATGTAACATAAAGACCATTTTTACTCTTTTGGGTGTACAATTCAGTGACATTAAATTGTGCAATCATCACCACTATTCCTCTAGAATTTTTCCCTTATCCCAAACAGAAACTCTACTCATAAACCAATAACTCCCCTTTCTCCCCTCCCCCAAGCCCCTGTAATCACTGTTCTACTTTCTGTCTTTATGAATTTGACTATTCTAGGTACCTCATGTAAATGGAATCATTCAATATTTGTCCTTTTGTGTCTGGTTTTTTTCACTTAGCATGTTTTTCTGCTTCATGTTGTAGCATATGTCAGAATTTCATTCCCTTTTAAGGCTGAATAATATTCCATTGTATGTATATAGCACATTTTGTTTATCTGTTCATCTGTCAGTGGACATTTAGGTTATTTCCACCATTTTGGGTTTTTTTTCTCCTTTCTTTTTTTGGTGGGGAAGATTGGCCCTAAGCTAACATCTGTTGCCAGTCTTCCTCTTTTTGCTTGAGGAAGATTGTTGATGAGCTAACATCTGTGCCAATCTTTCTTTATTTTGTATGTGGGGTGCTGCCGCAGCATGGCTTGATGAGTGGTGTGTAGATCTGTGCCCTGGATGTGAACCCCGGGCCACCCAAGCAGAGCACATGAACTTAACCATTACACCACTGGGGCAGCCCCCACCATTTTGGTTGTTAATAACACTGCTTTGAACAGTGGTATACAAATATCTGAGCCACTGCTTTCACTTCTTTTAGGCATATGCCTAGAAGTGGAATGGGCTGGATGTCTTCAGGGTTCACCTGTGTTGTATGTGTATGACAGGATTTCCTTTTTTTTACGGCTGGATAATATTTATTGTTTTGTTTATCCGTTCATTCATCCATACACATTTAGGCTGGGCTTGCTTCTACCTCTTGGCTATGATGAACAATGCTGCAGTGCGTGTGGGCATGCAAATATCTCTGAGATGTATTTTCAGTCTTGGATATAGACGCAGGAGCAGGATTGATAAATCATATGATAATTCTATTTTTAGTTGTTGAGGAACTTCCATGTTGTTTTTCATAGTAACTGCACCATTTTACATTCCTACCAACAGTGCACAAGAGTTCTAGTTTCTCCACATTCTTGTAACACTTGTTGTTTTCTGTGTTTTTGATAGTGGCCATCCTAACGGGTGTGGTTTTGATTTGCATTTCCCTGATGATTAGTGATGTGGAACATGTTTTCATGTATTTATTAGCCATTTGTATATCTTCTTTAGAGAAGTGTCTATTCAAGTCCTTTGCCAATTTTTTAATTGAGTTTTTTTGTTTTTGAGTTGTAGCTGTTGTATTTATATATTCTAGACATTCGCCTCTTATCAAATTTATGATTTGCAAATATTTTCTCCTATCCCATTGGTTGCCTTTCACTGCATCGATTGTTTCCTTTGCTGCGAAGTAGTTTTTCAATTTGATGTAGTCCTGTTTGTATATCTTTGCATGTGCTTTTGGTGTCATATCTGAGAAATCATTGCCAAATCCAATGTCATGAAATTTTCCCCTTCATGTTCTTTTAGGAGTTTTATAGTTTCAGGTCTTGTGTTGAGGTTTTTAATCCATTTTGAGTTAATTTTTATATGTGGTATAAGTTAAGGGTCCATCTTCATTCTTTGTCTTTGGATAGTCAGTCATTTGTTGAAAAGACTATCTTTTCTACATTGTGTAGTTTTGCACCCTTTTTGGACATATACACATGGGTCCCTTTCTGGATTCTCTATTCCATTTGTGTATATGTCTGTCTGGATGCCAGTACTGTACTGTTTTAATTACTGTAGCTATGTAATCAGGATGTGAGGCTTCTAGCCTTTTTCTTTTCTTGAGATTGTTTTGGCTCTTTGGAGTATTTTGAGATTCCATATGAATTTTAGGATGGTTTCTTCTTTTTCTGCAAAAAATGCTATTGGGATCTTGATAGGAATTGTATTGAATCTGTAGATCTCTTTGTATAGTATAAAGCATTTTAACAATGTTAAATCTCCCAACCCATGAACGTGAGATGTCTTGTCTTTTATTTGTGTCATTTTTTAATTTCTGTCAGCAATGTTTTGTAGTTTTTGCATTCAAGTCTTGCACCTCCTTGGTTAAGTTTATTCCTAAGTATTTTATTATTTTTTTGATGATATTATAAATGGAATTGTTTTCTTAACTTCCTTTTTGGATTGTTCGCTATTAGTGTATAGAAATGAAACTGATTTTTAAGTTTTGTTTTTGTATTCTGTAACTCTGCTGTATTTGCTTATTCTAACAGTTTTTTTGTGTGGAATCTTTAGGGTTTTCTACATATAAAATCGTGTCATTTGTGAAAGGATAATATTACTTTTTTCTTTCTAATTTGGACGTCTTTATCTTGCTGATTGCTTTGGCTAGGACCTGCAGTACTGTGTTGAATAGAAGTGGCCAGAATGGGCATCCTTGCCTTGTTCAGATATTAGAGGAAAAGGTTTCAGTTTTTCACCATTGAATATGATGTAGACTGTGGCCTTTTATATGTGACGTTTATTATGTTGAAATAATTTCTTTCTATTCTTACTTGAGTAAATTCTTCCTCATTTTTTTTGGTGAGGAAGATTAGCCCTGAGCTAACATCTGCTGCCAATCCTCCTCTTTTTGCTGAGGAACATTGGCCCTGGGATAACATCTGTGCCCATCTTCCTCTGTTTTGTATGTGGGACGCCTGCCACAGCATGGCTTGATAAGCAGTGCGTATGTCCGCACCCGGGATCCGAACCTGCAAACCCCCAGCCACTGAAGTGGAGCGCGTGAACTTCACTACGCCACCAGGCTGGCTCCTGCCCTTTTTAAAGTGCTCAGAAGTATAACTAGGCATATCCGTGTAATGTTCTGTGTTCCTAGTTTCCAAGAACTGTCTCACATCTTTCTTAATTCAGTGCTACAAACACTTATTAACACTTAGTATGTACAGGGCACTTTAAGAGATGAGATGAATAATGAATGTTCTGTACCCTGTAAAAATCCAGTCGTGTGTAAGACAGATGTGTGTGTATTGGAGGGGTGGGTGAGGATGCAGGTCATAGTATGGTTGTAGCTAACAGCTAAAGTGAAGTGTGTTAAATGCTAAAAGTAGCACCATGTGAGCACAAAGGAAAGTGATTCTGAGACTTCAGTGGAGGTAGGAGTCAATTGTACTGCTTGTTGCCACAATGCAGCACTTGTGGTATAAGGACCTTTCCAGCTCTTCGGAGGAATTTGTGCTTTATTATCAGGGTAGTGGGGAACCATTGGAGGTTCTATGTGTGTGTATGTATTGATGGAGACTTATTTTTGTTGTTGCTGTTTTGTGTTTTTCTCAGAAGCGTTTCCCAGATGTGGAACTGCTTGATCAAAGGGGAGAAACATGTTAAGATTCTTAAAACACTGTCAAATTATTGTCTAAAGTGTAGCACAGTCATACGGTCTGTCCCTCGTGTGGAAACGTCGATGTCTATGAAGGTCTGACCTAAGGAAGCTTTTCCCAAAGCCAGGGCACTAGTGAGGTATCTCTCCCGAATGAATCTTCTAGTGCTCAGTAAGTTGCATCTTGCTAGCAGAATATTTTCACCCTGAGAACATTGGTGAAATCTCTCCGCTGGACTCTTTTTTTCTTATGGGTTCTAAGGTTGAAAGATTCTTCCAGGTTGGAGTCCTCAGGTGTCTATCCCTATAAAGTGGTTCTGCTAGTCTACAAGTTTTGCTAAATCTATCTAGCTCTTCTGGGGGTTTTCCCCACTGGTATTCAAGATGTTTATAGCCTTCATAAAATGGGACCAGGGAGAGCATTCCCCTCTGAGGTAACAATTAATGGATACATATTCCTCAGTTTTTTCTGCTTTGAAGAATCTTCTTCGTTTTCTTCTTTGATCTGCCAACACCATCAGAACCGTACTTTTAGCTCTTTGAGCATCCTTAAGACAGTGGTTTTGAAGTCTGTGTGGCAAGTCTTGACTTCTGGGCTTCCTCAGGTACATTTTCTGTTTATTTTATTCCTTTGAATAGGCCATAGTTTCTGTTTCTTTGCATGCCTTGTGATTTTTTATTGTTGTCGAAACATATGAATCTTAGAATGTGGTAGCTCTGGAAATCAGATTCTCTCTCTTCCCAGAGTTTGTTGTTTTGATTGTTTTGGGGTGATTCTGTGCTGGGGATCAGTCTGTGGTGAAGGCTCAGGTCTTTTCCCAGCCTGTCTATCCCTGGGCAGAGGCAGTGGCTTTCTAAATTCTCCCATACATGCATTGTATTTTTTTCCAATGTCCAAAGAACATCCAGGTGATGTCCCTTTGAATACCCTGGAAGCCACTTTTAGGCAATGGGGGTTAGAAGAATGGCAGCTCACCTCTGTGCTCTTCTGCCATGATCAGAAGCAGCCATCCACAGTCAGAACCCAGAACCCTGATATTTGGAGGAAGAGGTCTTCATTGCACACCCTGGCTCCAGCAAGCCGAGCTAGAAATATGGGTTCCATCTTCACAGCTCCTGCCATGGGGCTGGCCAGTGGGGGATGGGTCGCTGCTACCATGCTGAATGCTAAAATCCACCAATATTAATTGCAGTTTACCAGACAGGGTTTCCCCTGGGAGCTACAAGTTTTAAAAGAGACTCCTGTATTCCAAAATCACTTGCGATATTTCCCACCAGTACAGTTGTTTAGATAGATGGATTCCTGGTGCTTCCAGCTCCCACCTTCCCTATGTCACTTCCTCCATGTCTTTGATTTTTATCTTGCTTTCTGGAAGATTTCTTCAACTTTATCTTCCAACTCTACTACTAAATGTTTTGAATATTTTATTTCTGGTTGTCAAACTTATATTCCCAAGTGCATGTTCGGATTCTCTGATCCTTTTTTATAATAGTCTATTTTTGTTTCATGAATGAAATAGTTTTTTCTGTGAGGATGCTAATATAGTGTTTTTCATTGTTACTCTCTCCATGCATTCTCTCTCTCTCCTCTGAGTTACTTTTATCTGTTTTCTCTCTCTCACACTGGAGGGTCTCTTCAAACTTCTGGTGATCCTTGTTCACATTTAAGAAGAGGGCTCTGAAAAGCTTATTGGAAGGTGTTTCAGTTACTGCAGCACTGTCCAATAGGAATGTAATGTGAGCCACATATGTAATTGCAAGTTTTCTAGTAGCTACTTGTAAAAAATAAAAGGAAACGGGTGAATAATACATGTCACCCAAAATATCCAGAATATTATTTCAACATATAGTCAGTGTAAAATATTATTGATGAGACATTTAATATTATTTCTTTGCACTGTCTCCAAAACCCATTGTGTATTTTACAGTCACAGCACATCTTAATTTATACACCTAATTTTCATTTGAAATACTTGATCTATGTTTAGATTTATAAAACTTAGAGTTGAAAAGTAGATTCACAAAGTTCTTCCAAACAGACTTTGTTGTTGTCCTAAATATAACCTAAAGTTTTCCAATAACTGGATCAAGTATCAAAAATTATTTTCCTTTGATATTTGCATCAACATTGACAAAACTGTTCATCTTTTTATTAGAAGATTTGATTTTGAAGCAAAAGCCTATCAGTTTCAAAACTATTTTTAAGTAAATTCTCTAAATCTTGTGGCAACTCAGTATTTTTAACATCAGATTCAGTGAGGTATTGTATAAATAGAAGCAAAACTAAATTTGTCAATATCAATAAACCATCCTTCACATTTTTCTTGTATTCTGCAGCCAGTTTACACAATACTGTTGATTACATTTAAAATTTGCATATTGACTAATGTTGGAAAAATGTAAAGTCATTATTTTTTATTTATATTATGAAATGTTTGCATTTTAATTAAATTCTTTCACCTAAGTAGGTCATAAGTTTTTCCCATTCTTTGGAGCTTCAAATTTAACTTGTTCATATGCAGTGTGATACTGGAGAGAAACATGAATCACACTGCCACTTTTTCTCTTTGATTATTGAATATTTGGCAAACATTGCTTTTGTTTCAAGAAAATCTTGAATTGGAGTTCCTAGTCTAGGAGATCTTTGTAAAATTCTCTTATAACTCAACCAAGGAATATTGGTAAAGAACACAAGATCGTTAAAAACATCTTCAACAGTTCTATAAACTGGCAATGATTATTTTATCAAATTTGCCCGTATCTACTTAAGAATTTTAACATCTGTATATCTATGACTCTTTTCTTCCGAGTCTGCTTCAGAAAACTGAACATGAATATTTTCAATATTTATCATAACAGTGGAACAGAGCAGTGAGGGAAACATCATTCTCTTGCTTTAAAATTCCAGTACATCTGGTTTTTTGACTTAACATAGCTGGAGTCCCAACCTTATGATAGAAACTATTTTTTCTGTCTCTAGCTGAAGTTCTTTGACAGATGGAAAATTGTCAAAAATACCTGTCATGAGTTTGAGTTTTTAGGCAATGAAGTGATGTTTCTTTGTAAATTTCGTTGTTCTTTGAGACAGAATATACCCAAAGTTTTCATTGGAGAGTGTCTTATATTACACAACTCATCTAAAGCTAAAGATAAATACTTGAAAATTTTCAAATTTTGAATCAATTGGTATTTGAAAGTATTGAAGACTTCTTGTGTTCTATGAGCAACATTGCTTAGAGAATTAATTGAAATCTTCAATTTTTGTAAATGTCTTTTTAAGTCTTCCTCATAATTTTCTAACTAAATTACCATAGGTAAAATGATTTCTTTTTATCATCTCTCCATGTAAGATCCTTTTTGTATGTGTGTACAAGAATTCAAATTATTTTAATAGCTGGCCAAGTTTACAAGTTCAAAATCCTGTTAAAAATTATTTAAATTTTTTTGACAGAAATTTAATTCTCATTTCATATGATTAATTTCTTGGATTCTTTTTGTATGTGTGTGTGTGAGGAAGATTAGCCCTGAGCTAACATCTGTTGCCAATCCTCGTCTTTTTGCTGATGAAGATTGGCCCTGAGCTAACATCCATGCCCATCTTCCTCCTCATGGATTCTTTTTTGAGTGTTAGGAGAATACTTATCAAACTCACTAGGTTGTTGCTGAAAAATGACATAAATATTAACTATTGTCTTAAATATTGTCTACTGTATTTAACACTTTTGTATATGACAGCTTTTTCATTTTGTTGTGACTGCAGTAAATTGCAATTGCCGTTCATCATTGAATGTGCAGTAGTATACCCTCTTCCACTCTTTTTTTCTTTGCTGTACTAGTCATAGTGCTAGCTTCTGGATTGCACTGAATTCTGCCTCAGTAATATGCCTTCATTTAAGATTTAAATATTTTTTCCATTTTTTAACCTAGAAGATAATTTAATTACAACGAAAATAGTATCTCAGTTTATGATTATGATTTACATAGGTATCACTGTAACTTGTGCTGTCTGCATAGGTATACTTGAACTTGTGCTATCTACATAAAATATCCAAGTAAACACGTTGTGATGTTATTTCAGTGCATAGAAAAAATCATCTGAGCTGAATCAATCTGTTGATACTAGATTGAAGTGTTCATATGTAATACTAGAAATAATGCACGTTCCTGTACAAGCGTTACACTACAACAACGTCCTATGCGATGCAACAGTTCAAGTGAATTGTAGTTCTACAAAGATAATAAAGTTGTGTTTAATGGAAAAATATTTCCTCTGCTTTGGTTTTTTAAATCCTGAAATGTGGCACTATCTGTATTTCCAGTTCTCAGTAGCCTTAAGTGGCTACCGTGTTGGACAGTCCAGAGTTGGAGTAAGCAATGCTAGCCACAGAGAACCCAACAAATCAAAGTGGCTTAACTCAGTGGAAGTTTATTTCCCAGGCAGCCTACCAGCATTTTGTAGCTTTGCCATCTGGAACGTGTGGCTTCCGAGGCCGCAGAGGAAGGGAAAGCAAGAACTGGAGCATTATATAATGTTTTTAAGCGCCTCCTGGAAAAAGAACTATGGGTCCCCACTGGGTGCCAGGGTCTCCTAGGGCACTGTGGAGGAGATTTAAAACTCTAAGGAAGCACAGCTGTTGGACATGGCACCAACCACTACTATTATGTTGTTTGGACCAATTTAGCAAACGCAACTGTTGGGTATTTCCTTTGGCCTGTGAAAAAGTGATTGTGGTACTAAGTCAGGATGCTGTAATGAAGAAAGTTTGGGAACCTCTGGCTTAGAAATCACTTGTGCTCTCTTCCGTTGGCCGGAAATCAGTCACATCACCCTAACTTAACCACGTGGGAGGCCGGGAATAAGAGTCTTCCCTCATTGTGAGCATGTAGATTGCTTCTGTGCCAGTCTGTCCTGATCACCACATTCTTTCGTTCTTCCCACGTGTAGTACATACTTTCCCCAAGGGAGACAATCCAAAGTCTGATTGGGTTAGTGTTTCAAGTCCAGGGTCTCTGGGTTAGACGCTTGAGTATGTGGGAGCAGCGGGTTAATTGTCGGCTTCCCAGAAGGGCGACTGGGTGTTTACTTAGTTTTTGCCTTTGGGATCCTAAATGTCAGTGTCTGTCAATCATTCTTAGAGCAGTGCAATTTCTCCAGAAGGAGCTGTAGTTTTTCCCGAGAAGGATCTAACCTGCTAAGGGCCATAGGCCTGGCTATTGTGGAATAGGCAGAAGAAAGCTGCATGGTGGGTTTGCAGTTGGATTTTACCCCCCTTAGACAGACTTCCACTTAATCTCTTTTCAGCCTGACACCTCATTTCCACCCTCCTCAAGGGCCAGAGTACTCAAGTTAAAAGTCTCTCAAGTTCTATTTGGTAAAAGGTTAAGCCTCAGTTTTCTGTGGAGGTTACAGAGGGATGGATAATCACCTGACCACACAGGTGGGGGTGGTCACTTGGGCTTGAACTGCTCTTTATGCACATTTTCAAGCACCCTCTCATTTTAGCCCCTGGTTTCCTCCCCACTTCCAGAGTACCGGAGGCCTCCACTTCCTAAATCTTTCTGGACTTCAACACTACCCTTTCAGGAGGCAGTTGTACCATTTGCTTCTGTGCTAAGTCAATAAAAGTTCTTTTAAACACCATGTCTTCATATATTAGTGTTTGGGGTTACACATGTCTCAGTTTTTTATAAGAGCCATATTGAGATGTAATTCACATACCATAAAATTCACCTCCTTTTTTCCAGCTCTGAGGTATAATTGACAAAATTGTAAGATATTTAAAGCATGCAGTGTGATGATTTGATCTACATATACGTTGTAAAAGGATTCCCCCCACTGAGTTAATTAACACATCCATCACCTCACATATTTACCTTTTTTTTTAGAGAGCATTTAAGTTCTACTGGGCGTATTTCATTTATACAATCCAATGTTATCAACTATGGTCACCATGTTATGTATTAGACCTTATTCATCTTATACCTGAAAGGTGTACCCTTTACCAACTTCTCCCTATTTCCCCTACCCTCAGCCCCTGGAAACCACTTTTTTACTCTGTTTTTATGAGTTTGACTTTTTTTTTAGATTCCATATACAAGTGATACCATGCAGTATTTGTCTTTCTCTGTCTGGCTTATTTCACTTAGCATAATACCCTCCAGTTTCGTCCATTTTGTTGCAAATGATAGAATTTCCTTCTTTTTTAAGTTGGAATAATATTCCATTGTGTGTATATATACATACACCAGATTTTCTTCATTCATTTGTTGGTGGACGCTTAGGTAGTTTTCATACCCTGGCCATTGTCAATAATGCTGCAAAAACTCGCCTCTCTAAAGTGTACAGTTCAGTGGTTTTTGGTATCATCACAAAGTTTGTGCAACCATCACCACTATATAATCAAGAATACTTCTATCACTCCCCAAATAAATTTACCTATTAGCCATCACTTCCTATGCTTCCCTGCCTGCAGTTCCTCATAGCCACTTATCTATGTTCTGTCTCTAAATTTGCCTATTCTGGACATTTCATATAAATGGAATCATACAAAGTGTGTGGTCTTTTGTGCCTGGCTTCTATCACTTAGCATAATATTTTCCAAATCAACTCATGTTGTAGCATGTATCAGTACTTCATACCTTTTTATGGCTAAATAATATTCCATTGTATGGATATACCACATTTTATCCATTCATCATTTGATGGACATTTGGGTTGTTTCTTCTTTTGGCTGTTATGAATAATGTGCTATGAACATTTGTGCACAAGTTTTTGTGTGAAGGTAAGTTTTCAGTTCTCTTGGGTGTATACCTAGGAGTGAAGTTGCTGGTTTATTTGGTAACTCTGTTTAACATTTTGGGGAACTGCCAAACTCTTCTTCAAAGCAGCTGAACCATTTTCCCACCAGCACAGTATGAGTAAATTGGTAAAACCAGTGTTTCACCTCTTTGCCATCACTTGTTATTGTCTTTTTTGTTACAACCATCCTACTCGTTCCTCTAAATTTTTCTTTAAGTGGAGTTGGTATTTTTGTTTCCTATGTTCTGTGTTGTTTTGGATGATCTTCCAGAAGAAAAGAAGGCAGAATTCAATTATCTTAAAATCAGAAGCTCTATAGATCTTGTTTAACTTTTTCAATCGGGCTGATAATATGCTGTCAGTGATGATATCCTGCCTGGTTCTTCATCTGGGAATGTCTGTGAGATGTTGACTGTCACTTGACTATCGAGATTTCACTGAAAAAAATTATATGCCTGGGATATGCACAAGTTCACAGAACATAAACTCAGAATGCCTGAATTGTGGAGTATCGTGCTGGCAAAAATTGTATGTTTTCTTTAGATGCAGTGAATTGTATCATATCACATCCAATTAGCTACCTGGCAGCAGTTCTGGACTATGCTGTAAGCATCAGGCTGAAACATTGTGGTAGATATTTTAAATGAGTTAATCTGAAATATTGTATTAAAAAGAGCACTGTTTTCTTTAACATTTTATTTCAAGTTGCATAAATTAATTGTACATAGATGGATAGTTAGGTATACTTAAAAACTTTCAAAACTTCAGCAATAACCAATCAAAAATGTAATGGAAAAAAATTCTATTCATATTAGTAGCAAAATAATGAAACACAAAGATCAGTTGAGTGGGTGAGTCTGGGTATGGAACCCAGTACCCCTGAATACAGAATCCAAGATGTATTTCACATCAATGAAGGAAAGAGTGAGTGTTCCATAAATGGTGTAGGAAAAACTGGCTCATAACTTGGAAAAAAATAAAGATGGATTCTTATCTTTCTGTTGGGACCAAAACAAATTCCAGAAAGAGATGTAGATGGGAGTGGAGGAAATGAAGATCTGTGTTCCTCCTGTCTCCTCTGAAGTTGAAAAAATACATCAATGCCCATTTGGGAGGTTTTCTCACAAAGTGTGTACCCTGTGGTTGTGGATCTTACAGACTTGGGCCTGACTTTGGCTGTTTATTATACTTCTTTCTCCTGATGAGTAAGCTGGGAGTCCATAGCAGTTTGGTAGCAAACAAGCTCTTGTCTTGTGGCCTGCATTTTGTGCTGGACACATTTTTCTTTTTTTAAATTAACTTTATTGAGGTATAATTTGTATACAATAAGATGCACACATTTAAATGTACCATTTTATGAGTTTTGACAAAATGTCTACCCTTATGTTCTTTCAGTGTTCAACAGAACATTGAAATCACCCCAGCAGATTTCTCTTGCCCCTTTGCAGTCAATCCCAATCCCTTCCTCCCTGCTCCATCACAGATCTAACATAAAAGCTAAAAGTGTAAACCCTATGGAATAAAATATGGGAGGAAAATTTTATGACCTTGAGCTAGCCAAAGATTTCTTGGGTGAGGAACTAAAAGCACTAACCTTCAAAGAAAAGAAGATAAATATAATCAAAACTAAAACTATATGCTCTTGACTTCTGGTCTCTGGCCTGGCATGTGTTGCATTTGGAAGTTGTCACACTGTCCTAACAAGAAAAAATTGAACTGAAAAAATCAACAGCCCTTTTTAGATCTAGTCGAGAACTGAGTTCACAGGACCAACTGCTGCCCTCAAAGTTGGAGAGTCAGTCAGGCAGATACAGAGAATCAGAAGTTACTGGAGTAAAGCCCAAGAGCAGAAACCTCATGGGAACCAGCACCAGGGTGGGAAAACTGTACCTATGGATTGCTGGGGGCTCAGTGTGGACAAGTTTGAGAGTTAAAAACACCAGGGGGCACCCAGTCTTATGGGCGCCCCTACATCTTCCTGAGTTTTATCTCACACATTTTTTTAAATTTTTATATTGACATAACATTGATTTATAATATATAAATTTCAGGTGTACATCATTATATTTTGACTTCTGTATAGACTGTATGTGTTCACTACCAAAAGTCTAGTTTCCATCTGTCACCATACACATGTGCCCCTTTACCCTTTTCACCCTCCCCCCATCTCCTTCCCCTCTGGTAATCACCAATCTGTTTACCTTCCTCATATGAGTGAAGTCATATGGTATTGTCTCGTCTGACTTATTTCACTTAGCATAATACCTTCAAGGTCCATCCATATTGGCACAAATGGTAAGATTTCATCTTTTTATGGCTGAGTAGTAGTCCATTGTGTAGATACACCATATCTTCTTTATCCATTCATTCCTTGATGGGCACTTATGTTGCTTCTAAGTCTTGGCTATTGTGAATAATGCTGCAGTGAACATAGTGGTGCAGATATCTTTACAAATTAGCTCACACATATATTTTGTTTCCTGCATGTGGGAAGGGGATACAGAAGGGCAGGGATTTTTATTTTTTAATTGTATTTATAATAGTGGATAAATAATCTGTTCATAAGATTCAGAATTCAAGAAGTACAAAAGGTTATACGGTGTAGTTTTTTTCTTACCCTTGTCCTTCAGGCACTCCTCAGTTCTTTTCCCTGGAGATAAACCGTATTATCAGCAGTTTATTACATTTTTCCAGAGGTTTTGTACACACACACACACTTTTCCTCCCATTTTTTTTTTATTGTACTGCAATTTAACTCCTTTTCATGGCAGAATTGATCCAGAAAATTGGCATCTTTATGATACTGATCTTCCTGACCAAGAGCATGGTACCTTTCCATAGTTCAAGTCTTCTTTTGTGTTCCTCAGCAATGTCTGAAAACTTTCTTCATATAAATCTTGCACATTTTTGTAGGCTTACAAGTATTCCCATGTGTTATCTTTTTTTGTAGCTGTTGTGAATGATGGATTCCTTTCTTGGTGTGTCATGTTATTAGACTCACCTGCAGAGGCCCAGCGTGGGCTGCCCTGACACCCCCTGGACATTAGCAATATTACTTCCCCTCATGTAATCATAAGCAATAGGGGTGGTAATCTTATGACTTCAAATTCACCGATTTCTGCAGGGAAGTAGCTCACACTTATTGAATATCTAATATATGCCAGGCATTATGCTGCTGTTTTAAATAAATGTATAATATGTATATGAAGCAGATGTTACTATCTTCAGTTTACAGATGAATAGTTAGAAATCCAAGGTCACAGAGACAGTAAACTTTTGGACCCCAAAGTCATTATTTTCTAGCATTTTCTACCCAGAAGGAGCTGTAGGAGGCAGTGAGGTGACTGGCTATTGTTCACTATGGCTAATTATATACCACTTAAATGTATTTTATTGGGTAGATCAAACTCATTACAATTACTATTTCTTACATACGGAAGGCAGTATACATTTTTACGAAATGGTTAAAAAGAAATTAATCATCCAAATGATCTCGAAATTCCATGTGCCATTTTTTTCATGGTTTCACTACTGCTTTCCCCAAATTTTCTCCTTTCAGCATTCCCATAAATGCAGCTGGCATGTTTTCAAATCCTTCAGTGACGTGTTCATGGTACTGGATTTTACCCTGTATTAAAACAACAAATATAATAGATTAATTTCATATTCTAAATGATACACTCTTCTCATCCTAGCAACAAATTTATCAGGTGCATCATGGGACACTTGGAACGATAAGATGGAAGCCCTGTCCTCCATGAACTTATAGTCATTTTGGGGGCACAGTCCACATACACGGTGTATGTAACAGATTACAAAATACACACGGAAGGACTTAATAATAGACGTCAGATCACAGTATAACAATAAGAGAAATGTCACAAGGGAAAGTGATTAAGCAATTTCTAAGTAAATTGTATGGAAAGGTTCATAATGTAATGATCTCAGAGGAGGTGGAAGTCGATGGAGAAAGGGGT
Source organism: Tapirus indicus (assembly GCA_031878705.1). Taxonomy (NCBI): domain Eukaryota; kingdom Metazoa; phylum Chordata; class Mammalia; order Perissodactyla; family Tapiridae; genus Tapirus; species Tapirus indicus. The sequence goes on from CM062929.1 coordinate 15,877,910, forward strand.
ACACTTTTAGGGTATTATCTCCTTTAATCCTTCCAGTAGCTCAATGAGGTAGCATCATTACCTCCGTTTGATCGTTGAAGAGGCAGAACCTGTTCAGAAAATGTAAATACCATCGCAGTCTAATAATTTGTCTTCCCTTCAAGCCGAGATTCTTCCAATATGTGTTTAACATTCATTTAAGAGTATGTGAAGGAAGGGCTCATTTAGAGAGGAAGGTTTTTCGTTTCTCTTCCTACTACAGGGCACAGTCTGCCAAGTGGAACGAATTCATGTTTTCAAGTTTTTTTTAAGGGATCTTGTGTGGAGACCTGAGTTACCAGATACCATTTTTTCCTAACGTATCCCAGTGATGGTTTGGCACCTTTATGGATTTATAGAGGGACTGTTTGTTTGAGGTCATTCATCTAGTAAGTAGGGAAGCTGGGATTTGAACCCCTGACTAGAAAGCCCAGCTCATTCCTGCTCCGGAAGAGGCAAAGAAGCTGGAAAGGGTTGAAAGCTACAATCCAGTTTAAAGGGTAAAGCAGAGGATGAATCTAATATAAAGTGTTAATAATATGGGAAATTAGGATACAGAACACAGGGTATATGGGAACTCTTTACTATCCTTCTAATTTTTCTGTAAATCTAAAACTAACCTAAAATAAAAAATGTATTTAAGAAAAGGGGAGAGATGAGAAAAAAATAAGCAGATGAGAGAGAAATTAGGCCGGCTCACTAGTTACTTAAAACAAAACTATAATTAGGTTCACTGTGTTAGAAGGAAGCAGTAGGGACACCAGCACAGTGGTTTCTAGTTGTCAGCTGTGGTCATGGAGGGTCTAGATTCAATTTCACCAACAGGGACAAAGAGGCTACACACTGGGAACTTAAAAATCATTCAGCTCTTCCCAGCTCCCTGGAAAGAGCCCAGCCCAGCACTCCAAGTGTTAGACTGGGAAAAATGCCAAGTTCCAGTGGCTGCCAGAGGAGCAATCTATTTCTTTGAACTGGGAAATGATCATAAAGTCAGGGATTAGGAAGTGAGATACCACTTTTCCCCTATGAAACTAAAATAATGCACCTTGGTCATTCAGATTTCTGTTGACTAGAACTCTACATGGTGTGAGGTAGAAAAATGATCACAGTGCAGGAGAAAGGGGTTGGCTTCTTCCTCTGGATCTAAAAGCACGGCTGTAAGGACCTAGAAGAGTCAGGGCACAAATCTATGCCCCTCTGACATTCATTCATCCAACAATATTCTAGTGCCCACAGTGATTCAGACACTATTCTGGTTGCTGGGGTACGTCAGAAAACAAAATGCATGAACATTGCTGCCCTTAGGGAGGTGACATTCTCATGGCAGGGAGATGGGCAATAAATATAATAAAGTGAATTATAGTATGAGGATAAAGAATGAAAGGGGGTTGCGATTTTAAAAAAGGTCATTTAAAAAGTTGCCTCAGGGCCGGGTGGTGTAGCGGTTAAGTTCATGCGCAGACCAATGCACCGCTTGTCAGCCATGCTGCGGTGGAGTCCCATATAAAGTAGAGGAAGATGGGCACGGATGTTAGCCCAGGGCCACTCTTCCTCAGCAAAAAAAAGAAGGATTGGCAACCAATATTAGCTCAGGGCTAAGCTTCCTAACCAAAAAAAAAAGAGAAAAAGTTGCCTCATTCAAAAGGCACTTTTTAGCAAAGATTGAAGTAGGTGAGAGAATTAAGCAAGCAGCTACAGAGGAGTGGAGGGGCGAGAGGAGAGACTGGGCAGAGCGAGAAAGGGGGTGGCACTAAGAAATGAAATTAGAGAGGTGATGGGGGCCAGATCGTGGACAGCCTTGTTTCCTGTCAGCACTTTGGATCTATTCTAAGTGAAATGGGGAGCTTTGCAGGGTTTTGAGCATAAGAATGACAAGGTCTGATTTATGCTTTAAAAGATCACCCTGGCTACTGTGTTGGGAATTGTCTGCAGAGGCGCAAAGGTGGGAGACCAGACAGAGGCCACCACAACATCCAGGCTAGATAAGACAGTGGCCCAGAGCAGCATGGTAGCAGTGGGGGTGGGAGAGGTGGTCAGGTTCCATATGTATTTTGAAGGTTGAGCCACCAGACCTTCCTGACAGATGAGATATGGATGTAAGAGAAAGAAAGGAATTAAAGATATCAAGGTTTTTGGACTGAGCATCTAGAAGGGTAGTTGCCATAACTGAGATGGTGAGGTCTGTATATGGCGCCGGTTTGGCAGGAAAGATCAAGACATATTTAGTTTTTGACTAAATGCTAAGTTGGAGATGTGTATTACACATCCAACTGCAGCTGCTGAACAGTCTAGAGCTCAGCCCAGAGGTCCGGGCTGGAGACAGACATTTAGGATGTCAGCATACTGATGACATTTAAAGCCAAGAGCCCAGATGGGCTAACTAAGGGATAGATAGAGTGTGGATAGAGAAGAAAAGAGGCCCAGTGACCATGCCATGGGACACTCTATTATTAATTTGGAGAGAAAAAAAGAAGCTGGCAGAGGGGTCTGAGGAGGCCCAATCAGTGAGGAAAACCAAAGTGTACCAAGGAGACAGCAATCACCTCTGTCAAATGCTCCCCACAGCCAAGTGATGCTAAGAACTGACCACTGGAGTCCACAATGGGAGCGACATCGAAGACTTTGACAAGAGCAATTTTGGTGGAATGGCAATAGTGCAAAAGCCTGATATGTGGGTTTAAGAAAGAATGGAAAGAGAGGAACTGCAGACAGTGAGTGTAGACACTTCCAGGGATTTTGTTATAACGGGGAGCAGAGAGATGCCCTGTCCGTGCAGTGGAAATGAAGTCGACAGCATCGAAAGGGAACGAGATCTCGTGCACAGCTGCAGGGAGTGGCTCTGGAGCCCCTTACCTCCAAGACCCATTTCAGCAAGTCTCTCAGAGCCTTCTCACGGACTTCTCCTTGCCAGGTGTAGACGACAAACCCTTCCATGCGGAGGTGCTGGTAGATAATATTCTCGGGAGCTGGGCCTGTGAAGAGGGCACATTTGGGCGACAGGGTCCAGGGTGTTGGCCATGGTGAGAGCACAAGCAGTATGAGTCACGCCACTGTCCTCCTAGTGCTTCCCCTTCCGTTTCCTCTACTCTTTTCTTATCCACGGGGCTGCCCACAAATCAACATGCACTCCGTGGTAGGCAGAATAATGGCGCCCAAAGATGTCCATGTCCTAATTCCTAGAACCTGTGAATGTTACCTGACATGGCAAAAGAGCCTGTGCAGATATGATTAAGTTAAGAACCTTTAGATGGGGAGATTATTCTGTATTATACAACTGAGCCCAATATAATCACAAAGGCCTTTGTAAGGGAAAGAGGGATGCAGAAAAGTCAGTCATGAAAAGGTATATGATGATGGAAGCAGAGATCAGAGAGAGACTTGAAGATCCTATACTGCTGGCTTTGCAGACGGAGGAGGGGGCCATGAGCCGAGGAATGCAGGCGGCCACTAGAAGCTGGAAAAGGCAAGAAAAGAGAGTCTCCTCTTGAGCCCTCAGAAAGAACACAGCCCTGCTGACTTATATTATATTTTTGACCTCCAGAACTGTAAGACAATAAATTTGTGTTGTTTTAAGCCACGAAGCTGGTGGCAGTTTGTTACAGCAGCAATAGGAAACTAACACACACTCCAAATCCTTGCACAGACCAGGCAGCCAGGAATGTTCATCCCTCATGAGCCAGAAGCAAAGCCCACCAAAAACTTCCCAAACAGTTCTATGGAACAGAAAGAGGTCCTGAAGATAACATGTGAAAACGTTTCTGTGCTACTCAAGCATGAATACTCCCCGTACTTCGTGTGTTCTTCTTTCTGGCTTAATGCAGTCACTCTGTGGCATAAACCTGACTTTTCTGCATCCCTCTTTCCCTTATTTCCTTTCTGTTCTGTTCTCAAAGCAGATGCAAAACAACTAGCGTTCACCCCTGGCCTAAGAGACAATATAGATCAAGAGGCTTCGCAATTCCCACCCCTGCCTCTGCCCTCACCATTTCAGGCTATCAAGAGTTAGCCTGAGCAATGGGTCTTCTACTTTAGTGTGTCTCAGAATCACGTGGAGAGCTTGTGAAAAGAGATTGCTGGGCCCCTCCCCCAATTTCTGATAGTTGATATGGAGTGGGCCCCCCCCAAATTTGTATTTCTTACAAGTTCCCAGGAGATGGTGATGCTGCTGATCCTGGGCCCACATTTTGAGAACCACCAGCCTAGAAAAAGCACAAGGCTACTTGCAGCCTGTAAAGAAGGTAATGCTCTTCTGGTTGCCTTTTTTATTTTCCCAAGGATCCTAAGTGGCCAGATACTGAGAGAATGACACCTGAGCATAGTCTTACAAGTTCTGGAAGTCGGGTGAAGATGCCCAGGGAATATCAGGACCAGAAGAGCCCAGGTGACTGGCAGGATCTATTTTTACTGTCCTTGATAACTGGCATCACTCAAACCTAAAGTTCCCACTCACTGCTTTGAAGAAAGTAACATGAACAGTCAGAAAACTAGGGCTTCTTTTGGTCCTGAACCAAAAGAAACTGAGGCAAGATGAGTGAGACATGAGTGACATGAGAGTGATACATCCAAATGCTAGATTGGTCTTCCAGAAAGAGTGCTTCTTCAGACAACCCACACCAACTGTATTTCTTTTTGCTTTTGGGGCTAAGGATTGGAATGCTCATTTCCTCATCTTGGAAGAGGAGGCAGTATTGTTTCTGAGTCATCCACCCTGATGGGAATGTGGGTTTCTTTACTGAGAGCAAAAAACAAACGTGGCATTAACGTTGGGGAAATAATTACTCGTCTCTGAGCTATCCTAACAGTGAAATATGTTAGAATTTCTGGGGATCAGAGGCAGGGCAGAATCCCATCTGATTAAAATGGGAGGGACAAGGCCAGCTGACATCTCAGAGACCTATCTGAGCAGCTGAACTTCCAAAGACTAATTGCTAAAAACACTAGATCAAGTCACTATAGTCAAAATATTTGGCTATACCTGACTGGACTCTGGTCAAGAAAATGCATCCTGGAGCTTTGCTCAATTGGCAGGCAGAAGATTTCCCATGATTCTAGCTTAGCATCAGTTGGAAAAATATGGGGAAAAAAAGTCCCTAACATTAAGATTAGCAAGTGCACCTGGAGTTTCCTTCTGGGAGAAGGTAGTGTCTTTGATTTTTCACAGCCAAGAGGGGATCTACAAGTTGTCTTTCCTCAGCCCCTTCCACTTTCACCCACTTGTCTCAGTGCAGTTGTGGTTGTTAACTAGCAGGGCTATAAGGTTTCATTCCCGTGAGTCAAGCCCATCACAGAATGAATAACCAATTTATTTATGGTTGCCTAGATCCTGAGGGTAATCTGGAAGATTCCTTCTTGTTCTTCCTTCTCCTCCTTTTGGACCACAGGTAAATCTGCAATCTCACCAACAGCACAGAATTGTAGCAGAAAAGGACCCTGTATGAGGAGTTCAGAAGAGCTGTCTTTGTTTTGGGTTTGTCACTAACAGGATTTGAAGAGTCTCTGGTCCTCTCAGCCATTCACTTCCCCATCTGTAAATTAAGAGGCCTGTACAACATCTCTCAGAGGATTGGGATTTAATGAATATAGTTCACTAGTTGTACTGCTTTTGGGTGTCTGTGGGTATGGAGGTGGGAAGGTGGGGTCTCAGCATAAGAGAGGGGAGAAGAAGTGCAGGATGGAGGGCATGGAAGAAACAAAACAAGGACAATCAAAGAACGGAGGGGAAATGCATGTTCCTTTGCTTTTTCATGGAAATTGTCAGTTTGGTGAGACTAGGACGCCCCGCTGCCATAGGAAGCGCTGCCCACGACTGTCTGAAGGAAATGGCAGCCTGTTTTTCCCTTCACCCGCATCATCACCCTTTACCCATCCCCCACACCTCCAGCAATATCTGTAATAATGACTGAATCTGATAAGGGACTCATATCCAAATATCCTGAAGAACCCTAATATTTTACCAACCAGACCACGGTGTTCTGTTTCTAAATCAAATCATTGCTGTCTTTTACAATTTTACAGAAAACAATAGGTAAAAAACTAAAACTTTTAATAACTATAGGTGTCTCTTCCATATTTTCAGATCCTGTTATTTCTCTATATCAAAATCTAATAAATCTAACGTAAGCTGATTTAGCACAAATATATAAAATTATGTATTATTATTTTAATAAATATTATTTCATCAAGAATATCAGGGAATCTTTTTAATATTTTGATAGTCACTGGCCTACACCATATCTGTGGATCTTCTCCTTGTCCACTTCTTCCACATCTGGGACCATTACCTGGGGGAAGTGGGCCCGTACGGTTATATGTAGAGATGGCTCCACATATAGCAATTCTTCCAAATTTCTTCATCTGGGCAATTACAGCATTTGAAAACTCTCCACCTACCTAAACGGACAGGACAAAAAAAAAAAAAAAAAAAACAACCTTAAACAGTCTAAACACTATAAGATTCAGGAGAATCGTTAAGTCACAATCATTTCACAATACTTGTTTTAGCAGCAACAAAACTGATTGAATTAGCACAACAGTGCAGAAAGTTGCAGTCGGATAAAGATGTTAGAAACTGGGCATTTCCATTTGACTAGAGGAATATACCGTATATAACTTAAAAGTTTTACTTTATTATATTTTGGGGTTCTCTGATCAGTTCGGTAATCTCATTGCTTCATCTAAAAGTATGGAAAAATACTCAAAAGGCATATAAAGAACAAAATTGGAGGACTCACATTTTCTATCTCAGAATTTACTACAAAGCTATATTAATCAAGACAGTGTGAGAACAGAAATATAGATCAACAGAACTAAACTGAGAGTCCAAAAATAAACCCTTACATTGACAGTCAATTGATTTTCAACAAGAGTGCCAAAACAATTCAACAGGGGCAAAAATAGTCTTTTCGACAAATGGTGCGGAACAACTAGATATCCACATGGAAAAGAATGAAATTGGACTCCTGCCTTACACTATGCACAAAAATTAACTTAAAATGCATCATTGACCTAAATGTAAGAGCTAAAACTATAAAGTTCTTAGAAGAAAACACAAGAGGAAATCTTTGTGACGTTGGGTTAGGCATAGCTTTCTTAGACACAATACCAAAAGCCCGAGCAACAAAAGAAAAAACAAATTGGACTTCACCAAAATTTAAAACTTTCGTGCTTCAAAGGACACCATCAAGAAAGTGAAAGACAGGGGCCGCCTGGTGGCGCAGCGGTTTAGTTCGTGCTTGGCAACCCCGGGTTCGCTAGTTCGGATCCTGGGCGCCCACGGACGCACTGTCAGCCATGCTGTGACGGCATCCCATATAAAGTAGAGGAAGATGGGCACAGATGTTAGCCCAGGGCCGGTCTTCCTCAGCAAAAAGGGGAGGATTGGGAACGGATGTTAGCTCAGGACTGATCTTCCCCACAAAAAAAAAAAAAATTAATAAAAAAAAAAAGAAAGTGAAAGACAACTCACAGAATAGGAGAAAATATTTGCAAACCATATACGCTCAATCCTTATCATCAGTATATTCCATATTTGGGAATTGGACTACTTGCTAAAATTTATTCATAACCCCAAAATCAATACTCACTGAGCTTTCCCTGGTCATTTGCAGACATGCACAGAGCAGCAAAAGAGACACAAAGTTCTCAGCTAAGGTCAAACAAAGCCATGGCTCTGCCTTGTTTTCAGCTCTCATATAGAGATTACCAGTAGCGGGCATTGCAGAGTAGTTCAAGAAGCTCCCTTTCTGGGGCCAGTTGGATGGGGTATGAATCCCAACTCTGAGAGGATTAGCTAGTGGGGCAGCCTCAGGCAAGTTACTTAACACTTCTGAACTTCCTTTTCTCTTTTGTTAAATAGAGAAAATAGAAGCTACTAGGAGTTTTTAGGATTTAAGATTATAATCTATGTGAAATATGTGTGTGTATATATATACATACTTCCCCTAAGAGCAATGGTTCAGTGTCTGTGCTGACTTTATAGAATATCACTACCAGGAATACTGAGAATTGACTGTATCTGATAAGGGACTCATATCCAGAAGATAAAAAGAACTCTTACAACTCAACAAATAACCCAGTTGAAAAATGGGCAAGGGATTTGAATAGACATTTCTCCAAAGAAGATATACAAATGGCCAATAAGCACATGAAAAGATGCTCAATATCATTAGCCATTAGGAAAACACAAATCAAAACCACAATGAAATATCACCTCAAACCCTCTAGGATAGCCATAATCAAAATGACAGATGATTAGTGTTGGTGAGGATGTGGGGAGGAAACTGGAACTCATACATTGCTGGTGAGAAAGTCAAATAGTGCAGCCATTTTGCAAAATAGTTTGGCAGTTCCTCAAAATGTTAAATATGGAGTTACCACAGGACCCAGCAATTCCACTTGTAGGTATATACCCAAGAGAAATGAAAACACATGTCCACACAAAAAACTTGTACATGAGTGTTCATAGCAGATTATATATAATAGCCAAAAAGTATAAATGACTCAAATACCCATCACTGGTGAATGGATAAATAAAAAGTGATATAGCTATACAATGGAATATTATTCGATCATAAAAAGGAATGAAGTATTGATACATGCTACATGGAGGAACCTTGAAAACATGCTAAGTGTAAGAAGCTAGTGACAAAAGGCCGCTTCTGGGGGGAAGTCCAAATGACTGCTAATGAATACAGCATTTCTTTGAGGGATGAGGAAAATGTTCTAAAATTGATTGTAGTGAAGGTTGTACCATTCTGTGAATATACTAAAAACCACTGAATTCTATACTTGAAGTGGGTGAATTATCTCAATAAAACTGTTTTTTAAAAAAAGGCATTGATACTTTCTTCATATATTTTAGATGGAGACTCCAGAGGTATATTCCCTTGTATAGTACTTTGTTAGTAAATCAGATATTAAGTACAATTTGTACTTACGTTATCAAAATAACAATTATATCCATCAGGAGAGGCTTTTTTCAGAGCTTCCTCCAAAGAGTCTACTTTCTTGTAGTTAAAGGCAACATCAAATCCAATCTTTTTAAGGTAGGCAACCTTTTCATCAGACCCTGCTGCTCCAACAACTTTGCAGCCCTAAATGGGAAGAAAAATGGAAACCATTTATAAGCCGCAAGCATGGACCAACCCCACCCTTCTAGTCTAGAATGGTCAGGTTCCCCAGGAACACCCTCCTGGGTGCTGAGGATAACATTATAGGTCAACAGACCCCAGAGGTGAAATTAGTCCCTGAACCAGCCTACAACCCAACCATAACTTCACCTTCCTCTGACCACCCAACAGATCGATTCTATGTTTACGTGGTTTACAGTTCGTTTCAACCTGCTGACTTGACAACCTATTTATTTGACTCTAGTTTTTTCTTTTTTTTTTTACTTTATTTTTTATTGCGGTAGCATTGGTTTATAACATTATATAAATTTCAGGTGTACATCATTCTATTTCAATTTCTGTGTCGATTACATCATGGTCACCACCCAAAGACTAATTACAATCCATCACCATATATATCTGATAAGGGGTTAATATCCAAAATATATAAAGAACTCATACATCTCAACAAGAAAAAAACTAACAATCCAATTAAAAAATGGGCAAAAGACAATAGACACATGAAAAGATGTTCAACATCACTAATCATCAGGGAAATGCAAATCAAAACTACACTGAGATATCATCTTACACCAGTTAGAATGGCTATAATCACAAAGACAAATAACAACAAATGCTGGAGAGGTTGTGGAGAAATGGGGACCCTCATTCACTGCTGGTGGGAATGCAAACTGGTGCAGCCTCTATGGAAAACAGTATGGAGAGTCCTCAAAAAAATTAAAAATAGAAATACCGTATGATCCAGCAATACCACTCTTGGGCATCTACCCAATGGACGTGAAATCAACCATCACAAGAGGCGTATGCACCCCTATGTTCATTGCAGCATTATTCACTATAGCCAAGAAGTGGAAGCAACCCAAGTGTCCCTCAACTGAAGATTGGTTAAAGAAGATGTGGTATATACATACAATGGAATACTACTCAGCCATAAGAAAAGACACAATTGTCCCATTTGCAACAACATGGAAGGACCTAGAGGGTATTATGTTAAGTGAAATAAGCCAGAGAGAGAAGGACAGACACTGCATGAACTCACTCATATATGGAATATAAGTGAACACACGGACAGAGAGAACTGATTGGTGGTTACCAAGGGGAAGGGGGGTGGGGGGGCACAAGGGGTGAAGGGTTACATCCACAAGGTGACGGACAAACAAAAATGTACAACTAAAACCCCACAGTGTTATAAACTAAGACATCAAAAAAAACAATGGGCAAAAGATTTGAACAGACATTTCTCCAAATAAGATATACAGATGGCCAATAGGCACGTGAAAAGATGTTCAACATCACTAACTATCAGGGGAATGGAAATCAAAACTACAATGAGATATCACCTCACGCCCATCAGAATGGCTATAATTAACAAGACAGGAAACAACAAGTGTTGGAGAGGATGTGGAGAGAAGGGAACTCTCATACACTGCTGGTGGGAGTGCAAACTTGTGCAGCCGCTATGGAAAACAGTATGGAGGTTCCTCAAAAAATTAAGAATAGAACTACCATACAATCTAGCTATTCCATTGCTGGGTATTTATCCAAAGAACATGAAAACATGAATGTATAAAGATACATGCACCCCTATGTTCATTGCAGCATTGTTCACAACAGCCAAGACTTGGAAGCAACCTAGGTGCCCATCAAGGGACGAATGGATAAAGAACATGTGGTATATATACACAGTGGAATACTACTCAGTCATAAAAAATGATGAAATCTGGCCATTTGTGACAACATGGATGGAACTTGAGGTTATTGTGCTAAGCAAAATAAGTCAGAGGGAGAAAGTCAAATACCATATTATCTCACTCATAAATAGAAGATAAAAACAATAACAAACAATCACTTAGAGACAGAGATTGGATTGGTGGTTCCCAGAGGGGAAGGGGGGAGGGAGGAGGGCGAAAGGGGTGTTTAGGCACATGTGTGGTGACTCTGTTTCTTTAGTTTGGGGCTTCTCTTCCCTTGCAATGACTTGAATGCTATCTCCTGGTGCAGTGGTTCTTTAGATGATAATTTTGGCTCACCTTTAGGACTCTCATATCATAGACAGCCCTCCTCGTAACTGTCCCCTTATTCTTTGATTTGCCCCAAGGCATTGGACAAGTGCTGCCTAATCATAGAGGAACTGGAGAGCCTTCTGAAAAGCACTTTCCGGGTGAGACTAGAGATTACACTGGTACATAGAATTAGCTCTTCAGAAAGCCCCCTTACATTCTGAATGTATCATGAAGACCAGAATATGAGCCACTGTGCACTGTCAACTGGGGAAAGACCTTTGGGTTCATACATGTATCTGTGCAAACAATGACTGCCACATACTTTCTCCATTCCTACATGATTCAAGAAAAAATTATTTTGCATAAGCTCCATCCTTTGTCCTTTTTCCTTCTAACTTTATACTCTCATAGGATGATCTCATTTACTCTTATGACCTCACTGTCACCTTCATGCAGACGACTCCCTCATCTATTAACTCCACCCATGCCTCTCTCCTGAGTTCCAAATTGGTATTTCCAATAAGCTGTAAGAGTCTTCACTTGGATCGCCTGAGGGACCTCATAGTCAATGCGTTTAAAATGGAATGTATTTTTTCCTTGCTTCTTACTTGTCATTCTTCTTCTATTCTCTATCATAATGAATGATACCATTCAGTTATCCAAACTGAAACATGTGTGTCATAGGAGATGCTTTCCTTTCTCTTCTCTCCAATCACCAGGTTTTATTCTTTTTAAAAATTTTTTATTGAGGTAAAATTGGTATATAACATTATATAAGTTTCAGGTGTACACCATTATTTTTTATTTATTTATTTTTTTGTGAGGAAGACCAGCCCTGAGCTAACATCCGTTGCTAATCTTCCTCTTTTTGCTGAGGAAGACTGGCCCTGGGCTAACATCCGTGCCCATCTTCCTCCACTTTATATGGGATTCCGCCACGGCAGGGCTGACAAGCAGTGTGTCGGCAGGCCCCCAGGATCCGAACCGGCGAACCCCGGGCTGCCAAGCGCAGACTAAACTGCTGCGCCACCGGGCCGGCCCCACCATTATATTTTGACATCTGTGTACACTACCAAGTGATCACCACCAAATGTCTAGTTACCATCCATCACCATATGCTTGGCCCCCTTCACCCATTTCACCCACCCCCAACCCCTTCCCTTCTGATAACCACCAATCTGTTCTCTGTATCTATGAGTTTTTGTTTTGTTTTGTTTCTTTTTAGATTCCACATATGAGTGAAATCGCACAGGATTTGTCTTTCTCCATCTGACTTATTTCACTTAGCATAATATCCTCAAGCAGGTTTTATTCTTTTTTATCAAACGTCTTTAAAAGCTGGCTCTGACTTCCAAACTCCACTGTCAGTGCATCATAATTTTCATCTGAGTTATTGTAAGAGCCTCCTAATTGGACTTGTGTCTAGTATTGCGTCCCTGTGAACTAGCCTTCTGCCAAGACCAAACGGATTCTCTAAAATGCAGAACTAATCATGTCGCTCCTTTAAGGATTAAGCACAAAGGTCTTAGCATGGCCGTCTCTAGTGGAGTTTCTAGAAGAATAGGTTTAAGAGTAAGTCCTATCAAACTTTTGAAATAAAAATCACTTCTAGTTTTAATAAAACATTTAAAATTTGAATGTTGGAAATATTACTAATTCATTATCTAAGTCTAGCATAATCCAAAGCTAAATACTAAATTCAGAACAAAAAACTTGAAACCAAACTCACCTGTAAATACAGGTGCAAAAATTCTATTTAAAATGTTATCAAATCAAATCCAAAGGTATAAATCCTTAATATACTGTAGATAAATAAAGCTTATTCCAGGAATGCTGGAATGGTTCAACACTGGAAAACTAATGTAACTCATCAGCTGCAAAGTTAACAGGATAAATGCTGAAATGGCATTTGATAATATTCAACATCCTATGTATTTATTTACTTATTTAAATAAATTCTCCCTGCAGCCTCATCTCTTATTTGTATTCCAAGTTCCCACTGGCACCGGAGACCAGCCTGAACCCTTGGTTGTTGGTTGTAGTGCTGTACTCATCTGTATTCCACCTAACTCTTTCCCTAGGAACTTGGTCCTGAATCCTGCAGCCCAGCCTCTGGCAAAGGATCAGCCAAACCACATCCCCACTATGTGATACATCCTGACTGTGTCTGAGCTGCCTGCTGCACCCTCATCACCAGATCAGATCTCTTGAGCACAGACATCTGTCCAAATCAGAGCCAACATTTCCATGCCCTGGGTACCTCCCACGGGTTAGTTCCCAAGCCTTGGACCCACTGTTCTGGGCTGACTGCAATAGCTTTTGCAGTAGGGCCATGTGGGTGATGACTCTTGGTTGGCTGATCTCAAATCCCTCCTTTTATTATTGGGGGCAATCATGAAGGAAGGAGATTAAGCTGTAACAAGAAATGTTCAGTAAAAACTATGAAAATAGTTACTGCTTACAAACTCACTACTCTAGACAGAGGCCATTTCTGACTTTAAGCACTGTTATCAAATAATGTGCAGGTCATCTTTGCTACACCATTATCGTCATTCCCCCCATTTCTCAATCATTCCCAGTCTCCATCTTCTAAACAAGATCCATTAGACTAAACTCCCCAAGACTAGGCTAGGTCTGCTGTGTTCGCTGTTGCATTTCCAGTGCACACCGTGGGTGTGGAGTAAATGTTTGTTATTGGAGGAAGACACTTACCTTGAGCTTAGCTATCTGCCCCACAACAGAGCCCACTGCTCCTGCTGCTCCATTAACCATCACTGTTTCTCCACCCTTCACACCACAGATGTCAAGTAGGCCAAAGTAGGCTGTTAGGCTGAGGGAAGAAAATTAAGGGCATATGGATAGATTTGTTGCTTTCCCCTATAACTCATTCAGATATACCCTGAAGGCCTTCTCAGCAGCCCAGTGCCATGGGTCCAGGTAAAAGACATAAAATATAGGAAATGAATATTACCAACCGCTAACAGTCCACCTCCTCCTTCCCTATTCCCAGATAGGAGTAAATATGATGGGCATTAGGGAGGGATGGAGAGTTGGCTGGAAAGGGGCTACATCCTGTCCATTCCCAGGCCAAGTCTCAGGGGCCAAAGAAGATAGGTCCTCTCTACACTTTAGGGATCCAAGAATAGAGAGTTTGTGCTAGGGAGATGGCGAGCTTCATGGGGAAACCCTCCATGTCATCGTGGTGCCATAGCCACAGAGTAGATATAATGTATGAGGTGTCCAGGCGTGAGAGGGTCAGAGAGAAACACCTTGAGTTTTCCATGGCTCCAAGGGGGTATGGAAGAACTTCTGAAAGGTCCCCAACTCACCTCAAGTGAGAGGTCAAAGTTACCTTTCCAGGAAAGAACTACTAGGCCTGCAAAGATGCAGTGCAGACAGTACTGATGGGGACTGAGTGAAGACACCACCACACCCCACTGGATTGCCAGGTTGGAAGGGGATGTGGCTGAGGACTCAGTGGGAAAAGTTACACTTTGAGCAGGAGACCAGCATAAGACTAAGACAGATCAAGATCAAGGAGTTGTCCCCCTCCTTCTGACACTGAATTTGTGTTAGCCCTTGGAGCTTTGCATCAACCCTAGGGAGAAGAAAGAGGAAATTCTAAGTTTTAAATCTGAAATGATATGAGAAATCACTAAGTTTAACTTACTATACCAGTCCAAATGAGGGCTTGAGATACAAAAGAAGGATAGTAGTAGAAAAATTTTATGGTTTTGCATTCCTGAGTCTGAGCCCATGAAATCTATATCCATTATGGCGATTGTTAAGCCACTTACAAATTTCAAATTCGTGTGAAGTTATTTCTATATAAAACAGAAACTACACATCAGCGTAACTTAAGCTTCCTCAGCCTCTGACTATATGTGGGGCCCATGAGAGTTGGGCGTTGATGGGAAGGTAGTGAAAGGCATAGATGGCACTTTTTCTGAGGACCCAAATATTGAATGTTCCCTTAACCGAGTGTTTTTCAAAAGATGGATGGAGCACCACCTGCCTCAGAATCACCTGGAGTTTTATTAAAAACTTAGATTCCTAGGCCCCACCTCAGACCCACTGACTCAGAAATACTAGGACGTGCAAATCTGAATTTTAATAGGATTCTAGGTGATTCTTATGAATGCAAGCAACTGAGAACTATCGCCTTAATGAATGCTGATACCAGAGTGTGCTGGGCAAGTTAGCCTAACCCCAAAAGAGAAGCAGAAGGTACATTTTTTGATTATGTCCTTCCACCCACAATAACCTGTATCCCCCCTCCCCCAATCTCCCTTCTAGATATTTCCAGAGTCAGCTTTTCATTAGACATATTGACCTAAGATACACAAGGCCTTTCCCAAACATCACCTCTTTTCTTTGTGGGGGGGAGGAAGATTGGCCCTGAGCTAACATCTGTGTCAATCTTCCTCTATTTTGTATATGGGACGCTGCCACAGCATGGCTTGATGAGCAGTGTGTAGGTCTGCACCTGGGATCTGAACCTGCGAACCCAGGGCTGCCGAAGCGGAGTGCATGAACTTAACCACTATGCCATTGGGCTGGCCCCCATCACCTCCTTTTAAAAATAAAATGGAGGTAAGATGGAGAAGCCAACAGTGAAGAAATCCTAGGGGCTGGCCCAGTGGCATAGCCGTTAAGTTCGTGTGCTCCACTGCAGTGGCCCAGGGTTTGCATGTTCGGATCCTGGGCACAGACCTATGCACCACTTATCAAGCAATGCTGTGACAGGCATCCCACATAAAGTAGAGGAAGATGGGCACAGATGTTAGCTCAGGGCCTGTCTTACTCAGCAAAAAGAGGGGGATTGGCACTGGATATTAGCTAAGGGCTAATCTTCTTCATCAAAAAAAAAAAAAAAAAAGAAATCCTAGAGGGAAAATTAAAGGTACACTTTGGACTAAGTGGGACTTGATAGAATCAACAGGTTGGAGAGCAAAACATGTGAACTCTTCCAACTTAACTGGGAAAGCAGAGGTCCTGTTGAAGGATAGAATGCAATACTTTGGGGGGAATGTTAAATCTTTGGAACCTGGACAGCTGAAAGACACCCTCGGTTTCAAAGTTCAACTTATTTTAAAGTCTATAGCAGAAGTTCAAGCATTCTTGAAGGGTTGCCCCATCCCATTGGTAAGTGGCTCATAATGGCAGGAATCCTCAAAGACTGGGTGGTGTGTCGTAGGAGGAGGCTAGGAACATAGCAAAACTCCTCCCCTCAATCATTGGGAACCACTCCATGGTGTCAAGTTGATGGTCTGGAGTGGAAGTGCACTCCTTAGGGGCCTGGAACAGGTGAGTGGGAAATATACATGCAAATGAATAAATTATCCTCTGTAATAGAATTCAAACCTCCTAATATTTTACAAATGATTTTCTCCCCAACTAAGTCACGGGAGACTTGCTCCGAGGTTTCTTCATGTCTACCTTCACACCTGTGCTCCCACACCTGGCTCACAAGTTAGAGCGAAGGATGGGACAACAAAGTGGGAGGGGGAGCTCTCACTGAGAGGGCAGAGGGCAAGCAGGAAAGACCGGGAAGTGCTGTAAGTCTGTTTGGTGCTCACTAATTGAATGTAAGAAGGTATTAAGCATCCTCTAATTTCACAATGTTGTCTCTTGGCTGTGGCAATTCTAAGGAGTTCAAATTCTGAGTGCAATATGAACTTGGGGTGTATAGGACTGGTTTTTGCTAGAGGCTGATTGTTTGGGGGTGTATATTTCCATTTCATTCTTTAGAAGTCTTTCAAAGTGTGAAAAAGAAAGAGAAAGGGAGGATGGGAAGAAGGAAGGAAGGAGGGAATAAAAAGATCACACAACTTAGAGAAAGAAAGGAAATAAATGAATTCCAGGCTAGGGAAGTTTTGGGGACCCCAAAAGGAATTCAATCAATCTTGCTTCTCCAGGGCATAGAAGGAAATTTGAGGTCCAAAATGCAGCTGGGACCCAGAGAGTAGACACAAGACCAGTAGTCTTCCTGAAGGATAAGGCCAGGAGACACTTGAGTATTTTAAATCTGTGCCAAGCTGAGTGACTATATAACCATACTTGTGATTCATCTCAGTTATTTAAACTTCAGATCCCCTCACACCTCAGGAAACGCAGATGTGTACAGGGAAAGGTGAGGAATGAGAGATCGCACAGAAAGGTCAAAGTACAGTGAACTCTCTCCCTTTTATTTTTTTTTCTTTGCTGAGGAAGATTTGCCCTGAGCTAGCATCTGTGCCAGTCTTCCTCCATTTTGTATGTGGGTTGCCACCACAACATTGCCAACAAGTGGTGTAGGTCCGTGCCCAGGATCTGAACCCGCGAATCTGGGGTGCTGAAGTGGAGCAGGCCAAACCCAACCACTAGGCCACAGGGCCGGCCCCTCTCTTTCCCTTTTTAAAGGCTTAAATGGAGACAGAGATGAGCGAGGAGTGAAGCCGAGACCCTTCCATTGAGAAGAGGAGCTGGTTCCTTTGTGTTACCATTTGCCAGCTGCCTGAGAGGGATCATGTCCCATGTTGCTTCTCGCTGTCACTTTCCCTTTGTACCTGAGGGTCTCTGACCTGATATTCCCTCTCTTTCCTTCAGTGCCAAGGCTAACTGTAGCCCACTCTTCTCCCCTTCCTAATCCCACCATCTTCTCTAATCAGCCCCTGAGCCTATAATATCTCAACTCTCTTCTCGTTGACCAAGTTCTGGGCAAACCATTTTGGAAAATCAGAATGCCAGGCATCCAAACAAATTAAATGTACCCATGAAACTCACCCTGGCATGCCAATTGTTCCCAGAGCCAAAGACAGTGGTAATGTGTCTGGCCAATCTGTAAGCAGCTTTTCCAGTGCTTTCCCATCAGAAATGGAATGCGTTGTCCAGCCTGAATGGACCAGTACAATAGTTCCTGTTGGAAAGGCTGAGTTTTTACTTTCCACAACTCTGAAAGATAAAGCACATTAAGACATGTGAAACCTCTTCCCTTTCAAGAGAGTCAGGATGGTGTGTGGTTAGTGTACACAAAAGGGCATTGAAGTTGATAGTCCATGACTGAGTATCCCACTGCGTCTCTCCATCTGAATTCTTAGCCATTGGTCCTCCGCCTCCTTGAGAAAATATATGGGCCATCAGAGAGGAATCCTGTCAACTGGTACAGCATTTTTCCCCGTCCTCACTCACTTTTCTTTTCTCTAAGCAAGAGGCGTTCATCCTCTAGCTCAAGGTGCCCTGGACACCAGCCTCTTCTGTTTCTCAGGGGCCCAGGTTCCTGGGGTCTTCCTCTCTCCTGAATCTTTAACATTTTCCTCTCTACTGTCCCTTTCCCTCAGCAAATACGTATGCTCAGCTCCGCCATCTTATAATCCCCTCCTCTCCCTACCTCCTCCCTCTCTCTTCTTCCTTTTACAGACAAACTTCTTCACTTCTCATTCACCTGGTAACCCAGTGCCACCTGCCTTCCACCCCCACTACTCCACTAAGATACAACCACCCCATGATTGCAAAATCTAGTGGACTTTCTTCATTCATTATCTGATTTTACCTTTCTACTCTATTTAACACTCTGGATCACCCAAACTCTTCCCCATTGGTTTCCAGGATACTGATTTCTCCAGGCTTTTTGCTTCCCCTTTAAGCTGCTCCTTTTCTGTCTCTTTCTTCCTTCTTGTCCCACTCTTACCATTCTTTACTGTCTTCCCCCAGATCATAAAGTTATATAATGCACATTTATTTCAGAAGATTAAAAACATAGAAAAATATCAGTTCTAATCCCACAATACAAAGATGACTGCTAATATTTTGGTGTATTTTATAGCAATCCTAATGATTTTTTTTTTTTGGTGAGGAAGATTAGCCCTGAGCTAAGATCTGTGCCAATCTTCCTCTACTTTATACATGGCTCACTGCCACAGCATGGTTGATGAGGGGTGTAGGTCTGTACCCTGGATCTGACCCCAGTAACCTGGGCCGCCGAAGCGGAACACACAAGCTTAACCACTATGCCACAGGGCTGGCCCCTTAGTGATATATTTTTAAATGTATATTATATGTATTTACATAATCAAAGAAATTTTATATGTTTTGTAACCTAATTTTTCTCTCTTAACATTATATTAGTCTATATAAATTATAATTTTTTTCCATGTTGGTAAGAATCCTTCAAAGCCTGTAAGGAATTTAATTATTTCCCCATTATTAGACATTTAGGTTATTTCCAGTATTTTTCCTAATGTAAATTACACTTCAATTAATGTTCATAAATATGAATTTATTATTTTCTTAGGTAATATTTCTATAAATGGAATTACTAGGTCAAAAAGTATTAAAACATTTTTAACTCTTGCTGCATATTGCCAAATTCCTTTCTAGGAGGTTATGCCAACTTCTGCTTCCACCCTAAATGTATGACTGTATCATAACATTTCCATCACTGGGTATTATCTTTAAAAAAATAAAACTTTGCCAATTCAGCAAACACAAATGCAGGTTCATTTCTTTGATTATTAGCAAGAAATGTGTAAGACCTATATGAAGAAAACTGTTAATGGGTCATAAGACAAAAATGGATAAGTGGAGAGATATACCTTGTGCTTGGAGAGAAATACTGTAAAGAAATCAGTTCCCTCTAAATGAGTCTATAAAGTCATTGAAATCCCAATAAAAATCCAAAAAAAGATTTCAATAAATGGTATTATAACTGGCTAGTTATTTGGAAAAGTAAACACTTCAGTCCTTATTCCAAAATAAAAATTAAATGACTCAAAGATTTAAATGTAAAAAATTAAAGTATAAAATACTACAATAAAACATGAATAAATATTTTACCCATTTTGGAGGGGAGAATGCCTTTCTTATCAAGTAATGAAAGCAAGAAGCCATAATTACAAATATTAATAATTTTATCACATAAATATTTTAAATTATGATTGGGCACAGGAGAAAGATAAAGATAAAGACCCAAATATTTGCAACACTAATATTCCTAACATACAAGAAGCTTTTACAAATCGATATAAAAGATGAAAAGACCTAAAGGAAAAAAGGCAAATGACATCAACAGCTAATTCACAGAAGAAAACTGATAATCTATTTACAAAAAGAATATCAACATCACTAGTAATGAAAGAAATTCAAATAAAACTAAGCATGAAGTATCAACATATTCATCTCAGATTTCCAAGACTGATGGTAAGCAATGGGCATATAGGTATGAGGGAAACAGGTTGTTTAATACACTGCTTGTGGGAGTGGATACTCATACAGTCTTTCTGAAGAGCAATTTATCATCATCTCTTCAAATTAAAAAATGTGCATCTTCTTTGATCTAGAATTTATACTTCTGGGAATTTAATGTAAAGAAGTATTTATCCAAGTGGACAAAAAATACACAGACACACATAGATGGATGCATACATATTCTTTGCAAAACTATTTGTAGCAGAAAAAAATTGGAAACAGTTGTTATCAGAAGTAGATTAGTTAAATGGCAGATTAACACTGAAAAAATTTGCAGCCATTAAAAGGTAGGTAGTATACTTATATACTGTCAACCAAAGATATCCATAACATATTAAGTGAGAAAAAGCAATTTGCTAAAGGACATTTAATCTCATTAAAAAATTATACCTATTAGTATGTGTACTGAACAATTTTTGAAATAATAATACATTAACAATAGTCATCTCTAAGATTCAGATGATGGGGGAACTTTCAGTTTCCAAGATACAAATTTTTATTTTGTTTGAATATTTACCATAATCATGAAATGGATGAATACATTTTTTTTAGTAATTAAAAGTAAGGAAAGCAAACTGAAATTGAAATGATGATAATTTCACATCCTTCCCTCCCTCCCAATTTGTGAGGAAGGGGGCAGATGCCCCAAGTTATTTCCACTCCCTGGTCAAACAGTGAGTGAACCACACGGGCTGAAGAAATTGTAGGAGGAATGGACACAGACCAGGCCCAGCAGGAGGTAAAGGGGAGACATATTGTCCAAGTACTGGGACAAATAGAAATAACTACCTGGCCACTTGCTGCCCCATCATCACATCACCCTCCTTCAATCTATTCGACGCCAGTCTGAAAAAAAAAAAAATTCCATTCTTAATACATAAGAGCATCTGGGAAAAACTATGTCGAGTTTCAAGCCAAACAGAAAACTGCTGGGGAACTGTGTGCAGAAATGAAACCCAGATACATAAGGGCAGTACAACTGGGGGAAATGTAGGAGGAAGGCCATTAGAGGTAGTTCTGTTCTGTGACCCCGAAGAAGCATTCTGACAGTATTTTTCTATAAAATGAACATAAGAATCTTTCCATCGTGCTCAATTGTGGATGAGTTTCTACCAATGACTTTAAAAACATAACCCAGGCACCACTGGGTACTTGTTACCCAAAATACTTGCCACACAAAAAGGGATGCTACTTAAGAAAATCTAATTTTAGTCTTAGCATCTCCCTGTACCCAAATTACTTGCCAATAGTGAAATGGACAAATTGGAATTTGGGTTCTTTTTTATTTTATTTTTTTGGGAAGCAATTCTGGTGAGCAATAAGAGGCAAATTGTGCATGTTAAGAGATGGTTATAAAATAAAGGGGCCAGGAGAATCCATCACCAAGCTTTTCAGACCTTTGCCTGCAAAAGATGAGCATCCATGATCCCATCACTGACACCAGACTGGGAGAAACGGGGGGGAAATGACAGTAATTTGAATCAGATGGATATCTGAAAAGATTGACTACTTCAAAATGGGGTCCAACACGCAACATAAGAATTTTTAGGAGGAAAATAATACCTCATGTAAGGATCCACAGAGAGGAACAGAGCTTCCAGCAAGACCTCTGCAAAACAAAGCATTCCACAGGCAATTAGAAATGCAGGGCCTGTTGCCTTGTCTTTAGCATTCTGAATAAACAAAGGCAACCCTTTCCGCTTCGGGGTTGCCCTCTCGTCTGTGCTTTCTATTGAAGAGACAAGAAGGGCTCTCACATTTGGACCATTCCAGTTAATAATAATATATTATTATTATTATTCACTCAGCACTCACTCCATGCTTTACATGCATTATTTCACATGATGTTCTCAACAATTACTGTTTCCATTTTATTTAAGCTTAGATTAAATGACTTGCCCAAGGTCACAATTGTAACCACTGCGTTACAGTGCTCACATAAGTTTTCATTACCAGCCCCAGTTAGTATTAAAAAATAGATGTGTTTTGCTGGAGTGACTCTCATGCACGCATCCTCTGGAATTTTGAATCCAAGTCCTGGCTACCCCAACTTAGATGGGGCCCATAACTGCCATGCTTCTTGACTACGTGCCCTTTTCTCAAAGCTTACCTACCTGTAAACACCCTTACAGACATCTCTTATTGTGCTCTCTACAAAGCTCATCTCCAAACATGTTATGGGGTGTGTTGCTATTTCTCTCCCTTAGGTTTCTTTAGGTTTATCTTGTCCCCCCGCTTCCCCCAAGTGGATGGGAGGCTCCTCAGTGAAGAATGAAGGTTTTTTTCCTCCTTGTCTGCTCAGAGGGATAGTCTGAGCTCTGCACATGGTTGCTAGGCAGTGCTTACCCCACTGTCATCACTGGGCTCACAGGACAGAGAGGAAACCCTCCCCATGGTGTGGTGAATGTCATGAAGAACCGCACCCAAGCGTGAGCTTCAAGAAGAGCAGAGGGATCCTCCAACATGACATCGAGGCTTCACACAGAAACCCTTAAAAAGTCTTTGCGGCAGACTGCGAAATGGCCAGAAATACCTCCCAGCCCCGTGAGCAGGCCTCTTTGCCACTCCTCCCATCAAGAAGTCTGTCTGCCACCCCTTGAATCTGGGCTTGGCTATGTGGCTTACTTTGACCAATGACATTAACAAACATGATACAAGTAGAGGCTTGAAAAGTGCTTGCACATTGGAGCTTGCCAATTCCTGCTGCTCTAGGTCTATGAGACCACTGTGAAAATAAAGAGCTCACACTAGCTTACTAGAAAGGCCACACAGAGGAGAACTGAGGCATGCATCTCAGCAGAAAGCCTGCTAACAGCTAGACATGTGAGTGAGGCCCATGCTAGATTAACCACTGAACCCAGATGAGACCTACCGAAGAACCACCAACTTAACCCCGTGCAAACTGCCAACCCACAGAATTGTGAACTAATAAATGAGTGATGTTTGAAATCACTAAATTTTGGGATAGCTTGTTATGCAGCAAAGGCTAACTGATACAGTCTCTTCCAACTCAAATCTTATGAGTATGACTTACCTCCATTTTTTAAGGGTGGGAGTTCAACTGTCTTCAACTCAAAGTTACTGTTAGTAGGGCTGCCTACAAACTGCTTCTTCAGGATCCAGCTCTTAGCATGAACCATTGTGAAGCTTCTAGAACACAGTAAACCTGTAGTCAACTGCCATGAAGTGACTGAATTATTATGGCTTCCTAGTCATTGCACTGAGGACAGACAGCAGGGTCTACCCATCATCTATTCATCATTATCATTGAACATCAATCACATTTATTTTGTATTCATTATGTTTCTGTTGCTGTGCTAAGCACTTCCTATGCATCATTTCGTTTTATCATAATTTCACTATAGGATAGGCATTAGTATCATTGCTGGTGTACAGTGTATGGAAAAGAAAACAGGATTCCTCAGAAATCTCCAAGGCAAGGAAAAATGTAAACCGACACAGAAATGCTTCCCAGCCACCGCTAGGGTTTCTCTAGGGCACTGAACAGCTACCTGGTGTGCAAATATTCCGCTTCTCTCCTCACATGAAGCGAATCCTAAGAAAAGGCATCAGGCAGAGAGCCGAACAGAAGTCCACGCACAGCTTTCAGATAGAGCAACGCGATCTAAGACAGTCTCCGGAACAGCCGGACACCACCTGGGGGCGCTGCTGCTCCGCCCCATTTTCAGACTCCCGTTTTCTTTGGCGTCAAAGGGGAGATCAAGGATTTGTTCGAGTTTAAGCTTGCTGCCAGAGGCTAGCCCGGTGGCGCAGGGGTGAAGTTCCCGCGATCCGCTTCGGCAGCCCTGGGGTTCACCGGTTCGGATCCTGGGCTCGGACCTACTCAGCGCTCATCAGGCCATGCTGAGACCCGGTCCCATACAGAAGACCTACAACTCTGCAACTATGATTACACAACTCTGTACGGGGGCTTTGGGGAGGGGGGAAAAAAAGAAAAGGAAGATTGGCTCAGCCAATCTCCCAATCTCCCTTCTAAATAAATAAACTGGCTTCTCCGATTAGATGATTCAGCCTGATTCAGGCTGCCCCCGAGCCTGAGCATATTTGCTTTTAGCCAGCACGTTGCTGGGACTGTTCCCTCCCCCGCACTGCCCCGCCTTCCTCCCGCAGCGAATCGGCTACAAACACACCCGCATTTTACTCTGTCCTCTGTCCCCAGCCCAGAGCCAGGGAGAGGGGTCACGAGAGGGGTAACTTGTAACCTGGAGAGAGCAATGGAGCGATCCGTAGCCCTGCTCCGCAGCCCTGCTGTTCCTTCTTGTCTCTTTTGCCAAAAAGGCAGCCGCTGCGAATTCCGAATTCGCCACAAGTCCAGAAGCGCCCAGGAAAAGGGGTCGCCGCAGAGGAAGGCGCGGTTCAGGGAGAGTACCCCCGACCAAAGGGCCCGGCCAGGTGCGGTTCCCGGTCCAGGCACACTCGCCCCTAGCTCCCACCTCCTCGCCCCGGCCGCCCCCGTGCCCTTTAACCGAATTCAGACCCCAGCTTTCTTCTCCTTCCATCCTTGTCCTAGTTTTGCAGTCTCGCAAGTTCCTTGGCCCACGCCTCCCTGGTGCAGGCAGCTATGCCTTGCGCCCGAAACGCAGCCAGGCCACGCTCTTCTCTCCACCCCGGTCTCGGATCTCTCCAGGAGCCTGCAAGGGCCGGGAGGCATCGATCCGGACGTCCAGCTTCCAAGTTTCCTCCGAGTGCAAGACCCAGAGGGTATTCAGCAAACGGAGAGAGAGAGCAACACGCAGACGCTCTGCAATAGGGGAGTCTAGAAACTCCTCAGCAAGAAAAAAAAAGGAGGGATGTTTACTTACAAGTGTCCGCGGGTTCCACTACCTAGAGAAGGCGGTTGGAACTGCGCAGCAAAACCCAGAGGCTGGAATTTATGGCCCACCCCAGGAGCGGGTGGGGCTTCCCCCCGGGGCAGCTGCTCCCGGACGCGTGGGAAACGCCCCCAGACGTCACCGCAGGGAAAACCAGGGTTAGAGGAGTGTGTGTGTGTGTGTGCGCGCGCGCGCACATACAAGGTGATTTTTGTCACCAACTAATTGTCCGGAGGAACTCAAGGGTGGGTTTGGAAGCATTTAACAGTTTTTCCAAATTGTTTTTTTCTCTTTTGTTATGTTAAGGAATGCAATCAACCAACCACTCTGAACCAGACCCAGCCTCACCACAAGAGCCGCACCTACGACCTTTGCCTTATCTTTAATGCTCAGAAGTCTCCAAGAGGAGCTTAGACCTTATTACCATAACCTGCAGTGTGTGTGGAGGCACCTTCTCCAACTAAGCCTGCACAGGCGAATACCCACCTCTCCTTTTTGAATATTCATTCCCATCTGAAATAAAAGGTCCTGCTTCCCTTTGTTCAAGGACGCCATGACTTTGGAAATGATTCCGAGTGGTCTCCTATTTGCTGCAAATATACTTTACTTTGTGAGACAACTACATCTGGTGGAGAGTCTGGTTTAACTCGCCAGGAGGCGAACCCACTTTGGGTTCAGTAACACTTTCAGTAGTAAAAGCCCCCATCAGAGCCCTGTGGGTCGGTGTTGTACCTGCACCAGCATCCTAACTGGGAATCTGGCAGAAAGATGCTGCGTAGGAGAACGAGCTGGGGCCTCCGCCGCCCAGGCAGGGAGGAGCCAAAAGCAGGGTCCTCCAGCGGTGGCAGCCCGGGTCTGGTTCAGTGCTGCCTCTCCTCCCTGGGCTCCTCCTCGGCCCGGCAGTTTGTCCGGCGTCCATGCCTCCACCCTGGTGCCCGGACTCCTGGTGAACACCTATTTACCTTTTGTCGATGCAAAATAACCAATAACCATTCTATTTTTTTTTTTTTGAGGAAGATTGGCCTTGAGCTAACATCTGTTGCCAATCTTCCTCCTTTTTGGCTTTTATTTTTCTCCCCAAAGCCCCAGTAGATAGTTGTATGTCATAGTTGTGCATCCTTCTAGTTGCTCTATGTGGGACGAGGCCTCAGCATGGCTTGATGAGCAGTGGGTCAGTCTGCGCCCAGGACCTGAACCGGCGAATCCGGGCCGCAGAAGCAGAGTGCACTAACTTAACCAATACGCCACTGGGCCACCCCCCCAATAACCATTCTATAGATAAGAGAAATAAGGTGAGTTTACTTGAGCCAGAGTGAGGATAACTGGGAAGGCCTTAGAAAGCGTTCTGGAGAAGCATAGTTTTCAGTATAGTCTTATATCTTTTTAGAACAGTGAACATACATTAAACACACCCAGGATGCATTTTCATAAAAATTTCAAAAGGTATTCAGTTGCAAATTAGCAGGTCAACATGACCTTGATGTCGGGAGAGGGACTAATCCTGGAGTTACCAATAGGGCATAGTAGGGGAAGTATGCATTCTTATTTTAAGAGAGAGCATTCTTTAATGGTTAAGCAGATGTGCAATGTATGTTTCATAGGCCATAAGTCAGGCTTTTTAGTTCAAGCTGAATCAGTTTTGAACCCAAATAGTTACCCCATATACCTCAATATGTGAGAATCTCTTGTCACTTTCACGAGCCAATTCAAGGGTCACCTCCTCTGTAAGTCCTTCTCGGACTCCCCTGGTAGGAGTGAGTGCTCCTTCAGAGCTGCCCCACCCCATCACAGCCCTGCAACATCTTACCCTTAGCAGGGCCTTCCCAGGACCCTGGAGGAGAGGTGGTCTAAGGGAGTGGTTGTGTGCAAAGTGGAGGCGCAGGTTTTAGAGTACCCTGGTTCAAAGCCTACGTCCATCAATTCCTAGTGGTGCAGTTTTGAGTGAGTTAATCTCTTCCTGCCTAAGTTCACCCATCTGCAAGATGGGGATGAGAATACTGTTTTATGAAAATTAAATGTCTTTTTAAAGAATAAATTGGGTTAATAAATACCAAATGCTTAGACTAGTACAGGTGCGTGGTAAGCTCAATCAACACCAGCTCCCAGTAACAATCTTTTGACCTCCCCATTGGCCCTAAGTCAGTTCCAGGCACCCCACACTGTGTCTCACTCAGTTAGATAACCCCAACTCCTAACCCAGTCCTCGTCAATCATGTCATATAAATAGTGAAACAATGCAAAGATGTTTAAAGAACTTAAAAATTGTCTCTTCACTTCCTCTGTTACCCTCTCCTTCAGATAACCAAAGTCATCAGCGCAGTATTTACCCTTCCACTCCCTTCTGCATAATCATTCAGATGTATACAAATAGTAGGTTTTTTTTCACCCTGTTTTTACAAAAAAGGGATCATTCTAAAGATGGTACTCTGCACATTTTTTCTGATTTAAACATCTCCAAGTAAACAGATACAGAGATAACTTGTTACTTAAATAGTTCTTGGGTAATATTCCATAATTTAGGTGTACAATAATGGATTCCTCAGTGTTGAGGATGTTTCTAGTCTTGTTTTGCTTTGTCAGCATCAACAGTGCAGCGGTAAGTATTCCTGTATGGAGAGCTTTACATTCTTTTTGTGTGTGTGTGTGTGAGGAAGACCAGCCCTGAGCTAACATCCGTTGCTAATCCTCCTCTTTTTGCTGAGGAAGACTGGCCCTGGGCTAACATCCATGCCCATCCTCCTCTACTTTATACAGGACGCCACCACAGCATGGCTGACAAGCAGTGCATCACCGGGCGCCTGGGATCTGAACCGGCGAACCCCGGGCAGCCAAGCGCGAACTAAACTGCTGCCCCACCAGGCTGGCCCGAGCTTTACATTCTAATGCTTTTATTCATATAGGTTAGATTCCCAAAAGTGAGATTGTTAGGTCAAAGAATATGTGGTTTTTTTTTGTGTGTGTGTGTGGGGAAGACTAGCCTTGAGCTAACATCCGTTGCCAATCCTGCCCTTTTTGCTGAGGAAGACTGGCCCTGTGCTAACATCCATGCCCATCTTCCTCCACTTTATATGGGACGCTGCCACGGCATGGCTGACAGGCAGTGCGTCTGCGGGCGCCCGGGATCCGAACTCGCGAACCCTGGGCTGCCAAGCACAGACTAAACCGCTGCGCCACCAGGCGTCCCCAAGAATATGTGTTTTTAATGTATTAGGTTGAATAATTTGAAACTGTTGATATTCAACCACTTTGACCTAAAGAAATAGCAATTTCATAAGGTTAAACCTAATATATTGCCAGATTACTTTTCAAAAATATTGTAGCAATTTACATTTCTACCATCAATGTATGAGAGTTTCTGTTACCTAAAGCCAATATCAGGACTGATGTTTTTGCTGTATTCACTTTTTTGCCAATCTTTTGAGTGCAAATGAACATATGCCCACCCAAAGGCTGAGACATGACTTCATTGACATTTGTACCCTTGCACCTACCTGTATCATTTAGGATATTTTGTCTTCCAAGTTACAGAAATTCATACTGCCTTTAAAAATAAGGGACATTTATTGGCTCGTGTGACTGGAAAGTCCAGAAGTAGGATGGGCTTGGTTGGTCTGAATCAAGACCCGGCATATTTTATCCATATGCACTGCTTTCCATGGCATCAGCATAATCCCTGATTATGGGTGCAGCAACTCTGCTAACCTAAAAGAGAGAAAAATATCCATGCCCTAAAATTCCTAGCAAAAGTCCTCTGCCTCTCTCATTGATTGGACTGTCTAAACCAATCTCTAGCCTATTAAAGACTGGAAAGCCTAGGCCTATGTTACCTAAACCAATCATGCATCATAGGATAGGATTCCTCTTTTCTCTTTTCCAGGCTTTCAATTAACGGGGCACTGAGTGAAAGATTCAGAACTCTAAGAGACAGAATTCTCGGTTTTCCATATAAGATAGTGTTAAGTAATAATCAGATGTTAACTGGGTTATAAAGGGCATGATCTGCTCACAGCATGACAAAAGCCAATCGTCAAGAGGCAAGATGGTGAAAAGGAAAGGGTTTATTACAGCTTGCTAGCAGGGGGGAAGATGGCCAACTAATGCCTCAAAGAACCGTCTTACAGAACAAAGACTATAGGCCAGTTATATAGGGGGCTGGTTTCCTGGGGGGCGGGGATCTGGTCTCAGCGTGGGGCATCCATCTAGTCTCAGTTCCTGGCAGTCTTTTGTTTTACTTATATGCATCAGAGACCAGAGCAATGTCCTATACCCTGATCTTTCAGTTGTCATTGATGATGGCCATCAGCATTGATTCCCTGCTTGGGGGTCATCACATTCCTAAGGAACTCAAGAGAACAAAGTTATCAACTTATAGCAGCTGGGAGGGGCCACAAAACCCACAGTGCATGTCTGGGCTAGTTAATCAGAGGCGATTCAAAGTTACATTACAGTTTCTCTTCTACAATATGGCTTCCCTTATGTCAACCTTGTGTTGAGCCAGTATCAGCTATACAGTATTGTCGGTTTTGCAGGAAAGGTTGTTTGTTGGCTTCAAAAGTGTTCAAAAAAATTGTTGAAAGAAATCTGGATGTCTCTGAGAGAGTGTATATTAGGTTGCCAGGGCTGCCTAAGAAAATACCATAGGTTGGGTGGCTTAAACAACAGAAATTAATTTTCTCCTGGTTATGGAGGCTGGAAGTCCAAGATCAAAGTGTTGGCAGGCTTGGTTTCTCCTGAGCCCTTCTTCCTTGGCTTGCTGATAGCTGCCTTCTTTCTGTGTTTTCGCATGGTCTTTTTTCTGTGCACACACATCCTTGGTGTCTCTCTCTTCTTTAAGGATACCAGTCATATTGGATTAGGGCCTCATCTAACAGTCTCAGTTGAATTTAATCATCTCTTTGGATGTCCTGTCTCACACAGTCTCATGGATTAGAGCCCACTCGTATGACCTCATTTAACCTTAGTTATCTCTTTAAAGGTCCTATCTCCAAATATAATTACATTTTGAGGTACTGGGGTTGGGACTTCAACATAGAATTTGAGGGGAACACATTTCAGCCTGTAACAGAGTGTATGGGTAAAATGTGGTGGATGCACCCTGTGAAGTATTATGTAGCAATCAGAAGCACTGGGTTAGATGTACGTACAGCAACCTGGATGAATCCTACAAATACAATGCTGCACGAGATAAGTGAGAAACAGAGTGAGGCATGTAACCCAATACCATTTTTATAAATTAAGAGTATATGTCCACAGTGCACATTATGCAAGAACATTTACAAAAAAAACAAACTACACGTTAAACACATCACAATAGTTGCCTATGGTAGTAGGAGAAGCATAGAGAATAGCGATTTTTTTTTTTAAAGGCATGTAAATTAATGAGAGAGAGAGAAAATTCAGCAGACCAGTGGTGATAATATACCACAAACTCTGATGAGTATGAAGAACTCAACCCTCTGGCTCTGAGATCTCAAATCAGATATGAAAGATGAAGAGTTCATGATGCCCGCCCCCACCCGCATCTTCTGAGTATGGCAGACGGAGAGATTTTGCCACAGTCCAGCTCCATGGACACAAGACAACCTACCTCCCTCTTTTTTATCTGAGATATTTGACCCAAGTGGCGACATCCAATTGTAACATGTCCTTTCCCTTTTGGGGCACAGGGAGTTTATGGTTTCCTCTATTCTCTAGTGGAAATTCTGTAAAGTAACCAAAGTAATAAGCATGTACAAAGTAATAAGCATGTACAATTAATGGCAGAGAGCCAGATATAAGACTTGGAAAAGCATTTCATGCTTGGTGTATCCAGTGGCAGATCATTCCAGTTGCCTGTCCAATATCCATTCTCCCTTTTGTCTCTCCTACATACATACCCCAATTTTGTTCAGGGTAGCAGAGGACCCAGTTAAAGAACTCTACTTTTCAGGCTCTTTTGCAGCTGGGATTGTAATGCAATTCTGGCCAATAAGACATGAGCAGAAATCTAAAGCACAGGACTTTTAGGAAAATTATTGTTTTCCTGATTAAAATAAGAAGTGACATGGGCTGGCCCAGTGGCACAGTGGTTTAGGTCACTCTTTGGAAGCCTGGAGTTCGTGAGTTTGGATCCCAGGCATGGACCAATGCACTGCTTGTCAAGCCATGCTGTGACAGTGTCCCATATAAAGTAGAGGAAGATGGGCACAGGTGTTAGCCCAGGGCCAGTCTTCCTCAGCAAAAAAGAGGAGGATTGGCAACAGATGTTAGCTCGGGGGTGGTCTTCCTCACAAAAAAATAATAAAAATAAAAATAAGAAGTGACAGGGCCAGCCCCAGTGGCTTAGTGGTTAAGTTCAGTGTGCTCCCCCTCAGTGGCCTAGGTTCGGTTCCCAGGTGTGGACCTACACCACTTGTCTATCAGTGGCCATGCTGTGATGGCAGCTCACATACAAAATAGAGGAAGATTGGTAACAGATGTTAGCTCAGGGTGAATCTTCCTCAGCCAAAAAAAAAAAAAAAAAGAAGTGACAAACTCAATAGACATGCATCTTGTGTCCTCTGTCTTTCTTCCTGCCTGGAATGTGGAAGTGCTGCCTTGTAGTGCAACAAACATTTTGTGACCATGGAAGAGAAAGCCACTCATTACAGATGGCAGTAGAGAAAGAGAAAAGGAGCCTGACTTCTTGAGCAGTTGCATAAACCCTGGACTTTCTACTTTGGATTCCTTGCTACACGAAAAAAAAAGTGCTTTATAAGCCATTGTGGTTTTGATTTCTGGTCAGCCCTGACCTCCTGAGAATGTGCCACCATGTTTCCCTGATGTGAATTTATCATGTCTATCTTCTAAATGAAGGGAGGACTATCATGGCAACTGGTCAAGAAACTCCCACTGCCTGTGGGGTAAGAATTTTCAAAGCTTACCTGGCACATGTGGAATGGATTTTAGGGAAACATCTGCAATGCCCACCACACTATTAAGCAGAATTATTGTAAGGATTAAGTGTGACATGGGGTGTAAAGTACTAGCAGGTAACAAGCTCCCTCTTCTCTATCTTGCTTTAAAAAGAAAAACATTAAAAAATATATTTATTGAGCACCTGTTGCGAACAAAGCATGTTTCAGGTAGATCAGAGAATCAAAGATGAGAAAGACTCCTCTGCTATTGGATACTGGAACAGCTAATAAAATCATAGGTATGAAAATTCCTTGCAAAGCAAATTAAAATTATAGAAATATTGTGCTAGGAGTAAAGTATCCCTCAATCATTTACTCACTTGACATTAAATGGAAAGTGTGGATAAGATTTGGCCATGCCAAATCAAACAAGATCTCTTTCCCAATCATTGTGACTCAGTCAGTCTTAATGACTGAAATTAGTCAAGTCATGGTGATTAAGGTAAGTCATGGCTGTTACATCAGCACACAGAGAGAGTTAGAATATGGAAAAAAGGTCAAGGAAAAAGATCTTCCTTTACTTTGCTCTGAGACAAAACCTTATTCAATGCAGTCCTTTTACCTTAGCTTTCAACGAACTCAGATCTAGCTAGCTGAAGGAACAATTCAATTAAAACAGTACAATCACACAAGTGATAAGAGAATGCAAATAATTCGGACAATACAGGTGTGTAAAATGTAAAAAGCAAAAGTCACTGTTATCTGTTTGGTGGGAATTCTTCTGGATGTTTTTCTTTGGTAACCCACTTTAAAAATAGTTTGAATATCTCTGGTGTTCTTTCTGAGTGGCCACATAGCAACAAAGATTGTCCATATATGAGCTGTTGTGATGATTTCTCTGAAGTTTCTATCAAGTTGTCCCACTTTAGCTTGCATGGCTTTGGGAAAAAGGCAGTTTTAATTTTCAATGTTTCCAAGTCAGAAGGATGAGAGAAAATTGGAAATATTAGTTTGGAGAGTTGTAGCCAAATATCGGAGAAACTAGTAGAATTTAGAGTCCAGTTAGTTTACAGGTAGAAAATGAAAACTGAAAGATAATTAACAGCACTAGAATATGATATCCATAAAGGTGTATTACTGAAACATGATTTTTCTCTCTACAACAACCCTTATTTCTATCAAAGATAACCACAACAAGACTAACTTGTTTGCAAACTAAGTCTATTTTCAATAAACATGGCCTGAAGTTTTACGTAAGTGCAGCAAGAATAGTGATTAGCCATATATACTCTTTTGAATTTGCTTTGCTGGAACTTTTCATCAGGAATCTCAGATTGAACTTTCAAAAGCCTCTTTGAGGCTAGGAAGCCAAGCCAAGGATTCACCATCAGACTTCACCTGCAATACCTATAAGTTTGGGTTAATTCTTTTCTTCTCGAGTTCCCCCAAATATCCTGAGGTTCCTGGGCCTGCTAGGAAGTGATCTTCCTTACTCACCTGATAAGGCCATTGGGAACCCTGTAAGCAAGTTATCAGGCCTGATTTTTCCAAGAGGCTTTATTGGCTCCATAAAGTCAACCTAAGTTCCTTAAAGCTATCTGGTCATGGGGCCAGCCCAGTGGTGTAGTTGTTAAGTTCACACACTCCACTTCTGGCAGCCCAGGGTTCACAGGTTCGGATCCCAGGCGTGGACTGATGCACTGCTTGTCAAGCCATGCTGTGGTGGCATCCCATATAAAGTAGAGGAAGATGGGTACAGATGTTAGTCCAGAGCCAATGTTCCTCAGCAAAAAAAGGAGGATTGACAACGGATGTTAGCTCAGGGCTAATCTTCCTCACACACATACAAAAGGCTATCTGGTCATATCTGAGTCTATGTACATTCCTCTCAAATATGATATTCCAGTCAAGGCCTTGGTAATATAACCAATGTTTCTACTTGTGTCTTGTTATCAGGAGGACAGATTCTTACTGAAATTATGCAAATAACTATATTGCCATGAAAAGAAGAATAATCATTAAGAGTTTCTGAATTCTGGACAGATCAGGTAGGGAAAAAAAGGTAAATGTTTCATCTTTGTACACAAAGATATATTTTACTAAATTGCTGTAAGTCATAGATGGCTTAGGAGGAAATGTTTCCTTATATCTGGAAAAAACCAAAACATTAAAGAATCAACAATGTTTCAAACAAAAAGTCATAAAAATTATAATCATCCTCATCAGTTCATTCAATACCGTGTAATTAATTCTTGCTGATCTTGATCTTTTGTTAGCATTTTTATGAACCATCAGGTTTTTTTTTTTTTAATTAGAGTTCTGTAATTTTTTACCTAGTTCAGTGGTATGATCTGAAAGTTATCAGAAATCTGTATTCTAGAGTACTTGTCAGAGTCCTTTCCATGAATTTCTCTAAAGATGAAACACTCTTTCAGGAACACTTTTTAAAAAACATTGGAATAAAACAATAACTCTGTAAGTGACAGAAGACTTAAAAATGGCAACGGTTAAAGATCAGATGAGAGTTCATTATAATGCAGTTGACAAGAAAATTTGGTTATTTCTATGACACACAACATTTTAAGATAACTAGAATTACAAGTGATAATATTACACTAGGACATATCAGACTTTTAGTAATTTCATACAATTTCTGTTATATTAACAATATATATTATATTGTATCCATCTATATATCTATTATATTAACAATATAACAATTTCTATTATATTAATAACAGTCACCCATACAATATAACCTAAGAAGGTTTATCTTCACTTATTTGACAATGCTTCCCATGTAATTTAATATAGGAAATAAGCCTAATTAGTGTAACATCCTTTTTTTTTTAAAATAAGGAAAGAGAACTAAACTTTTGAGATGTTGTAGGGTTCCTTTGGAAAATCCCAAAGCTAGTCTGAGGTCAAAAAGACTTCACTTGGAATTTGAATTTTGGGAAGTTTGTCAAAAACACCAAAAAGGTTTAAAAATACTTGATTAGATAGGATCATAGGTCACTGTAAAGTAATACCTAGTTATCTTTTTTTTTTTTTTTTTTGGTGGGGAAGACCAGCCCTGAGCTAACATCCACTGCCAATCCTCCCCTTTTTGCTGAGGAAGACTGGCCCTGTGCTAACATCCGTGCCCGTCTTCCTCTACTTTATATGGGATGCCGCCACAGCGTGGCTGACAAGCAGTGCGTCAGTGGGCGCTCGGGATCCGAACCCGCGAACCCCGGGATGCCAAGCGCGAACCAAACTGCTGCGCCACCGGGCAGCCCCCCTAGTTATCTATTTAACTAAAGTGAAAACTAAAGACTTTGCAGGTAAACACAGAAAGTTACATAGTTGTAAACAAAAAACCCAGCTCTTTTAATAGAGCAAACTTAGTTTTGTTGTTATAAAAGATCTAATGAAGACAACATGAAGCACAGAAAGTTATTATTATTTTGATTAGACACAAAATCTTTGCTTTCTAGGCAGATTACTTAAAGGGAAAAGAAAAACATTTCACAAGAGACTGTAAAAAAAAAAATCTTTTACAAGAGCAGACCAATAGTCCAGGAAAACTTTGTCCTTTTACCAGATGAAGGAAACTGACACAAGTACACTATTGATATTAAAGCTCTTTTTAATTTATATTTATATTTTATATTTTCTTTTTCCTGAGGAAGATTCACCCTGAGCTAACATCTGTGCTGATCTTCCTCTATTTTGTATGCAGGTCACTGCCACAGCATGGCCACTGACAAGTGGTGTAGGTCCATGTCTAGGAATTGAAACTGAGCCACTGGAGCAGAGTGCACTGAACTTAACCACTGGGCCATGAGGCTGGCCCTTAAAGTTTATTTTTAAAACTCTTATTATAGCATTTCAATTTTAACTAACTTGACCACACAAGGTAAAAATTTTTTCTCTCCCCAACTTTCTACACCATTTTGTCCTTTCTTCTCCTCTTTCCCATTCTGAAATAATCAGTTTCCCTCAGGACAAATTTATCTTCTTTTCCCTTAAAAAATGTATCTCTACCCCTCATACCTTTTCTTAGCCTACTTTCCTTGCATACAGAGTTGTTTCCCTTATTATTTTTAGTAGCTTTAATTACATATATTAATTAGAATTCTTAACCCTTAGAAACTTTAATTTCTCATGAAAACTAAGAAGTAACCAATTGTGAACTGCCTGTTACACCAGCATTCTTTATATTGGCAAATTTATAAATAGATTTCATAACTTCTAGAATCATACACTTCCTCATAGTATAATTTTTTCACAAGTCATGACACAAGTCATGCTTACTAACAGACCCAAATATCTTTAGTTTCTCTGTAATAAGAAATGAAAAGTAGATAAACCTATGTTCAGTAATTAGTGTTTCAGTAATTTATCTTATTTGGAAATGATCTAGATATTCAATGAATTTCCCATCATGTAATTTAACTTAGTAAAACTCTAAAGTTTCAAGTTACCAAAGAGATTTGGGAAACTATTTTTAAGTAGACATACTTTACCACATAATCATTGCTGAAAAGTTCACCTAAAGTCTTAATCCACTGGCGTCTATCTAAATCACTTGTTTATTACAATTACTTTTAGATTACTCCTGAAAGCTTCATGAGACATTAGACAAAGTCAGCCATCATCCCAAGCTATTTTTCTTGCTGACATGTAACAGAGATAACATAAATTTATTTGACTAGTCAACCCAGGTAGAATAAAAGTTGTTTATCTGCATTATATTTAATTCTGATAACTCTGAAGATGTACCTATTTTAACTAACAAAATTGAAATTAGCTTTTGTTTACCAAAGATTATCCCAGATCACATGAACTTGAAAAACATTTGGGTTAGTTTCTATATTTCTGAGTTTTAGGAAGAC
Source organism: Tapirus indicus (assembly GCA_031878705.1). NCBI lineage: Eukaryota > Metazoa > Chordata > Mammalia > Perissodactyla > Tapiridae > Tapirus > Tapirus indicus. Next base: position 15,914,871 of record CM062929.1, read on the forward strand.
TTGACACTGGCTCAACACAAGGTTGACATAAGGGAAGTCATATTGTAGAAAAGAAACTGTAATGTAACTTTGAATGACCTCTAATTAACTAGCCCAGACATGCTCTGTGGGTTTTGTGGCCCCTCCCAGATGCTATAAAGTTGATAACTTTGTTCTCTTGAGTTCCTTAGGAATGTGATGACCCCCGAGCGGAGAATCTAGGCTGATAGCCTTCATCAATGACAACTGAAAGACCAAGGTATAGGGTGTTGCCCCAATTTCTGACACATATCAAGTAAAACAAAAGACTCAGGAACTAAGAGGAGATGGATGCCCCTAGCCTGAGACCGGATGCCTCCCCCACCAGGAGACCAGCCCCCTATGTAACTGGCCTATAGTCTTTGTTTTGTAAGATGGTTATTTTGGATATGAGTCGGTCATCTTCCCTCTTGCTAGCAAGCTGTAATAAACCCTTTATTTTTTTCCACCATCTTGCCTCAAATCCAGTTCTGCTTTTCCCACCACACATGCAAATACTTGTTGGTCTTTCTGCACAGTCTTCAATGGGAAAAGCAAACATTTTTTCATATGCTCATAATTTAAAGTAATCAAATTAAGAAGGTAGGGATGGTTTAAAAAAAATCTTTGGCTAAGGTTAACCAAATAATAACCAATGAATTCCTGATGCATTCCCTGACAGAGTTGTGACATAAAGTACATGAACACAATTTCCAACCTCAAAAGGATATGCAAATAAGGGTTTATAATTATTAGTATAGGTGCCAAAGTGCTCCGTGATAGGAATAAGCAATCAAAAACACTAACTTCCAAGGAGAGACAAGATCAGCTGACTCCATTCGATTTTCTCCATTTGCCCTCCAGATCCACTAAATGAATTTCTTCCATAGAAAATTGCCAAGTCAGAGACTGCTTCAGAGAGATTCTGCCTGAACTTGACTAGAACAGCAGGGAGAGTCCCAATTGAAATTTACCTTTCTTTCACTCAGCAAATGCCTAGTCATAAAAATACTTCACCTACTTATATTATCTTTAATGTTATAATAAGAAAAAAAACAGTTACTGTATAATTTATGAACTGTTTATCACTAGTAACTTTGACCTGAATAACAAGAAAATTCTAAAAATAATTTGCCTTCACTCAAAATTCTTTTGGTTTAAAACAAACTAAAGCAGCTTTGGAACAGATTTCACTCCACGATAATGAGAAGCTAGGGCAGATTTGAAATGTCTCTGAATCCTGCCTCCTCACCTTTTAAAATTTGGGTTGGGCTGGCCCAGTGGCATAGGGGTTGTTTGCATGCTTGGCTTCGGCAGCCGGGGGTTCACAGTTTCGGATCCAGGCCTGGACCATTTGCCAAGCCATGCTGTGGCAGCATCCCATATAAAGTAGAGGAAGATGGGCATGGATGTTAGCCCAGGGCCGATCTTCCTCAGTAAAAAGAGGAGGATTGGCAACGGATGTTACCTCCAGACTAATCTTCCTCACACACACACAAAAAAATTGGGGGTAATTTCTTTTCCTTTTTCCTTCCTGTTTTTTTTTTTTGTGTGTGTGTGTGAGGAAGACCAGCCCTGAGCTAACATCTGTTGCCAGTCCTCCTCTTTTTTGCTGAGGAAGACTGGCCCTGGGCTAACATCCGTGCCCATCTTCCTCTACTTTATATGGGACGCCGCCACGGCATGGCTGACGAGCAGTGCATCCGCGGGCACCCGGGATCTGAACCCGTGAACCCCGGGCTGCCAAGTGCGAACTAAACCGCTGCGCCACCGGGTGGCCCCTTTCCTTCCTGTTTTTGACTCCTTCACTCCCTCCCTCCATTTCTCTCTGTCCTTCCTTCCTTCCTCTTTCTTTTAAATTTTTATTGATGTCTTAATAGTTTATAACATTGTGGGGTTTTGGTTGTACATTATTATTTGTCCATATGGATGCATCACTTCACCCCTTGTGCCCACCACCCACCCCCCTTCCCCCTGGTAACCACCAACCAGTTCTCTCTGTCTGTGTGTTAGTTTATATTCCACATACGAGTGAAATCATGTGGTGTTTGTCCTTCTCTCCCAGGTTTGGGAAGTTCTCAGCTATTATTTCTTTGAACAAACTCTCTGCTCCTTTTTCCCTTTCTTCTCCTTCTGGAATACCTATTATTCTTATGTTACTTTTCCTAATTGAGTCTGATCTTTCTCGAATAATTTCTTCATTTCTTTTTAGTCTTAGGTCTCTCCTCCTCCTCTATCTGGAGCGTTTCTGCATGGCTATCCTTGATAATGCTAATTCTTTCCTCCATATTGTCAGTTCTGCTCTTTAAAGACTCCAGGTTTTCCTTTATCTCTTCCATTGTGTTTTTCATCTCCAGTATTTCTGATTGGCTTTTCTTTATGGTTTCAATCTCTTGTGAAGAAATTCCTGAATTTGTTGATTTGTTTCTCTGTGTTCTCTTGTAATTTGTTGAGTTTTTTTATGATAGCTATTTTGAGTTCTGTGTCATTCAGGTTATAGATTTCTGTGCCTTCAGGGTTGGTTTCTGGGTGTTTGTCATTTTCCTCTTGGTCTGGAGACTTGAGATACTTTTGCATAGAGCCAGCTGATTTCCCTTTGCTATTCTTCATCTTGATAATTTCTGGTCCTGCAGTTTCCACTTGCTGCCACTGGGTAGAGGTCACAAGCAGTGTGTTCTGAGCCGCCTGCAGTCCCCGGAGGGATTGTGCTGAAGCGCAGGGCGTGTGGGGGGAGGGGTTCTCTCTTTTGCCTGCTCTACCCGGGGGCTTCCTTTCTGGCTCTCTTGGGGCATTGACCACACCCCCAAAACAGTCCCTCATCACTTCCCGATGGGGATCTCTTGACAGTGTGTGAGAGCACCTGGAGGGCAATAGTTTTCCCTGCAGAGGGCTGCCCCTCCCCGCATCTGTGAGCCCCGCCAACTGTCTTTGCCAATCGGATGGAGAGGGGGAGTAGACTTCCTTACCTCTCCTCAAGTCCTTTGGGGCTTCCCCTGCCTCCACCATCAGATGTACCAAGGCAAGGGTCTCTTAGAAGTCCTTTGTAGTGTTTGATTGACCTCTGTTGGTATGCGAGTGATGTTTTTGTTGTGTTTTAGGGGGCAGAGATTCAAACAGGGAATCTCACTCTGCCATGCTGACACCACCCTCAGAAAGTACATTTTAAACAAGATCCCCAGGTAATTCAGATGCACATTTTCCAGTTTGAGAAGTATTGTGTTAAAGCTTTCTATGTGGGAAGTCCAGGGAAATATTAGTTCTGCTTTGTTAATGGTCATCTGGATGTGAAGGTGTATGTGGGTATACGTGTGTGTAATCCAATGGCCTGTGGCCCCTAATACTCTCCTCTTCACACACCATTGTGGGCTCCACTCCATCATCCCAGGAAATTTCTCCCAGCTCCTCCTGGCATTCTGAAGCCACAAAATCTGCTCTGGGGTCTCTGCTTGCTATCTGATTATCTGGTACCAGGTTATCATCTCCCTGATGCTTAACCGTCTGCTCCACACAATTCCACCTTTGCATCTCCTCACCTCCACACAGCCACGGGACAATCTCATTCCTCCTGTGTCCTACAAGCCCCATGTTGGCTCTCCCATATTCTGCTTGTGTGGGAGTGGGGTTTAATGACAAGTACCCATTCCTCTGCTAGAGTACTACATGCCCTGCTAGAAGCTTTTGGCCAGGAAAAAGTGAGTCAGTAAGAAAGTGGCCTATGTTCTTTGATCTTTCTGGAAGGCTTGGGAGAAGAAACATCTCTTGGTTGGTTCCCCACAGCAGGCACTGAAGGTTCTACCTGGATACTTCTGGGCTTGCTTGTTTTGGCTGAGGTGCAATGCTGCTGTCTGTAAATGCCCTCACTGCACTCCTCAGGCTCTGTGAAAAGCCTCCTGCCAGGGAAGGAGCAAGGAATGAGGAGTTGGCAGAGGTGGTATAGCATAAAGCTCAATTTTAATAACCTTACGGGTCTTCTATTTCTGTGTTCTTCCTTCCCTGGTTTTGGCCTTCTGGCCCTTTATTACCATGATCATAGTGGGTATGAATTTTAGTCCAATTTGGATCAGATAAGAATCTAAGGTGCTTCCTTATAATTACTCTCTGGCAAATGCCTTCAGCTTCCTTGTGTCTCTTTTCCTCCATCAGTCACCTTGGCGTGACCCTAACCCTGCATAAAACCAACAGCAGCCTTTTCTGCACCTTCCATGGGCAGCTGAATATCACTGGAGAAAATCACACAAGTAGACTGACTGGTTTTACTTTATCAAGGTATCAGCACACTCACTGCTGCCTGGCAACCCCAGCAATCCTCGAGTAAATTTGCTTTCTCACACAATCTGGTAACAATTTTATTCTTTCACTTCTGTTCTCAAACCTCAACCCTCAAGAAACAATCTTACCTTATGCTCCATTGAAAAAATAGAAACAATTAGACCAGAGACCTTGTCTTTTCGTGGTCAAAGTTACAAACTTCTCTGCATCTGTATCCATCTTCTCTTTTCTTCCCACCACGATGGAGGAAGCGTCTCCCCTCCCACCAAAGGTTAATGTACTTGGATCGCATCTCTTCTAACCTTCTTGGATTACTTGGGTTATTTCTTTTTACCTGCATAATCAACCTCTTCTGTATCAACTGGAACACTTTCCACTGCAAAAAAAGACAAAAACCACTTGTAGACTAAAGCCTCCCAAATTTGTATCTCCTGCGCATCCTCTGGAGCCAGACACCTGGGTGAGTGTTATGTTGATTAATAGATTGACATGTCTTTAAGCTTCCCGCGTAAAACGTTATCATAGAGAATATTTCTGAAATGAGTGTTTACCTAACTTCACTGACTATTTAGACAAGTAAATAGATGTCAGCCTGCATATTGGAGACCTTTCTTTGCAAATGTTTTTCTTTCCTTTAAAAATAGAGCCAGGGGGCCGCCCGGTGGTGCAGCGGTTTAGTCCGCGCTTGGCAGCCCGGGGTTCGCGAGTTCGGATCCCGGGCGCCCGCCGACGCACTGCCTGTCAGCCATGCCGTGGCGGCGTCCCATATAAAGTAGAGGAAGATGGGCACGGATGTTAGCTCAGGGCCAGTCTTCCTCAGCAAAAAGGGGAAGATTGGCAACAGATGTTAGCTCAGGGCTGGTCTTCCCCACAAAAAAAAAAAAAAATAATAAAAATAAATTAAAAATAAAAATAGAGCCAAATGTCAGTGTTTGAATTGTGTTTGGCGCAAAATCCTCTTCACCACTTCACCTCTTCACCCGTTATGAAGCCAAAGCAGTGGGCATTGGAGCTGTGTTTAGCTTTTCCCTTTTGTCTATGCAACCAATCAGATAGCTTTATTTTCTCTTCTTAGAAGCTTGGTTGTAATAAGTGCTTCATTCATGAATTCTAAGGGAAGGCTAAGAAAAATGGAAACCATTGTAAATTGTGGAATTGAGCCATCAGACGTCTATAACAGACTGTGAGGGAATGGGTAATGCCCTCTGGTGGACAATTTTGGAACTGGTGTAGTCTCTGTTGGGTGGGTTGGAACCAGATGGAGAGATACAGGGCCAGGATGAGTTCTCTCCAGAATCTCTGCTCAACAAGATTTTGTCTGTAGCTCTCTGGTGGTCAGCAAGTAAGCAGCTGGCTTCATCTCCCTGATGACCTAGTGGGTCCAGGATATAAATCCACTAGGAGTAGGCTGTGTGAGTTGTGTAATTTTTCTGCTTACCCTAAATAAGAATGCAGGGGTGTGGGAGAATTGTAAAATGAGTTTCTCCACAGAAGTGACTAAGTGGGCTAAACAGTAAAGGGCAAGTGGATATGAAAAAACTGGAACTAATACAGCCAGAATTTCTCCCCTCATTCTTCAAGTGGATGGCTGATAGAAGAGATAATGAAGAAACAGATAGTAACTCTTTTAAAAAGTAGGCATATACCAAGAAAGCAGAAGAGAAGTTATATTTATACAAGTCTGACAAAATTTTAAAATGGGGTTGGTGATGAAATTTGTGGTGTTTCAAGTACATAAACCACCTCCTCACACTAGCAGACCTCTGGGCTAGCAGATATGACCAAAAGGAAGTTCAAGAACAATGCTGGTTTTCAGTTAGCTTCTTTTTCAACTTTATGATATTCTTCAATTTTTAAAAAAGTTCTTATAGTACTGATTCCTTGCCTTAGAAGTGTAGAGAACTTTAACATACTATAATATCCCCAAGTCATATATGGAATGGTTGGTTGTTTTTCAATTATTGATTTGTGGGTGTGTAGGTGTAACTTTTGCTCACTTAATACAAACCAACTTTTAGGCCAAGCAAGTCAATGAAAGTGTGAAGAAAGTATATTCAATTTGAATGGAAAGACCTTTTAAAAGTCTTCTATCCAGAAATTACAACAAGAGGTCTTCTCTTATTTCATGTAAATCGAGATTATAGATCCATCTACACTGGTCTATAACTTTCGGCCAGACCAATCAGTAGTCATCCAGCACAGCAGTACAAATGTCAGCTATCTGGGTGTATGAATTATGACAACCCAGTGTTCTAGTTGGACAGTGTAGATCCATTAGGCTAAAATTTATGGTGAGAGCAGTTTCTTATCTTTACTATTTTGCCATTGGCTATGTAGACAAAGCCAATCCACTCAAACTATTTTACCCAGATTATTCACCTAATAGATTAGTCAATTTATTTATCAGTTAGAAAATATTTATTGAATGCTAATTATGTACAAAGTATTATGGGAATACAAATAATTACAAGGCATGGCCTTAGTGTTTTTTATAGACTTAATTTTTTTAGAGCAGTTTTAGGTTCACAGGAAAATTGAGTGGAAGTTATAGAGATTTCCCATATGCCCCTGGCCCCTACACATGCATAGCCTCCCCGTTATCAATATCCTCCATCAAAGTGATACATTTGTTACAACTGATGAACCTACATTGACACATCACAATCACCCAAAGTCCATAGTTTACATTAGGGTTCATTCTTGGTGTTGTGCATTCAATTTGTTTGGACAAATGCATAATGACATGTATCCACCATTATAGTATCATGCAGAGTATTTTCATTGCCCTAAAAATCTTCTGTGCTCTGCCTATCCATCTTTTTCTCCCCCCAGCCCCTGGCAACCACTGATCTTTTTACCATATCCATGTTTTGCCTTTTGTAGTATGTCATATATTTGGAATCATACAGTATGTAGCCTTTACAGATGGGCTTCTTTCATTTAGTAATATGCATTTAAGTTCCCTCGATGTTTTTTCATGGCTTGATAGCTCATTTCCTTTGAATGATGAATAATATTCCATTGCCAGAAAGTACCACAGTTTATCCATTCACCTACTGAAGGACAACTGGATGCTTCCAAGTCTTGTCAATTATGAATAAAACTGCTACAAACATCTGTGTGTAGATTTTTGTGTGGACATATATTATCATCTCCTTTGGGTAAATACCAAGGAAAGTGATTGCTGGATCATGTGGTAAGAGTATGTTTAGTTTTATAGGAAAATGTCAAACTGTATTCCAAAGTGACTCTACCATTTTGCATTTCCAACAGCCACGAATGAGAGCTCCTGTGTCTCCACATCCTCGCCAGCATTTGGTGGTGTCGGTGTTCCTAACAGGTGGGTGGTGATATCTCATTGTTGTTTTAATTTGCATTTCCCTGCTGACATATGACATGAAGCATATTTTCATATGCTAATTTGCCATATGGATTTTTCTTTGGTGAGGTGTCTGTTAAGGTCTTTGGCCCACCTTTTAATCAGGTTATTTGTTTTCTCATTGTTGAGTTTTAGGAGTTTGTTGTATCTTTTGGATGACAGTCCTTTATCAGATGTGTCTTTTGCAAATATTTTCTCCCAGTCTGTGGCTTGGCTTCTCATCCTCTTGACATAGTCTTGGGCAGAGCAGAAGTTTTTCAACTTTAATGAAGTCCACCTTATCAATTATTTCTTTCATGGATTGTGCCTTTGCTGTTGTATCTTTAAAGTTGCTGCCATACTCGAGTTAGCTTTTTAAACTATAATTTTATTTTTTAAATATATGTGCTTCAATGCATTTCTTTCTCCACTTTGAAGGAAAAGATTTTAATTTTGAGACTTCCTGCAATGTGTGTGAATTAATTGTGAGTGTACTTGCAAATTTGCCAATGTTACTATTAATAGAGTATTTTGGAGTAAGTACGTGTGCTTGGTCTGTGACAGGTTAACATCAAGTGAAATAAAATTAAGTTTATGGAAGTCTCAAGTCTATATTGATACTAGATGATTAGTTGTATTCCATATGGCTTTCCAATACTATTTACCAAAACAGAGAAATGCTGTAGAGTTCAATCTTCACTGCCAGAATCCTAAATATAGTCGTGATCAAGTTGCTAATCACAAACTCTATTAACCTGTAAGTTGGCTAACTCATCGAAGTCGTTTGGCTAAAGGTAGTCTGTGAAGAAATCACTGTTTACTAGGCTTATTATTTTTCCTTTTATGTCCCTTATGAAGAAATTCAAAGTACAAATAGATAATTAGGGAATGGAATGTGAAGGCTGCATCTCAAAATTTTATCTGTGATCATCTAATTTTGAACTTTGGACTAAAAGAAATATAGTCAAAGGCCAGAGTTTAGGTAATAAGGATGTTTTGACTTAAGACGTTATTACTCACTTTATCCTGGTCAACACAACCACTTCAGAAGATTATTCTGATTTATTGAACATGTTTTTACCTAAGCAGTTGAGCCACAGGTAATAGCCGTCAAACCCTACTCCTTGCCCAGGTTCTTATATGAAAGAAACCAATTAAGGACCCCCTCTGCTTCTTCTTACAGCCTTGGGAAAGAAAGCCAAGAAGAAAAATGTTCTGCTCTGTTGGCAGGGATGGTGGGGAAAACATTATAACTGGTATAGCCCTGCAGCCACAGTGATTAAGCAGTACATCCATTCCTAATCAAGATGTAGGATTTTTTACAAACACTGTTGGATTCAATTAACTGTTATTTTCTTGTATTGTCTTTATCTGGTTTCGGAATCAGTATCACACTAACCTCATAAAATGAGTAGGCAGGTTTTGAAAGTCTTCTTTTGTTTTTGTCACAACTTGTTCTTTTCAGGAGAGACAGCCTGATGACTATTCAGTTTCCTTAATATTTATATAAGCACCCATTTTGGCATTTTATATATTTCTAGGAATTTTTGCATCTCATCCAAGTTTTCCAATTGTCTATCCATACAGTGGTTTTCCTAATATTTTATTCCAGATTCAGTTTCATGGAGTCTCCTACAATGAGAGAGATGAAGTGAGACCTGGGTGGGTCGATACTTTTCAAGCACATCGTCCACCTCTCTGAGACGGGTAATTCTGTGCTGGATGTTGCCTCTCATGGCTAGTCTAGCATCTGATCCCTGCCTGGCCTGGCCCTTCTGTGGTCCTCCCTGGCTCCCCTCTAGTCTGCCTTATCTTCCCTCAGCATTCTAAGCCCAGGGTAGGCATATTCCTTCATGGTGCTGGCCATGGCTAATGACTAAAAGGGGTAAAAGAGAATTCTAAGGGGTACAGAGCAAAAATATTAGTAAATGCATCCTTAATAAGTACTGGATTTCCTTTTGGGGTGATGAAAAGTTCTGGAACTAGAGTGTGGTGATGGTTGCACAACACTGTGAAGGTACTTAATGCCATTGAATTGTACACTTTAAAATGGTTCAGATGGTAAATTTTGTTATGTGTATTTTACCACAATAAAAATATTAATCTTGGACTCAGGGCAAGAGCGTCCTCTGAATTTCCAAGTTCCTTATTTGTTTACTTTTCCCTCAGCCCTAGGGGTAGTAGCCACTCTTTGCATTTACTATTTCTTTGAAAATTTTTATTGTGTATAAACATAAAGTAAAATTTACCATCTTAGCCATTTTAGAGTGTACAATTCAGTGGCATTAAGTACCTTCACAATGTAGTGCAACCATCACTACGATCTAGTTCTAGAACTTTTCATCACCCTAAAAGGAAACCCTGTACCCATTAAGCATGCATGTACTACTTCTTTTGCTCTGAGGAGAGAGTGTGATTGTTATGGGAGCATGCTGCCTGCTGCTGTGGTAAAGAAACTAGCCTCTGCTGAGAGCTAACAGCTACCACCAATGTGGTGACAAAGACACTGATTGGAGCTGTGTTAGCTTCGTAGGGCCGCTGTAACAAAGTACCACAAACTGGGTGGCTTAAAACAACAGACATTTATTCTCTCATAGTTCTGGAGGTTATAAGTCTGAAATCAAGGTGTTGGCAGGGTTAGTTCCTTCCGGGGTCTCTGAGTGAGAATCTGTTCCATGCCTTTCTCCTAGCTTCTGGTGTTTGCTGGCAATCCTTGGCATTCCTTGGCTTGTGGTAGCATAACTCCAATTTCTGCCTGTCTTCACATGGTCATCTTCCCTGTGTGTGTGTCTCTGTTTTCCCTTCTTATAAGGCCATGAGTCCTTAGATTAGGGCCCACCCTTATCCAGTATGACTTCACTTTAACCAATTACATCTGCAAAGACCCTATTTCCAAATAAGGTCACGTTCACAGATACTGGAGGTTATGACTTGAACATATCTTTTTGGGCAGACACAATTCAACCCACAACAGAAGCCATCAATGGGGTGGCAAAGAAACTGGCGTTGAATAGGGAACTCTGCACATTGATCTGTTTACTTCAAGAAAAAAATGTCCCTTTTTCCTTTTCCAGCCTTGCAGTGTGCCTCAAGCACCGTCTATTGGCAGAGTTTAACATCTAGCCACCTGGCAACGGGGAAATGCAGTGTGCAGAGCACAGTTCGCCAGGGCAAGAAATAGTGGGTTTGAAGCTCAGAGGCAATAAATTAATAACAGCCGCAGACCAAAGTTCTGTTTGTTTTGAAGTAAGCCTTTCCCACACTACTTTGATGTTGGCTACAAAGCTCCGTGGGACTTTGACCTGGGAAGGGAAGAGTCCAAGTAGAGGAGACATTTAGGCTAAGTGGGGGTTGGTGGGCATCACAGCATGGGGAGGGATGATATTTTAGGCAGAGGGACCAGTGTGAGCAAAAGCAGATCATATGAAACCCTAGATTGTCACAGAGTCCTGAAAGCCATCCAAAGGTATTTGAACTCTAATCTGAGGGTGAAGTCAGGTAAGAGTAATATGACCAAATTTGTAATGTAGAAAAGTTCCTTTATCTCAAGGCAGCATGGGAACTTATTCCATTTGGGAAGGAGAGCCCCAAACAGGTAGCAATGAACTTTCATGAAAGGAGCTTGCATGGAGAAGTGGACTGGGAAACCTGCATACCTGAAGAGCCTCATGGGAGGCAAGGTTCAATGAGAATCATCAAATGTTTCAAACATGGAAATGATATGATCTGTTCTGGAAATGGCTGGCATCCCAAACATAGCATGTTGTTACTGAGCAATAGACTTGCTCTGCTCACTGAGATCCAAGCCAATTAATCACAATGAGTTAGGGACTGAGAAAGGAAGCTTTAATTTGATTAGCTGGCATAATCAGAAGATGGGTGACTAATGTCTCAAAAAACTCATCTTCAAGAACTATAGAGCCTTGAAGTAGTTATATAGGAAAATGGGCAGTAAGGAGGAGGTTTAGAAATGTTGGCCTTCAGGCATGATGTGCTCCAGGATCTTTCATTGTTTTTTTCTTCTGTCAGCTGTGATAAATATCTTGTAGGTGTGTTTCCTGCCTGTGGTCGGCTTGTTCCTGGAGAGAAACTCATAGAACAAAGTTTTAATTTATAAGCTATAGGGGAGTACATGTGTAAGTGGAGGCCATAAATCAGGAGAGCATGTGAATTTTTTTAGAGTACGTGTAGAGCAGCGAGTAGTCACATAGAGGAGGGGCTGGGGCCATTTAGCATAACAAGATGGCGTCACTTGTGTTCACTTACAATGTCTTAAATGAATGTATTGTCCTTTACAATAAGTCTACTTTCTTTCTGTGTTTCTTATTTCAGAGATGGCACCTGGTAGCCCAATCCAGAAACCTGGACATTATAGCAACTCATTCCTCTCCTTCATTCCTTCAAAACCAACGACTAAATAGTGCCTATGTTGCTTCATAAACGTGTCCCAACTTTTCTTCATTCTCAGTCCTACTACCTTGAAGCAGGCCTGGAGCATCTCTTACTTGAATTGTTGTAACTGTCTTATAATGGTCTTCCTGACATCTCTCAACCCATTTTCTCAGGCAGAGTAATTGTTCTGAAACGCAAATCTGAAGATGTCACTTTGCGATTGACAAGAAATTTTCGTATATTGAGGTATATAGGGGAACTATTCTGGCTTGAACTAAAAAGAGCCTGACTTATAGCCTAGAAACATGCATTGTCCATCTGCTTTAACAATTAAGGTAAAGAATACATTAAACAGTATCTTAAAGTAAAAGAATGCACTCTTTGAGGATAAGGATGCATGCTTCCTTTCCTACCATGCCAGCCAGTATCTGTAAAGCCAGTATCAGTACTCTTGAAGGTAAGTTTTCTTTCTCACCCTCCAACCCCCATCAGGGTCACGTTGACCTGCTAATCTGCAACTGAAAATCTCTTTGAAACTTTGATGAATATGTATGCTGGGAGTGTTTAATGTATGTTCTTGGTTCTAAAAAGGGATAAAACTGTACTGAAAATCATGCCTCTCCAGAGCCCTTTCTTCCTCTGTGAAGGCTACTCTCTTTGGTTATAATCCTCACCCTGGCTCAAGTCAAATTCACCTTATCTCTCTTATCTATAGAATGGTTATTAGTTATTTGCGTTGACACTACTTAAAAATTCCACACTGGCCCTCCATTGCTCTTAGGATAAAGAACAACTTCTTCAACCCCTCACAATCTGGCTTTTTCCAGTTTTATCCCCTCCACTCCTCATTCCCACCCCCGGTCATATGGACTGTCTTTTATTTCTATAAAAGCTTCATGGTTTTTTCTTGCCTATGTCTCTTTTCTCTTCTTGGTACTTACTTCACAACTCCCTCATCCCAAAACTCCTCCCTCACTCCCACCCCTCAAGTCATCCTCTATTTGTCCTTCAGAATCAGTTTACATGTTAATTCCTTCTGGAATTGACCTAACAATCCACCCTGACTCTAATAATTTCAGGTTTGGTGACTCTCCAATGTGTTTCCATTAATTCTATATCTCTCTCTTTCATATATATATATATGTATATGTATATCTTTCATATATATACATATATATACAGTGCTATATATATCTTTACCTTGTTTCATTTTCTTAAAAGAGTTTATTATATCTTAAAGCTTATTTATTTGCTTATTTATTGTCTGTCATCCTCCACCAGAATATATGCTCCCTGAGGTCAACAGCCTTGTCTACCTTGCTCGCCACTGTGTCCCCCCAACATAGCAAAGACTCAATAAATATTTACTGAGAGTATTACAGATACAATTTTTTTGGAGGCAAAGTTCTTCATGTTGCCGCATAGTCTCATGCAATATTTGGTACCTAATTATACTAAAGAATTATTTGTTGCTTATTTGAAACTCAAATTTAACTGAGCAACCTGTACTTTTCTGGCAACACTACCTCCAGAACACATTTGGCAGTGTCTGGAGACACTTCTGATTGTCACGACTAGGGTGGCGGTACTACTGGGCACACGTCTTCTTGACGCTGATCACCAGACGGCGAGGGAGCCGGACTACCAGTTGCGGCAGGTGAAGTCACGATGTCGAAAAGATCGCGCGTGGAGGGCACTGTGGATGGTAAAGCGCTCTGCACACACTGGTTAAACGCGCCTCCGACATGGAGACATCCTTTAAGTCCGACTAAGGACAACTGCTCCGGCTGCAGGGACTAGGAAGGCGTTCGGTGACACACCGGAAGCGGCCGGGAGGCTGCGGCGTCCTTCTCCCCTAGCAACGGTCGCGAAGGAAGTGGGTGCCGCAGCCGCGCCCTGTGCGCCTGCGCGGAAGCGCCGCCCGCTGACGTGGAGCTGGGCCCGGGCGGCGGAGCCCGCGCGCCGCCGAGTGCGGGAGGGCGGCTGGGGTGGCGGGGCCGCGGCCGAGGCCGGGATGGGGGCGCCGCTCGCTTCGCGCCAGGGAGCCGGGGCCGCGGGCCGGCGCCGGTGGGTGCTGCTGCCGCCCGTGCTGCTGGCGCTGCTGCTGGCGCGGCCCGCGGCGGCCCTGGTGGAGGGGCTCTACTGCGGCACGCGGGACTGCTACGAGGTGCTGGGCGTGAGCCGCGCGGCCGGCAAGGCGGAGATCGCGCGGGCCTACCGCCAGCTGGCCCGGCGCTACCACCCCGACCGCTACCGGCCCGAGCCCGGCGACGAGGGCCCCGGACGGACGCCGCGGAGCGCCGAGGAGGCCTTCCTGCTGGTGGCGACCGCCTACGAGACTCTCAAGGTGAGGCCTGGGGGCGTGGATGGGCTGGAGGACCCGCCGGGGAAGCAGGTTCTCTGCGACCCCGGCGCCGGGCGCGGCCACCGCCGGTACCCTGAAGACGCTCACACTTCCCACGTGGCCCTGGGAAAGAGCCCACACGGCCCACTGACAAAAATGGAAACGCCCTGGGGCCGTCGGGGGATAGGCAGTCCCCTCCTTTTTGTGCAGTCTTTGTTATGCAAAGCTGTGGGCATCCTAGGATTTAGTGAAAGCATTTTAATAACGTGCAGCTCACACTCGGAAAGTAGAGTGATTATTATTACCAAGATTTGTGATGAAACACAGGAAAGTGTTCAGTGCCAGTTTGACATTGGCTGTGAAAGTGCTGAGGCCAGAGGGTTTGCCTTCCTATTGTTAGGATAGAGTGATTGAGGAAGGACTTAAGAAAAATGGGAAAGAACTTCTCCATCCGGGGCAGCCCAGCATCTGAAGCCTCAATCTCTGTTTTTCTGCAGTGAGGAAAGATAGTGGTCCAGACAAGCAGCCAGAAGGCATGGCACATAAGGAAGCGCTGGGCACAGGGAGAACTTCCAGAAGATAGGGCAGCAATAACACTGGCAACTGTTGCCTTCTGGGTTTGGAGATGGGTAGGTTTGGCATGAGAATGGTGAGCATGTTAGTAAAACAAGTGCCAAGAAAGAGAGACAGTAAAGAAATTCTTGCTGGGAGGAATCCCAGGACAAAATACTCTTGCCTTTTCTTTAAGAGACAAATTCAGAAGCTGATCTGGTGGATCTATAAGGCTTGCCCCTAAAGGTTTCTACCCCTAAAGTTTAGCACTTATTTGTCAGCTATTAAAAAGCTCAGTAAAATAATTTGTCCACTCAAGAACAAGGAACTTCTGGGCAGTTAAAAACGAGTATGTCTGGAGAAAGTAACACCTTTACTCTTGATTCGGACAGGAGGTGTGTGGTAGCTACAGATGCCTCTGAACAGGAAACGAGAATTGGAGTTGCACTGATGAGGTGGGAGTGTCCTATAGTTGCCCCAGCCCCACTCAGTACTACTGCAAGAGGATGGAAATTATCTGTAGGAGAAAAGGGATGCCTCGGGATAGTTTGGACCCGTGAAAATCAGACCTAGCTGAGCTCTGAAAACTCCCATTTTAAATTTATAGAGATGGACATGGATTCCACATCCAAGTGGAACACGTCCAGAAAGTTTTTTTTAAAAAACTTCATTGCGGATGCCCTCTCCTGGAATAAGGAAACAGACTTTGACTTGCTGTATGTGGAAGAAGTTATTAAAAACAGGATGGTCTGATTTTATTTCTATCATAATGAAAAATTGTGAGAAAGTTGCCAGAGAATATCATTTCTGGCTAATGCAAAGATCTAATGAACTGGGGTCATCCAACTGGGACAGCCTCAACCTTCCAAATTATCCCCTTAAGGCAATGGTGATGTAACCACCGTTTTGGTTGGATTATAACCACAGGCTGGAAAGAGGGCTTGTGAGGGATAAGAGGTCCACGTGGCTTTTGCTAAGAGCAGGTCAGATAGAATAGTGGGAGAAGTTGATGAGTTCCAGTGTCTCTGAATAAAGATGAGATGCAGAAGCCTGTCTGGAATTCCACATATCATCTCATGGAGGCAGCAACTGTAGACCCGGGACCACATTTCACTTCTGTTTGCTGTTTTTGTTACACACGATACTTTTCTCCATAAAGAAGAATAGTAAACCCTGTGAGAGGAATACTCATCTATGGAGTCAGCCAAAAAGGAGGGAGGGAGTTGAGAAGACTGTGTCCTCCTTCACAGCCATGTTCAGTTATTGCTGGCATGTGGAGGAAAAAGTTGATTTTATATTTGCTTTGTAGAACAGACAGGTAGATTCCATCTCTGGAACAGTGTATCTAACAGAAATTGTTTCTTGGAATCTGAAATTATTTCGTTGTAAATTCATTGGAGCCAGGAGCCTTTTTTCTTCCCCCATAATTTTTTGATAACCTTCTTAAATTCTCTTATCATTGGTCTGTTCAAGTCTCTTAATATTTTTAAAGTATGATATAAGAAGCTATATTTTATCCTCAGTATAGCCTTACAGTGGTGTTCCACTGAAACTTCTAATAACCAAGGATCTCTGAATGTTGATAATAAATACATTACCAAAATGGGAACCATATTTGTGTAAGGTGGATTTATGACTCTTAGGTTGTCTTGGTCAATGCCTCTTTGAGAGAGACAGATATTTTTAGATGGTGGTGGTTAAACTATAAGGACACTAATGTGATATAAATCTAGTTGGTAAGACAAGGAGATATTATCCCATTTGGTCATTGTTATTTTAGCAACAAAGTTTATACCTGTGCTTAGAGAGACTGAGGAAAACCGGAAAAAGAAGGATGGATAATGATGGAAGGCAAAGGCACCCACTGGTCAGATGCTTTCACCAAGTCATGCTTAGTTCCTGTTCTCAAATAACTTCAAATTCCAGATCTCAGCAGGACTTCGAACCATTATGATTTCACACACTGCTTTTTATTTGCTTTGTAGTGTAAGTTAAGACAATGAATAGTATTTAGTGTATTTGACTACTGGGGATTCAGGGGATTCATGGACTTTGGAAGTTAAGTAAACGGACTCTCACTGGCTGTGTCAACAGTGGATCTTTTTATGTGGATATAGCACTTATCACACTGCACTTTAAATATTGAGTGGCCCTTCTCCCGTCTCCACTAAACCATGCTCCTCGTTTTTTGTATATGTATCCGTGGCACCTAGCACAATGTCTGGCACATCAGATAATGAATGTTTGTTAAATAAAAACTCATATCTGGAGGTAGATTCAGATAGAATGGGAGTTGAAAGTGGATTTCTGCTGTTTTGACATTGTTATGTGAAGCCTACTTTGGCATTTTACCCCAAATTAATTGTAGTTTTAAAGAGTGGTACAGATAAAGTAGATTGGATGGGTATGAATGAAAAATTCCTGCATGAGAGAAAAATTACACTTCTGTTTTTAAGGAGAAATTATGTTCTAAGGGTTTTTGAGCAAGAACAATAATAATTTTTGAATATAGAATGGAATTGGTTGAAATAGTTGAAATAAGGATGGCATAGAAATAAGCAGATGAAGGAATAGGTGGAAAGGATGCACTTAGAAACACTATGATTGGTAGAACATGGGAAAATAGTAGAATTTGACAGCATTTTGCAAAATCACAAGAGAACACCAGAAAATTCCTGGCAGGAAGGTTATCTGATAAGTTAAGGGATGTGTCCAGAGAGCCGCCTGCTGCTCTAGCCTTGTCTTGGCAGGGCAGTTACAAGAACACTTCAGTTTCTTTGTATCAGTCTGGTTGATGTGGCAGGGCTTAAGTGCTTAGGAAGAATTTGGCAAAAAGGGCGATTCTGAACTCCCTGCCCTGTTATGTCACTGTTTATTGTTCTTCCTTAGTATATTCTCTTACTCAACCCTTTCTCTGACCGGTACTGACGTAGGCGCTGGGGGAGGAGACCATAACAGTGAAAAAGGCACAGTTCCTGCCTTTAAGCTTTTAATATAACAAGGAGACAGATACTTATTGTTTGGTTATTATTTAAGTTATATAATAAAAACATGTGTAGATTACATTGCCACACTGAGAGGACACAATTATTTCTTCTTGGGGGATTTGAGAAGAATGTACTCTTTGATCTGGATCTAGAACAGTCACCAAGGTTGATGGGGAAGGGACATATCTAGAAGAGGGAAAACTTGATTAACAAAAACATGGAGTCGTGAGTGTGCAAGGCTTGTTCCAGGGATGAGATGTAGTTTGGTAAGGTATTACAGTAGTGAGTATTTTCTCCACCAAGGGTCACTTTTATCGTATTTCTCCCAGGGACTCATTGTTTTGGGGGAAACTGCATTTGTTAGTATTACTATTTTTCTTTAGCAGCATCGATCCATATTTTAATCAGTTCATAATAACTGGGTATTCATAAAAATAGTAGAAGTGACATAAATTCTATTATAGTTGTGATGCTGATAGACAGCCAAATTAAGTAAGCTTGATGGCAGGTAGTTTTCATTTCATATGCCACCTCTGGTCATGACTCCCTGGAACATTTGTAAAGGTTTTGGGGCCTTGTCTGGGTTTAGTGGGAAAGATGGCATGTTTGATAGTGATTTCGCCCATGGGCCCAGAGGAACCGTATGGTACCTTACGTGCCACATTTGTTTCTGCTATAAACCCATACATGTTGTTTATTTTTTACTGATCCCTTAATTTCAGCTGTTATTCCCTACTTATGGCCAAGGTTGATTATATACCAGATGTGTTTAATTCTAGTGCTCTGACTACCTGACACACGATGCTGTCAGCAACCAATCAGAGCTTTTGATTAACACAAAAAGTACTGAGCTGATATAATTCTAGCCAGAAACCAAGCACTTGACATTTTAATTTAGCTGGTGCAGATTTATCATTGGTAAATGGAACATTTTGAGATATTCACAGCACCAAAACCCATATTGCATTTTTCATAGACTTTGGTGATCCACTGCCTCTAGGGTAGAAGCCTGTCAGGTGCATGGTAGGGAGAATGTTTCAGGAGACGGGAACATAGTTTGGGATCAGTTGATGAACAACCCTTTAAGCTGTGTCCAGGAATTTGAACTTTATGTATTGAATAGTTATCAGAGGTTTTAAAGTGAAGAAATAACACAATCTGATGTTTGTTTCAGAAAGAAAATTCTGGGAACAATATTGAGGATGGGTTGGGGAAGGCAGAAAGGTATTCTTGACTGAATTCATTTTATTTCCACTGTCTTCTGGAATCTCATCATTCCTCTTTGGTAACTTGAGAATCTCTCAGTTGGTTCATTTCTCATTCCTTTTGCTTAATTTTGCTTCTTTTAAAGCTGTGGTCACATTTTTCTTCTTCAGTGTTGGCTCTCTTTACTTCTTCACCTCCCTTTCATCCAGGCTATCGTAGACTGACATGTGCATCAGCATACACACTGGAACTGTCCTTCTTAAGGTGAGCAATGACTCTGTAAGCGTCACATATGAGGGCTGCTTTTCATTTCTTCCTCCTGGTACTCTTTGTGGCATTTGATGGTGTTGACCATGTGGTTCTTTTTTTTTTTTTTTTTGGTGAGGAAGATTGGCCCTGAGCTAACACCTGTTGCCAATCTTCCTCTTTTTGCTTGATGAAGATTGGCCCTGAGCTAACCTTGCCAATCTTCCTCTATTTTGTATGTGGGACGCCGCCACAGCATGGCTTGATGAGCCGTGTGTAGGTTCGTGCCAAGGTTCCAAACCCGGGAACCCCTTGCTGGGGAAGCATAGCACATGGACTTAACCATTATGTCACCGGGTGGGCCCCAACTATGTGATTCTTTACGCTGTTCTCCCTTGATGTAATTCTCTCCCGTGTCTCCTATCTTTCTAGCCATTTCCTTTCATTCTTTTCCTCTACCTACACCTTAAACATTGCTTTTCCTTAGAGTTCTATCTTTGGGTACTCTTCTCTTTTTATTTTCTAAGCTCTTCCTGGTGAAACTCAACTACATCCTTGACAACTCTAAAGTCTGTGTGTTCTCTAGGTTCATACTTTCACTTGTTTCTCATCTGTAGCATGGGTACCCCAAATTAAACATGTCTGAAATCAATCTTCTTATCTTTGTTAGAGCATAAATTTTAAAAGAGGATATAATCATGACTCTCATAAAAATACAAAATGAACGTGTCAGAAGTTTTAATTAACCCATTGATTAGTGAGGGAACAAATAAAATATTAAGACTGGTTCAAAAGAGAAAAAATGCCACACATTTATAGTCAGACAAGGAATGTTGAAATGCCTGTAAAACTGGCCAATATGATAAAGCAACAATCAGTTGCATTTCACTGGATACAACTTGTCTTTCTGTGAACAAGAATTAATTACATTACTTCCAGTTTTCTGCAAGTTACTTCTGTCTCTACAAAGTTAAAATAGACTTTCCAAAGACAAACAAAAGCACACCCCTTCTACAGGAATAGATAATCCCTGGAGGCTCCAGGGATTGAAAAGAGGTCCAGTAATTTTTTTTCTTCCCATTTCAAAATCTTGCAGTTTCCCCCTGAATCTTCTCCAAACTTGCTGTCCTCTTCCTCTATTCTTTATCTCAGAGTAACATGGTCCACACTGTAACCATAATTAGAAACTTCACTAATCATGCTTAACATGATTGATTCTTGTGCTCCTTTAATCACTAAATTTTATTTATTCTACTTCTTAGTCTCTAAATTTGTTTCTCCCTCATTCCGCTCTTTACAATACTATCAGAGTATTCTTTCAAAAATATATACTTCTCCTCAATGCTATTGTTCTCATACTTTAAAACATTTCATTTTTGAATAGCACAGACAGTAACACCCTAACATTTTAGCTTGGCATATAAAGATCCTCTAGAGTTCTTATCCAAACCTGTCTTCCTGGTCACATTTACTTCTCCTTTCTTCCTAAATTTCCCCAGTGCTCAAGCTTCACTGAATCCTTTCTATTCATTGATGCTTCTGTACCTTAACACCTGCTGCCCCTTTGCCTGGAACACGTTTTACCACATCTTACTTGCTTTCTAAAATCCAGCACTCATTTCATCTCTTCTGTGAATCCTGTTACGGGTGGTCTCAGGCAGAGTCAGTCAGTCCTTTATTCCTCAGCACGTCAAATTGTGCTTGTCTTGCTTGCTAAATTCTTATTCTAGATCGGAGAGTTCTTGAGGCCAGGACCTTATCTTATTTGTCTTTTTATCCTCTTTTGAGTTCAACACAAGGCTTAATTCCCTGCATAATTATTTGCTGAATCAAAAAGAACTAAGGTTTTTAAAAGCTCAGCTAACCAAGTGGAGGGTGATACTCTACGAATAACTGAAACAGAGGAACAGATTTGGGTTTTGAGCACGTTGAATTTGAGATATAATGTTACATTTAGGAAATGTTCAGGAGGTATTTGAAGATAGGATGATGCAGGAAAAGCAGATCTGAGTGTCCCTAGCACATCATGTAATTGTTGAGCTCATATGTAGACTGAGAAGAGGAGACATATGAGAAAATAGTTGCACTAGTGACTGGGGGCAGGGAACAAGAAAAGAAATGACACTGATAGCAGTTAATTTTCTTCCTCTTCAGTAGGATGTAATGGCCTGGAAAAAAATTTAGGGGAACAGATGTTATTTTTTTAAAGGATCATTTGTATGTGCGTATTTCTTTTAAAAATAGGATTAATATATATTTTTAAGAATGAACAAAATACATGTTTTCATATATTATTGATTCCTGGCCTTTACCATCCTAAAATGGTTTCTACTATCTGTGTAAGAGAAAAATTTTAATGTAAAACTGGCTGCAATATCAATTATTGCAATTTATGTTTATTGAGATCAAACAATTCATGATTTCTTTCAAGGGCAAGAACATAATATATTTTTGCCTCTGGGGAGGGGGGAATGATTATTTTCATAAGAGAAGGAAGGATTCAGTGCTTTCTTTGCTTGCGGGTTTCCTCTTGTTCACTTTTGATTTAGATATTGGTGGTTATGTTCCAGTCCTCCTGCATATGCCCAAGAGGATTGGGATGGAGTGGACACCAGCAGAAGCACCATATTTTCCTGTAGAGATTAGAAACAAGGAGCTTATTGCCCTGCTTGTCAAGGCTCAGGACAGAGAGGAGGAAGAAACAAGTATAAAGGTTTTGGTTTTGGAAAGAAGTTGGAATCTCCTGACCCTGGGACCTTAAGATCCACAAAATTGCTGAAAGAAAAAGTACTACCTTATTGAAAGGTAAGATATTAAACTGTTTTAAG
The DNA here is from genome assembly GCA_031878705.1 of Tapirus indicus. Taxonomy (NCBI): domain Eukaryota; kingdom Metazoa; phylum Chordata; class Mammalia; order Perissodactyla; family Tapiridae; genus Tapirus; species Tapirus indicus. The sequence goes on from CM062929.1 coordinate 15,937,050, forward strand.
GTTTAAGCTATTTTAGCCAAAGTAGCATATTTTCATAAGCTATGAAATCAAGCAATCATTTCTGCTAAGCCCAAGTTTTTGTGACATAATCACTGATCCAACCTTCCTGGTGAGGTGGAGACCTATGTGGCTGGAGAGATGTTTATAGTGAGGGAGAACCTTCACAAAATTCCACTCATTTTTAAAATGACATTTCCTGAATGCCAGGCACTGTGCTAGGCCTTTAATATACAGAGATTAATGAGTCACCCTACCTATCTTCTAGAATTCTCATTCAAGGAAAAGAAAAAAACCTGATGATTACAATGTGATAAGTGCTATCATAAATAGGAAATATGGGCAATAAGAGTGGTCCAGCTCTGTCTGAGGCAGTAACATTTGTGTCCTAAAGGATTAATGGGAGCTCATGAGTTTGGAAGAAAGGGATGGGCATTTGAGTTAGAGAGAATTATATGTTTAAAGACATAGTATGAAAGAGCATCCTGTACTGGAAGAACACACCAAATTCCAGAAATTATTATCTGAATGTTTGGTATGGGCAGAAGAGTGGAGAGTAATGAGGTGTTGCTAGGTAAGATTGGGCCAGTTATGGAGGCCTTGTTGCATGCCAAGGAAATTTTAAGTTACCTTCTTAGCCATTGGGAAGCATTTGAGATAAAACAATGAAAAATTATGGGACTACTTTAGTTCCAAGACAGGTAGGGGAAAAAACAAATGTATGGTGTTAAAATAAGAATGTACCTGTAGCTCTCTAACTGGGTCCCAATCTCAGTCTTTTCTTTTATGCTTATATTCCTGGTATCCTTGTGTTCTTACTAGGTTGAGTCTAAACTTTGTAGGTTACTAAAGATTACTAAGGATTTTGACTTAGACTGTTGAGAACTAACTCTCCAATTTGTGCCAACCTTGAACTTTCTAAAGTGTGTTATGCATGCCTCAGCCTAAAATCATTTTCTTCATTCTGGAGAGAAAGCTATACACCAAAGAGTAAAGATTCTGGTTGATTAAATGCTATAACAAGGCAGTGGCCAACCTTGTCTCTAATCATGACCAAAATAAGGTTATAAATTTATGGTGACCTCAAGGAGAAGAAAAGCATCCTAAGAGAAGTCAGACTTGACCGTGAAACCTTTTGCAAGAATTAGGTGGTTTGAGGGCCCTGAATAGACCCCACAGGCTCCGGCTGCAGTAGAGGCCAGACACAACGTATAGATTTTAGAGTTGCTGGTTGCTGGAGCATTAGTTGACCATCCTGTTAGAGGAGCTCAGGACTTGATGAAGTCACAAATCTAGGGACTGAAGATGGTGACCCTGGGGGAGGATCTGGGTGAAATGCTTGAAGAGGGATATCTGCAGTCTGTGGACTGTGACCTTCACTAAGATAAGAGAACAAAGAAGAGATGATAGCCACTGGACGCATGACATTCACAAAGCAGATTTCAGTGACACTCAAAGATCTTGCTGTGTCTGTAACCAGGAGGAGCACAGACAGTTAGACTGGGCAAAGGGCTCTGTGTAGATAGTGATGCTGGAGGGCTGTAGGAATCTGATCTCTGTGTGGCAGTTAGTTTCAAAGCTACATGTAATCTAGTTGGAGCAAAGAGAAAAATCATGTTTGAAGAAATACATTTCAAAAGGCATCTACCAAGATTGAGAGGCTAAGGTAAAAGTCAAGGGTTTCAGGCCAAAAGAGGAGTATTTCTATAAAATTAGCCCGAAAAGCAAAAAGTGAAGGGAGAATGGGAAAATTCTCAAAGGATGTCTTGAAGTACGCAAAATGAGATACATCAGGGGACATGGGCTTTAGTCTTCAGAGCCGTCTGTATGACCTATGAAGATTTACCCTCTTTCTGTGAGAAGCTCTAGAATACGAGGATGGCTTATAGAAGGAATGATGGATTGACAGTTCAGGCGTGTGGGCATTGCCACAAGAAAATCTTTTTTTGACAGAAATGAACATACAAGGATTGAATTTGAAAATACCATCAGCCGGAGCTCAGTTCTGCTTATATAACAGACAGTTCTCATATTGGCCCTCTATCTAGTGCCATGGAATAGACTTTAAGTATATTTATATCTAATTATACTAAATACTAGTTTATCTAGTTTCAAATTCTAATCAGAGGTAAAAAATATTTTGAATGTAAGGGAACTGTCACTGAGAATGCACGCAAATTCAGAATTCTTAATAGAAAATATGTAATGATTTTTATGGATACAGGGGAGATTTTGTCATTAGCAAGCTTTTTATTTAAATCCAAGACACTGCATATTGGAAGACTCAGGAGGAGGCCCTGAACAGACCCCAGAGCCCCTGTCTGCAGTAGCAAAGCACTTGGTGTAGATTTTGAAATGCCTTCAGCTAAGAATCTGCAACTTTATGAATGTTGAATAATTCATCTAGAGAGAAATTCTCTGGATTAAAAAAGATTTTTGTTTTCATAATGGTTTCTGTCGCACTCAGAGAGAGTAAAGAATTTATTATGGTTTTAGTCTTTAACATTTTTTGGACACAGGACTAAATTGGTTTCCTGTGCAATAAAAAACAAATCATAACCTAATTTAATAGCACTTTGGTCTTTGTAGCTCAATAAAAGCTTGGCATTTATCCCTGGTAGAAATTGATTAAAATTAGAGAAGGTTTTAAGAAATGTTTTATTTGTGAACATTCAGAGAAGCATTTCAGAATGCTATAATTTTTCAACATGTCTGTATGATAAAGAAACATCTATATCTTACCTTATTTATGAACTGGGCTGTGACAATGTGTTATAATAGTAAAGTACTAGGTATTTGTAACACGTTTTAGTATAATGTATGTCATTTGATATTCAAAACAACCCTGTAAAATTAGTAGGGTAGGGATTATGTCCATTTTACAAATGAAGAAGAGTAAGTCTCAGAGAGGCTAAAAATGTCACCCAAAGTCACAAAGCTAGACTTGGACCACTATACTGCATTGATGTTTCTTTGAGATGAGCATAATTCAGTTTTGTAGGCACAGACTGGCTTCGTCTGCTTTTTGTTTTCTTAATCATTGCTGTCAATAGAAAACTTTCTACAGAAGGCTGGAAAATGATTGTGAAATGTTTTTATCTATCAACAGCTATTGAGAGTAGGTGTCAACATGCTCTTAAGTTATAAGAACATGATGACATCCTTATAAGCACCATGACACCAGCTAAAAAGGCATGGTTAATTGTTATGGAAGTGTTTTTATTTTTCCAGGAGGACTAACAATACTCAAGAATTTGGGGAAATATTTTTATTATGCTTTATAGCTATCATTAAAGTTCTGGAAACAAATTTGTGTGTGCCTTTGGAGAGTGATGGGAAATTTTTTGATTTTGACAGTTTCAGTTCTGTTACTGAGATGAATCTTACATAATTATAAAATTCTAGATTTGATTTAACAGATTATAAACTAAGGCCATTTTGTGAAATGTCCTGTGAAAGAGGATATCTTGTTATTTTACAGGATGAGGAAACGCGCAAAGACTATGACTACATGCTGGACCACCCGGAAGAGTACTACAGCCATTACTACCACTACTACAGCAGGCGCTTAGCCCCTAAGGTGGATGTCAGAGTTGTCATTTTGGTCAGTGTGTGTGCTGTTTCAGTGTTTCAGGTATGTATTGATGGAAATGTGTGTCTGCATGGATGTGCGTGAGTGCACATTGCCTAGTGCTAGTCATTAAAACTGAACTAGAAGTTCTTTTTGTAAAATTTTACTTCTAGTTGAGATTAATTGTTTAACATCAGAAAAGTATTCATTTATTCAACCAATTGATAATATTGGCATCTTTGTCAGTGGGAAATCCAAGAAATTGATGATGAATGTCATTATATAACTACAAAAAAAACCCCAACAGATCTTTTTCTCATTGCCCCCTTTAGAGTATTTTCCACATAACAGCCAGAGTGATTGTCAACCTCATCATATCATTTACTTATGTAGGACTTTTCAATGATTTCCCATTAAACTTGGGAAAAATCTGAACTTCTTAATATGACCTAACAAGTCTTGACACTTATCCAGCAAATGCCAGCAGTGCTTGCCATCATGGTAACAACCCAAAATGTCCCACACATTTCCACATGCCTGCTAAGGGTGCTTTTGAGAACACTACTAACATAGATTAAAAGAGCTACAGTAACTTTTTATGTTGTTTTAAAATATCACAAAAATTTAATTTCAGCCTGAAATGAGTTTTTCCTACTATATTCTTAAACTAACCACATCTATCATGCACTCCTTTAGGACATGTCAGATGACTAGAATGAAGCAATTTGTTAGTTTGAAAATGGCTTCTCCAGTGTAATTCCTAGAAATGACATTAAATTTATATGATAAAAAGAATTCCTTTTGAAAACTAAGGTTGTATATTTTAAATGTATCAGCTTTTATAGAGGTATTATTCTTTCTTTCAAAGGGGAGAGCAGGGATAATTTTAGTTTTCTGTTTTAGATAATGTAATATCCTAGCAACATTTTTTTTTTTTTTGCTATTCCTAATAGATTGCTACTAAAATATTTCAGGATATTATTGGTGTAACTGCTATATTCATTGAGTAAAAGAGCAAATGAAATGTGTGGAAATGTGAGAAGTAGGACTTTTTCTGACAATTAATAAAACCCTTTGTGGTTGCTTATGTTTATGAAATAAGTTAATGTTTTCCTGTCCAAATAAGTAAAGAGTTCAAACATATTTGAATCTTTCAGTTCCGAATATGATGAGCATTCCTGTGGTGTAGGTACCTTGTTTAGGAAAGAGACAGGAATGAATATAGTTGCCTGAGTCTATAGCCTGTGATTTTTTTTTTTAAACAAGTTCCTTACCAGCTAGTTTTGCCATTTAACTCTTCCTCCAGTAAGTAGATTGCAGTCTTAAGGAAAAAAGGTAGATTTCTTAAGTGATCTTAGGGAAGAACCAAATGGTAAAGAAGTGAAATTACAGGTGTGGTGGGATTCCATCGATCTATCCTCTGATCTTGGGTATCTCCTACCGGAATTAATGGCTTTTTGGCTCAGTTCAGGGCTTACCTGACTTATCCAGCCTTGAGATCTCATGTATACATGGGTATAATTCAACTGTATCTTGTACTTAAAGAGAAAGATGATTGAAGTTCCCATTTTTATTCAGAATGGGTTTCTGGGGGGATGGTGTTCACCATGATGAATTTTGGTAGTAAAAATGACCCATTTTTCTTTGTTAAATATTCTAGTTTTTCAGCTGGTGGAATAGCTATGACAAGGCAATCAGCTACCTGGCCACAGTGCCCAAATACCGCATCCAAGCCATGGAGATTGCCAAGCAGCAGGGCTTGCTCAGAAAAGCCAAAGAGAAGGGCAGAAATAAAAAGTCCAAAGAGGAAATGCGTGACGAGGAGGAGAACATCATAAAGAACATTATAAAAAGTAAAATAGATATAAAGGGAGGCTATCAGAAACCCCAGATACGTGATCTTCTCCTGTTTCAAATTCTTTTAGCTCCTTTTCACCTGTGTTCATATATAGTCTGGTATTGCCGGTGGATCTATAATTTTAACATCAAAGGCAAAGAATATGGGGAAGAAGAAAGACTATATATCATACGTAAATCTATGAAGATGTCAAAGTCTCAGTTTGATAGTCTAGAAGATCATCAGAAAGAAACTTTCCTTAAACGGGAGCTCTGGATAAAGGAAAATTATGAGGTGAGTAATTACTCTGCTGTGATTTCAGTGTCATCTTCCTTACCAAGTGAAAATTAGGTGTATGATAAGGGATCCCAGAAGTGAGCTCAAATTTCTGAAATCCAAGAGTTAAGTAATGAATAAAGATCTTAATTTTATTGAAAATAGGACTGTATATGGTAGTGGGACAGTGGGTTTTTAACCTGTAATTTGTCTTTTTAAAAGATGAACTTCAAATACTTTAATTGACTGATGCTGAAAATTTTAAGAATGGTCTAATTTGTTGTGTTAAACTGCAATGGGATAATATGTGTATTTGCACGGGTTTCACAACAACTTTCTGTTAATTGCACTCACTAAAATTTGGTCTTCCCCAGATTTTCTTCTAGTTGTGAAAACTTAGCCACAGAGATTAAAAAAACAAAACAGAGGGAATAAGAGTTGGAAATGTTGAAATAACTTCATTTCAAAATAAACAAGCACAGAATTTTCTGCATTATAACATATGTATGAAAAGTTACTTTTTATTTTGCTTTTAAATTGAATTGACTTACTATAATGCCTCTAAAGTTTGGACATTTTAATAAATGCTATCTTCTACAATTGTCAGCTATAATTACTTTGAGGTGATCAGCTGTCTAGCTAAAGTCCTAAAGAAACTAGTGATCTCATCCTAATGATATTTATTTTAGGTTTTGGGTAAAATTAATTGGTTAATGTATTAAAAAAAGAAGCACAGTGAAACCTTAAGAAATCTGAGATATATGTGTTTCTTTAGTTTTGTAGACATTCCGTTTTGTATGTGGTGCCCTAAATAGATTTTACTGAAAGTTTCAGTCTGAATGATATTTAAGTAACTTACTGTGGATTGCCAGAATGTTTTGGCAAGTAGATATATTCAGCCTGCTTATAAATAACATAAAAATGGAAGGTAACATACTATTTTGCTCCTAAATTATTTGAAAAATCTTCTAAGTAGGTTAAGCAGCCCAATCCACAAAACCATGTCTTTCATAGAGTACCATCCTGGGCTGAATTATCATATGTTGTTATATGAGGTTATCTTAGTCATTACTTCCTAAAATTTGGAAGTAAAATCATTTCTTTCTAAAATTTGATGTGGCTGTAAAACTGGTTATGAAACCTTGTCCATTTAGCTTTAACTGACATCCACTAAAAGTTACAGAAATGCAGATGGTCTTTGTTCATAATCTGTGTGGTTTATTTAACCTTCTTTGGGAACTTTAATAAAATATTTTGAAAAAACAATAAGAATCTTTGAAAATAGAAGTAGACATAAGTCCAGTTTGGAACACATGTCTACATAAGGTCATTTTGTTCCTTGGTTAGGATCAACAAATACTGGAAGTAATCAGTTAAATTTACAGAGTACTATGTTAAAAAAATAAAGTGTGATTCTTTCATATTGGACATCAGCTGTAGAGAGGAAATGTGTAAACCCTCTAAACTCAGCTTATGTATGATTTCAGTGAGGAAAAGAATGTATTCCCAGGTTACAGAAATTGGTGACAAAATATTAATAGTTCTTGTACAAGTTGTTTTTTTTAATTTAACACTGAAAGTTAAAGTGCTTAATTGCTTAGTATTTTCAGGTGCATGGTCTTCAGAAGACAAACCAGGTTTATTGGAAACTTTTACCTAAAGTTATATTTGAAAAATATAAATATGCCATAAAGCTAATGACACGTTTCCCTTTGGATTGTTAAGTCAGTTAGTGTTATTTATACTTACAGGTTTACAAACAAGAACAAGAAGAAGAACTAAAGAAAAAATTGGCAAACGATCCTAGATGGAAGAGATACAGGAGATGGATGAAGAATGAAGGGCCGGGCCGGTTGACATTTGTGGATGACTGAAGATTGCTGGAATGCTACTATGCCAAACCTTAATTGTGACATTATTTTCATAACTGAATTATTTTAGAAATGTATCAGCTGCTCCTCAGCAGTAACTAAAATTCCTCAAATATTTGATTAAACAGAATAATGTAGAAATTTAAACTTTCCCTTAAAACTTTATACATGAGGCATTTGTTCAATTTTTATAATCAATTTGTGGATTTTGTTAAAAGATTTGACATGAAGATTTATTAGTTGCCATTTAAGAATTTTATATGTTTAAAGATTTGACATGAAAATTTATTAGATACCATTTAAAATTTTTGTGTGTTAAGTGTTTATTCTTCAAAAATGTTTCCTTATTCTTTGTTATAGTGCTACCTTTTTCTGCTTTCATGGCCTCTAATATTTTCACCAAACATAAAAAACTATAACAGCATTTCATTACATTATTGTGAGTGTCTTTCTAGACACAAACGTCTTCAGCAAAATGATTTCAACTATCATGTCATCTTCATTACAGTTATTCTAGGATTGAAATATGTTCAAAATATCTCTCTAGGAGAGTCTTCTGCTAGGATATCTTTATACTGTTTCCCCCCAGTCATAATATTCTCATAAGATCAGAAACTCTCCAGGAGAGTGAATCTACCTTCATGTCCTTGTGGGATGATCTTGATTACAGTCATTATAGGACTATAACTGTATTCTCAAATGTTTTTCCAGAAGAGACCTTGTAAAAAGGTCTTTTGTACCACGGTATTGCTTTCCCCCGACTCTTCAATTAAAAGAAAATAATGGAGCAGAAATAGTGTACTGAAAAGTTGTTCATATTCCTGTATTATGAAGTCCTTGATTGGTGAAAAATCCAGTGTACACGAGTGCATTTACATGCATTTAAAGCAGAAAGAAGAGGTGCATGGCTGTGTGTTCTATCAAACAATGAAATATAAATGTTTATATGTGTGGAAGTGAAAGTAACTCACACATAATTTGACTGAAGCAAGTATGATACTGCACCAAAGTATTGATACACATTCATGGTAGTGAATCAATACTCTTGTTAAAGGATTTATCTGATTGCTTCATATTAATAAAATGGTTGCAATATATCACAATTCTGTTGGTATGACGTTTTAAGTCAAAGATTAACATATTGCTTTTGTGTTATATAATTTTAAAAGATTAGTGTAGATAGTAGGTATCCAGAGTCTGTTTCTAGCTAAAGTAAACTAGTCCTTTCAGGAGCTCAGCTCAAATATGTGACATAGACAAAGAGGCAGGAGGGAAGAGTTCCATCCTTGATAATACAAAGACCTGAGGCGAGTTCTTTAACCTGTGAGTGAGGGCCTCAGTTGCTTCATTAGAAAATTGGGGGAGGAGTTTGACCAGATTATCACTTAGGGCCCTTTTGCAGCTCTAAAATTCAGAAATGACATAATTATTTATATTTTTGTAAACTTTAGATGAAAGTGTTTTATGCATCCATTCTTTTGTAGGAGACTGGAGAAATTACAGAGCTAAACTATAGGAAACTACATTTCAAACCTCAAGTGCCCAACCCTTTTTTTTTCTTTTTAATTGATGTCTTAATAGTTTATAACATTGTGAAGTTTTAGTTGTACATTATTGTTTGTCAGTCACCATATAAATGCATCCCTTCATCCCTTGTGACCACCCCCATCCCCCATGCTCCTGGTAACCACCAAACAGTTCTCTCTGTCCATGTGTTAGTTTATATTCCACTTATGAGTGAAATCACGTGGTGTTTGTCTTTGTCTCTCTGGCTTATTTCAGTTATCATAATGCCCTCCAGCTCCATCCATGTTGTTACGAAAGGGACAATTTTGTCTTTTTTTTATGGCCGAGTAGTATTCCATTGTGTGTGTGTATATATATATATATATATATATATATATATATATATATATATATATATATATATATGCTACATCTTTATCCAACCATCCAAGGGACACTTGGGTTGCTTCCACTTCTTGGCTATAGTGAATAATGCTACAGTGAACATAGGGGTGCATAAGCCTCTTTGGATTGTTGATTTCAGGTTCGTTGGATAGATACCCAATAGTGGGAGAGCTGGATCATAAGGTATTTCTATTTTTAATTTTTTGAGGAATCTCCATATTGTTTTCCATAGAGGTTGCACCAGTTTGCATTCCCACCAGCAGTGAATTAGGGTTCCCGCTTCTCCACATCCTCTCCAACATTTGTTGTTTTTTGTCTTAGTGATTATAGCCATTCTAATGGGTGTCAGGTGATATCTTAGTTTAGTTTTGATTTGCATTTCCCTGATGATTAGTGATGTTGAACATCTTTTCATGTATCTCTTCCTTGGAAAAATGTCTGTTCATATCCTCTGCCCATTATTTTGATCGGGTTTGTTTTTCTGTTGTTCAGTTCTGTGAGTTCCTTATATATCATGGAGATTAACCCCTTGTTGGGTATATGATTTGAGAATATTTTCTCCCAGCTGGTGGGTTGTCTATTCATTTTGATCCTGGTTTCATTTGCCTTATAGAAGCTCTTTAATCTGATGAAGTCCCACTTGTCTGTGTTTTCTTTTGTTTCCCTTGTCTGAGTAGGCATGAAATTCAAAAAGATCCCTTTGTGACCAATGTCAAATAGTGAACTGCCTATATTCCAGGAGTTTTATAGTTTCAGGTATTGCTTTCAGGTCTCTGAGTTAACTTTTGTGTTAATTTTTGAGTTAATTTTGTGTATGGCGATAGAAGATGATCTACTTTCATTCTTTTGCGTGTGGCTGTCCAGTTTTCCCGGCACCATTTATTGAAGAGACTTTCCTTTCTCCATTGTATGTTTTTAGCTCCTTTGTCAAAGATAAGCTGTCCAAAGATGTGTGGTTTTATTTTTGGGCTTTCAATTTTGTTCCATTGATCTATGTGTCTATTTTTGTAACAGTACCATGCTGTTTTGATTACTATAGCTTTGTAGTATATTTTGAATTCGGGGATTGTGATGCCTCCAGCTTTGTTCTTTTTTTCTCAGGATTGCTTTAGCTATTCGGGGTCTTTTATTGCCCCACATGAATTTTAGTATTCCTTGTTCTATTTCCGTAAAGAATGTCATTGGGATTGCATTGAATCTGTAGATTGCTTTAGGTAGTATGGACATTTTAACTATGTTTATTCTTCCAATCCATATGCATGGGATATTTTTTCACTTCTTTATGTTATCATCGAATTCTTTCAATAGTGTCTTATAGTTTTTGTTGTATAGGTCTTTCACCTCCTTGGTTAAATTTATTCCGAGATATTTTATTCTTTTTGTTGCAATTTTAAATGGGATTGTCTTTTTAAGTTCTCTTTCTGTTAGTTCATCATTAGAGTATAGAAATGCAACTGATTTTTGTAAGTTGATTTTATACCCTGCAACTTTGCTGTAGTTGTTGATTATTTCTAATAGTTTTCTAATGGATTCTTTAGGGTTTTCTATATATAAGATCATGGTGTCTGCAAATAATGAGAGTTTCACTCTTTCTTGCCTATTTGGAGTCCTTTTATTCCTTTCTCTTGCCTAATTGCTCTGGCCAAAACCTCCAGTACTATATTGAATAAAAATGGTGAGGGGTGCACCCTTGTCTTGTTCCTGTTCTCAGATGAATGGCTTTCAGTTTTTCCCCATTGAGTATGATGTTGGCTGTGGGTTTGTCATATGTGGCCTTTCTTATGTTGAGGTACTTTCCCTCTTTATCCATTTTGTTGAGAGCTTTTGTCATAAATGGATGTTGGATCTTGTCAAATGCCTTCTCTGCATCGATTGAGATGATCATGTGGTTTTTATTCTTCATTTTGTTAATGTGGTGTATCACGTTGATTGATTTGTGGATGTTGAACCATCCCTGTGTCCCTGGTATAAATCCCACTTGATCGTGGTGTATGATCTTTTTGATGTATTGCTGTATTTGGTTTGCTAATATTTTGTTGAGGGTTTTTGCATCTATGTTCATTAGTGATATTGGCCTGTAGTTTCCCTTCTTTGTATTGTCCTTGTCTGGCTTTGGTATCAGGGTGATGTTGGCCTTGTAGAATGTGTTAGGAAGTGTTCCATCTTCTATTTTTTTGGAATAGCTTGAGGATGATCAGTATTAAATATTCTTTGAATGTTTGGGAAAATTCTCCAGTGAAGCCATCCAGTCCTTGACTTTTATTTTTTGGGAGGTTTTTGATTACTGTTTCAATCTCTTTACTTGTGATTGGTCTATTCAGATTCTTTATTCTTGGTTCAGTTTTGGGAGGTTGTTTGAGTCTAAGAATTTATCCATTTCTTCCAGATTGTCCAATTTGTTGGCATATAGTTTTTCATAGTATTCACTTATAATCCTTTGTATTTCTGTGGCATCCATTGTAATTTCTCCTCTTTCATTTCTAATTTTATATATTGGAGACTTCTCTCTTTTTTTCTTAGTGAGTCTGGCTAAAGGTTTGTGAATTTTGTTTATCTTCTCATAAAACCAACTCTTTGTTTCATTGATCCTTTCTACTGTTCTTTTGGTTTCAATTTCATTTATTTCTGCTCTAATTTATATTATTTCCCTCCTTCTGCTGACTTTGGGCTTTGTTGTCCTTTTTGTAGTTCTGTTAGATGTGATTTAAGGTTGCTTATTTGGGATTTTTCTTGTTTATTAAGGTGGGCCTGTATTGCTATGAGTTTCCCTTTCAGGACCACTTTTGCTGCATCCCATATGAATTGGTTTGCTGTATTTTCATTTTCATTTGTCTCCAGATGTTTTTTGACTTCTCCTTTAATTTTACCAATGATCCATTGGTTGTTCAGTGGCATGTTGTTTAGTTTCCATGTCTTTGTCACTTTCCCAGTTTTTTTCTTGTAGTTGATTTCTAGTTTCATAGCCTTATGATCAGAAAAGATGCTTGTAATGATTGGAATCTTCTTAAATCTATGGAGGCTTGCCTTGTTTCCTAACATATGGTCTATCCTTGAGAATGTTCCATGCACGCTTGAGAAGAATGTGTAATCTGCCGTTTTTGGGTGGAGTGCTCTGTATATATCTATTAAGTCCATCTTGTCCAGTTTTTCATTTAAGTCTATTATTTCCTTATTGACTTTCTGTCTGGATGATCTATCCATCGATGTAAGTGGGGCGTTAAGATCCCCTACTATTATTGTGTTGTTGTTAATATCTCCTTTTAGGTTTCTTAATAGTTGCTTTATGTACTTTGGTGCTCCTCTGTTGGGTGCACCATATTTTGGATGCACATATTTATAAGTGATATGTCTTCTTGGTGAGGAAGATTAGCCCTGAGCTAACATCTGTTGCCAATCCTCCTCTTGCTGCTGAGAAATATTGGCCCTGGGCTAACATCCATGCCCATCTTCCTCTACTTTATATGTGGGATGCCTGCCACAGCATGGCTTGATAAGAGGTGTGCAGATCAGCACCTGGGATCTGAACCTGTGAACCCCGGGCCCCCAAAGCAGAGCGTGTGAACTTAACCACTATGCCACCAGGCTGGCCTCTGATGTGTCCCTTTTATCATTATATATTGCCCCTCTTTGTCTCTCATTACCTTTTTTAACTCGAAGTCTACTTTGTCTGATATAAGTATGGCAACCCCTCCTCTCTTTTGTTTGCCATTAGCTTGGACTATTGTCTTCCATCCTTTCACTCTGAGTCTGTCTTTAGACCAGCGATGTGTTTCCTGGAGGCAGCATATTGTTGGGTCTTGGTTTTTAAGCCATCCTGCTACTCTGTCTTTTGATTGGAGAATTCAATCCATTTACATTTAGAGTGATTATTGATATATGCGGGGTTAATGTTGCTATTTTATTGCTCATTTTCCACTTCTTTTGCATTTCCTTCATTTCTTGTCCTGTGTGTTTTGTAATACCAATTCAGTTTGGTAATTCTGTATGATGATTCTCTTAGTTTTCTCTTTATTTGTCATTTGTGATTCTGTTTTGATTATTTGCTTACTGGTTACCATGAGGTTTGTATAAAAAGTCTTGTGGATGAGATAGTCCATTTTCTGATGGCCTCTGATTTCCTTAGACTAAGTCGATTCAATCCCTTTCCTCTTCCCCTTCTAAGTTATTGTCACAACTTTTCCATCTTGTGTTGTGAGTGTGTGTTTAAAGTGATGAGGTTATATTTATTTTTGGTGTTTTCCTTCCCTTCATCTTGATTTTTATAATTAAATGTTTGCTAATCTATTCTGATAGAGAGCTGCAATTTTTCTGGTTTAGTCTGCCTATTTTTCTCCTTGCTCAAAGCTTTGTATCCCTTCTCCTTTTTTTTTCAGGCATGAGGGCCACCTTGAGCATTTCTTGTAGTGGGGGGTCTTGTGGCAATGAGCTCCCTTAGCTTTTATTTATCAGGGAAAGTTATTATTCCTCTATCATATCTGAAGGATATTTTCACTGGATATTCTTGGCTGAAGGTTTTTGTCTTTCAGAATTTTGAATATATCATTCCAGTCTCTCCTTGCCTGTAGAGTTTCTGTCGAGAAATCTGCTGAGAGCCTGATGGGTATTCCTTTGTACATTATTTTATTTTTTTGTTTAGCTGCCCTTAATATTTTTTCTTTGTTGTCGACTTTTGCCAGTTTTCCTACTATATGCCTTGGAGGGGGTCTTTTCATGTTGATGTATTTAGGAGATCTGTTGACTTCATTCATTGGTATTTCCAGCTCCTTCCCCAGGTTTGGGACGTTCTCAGCTATTATTTCTTTGAACAAGCTCTCTGCTCCTTTTTCCCTTTCTTCTCCTTCTGAAATACCTATAATCCTTAGGTTGCATTTCCTAATTGAGTCTGATATTTCTTGGATAATTTCTTCATTTCTTTTTAGTCTTAGTTCTCTCTCCTCTATCTGGAGCATTTCTGCACTCCTATCCTCAATTATGCTAATTCTTTCCTCCATATTGTCAGCTCGTTCTTTAAAGATTCCAGATTTTCCTTTATCTCATCCATTATGTTTTTCATCTCCAAGATTTCTGATTGGTTTTTCTTTATGGTTTCAATCTCTTTTGTGAAGAAATTCCTGATTTCATTGAATTGTCTATCTGTGTTTTCTTATAATTCATTGAGCTTTTTTATGATAGCTATTTTGAATTCTCTGTCATTTAAGTTATAGATTTCTGTGTCTTCAGGGTTGATTTCTGGGTTCTTGTCATTTTCCTTCTGGTCTGGAGATTTAATATATTTTTGCATAGAGTCTGCAGATTTTAGCTTATTGTTTCTCATAACGAAGATATCTGGTCGCAGTTTCCACCTGCTGCCACTGGGTGGGGGTCAAGAGCCATGTATTCTGAGCTTGTTGTGATCTGCGTGCCCTCTGGCCGACTGGTTGTGCTGAAGCGCTGGGCTTGCACAGTGAGGGGTCTTTCTTTCCCCTGCCAGATGCCAGGGGCTTCTTTCTTCACGAGCTATCTGCTCTCCTGGGGTGCTTGGATGTTGACCACACCCCCGCAACAGTTCCATCTCCTCCTTGTGGGAATTTCTCACTATCTGTGAGAGAACTTGGAGAGCAATAGTTTTCCCAAAGAGGACCGCCCCTTTCCCCTCTCTCTCTGTGAGCCTTGCGGACCAGAATTGTGGATCGAACAGGGAGGGAGAGGATTTCTCCTTACCTCTCCTCATTTCCCCCTGGGCTTTCCCCAGGGCCTCCACCTATAGATGTACAGCTGCGTGGGTGGGTCTCTTAGAAGTCTTTTGTGATGTGTGAGTGTCCTCTGTTAGTATGCGAATGATCTTTTTGTTGTATCTTGGGGGGAGAGATTTTAACTCTGCCATGATGCTGACATCACCCTGTACTTTCATCTTTTGACTAGAATATATGTTAAATTGTGTGGTGAGGGAACTTGCCACTAGCGAGGGCTTTAAAATTCACAAGTTGGCTCCTGTCCCAAGATAAGAAAACTCTTTAACACCCCAAAGATGGAACATATTGGTCACAAAATGAATAGAAGAAATATGCAGCCTCAACAGTTAAGACATTTAAAAGACTTGAGATACCATTTTTCATCAATTAGGTTGGTAAAAATAAAGAATCACAATATAGGATTGTGAGGGTGCAGAGAAACAGGCAGCCTTCTGGGAGAATAGCAATTGCTACCACCTTCTGAAGGATAAAGTAGGAGAAAGTTTTAAAAACTTTATATTCTTTCACCCATCAATTCTACTTCTAGGAATCCTAAGGAAATAAAACAGACATGTACAAAGCTGTATGTTTAAGGTGGTCATCATAGGGTTAAATAATAGGGCAGTAGTAAATTATGATCCAGTTGTACAATGGAATACCACGCAGTCATTAAAAATAATAGATGTAGGGCATACCTTTTTCTTTTTTTGCTGGGAAAGATTCACCCTGAGCTAACATCTCTTGCCAATCTTTCTCTCTTTTCCCGTTTTCCTTCCCAAAGCCCCAGTACATAGTTGTATATCCTAGTTGTAAGTCCTTCTAGTTCTACATGAGCCACAGCCATAGCATGGTTACTGACAGACAAGTGGTGTGGTTCCGTGCCCAGGAACTGAACCCAGCCACCGCTGAAGTGGAGCATACCGAACTTTAACCACTAGGCCATCAGGGCTGGCTCAGGGCATATCTCTTTTTGACTGCCCCTGGCCCTCTCCTGGTTTCAGCATCCTGGTTTTCCTTTGGGGAACCCCCCCCTCCCACTACCACCACCATGTGGTTTGGGTTCCCCAGAGAAACAAACTCTGCGATGGTAATTTTTCTCCAAAAAGTTTATTGGGGAGTATCAACATCACCACGTGCTGGGGAGTCTAGCAGTGGGGATTGGGCAGAGGGAGGGGTTGAACTGTGAAGCCCATTGCCATAAAGGCCTCAGATGGTCCCAGGGATGAGCTCTGGAGCTGGGACCATCCCTTAACATTGTCCCAACTTGAGGTAAGGGGATTGGGGTTCCGATCTTATACATCCTGCATCAGTCAATGGTTGAGAGCTGACACTGTGAGGGGTGGCTCTCTGGCTAAGGGCAGTTTCCAGAGAGGAACTTAGCAGAGAGGCATTAGCTGCTGCTACTCCCAGAAGCTGGGGAAATGAGTGCCCCAGTCCTAAATGGGGAAGTTGGGTGGTGCACCCAACACCCACTAGAGGTGGGGCTGGCCCCACCTCCCATTCTGCTCTTGGCCAGGCACAGCTAATCCGAGCATTTCAACTCCACATAACCCTTGCCTTCAAATAGTGATTGGTTCAGGGGTGGGCACATGACTCAGTCAGTGAGGTCCATTACTGGGATTTTTGCTGGAACAATTAGAAAAGAGGCGCTCTTGCTCCTGGGTTTGCTAGGCTGGGTCAATGAAAGCATGGAACCTTCCTTCACAGCCCTAGAGCGAGTCTATTCACCTCTGAAGAATAAGAGGCCAACACTCAGAAAAAGCAGAGCCAAGAGATGGAAAATGAGAGCCCAGAAGCTATTATTTGGGCAATTAAATCCACTACTTTAAAGTCCCTGGGCTTTTCAGTTACACAAGCCAGTATATAACCTTTTCGCATTACTCGAGTTAAGTGGGTTCTGACAAATACAATGGTGTACAAGAATAATAAGGAAATAGTCATGATACATTAAGCGGAAAAAATCAATATTATATATATATATTACATGATGTCTGTGTTGTAAAACAAACTAATGTACACAACAAAAAAAGAAAATGCAGCACAACGGAAACAAGGGTTAGAGTTAAATGGTGAAATGGGAGTGAGGGGGCTGAATTTAATTTTCTTCTTTATGTTCGGCAAAGATGTCAGGGTCTGGGATTTTACCCTGCTTACCTACTAAATCAACTGGTAGGATTCCCAGGAAACAGGCTAATTTATAAACCTGTTCCTGTCTCATGGAAATCCTTCCAGTTGTCCCGCCTCTCTCTCAGGATAATTCCTCCGCGTGGCACAGAAGCCTTCAGAATCTGGCCCTTTATTTTCTCCAGCTTATTTCCCACTTTGGCTCCAGCCACGAAGGATCATAGTTTTGATTGATCAGGAATGCGTCTTTGCCCTCCCCGTCCCCACACTCAATCTGCTCATCCTAGAAGCTTCCCTGTGGAGAGGCGCGCTCGTGCGTGGGTCCCAGGACGCGGCTCGGTCACCCGTGTAGATGCAGGTGTTACCTGTGTTTAGAATGCAGAAGGAGTTAGGCGTCGGTCAACTCAGGAACGCAAACTGTCGCTTACCTGCGGCGCCCGTCCCCGCGGGGACCGGCCGCGGGAGAGGCCGGGCGGCGGGGCCGGCGCTGCTGCTTCCCCGCCCAGAGGCGGCGCCCGCCGCGGGCCCGGCGGCTCCCCCGGCCCGGCTCCCCGCCTTCGGAGCGCAGCGCCGCCGCCATGGCTTCCGGGGCCAGCGTGAGCGCCCTGCAGCGCCTGGTGGAGCAGCTCAAGCTGGAGGCCGGCGTGGAGCGCATCAAGGTGAGGCGCCGAGGCCGCGCCCCGCCCGCCGCCCGCGGGCCCGGGAGGAGGCGCCGGCCGTCCCGAGCGCCAGCCGCGCGCGCCCGGGCCCCGGGGCGGCCGCGAGGACTCGGGCTCGGCCTCGGCGGGGTGGGAGCCCGCGCAGGGCCGCGCCCGGACCCCGGCGCCCGGAGAGGCGAGGACGCGGGCCCGAGGGGAAGGAGGCCAGGCCTGGTGGGCCCGGGGACCCCGCGAGGGGGGGCCGGGACCGCGCGTCCCCGGGGGCGTTTCCATTTCGGCTGTGGGGACAGTGACGGACGCGGGGAGACCGGTAACGCCGGCGACGCGCTGGTGGCCAGGACTCGGCCGTGCGGGAGGCTGGAGGCCGGAGATGCGGAGGCGACTGGATGCACGGGCCTCGGTGATGGATTGGTAGGATGAGAGCGAGAGGGAGGAGAAAGGCGAGGCTCAGGTTTCTGGCGCGGTGACAGGAGGGATGGCGCTGCCATTCTCTGCGGCAGAGAGGAGAGAGCAGGGAGAGCGGGTTCAGCTGTGGATACGTGGACTTGGAGGACATCGCCTGGAGGTGCTCGGCCACATGGGCTGCGTGAAGCTCGGAGAACAGGGCTGACAGAGGGAATTAGAGTGTGTGGGAGTGAACGAAGTGTATTAGTAAAGAACGCAGGGACCCGCCAGCAGAGATGGCTGCGAGAAGAGGAGAACCGAAAGAAAGCAAGGAAAGAGGGGTTTTCAAAAATTTGGGGCTTAGTCAACACGTCCAATGTCTAGTCAGTTGATTAAAAAGCATGTGTTTTATAATTGTGTTCAGCAACTAGTATAGCATTATTTGTAGAATGTGTGTATGTATGAATGAACACTGCCGTGATATTCCATGTACCTCAATAATGCCTTTCCTCTGTACCTGGCACTATTCTAGGTACCAAGAATTCGGTGACTCTAGTGGGGAATAAACACATTAACTAATAAATAAAATAATTTCAGATAATAAGTGATGTGAAGATTATAAAACAGGGTAAAGAGAGAGTTATGGAAAGCAGAAGAGGTTTCAGTGACATATGTAGTACTAGAAGCAGAATCTAGATTGTAATAGGGTAGGCAGACTTTTTTAAAAAAGAAATTTGGTTTTAAAGAGGAACAACTTTTTTTTTTTTTAATTTAGGGAACGAAAAGCCATATTTTGGGGTTAAGGGGAAGGAACAAACTATATTTTTAGGTCGAAGGGGAGAAACAAATGGAGAAGGAGAACTGGAGGTACAGGAGTCAGAGGATCTGTCTATGAGGCATGGGATTGGAGGGGCACCTTCTGAGACAGAAAGGAGGTAAGGATATGTGTAAAGATAGATGTTTCCAGATATGGGCTTAAGGACTTGTATGATGATAATTTTCTTTGTGAAACAGGAGGCCAAGTTTTCTTCTAGGGCAGAGGAAAGGGAGCTAATGGAGTCACAAGAGGGTGGGTGGGGGAGAGAGTGCTGTTGGGAATGGGAGTGGACCACCTAGTAGGCACATCCATAAACACCTTGTGATTCTGAAGACCCAACTACTGTGAGATTGGAGACTGATTGTCTTACTTGTGATTTTCTTTTTTTCTCTCTCCAGCAGTGTTTGGCCACTCAGGAATCTGAGTGCCCAAGTTGAATGGTAGTTAATCCAAGTAGTGGGTTAGCCGGGGAGGTATGTCGGAAAGATGGAAGTGGGGGTGGCAGACGAGGATTTTGAGGGTCTGCCCAGAAAGAGGCTGAACCTAGACTGGATAGAGAAGGAACAGAGCCAGCCTCCTGGTGATGGGTCAGACAGAAAGGGTGGAGGTGTTCTCCCTGAGACCAGAGAGCAGGTGTAGTGAGACTAAAGGAAGCAGCACCCTCGATGGGTAGGAGAGATTGTGATCAGAAAGTAGAATGCCGGGGTGTAAAATTTCAGGTGTAGAGCAGTTACAGGTGTTGGCTGTAACTACTGGCATTGAGGAGAAGGTTGTTTGAGGAGAGAAGGTCAGGGAACTGAAACTGAAAATGTTCAAGCTGATGTTGGGACCTGAGGTGGAAAGGAAAACTGAGCCAGATGCCTGCCTACCCTGTGAAGTAGCTTGGGAAGACAGTCTTATCCACATTTAAAAATTATTATGGGTGATGAAACTGAGACCCAGAGAATTTGGGTGAATTGCTCAAGGTCACCCAGATAATAAACTTATTTGAGGGGTGTCCTCGTGGTAGTATGGTCTGGGGTGCCTGGCAGGGCTTCTGTTAGGCAGCACCTTAGGGAGTCATAACAATCCAGATCTGGGCTGCCTCATCTCAGGGCTCAGTGATGATGTTCTCAGCACACCCAGAGATGTCTTCTCTTTAACAGACTTGCTAACTGGTAAATAAACCAGGACACCAATTTTCAAGCATATAATGGAGGGTATCCCTTCCCAGTGACTGGCATGCTTCATATCCTTCCAAAGATCCCTTCTTTGCTTTGGAGAAGCCTCTCAGAAGTTGCTAGGTCATGGGCTCAAACCAAGAGTAGTCATATAATTTAGGTGAAAATTATCCTACCTTCAATGGCAGGCGACAGCTGCCAAGTGTTTGGGCTTGTATTCTCCCAGTCAAGAGTCTCTCTCCCTTGAAAGTGCTAGAGAAATGCTGATCATTTTTACTTTTATTTTCTCTGCACATCCTCTCACCTTAAGGTTTTGACCATGTTCTTTGGACTAGAGTCCAGTTAGTCCCATTTCTCCAAGGGTCCAGGGAGAAAGTCTCCTTTTACTCATGTGTGGAGTTCACCTGTTCTTTCTGATGCAGAGATAGTAAGCATGAGCGTAATTGGTTCCAAATTTCTTTTGAATTAATAACTGTTATACATAACCACTAATTCCAATGATAATTAACTTGAAAATGTCAGAACTTCTATTGAGGGAAAAGTAAGGTTAAACATTCTTCTGATAATATTTTGTGTTTATATTTATATAATATAAAGTAAACTGTTACTACATTAATGAAACCAAAATTTCTAAGGCATTCTAGAAACTAGTAACTATAACATGAGTTAATTTTCCAGTTATTTTGAAGCTTGGAAAAGTAACACAAACTAGTAGTAATACTTGAACAGCAATTGGAATCATTTTTGTGCAACATGAGTGAGATTTTATACAAAATACCTTTTCAATGCAAGAAAATTGGAAAGTGAGGAAAACCTCCAAGTAAAAATAGGATCAAATGGAGGATAAGAAGAAAGGCAGAATAATATTGTTTCAGTGCTGCCTAATAAACTTCTCTAAAACTTAGTGGTTTAAAACAACATTGATTAACTCACAATTCTTAGGTCAACAATTTGAGCTGGATTCAACTGTATAGTTCTACTGATCTTTGCTTGGCTCTCCCATGCGTCTGCAATCAAATAGAGTGTTGGCTGGTGGCTGGATGATCTAGGATGGCCTCACTCACATGTCTGGAGGTTGGGAGGCAGGTGGCTGGGGGCTGGCTGACTGGTTCTCCTCCACAAGCCCTCCCATTGGGCTCATTAGATGTGGTTTTAGAGTTCCAACCACACCAAGAGAGGTAGCTGCAAAGGCTCATGAGGACTAGCTTGGAACTTGCCCATTATTTCTGCCCCATTCTCCGGGTCAAAGCAAGCCACAAGACCAGCCCAGATTCAAGGGGTGGGTAAATAGATTCCACCTCTTGGTGGGAAGAGCTGCAAAATATTGTGACTGTTTTTGCATTCTGCCACAAATGTATAGCTAATCATGTGTCAGCACTATTTCTAAGTGCTTTATGTGCATTAACTTGCTTAATTGTCACATCAACCCAATGAGGTAGGTACTATTATTATATACATTTCTCAGATGAGAAAATAGGTACTGAGAAGTTAAGTAACTTACCAAAGCTCATACAGGCAGTGACGGAGCTGAATTTGAGTCCAGGCAGTCTGGTTCCAGAGGCTGCACTCTTAACCAATAAGCTATCCTGCCTCAGAAGCATGGTGGAAGAACTTTGTCACTTGTTTTGAGCAGACTGGATAAGGCTCCAGCCTTAACATTAAAACAGTTTGTTCACATGGCAAACCTGGATATGTCAATGCATGCTTCATAAGTGAAAATTTGTAAAGGGAATGTTAGAATGAGCTATTTCTTTGCTAATTCAGTCTCAAAACTAGGGTTCTAAATGGATCAAAGAGAGCCCTGATGGCCTAGCAGTTAACGTTTGGCACGCTCTGCGCTGGAGGCCTGAGTTCAGAACCACACCACTGGTCTGTTAGTAGCCATGCTGTGGCGGTGGCTCACACAGAAGAACTTAAAGCTATACACAGCTATGTACTGGGGCTTTGGTGGGGGGCAGGGAAAAAAGCAAAAAGGAGAAAGGCTGGCAACAGGTGTTAACTTAGGGCAACTCTTCCCCTGAAAATAAATAAATAAATGGATCAAAGATATGGCTTTATCTTTCCTTTATTGAACAAGCAACTAAACCAAAAATATCATAAGCTGAAGTTGATAGAAATTGTAACCTTTCCTCTTTAGAGTTCAGTTATTAGAACTTTCAGCACAAAAGAGACTTTTGAAGGTCGCAAAAAGTATGGTCAGGTTGAACGATTATTTTTCAGAATATCAGATGGCTGCTGGGTGGGTCTGGCTGTGAGCAGCTGTGTCAAGCTGTTGTCCCTCTGTTTCAGGTCTCTCAGGCAGCGGCAGAGCTTCAGCAGTACTGTATGCAGAATGCCTGCAAGGACGCCCTGCTGGTTGGTGTTCCAGCCGGAAGCAACCCCTTCCGGGAGCCCAGATCCTGTGCTTTACTCTGAAGACGGGTGAGTAATGATATGTTGTGCTGTCTTGGGGCCATGGCATTATCTCAGGGCTTCCCAAAGGATTTGGGCAACTGAGTTTTGAATTTCTACTATTCTTGGGGAAATTAAAATAAAAAACAGCAAAATGCCCAACTTTCCCTGAAGGGTGACTCTAGTTTATATTTACCCTGCCTGTGGAATATGTCTAATGAGGAGAGGCTCAGTCCCCTTTGGCACCAACTTGTGAGATGTTAATATCCTTATGTACTTGAGCTCTTTAACTGAGTTGGCTGATAGTGCTTTCTTGACCTTAATCCCACCCTCTCTGTCCTTACACCATCCCAGAGTCGTGATCTGGTGCTTAGTGCCATCAACTGACTTGCTGCTTTCGGGAGTAAGGACTCCCCAGGGGAGAAGGCTTGTTCCTATCACTGGCTGAAAGACTTTCAGAATATATCTGTGTTTTAATGGAGGAAGAAATGTAGCTACTGGGGAAAAGTGTGAGTAGGGTTAAAAGAGCTTTAAAAATGGAGTTTTGAAATGAGAACACCTCTCTGGTGGCATGTTAGAAATTTCATGGGTTCTAGTGCTTTATATTGGGGTCTCAGTCACATTTTCACTTTTTTTTTTCTGGAAAATGTCAGAGAATAGATTATTGGAGTGTTTTGGGGCCAACATATTTCAAATTATGTGTTCTAAGGGGTGTTCATACAGTACGTAATCATCTTAGGTCTTTTTTCACAAGCTTGCAAAAGGAAATTGTTCACATTAAAAAGAAGGAAGTAATCATACTATCAGGTTCTATTGTACCTTTTAATGGAAAATGTCCACATTTATGGTATTAAAATAATAGTGTTAGTGCTGGCACAGCACTTTTCTTTTTACAAAGCACTTTCATGGGTCCTACTCATTCAGTGGTGTGGTTTGAATGTTTTTTGTGTTAACCTGTTACTTTCTACTTTGAAAATCCTAAAGTGACCTATGAAATGATGAGTAGTTAATTTTATGTATAAATCTTACTAAAGTGAAAACCTACCGAATTCTCTTTTCAGTGGGGAAGAAGTTCGCTGAGGAATGCTTTCAAGTGCGAAGTGATGAATAACTGCCTCCAGATCTCAAGAAAACACTTCTCTCTAGCCAAATGACTTTGAGATATTTCAGCCCTTTCCTGTGGCCTGGTCCTATAGCCAAAATTCTACAGAAATTGATGAGTTTCCATGCAAATAAGGAAACTGAGTGAAGTAGTAGACTTTAAATAATAATGGCCTGGTTCTTTTGGTGAAGTGCTTTATACTTAAGACAAACTAAAACGTTACCACCAAATATACCAAACACACCTCTTTCATAAGTGAATTACTGGTGTTTCTATACCTGGAATATTATGTATGTTTTATTTACTGGATGTTTACATTTTGGGAAGGAAAACATTTTTGTTTGTAAAAAATCGAATATTTGTGATTGTTCCTAAGATTTTTATACCATAACAAAATTTGTTCTTTTCTCATGAATTTACAATTTCAAAATGAAGACAAGCAAGTATAAAATTGGGGAAAGAATAGGCTTTACTAATCAAATGATGTCTTGATTTTTCTAAATGAGAAGACTGTTTTACTTTTAACACTAAACATGGGAGCTGTTTCTTAGCAAACTTGTTTGGAAAGATTGATGTTGGGTTGTGTATTAGATTGCCCCACTTGTATAGGAAGCAGATTTGGTCTTTGTCTTCTTAAGTTCCTCTACTTTATAGTTGCAGTTATACTTTAAGAAAAATACATTATTTCATGTCTTTAAGAAAATGTTTAAAATGTGACCTACAGAACATTGTAAATGATTAAAAACAAAGTAATATGAAAATATTACAACCTAAATGCATTTTTAATGTCACAAGTGTTTGATGATGCATCTTTGATTTAATTTGGGACACTTTTAAAAAGGATATTTTGTGTTTGTAATAATCTTTGAAGAGCTTGGAAATAAAATTTCTGCTTAATTCATCATTTTCTATGACTGCAACATTTTGTGTCTGATTTTGTTTTAAGGCTTCAAGGATTTCTGTTTGCTTGTGAGATTGAGTGTTGGAAGTGGGAAGTGAAATTTTTGTTTATAAGTTCTTGTAGAATTTTGTAAAAAATAGATATATGTACAACATGCAGAAATATCTCAATTACTGGCAACATTTGCTCTTTGAAATAGCTATGTGTAAAACTATAAATAAATAAATGAAAATATCTTTGAGCATGAGTGTGTTCAAATAGAGAAAACAGAAGCATTAGATGGGAACCCCCTTACCTTATGGCCACTAACCGTCCAAATCTGTGGTCGGAATCCCTCCCATTCCATTCCAAGTCAAGTATCCCTTTTCTAGTCCCTCCATTTGTTCTCTGGATCCGTTTCACCTCTGAAATGTCAACTATCAATTATCCTTTCTCTCCTTTGTCTTCAACCTCTCTGTTGGATCCTTTCTATCAGCATTTAAACATGTTCCATTCTCCATCTTAGCAACAGTAAGTATTTTTTTAAATCTTCACTAAAAAGCAAACTTTTGGTTATACAAGGTAAGTCCTAGAGATCTACTGTATAGCATAGTGCCTATAGTTAACAGTACTGTATTATATACTTAAAAATTTGCTAAGAAGGTAGATTTTATGTTAAGTGTTCCTGTCACAAAAAAATAAGAGGGTGGGAGGAAACTTGGAGGTAATGGATAGGTTTGTGGCATAGATTGTGATGATGTTTTCGCAGTTGTATACTTATCTCCAGTCTTATCAAGTTGTATACATTAATTATGTACAGCTTTTGGTATGTCACAAAAAAGTCTCTTGATCCCAGTTTCCCCTTCAGCAAAAACTTGATAAAATAGTACAAGAAAATTATAGATATCTAACTTATGAATATAGATGTAAATGTCCTAAATATAATACATCAAATTCAGTAGTGTATCAAGAGAAGCTAGAACCTGACAAAGCTAGTTCAGTATAAGGAAAACTATCAATGTAATTCATTACATGAATGGTTTAAGAAGAAAATCTTGCCAACAAGTAATTCAATAAAATTCAATAGCTGTTCTGAATAAAAACTAAGTGGATTGGTGAAATAGGAATAGAAAAAAATTAAAGATGATAAACACAGTTTATCAAAACCAACAGCAAATTTCATGCTACATGATGAAATGTGGAAGCATTCAGCATATTAAGAAAAAAACAAGGATACCTTTTATCACCACTATTCAGCATTGCTTTGGAAGTCCCAGCTAATGCAGTAAGATAGATAATGAAATGGTGTAAACATTTTAGAAGAAACAATATCTGTATTTACAGATTATATAATTGTACACCTTGAAAACTCATGAGAGTCTCATAAAAAAATACCTGAATTTGTAATAGAATTTGGGAGGCTGGCTGCATACAAAGTATATTTAGAAAAATAATAAGCATTTTCAGGCTGGCCTGGTGGTGTGGTGGTTAATTTCACGTGCTCTGCTTTGGTGGCCCGGGGTTCACGGGTTTGGATCCCAGGCATGGATCTACACACTGCTTATCAAGCCATGCAGTGGCAGGCATCCCGCATATAAAACAGAGGAAGATGGGTATAGAAAAAAGCATTTTCTATACTGGCAATAGCTAGTTAAAAGTGGAAATGGAAACTGTATCCCATTTCCATTTTAATGACAAAACTATAAAAAATACTTGAGAATAAATGTAATAACAGTGCAAGTCATAAAGGTTTTATTGATGTTTATAGAACAAGGTCTAAATAAAATTCAGGATATTAAGACAATTTCATTAAAATGCACTGTTAGTAGACTTCATATATAAATTTAGTGGAATTTCTGTTTTATTAATGTTTTTGAGGGAAAACATAAAAAATTCATATGGAAAATCAAGTGTCCAAGAACAGTTTTTAACACTCTGTGTGTGTGTGTGTGTGTGTGTGTGTAAAACAAGGAAGGATGAAACTTGCCTTACTAGATATTAGATGTTACTCTGAAGCTGCTGAATCAAAACAATATGATTTTAAAAAACAAAATTAAAAACAAAAGAAAACCCAAAGTAAACAATATTTTGGTATAGGAATAGGCAAATAGATGAATGGATCATAATAGTTCAGCAATAGATGACTTTTTTTTTCTATTCAGTGGGAAAGTATGGTTTACTTAAGAAATGGTGCTGGCATTATTGGCTACCATTTAGAAGAAAATAAATTTTTGCCTGTATTACACCACGTAAACAAATCCACATGGGTTAAACAAAGGTAATACAAAAGAATTGGAAGAAAAATTAGGAGAATAGTTACATAACTTTAGGATGAAAGAGGTCTTCCTAAGCAAGGCAGGAAACCCAGAAATCAAAACAGAAAAGATGTGTATATTTGACTATATTAAATTAATTTAAATGAATAAGCAATTTAATTTAAATAAATGAAGTATTGAAGTAAAAACTCTTGTATGGTAAAAATCATAACAAACCAAATAAAAAAGCAAAAGACAGAAAAAGATGTATTTTCTCAGCCCTAATTTGGGATTGCTACAGCAACCACCCCTTTTAACCCAGGCTACTCCATTTATTAAAATTGTAGGATCCCTTGTTTTAGGGCGGGCTTATTATTTCGAGAGAATAACAAGGCTCTTACTGTGAGAGGCCGGGGTGGGGCACCCCGGTGTTGATCCCCGGTTGTATGCTGAGTCTCAGTGGCAAGGGAAGCAGTATCTTGTGACCATTCACAATTGGAAGGGTTGCTGGTATTCTGGTGAGGCCTGCAGAGTTTGGGCTGGGCCCAGGAACTCGGAGTACAGCCACTCAATAGCCCTCAGAGCATCACTACACTATCACCAGCAACGGATCTGGG
Source organism: Tapirus indicus (assembly GCA_031878705.1). Classification (NCBI taxonomy): domain Eukaryota; kingdom Metazoa; phylum Chordata; class Mammalia; order Perissodactyla; family Tapiridae; genus Tapirus; species Tapirus indicus. The sequence goes on from CM062929.1 coordinate 15,964,613, forward strand.
AAGTTGGGGCTGTTCCAAACAATTCCATGTGATCATGTGTTTGGGAGAGGATCTTGGAGGTTGGACTGATGCTTTTGGCCCCCTAATAAGGGCCTATCCAGACCCTTCAGGCTTTTCCTATGGACCAGCCCAACCTGTCATGTGACCATCGCTCCCTGGGAGTGCTCTGCCGGAGCAGAACTAACTTACTTTATCCACTGTTCCCAGGCTCCCAACACAAGACTTACCTCCCAATAATACCTCTGACGGGCAGCAGCATGAGAGGCTGCTCCAGGCCCGGGCAGAATGTGTCCTTAAACAGCAGGCATCATTGAGAAATGCAGGCAGGAGGACTCAACTGCTTCCACTCCATTTGGTGAGGAAGCAGAAAGGCAGGTGCTGATAGCTTGGCCTAAAGGCTTTACGGCCTATGAAGAAACTCCTCTCCTCTGGAAGCTGATTAAAGATGGGATAAAGGAGATTTGCCAGCTAGGAAGCCTTAGCCTTACCGTTGCTTTTAGGAGCAATCCTGTCAAAACTTTAAGAAAGTAGAACAGAAATTCCAATTAGATTTCCAGAAGTAGTTTCTCTTTAATGTCTCCACCCCCTACACACCCAAGCAAAACCAAACATCCTATGAATAAAAGTGTAGTAGAAAGAGAAGAGTAGAAAGAGGAAAGTGGGAGAGGTGGTGTAAAGTGAAGTTGAGCCTGTTTCGAAAAGGAGGAAGTGATCAACAGTATCCAACGCTGAAGAGAGGTCAAGTAAGATGATGTCTGAATGTCCTTTGGGTCTAAGAAGGTAGAGGCCAATTTTGGTAGTAACAGGGTGATAATTTCAGAAGCCACGAAAGAGAGTATGCCTGTGGTCTTCAAACATTTTTGTTCGTATACCACCTAAAATAATGTCAAAAACCCATGTACTTCCATTTTAGAGTTGATATATAAAAGTTTCATCATAACTTTGAATAGTTGCAAAGAATATAATTTTATTAGAAATTCTGACATGTTAAAATAAAATGATTACATTGACTTTCTTTTAACGTAGTCAATGGACTACGAATACCATAACAATTAGAAACATACCATCATCCATTTAAAACTACAGAAACTGTCCTCCAAAAAGATTGTATCAACATTATAGGAAAGTGTTATTTTTCTCCAATATGCTGACACTGGATGTTATGAATTTTCAGAAATTTTGTCCATCCGATAGGTGAAAAAATAGTAACTTTTTGTTTTAATTTGCACTTGCCTAATAAGTAATGAAGCTGCATATTGTTTCAAATGCTTATCGGCTATTTTTGTTTCTTCTGTGAAATATCTATTCATATATTTTGCCCATTCTTCTATGAGGTTGTCTTTTTCCTATCAATTTGTGAGAATTCTTTGTATAAGAGGAATGTAAACCCTTTTTCTATTATGTGGGTTGCAAATATTTTCTCTTAATAATTTGTTTTAAAATTTTGTTTATGGAAGACAACACTTTAAATTGGAAGTTCTCTAACTTCAATTTTGCCCTAGAATTTAATTTTTCTTGGCGATGGAGGGTTGACTGTGGTGATCTTCACTTCCTGATTCAAAGGGTCAGACTGAGATGGAGGCTCATTTAAAAAGCTTGCTGGAGGAAAGCTGGGGGGCAGCGGGCCCTTCAGAAGACAACTAAATAACCCTTTTATATACATACAATAAAGTTTTCTATTTCCCTAAAAAAAAAAAAGACTTGCAATGTTTAGGTGAATCGAGGAGATATTTAGATCTTATGGCAATTATTATGCTAATTAGAATATTTTGTTTACAAAGATAAAAATTATAGAATATACATTATGAAAATTTAATATAGAAACATAGAGAACATTTAAGAACAATTGCATTTTCTTTAACGTATGAGCAAATCTAAATCACTCTGTTATTGGGTTATCATCAAAAACAATGGAATATGGCATGTAGCACTATCCTTTTTCTCTTTCAAAAAAACCTCAGACGAGTTTGTCCATCAGCTCTACCAGGGACCTTTTCATACGCTAGACGCCGTTTTTTGAATTGTGGCACTTGTGAGCACATGAAATCTGTTACAAGGAGAAAAAAGGAAAACCATTTTATTGCTGATAATAATAAAGTGTAGCTATTTTTTTCCAGCTATTCAAGTGGATCCTTTCACTTCATCTATCTACAAAGTGTTAAATTTCCCAACTGGGATAGAATAATAACTATTAAAAATTACATTTTCTAGCATATATGCACCTGTACCTAATGGCCCAGTACTAAAAATTAGAGTTAAATACACATATTTGTATGCTCCTGCCTTGCACAAATAATTAAATCTCCCTGCATTCTTGAGTTTTCCCTCATGAAGCCTGTTTCTTAATCCATACCTGTACTGTTGTGGAATTTATCCTGAGCTCTGATATATAATAGGTGGTGATCCACGTATGGACTCACCTTATATAATTGTATTATATACGACATATTAGCCTCAAATAGCCTAGATTTGGCTACTTAAAGAGGTCAATTGATCAAATTAGTAGAAAGGGAAGCTAAAATATTTAAAACAGTATTAGTAATTATTTCTGGAGATATAACTTCGTAATTGTAGAGTTGGATGCCATTATGAGCAAATTTAAAAAGCAACATCCTAGATAATTTTATCATAGTGATCACAAATATACACTTACAGGACAAATGGAAAATTATCTTGAAGTTATGCCAATGGCTTTGGATAAATTTTCTAGGGCTGCATCAACATGAATTCAAAAAGTATTATATTTTAAACAACATATTTGGAGGTAAGATGTGCTATAGAAAAACCAGAGTAAAAAAGTCAAAAGTTGCCCTAGTGATAATGAAGATACTACATCAAAGATTCATGTGCAAGGTTTGAATGAAATTATTTTATGGAAATAATTGGAAAGAGAAAAAAAATCAACATTTCTAAACCAACATTATTTACATATGATTTAGAATATATACTGATAAATTAATGAATTAAAATGTAGGTAGATATTTTACTATTCCATCTATATCCCTAAATGCTTAAATATTAACATTTACTAGAAAATAATTTCTGAGATCTTCTAGTTGAGAAAATGGGGGAATTAGCTGATATATTGGGGTGCCCTATGTTCAAGAATATGTAGTAATTCACATGCTTAATTTGTTCCAGGGGGAAAAAAGATGGAATTTCATCCAGTTCATTTATGAAGCTGGAATAATCTTCATGTCAAAATATGACAGAGCACAAAGAACACAATAGATTAATTTCATTATGAATGTAGATATGAAAATCATAAATAAATATTAGCAACCATATTCAAGAGCATATTAAAAGAATCACTTCTCAAAAGCCAATTAGGTTTACCACAGAAATGGCAAAAATGACTTAATATTAGTAAACCTGTAAATATAATCCTTGACATTAATAGGTCAATGGAGAAAACATGTTTGATTTTCCCCAATAGGTGCCAAAAAGAGTTTGGATAAAATTCAGCATCTATTCCTCACAAAAGTTTTTACAAAACTAGGAATAGAATACTTCCCATTAAAATTAGGAACAAAACAAATTATGACTATTAAATGGAACCAAATCCAATTTTTGTTAGTCCTGGGGCTTATACAATTTGGGAGGTCCTCTTTTAATAAAACAAAGAATACAAGATTTTCTGGGCTCTTCTCAGGCCTCAAAAAGGGCTACAAAAAGAGGAGCTTTAAAGCTTCTTAAGCTTCTCCCTTTCTTTTTTTTTTCTTTCCCACTTTTGTATGGCCATTAGAACTTAATATTTTGTTCTAGATGCTCAAGCCAATGCAATAAGAAATGGCATAGAGGGGCCGGCCCGGTGGCGCAGCGGTTTAGTCCGCGCTTGGCAGCCCGGGGTTCGCCGGTTCGGATCCCGGGCGCCCGCCGACGCACTGCCTGTCAGCCATTCCGTGGCGGCATCCCATATAAAGTGGAGGAAGATGGGCACAGATGTTAGCCCAGGGCCAGTCTTCCTCAGCAAAAAGGGGAGGATTAGCAACGAATGTTAGCTCAGGGCTGGTCTTCCTCACCAAAAAAAAAAAAAAAAAAAGAAATGGCATAGAAAGAAAAGATATAATTACCAGAAATGAGAAATTAGTATTATCCTTTTAGAAACTGATATTATTACATGTTCAGAAATATCAACTGTAAAATAGAGCTAACAGTAGTTTAGTAGGATTGTCAGAATTAAATAATCCAAATAAAGGGCCTAGAATGGCACTTGGCATATAATAAACTCTTAGTAAATGTTAGCCTATTAAACATCCCTGTCTGACAAAGAGGCAATTTATTGATTTCTGTTTAACCTTTGTTAATTTTAGTCTTCTGTTTTACTTAGATTTGTTCTGTTTTCATTTGTAACTTCTTAAGTTGAATGATTAGTTCATCTAAAGCTAGAAGAATTTGACATATTTTCTTTGCATTTATTTTCTTAGAAGTCTATAAGAATTTTTATTTTCTCTTTGAACTAAAAGCTATTGAAGATTCTTTCAGTGCAGTACTTAAAACAAAATTTTTTTTTTTATTTTTGTGGTAGTTCTATCTTTTTAAATTACATTCGAGAGTAGTTTTATCAACTATTAGTATTACCTGCTAATGATTTCTTGTCTCCTGAGTTAGATGAAGATTCAGAGTGCCTTTTCTGTCCTACACATTTTCCAGCTCTTTGGGAGAAATAAAGACTGCTGAATTCTTTTTGATTTACATTAGAATCAGAAGCACAAAATAAATCCAAACTGGGGACAGATGGTAATTCTCTGCAGAAAGTCTTTTCAGTTCCAGCATTTGAACTTTCACATAGAAAGCCTTCTAACTCATCTGATAGATCTTTTTGCTGATTAGTGAATAAATTATCTTTCTGAGAGTACCATTTGTCACATGTGGTCTGCTCTGCACCATATTGTAGGTTGAATGAATGATTCTGTTGTTCCCAGACATTTTTCTTAAAGTTCCAGTGAAGAGGATATGGAGAGCCCTCTACTGAAAAGACAGGGGCAGATACTTCTTTATTTATAGGTCCTTCTGCTTCATGTGTTCCCCTTTTCGGATAATTTATAAAATTAGGGGCAACTCTCTTCTGAGTGTCAATTGGTGATATTATGGTTTCACAATTCATTTGTGTCAGACCCAGAGAAAAGACATCTGAATCTGAATCATTCTTGTTTAGAAAGGAGTTACTAGCCACATTCCTTGATTCTGTATTAATCAGGAAAGGATTATTCTGCACTATGTTAGGGTTACAGCTGTAATCTTTCCAGTAGTTGGTTTGATTATAAGAAGTCACAGGTGGTAAAATGCATGGCATTTCTCTTAGTTCCATAAGTGAAGAGTTATAATTAGAAGTGGTGTCTGTGTCATCATGCACTGTCTCTTCTAAGTCTGAATATTGGCAGTATTCATTACGTTCTTGAATGACGGAGTCTGAAGAGCCAGAAGCTGAACTCTGAGAAGTAAAGGCACTAGTCTGATTTGTGTTTTCCTGAAGTGATGAAATTTGAGGTGATTTTATTATAGAAGAGGAATTAATCTTGAATAAGGAAGTGATGCCACAAAAATGCTAAAATATTAAAAATATTAATTAATACAATACAAATACAATATAAACATCAGTCAAGTAAATATAAATAATGATGCTTATCTATATGGAAAGAAGGCAAAATATAAATAAGTAGTCCATTCATAGGTATTATACTGATCCACGTAATAAGAACATAACATAATTAGGCTCCATTAAAAGAAAAACATTGTAATTTGCATCTATTTTCTAATCACTTATAATAGAATTTTTAAGGCCAGCCCTGGTAGGCTAGTGGTTAAGTTTGGCGCACTCCACTTTGGCAACCCAGGTTCGGTTCTCGGGTATGGACCTATATCACTTGTCTCTCAGTGGCTATGCTGTGGAAGCAGCTCACACACAAAAAGAGGAAGATTGGCAACAGATGTTAGCTCTGGGTGAATATTCCTCAGCAAAAAAAAAAAAAAAAGATATAATAGAATTTTTAGTTACATAAGTTATATGTGAATACTATTTCCTTGATAAAAATTTAAAAATTTTACCAATAAGGCTAAAGTTCTTTTAAACTGCTACTATAATGAAGGGCGTCAGGACTATTTTAAAGAGATAAAGTAAACCCATATGAATAAAGTATATAATTGAATATTTGTGGGCATAACATTTCAAAATGATTTAAAGTGTGATAAACTGACTGTACTGAATTATCTATATAAGATAGCTTTAAAATGTATAATGTGATTGACAGCCAGTGAGAATTCTATATGAAATTTAGTTCAAGGAAATTATTTCTTTGCTGTGTGAAGTCCAAAACAATTAAACTTGGATACCTTCATTTTGAAAACCCTTATGGTAAAAACAGATACTCAAGTGGAAAGGAAATAAACTCATATAAGAATATGGATCTCAAATAACTAACCTTTAACACTTTTTCTGGAACTTCAGGTAGGAGTTCCTGAAGTTGACAAAGAGTTGCTAATAATATCCAGTCCAGTGAAGGTCCTTTATTTAACATGAGCTGAGCCACCAAGGGGTTAATACATGGAAAATCAAGTAAGTACATTTCTTCCTAGAAAAGAGTTTAAGGAATAATCAGCCAATAGTCTTTTGGAAGTGACTCATTTTATTCTACTCACTCTGGCAGATTAAAATTTTTGTCATTGTACCTACACTCAATTTGAGATGCCTGGGAAAAAAGTATGGCCAGGAGGGAAAGAAACTACTTTAGCAGTAAAAATTCATATACTCTCAGAATTGGGAAGGATCTTAAAGTTCATTCAGTCTAATCACTCATCCAAAAAGTTTTATTACTGATCTAATGGTAGACTTTTTAAGGAGAAATCTTTTAGAGGACTTAATTACAAACCTCAAGATTTCTTTAGCTCTCCCTTTGTAGACCATATACTATCAATGTTTGATTAAAATGAAGTGTGTTTATGATATCTGACAGATGTTATAATTTCAGGAAAGCCTTGTGAAGAGTATAGGAAGAACTTCTGTCAACCAGAACTGACCTTGACAGTCTAAAAATGTATATTTTCAGAGAGATCTTATAAAAGTCTAGAAACATAGCAGCTATTTTTCCTACTGCCATATTCCCTTTTTTTCTGAGTTACAATGGCTTCTTGCACACTCTTTGATTTTATCAAATGACAGACACGTGAGTAGATTGGACATGCCTTGATAAGAAGGAAAGTGCACACACATAACACGTCATGGTTAATTATACCCATACTTTCTGGTAGTACTATGTTCTGTTTAGGCATATAAAAGTTCTGTGATTTAATGTGTTTGAGTATTTTATTTATTTGTTTTATAATTTTATTTTTGAATAGGTAAAATAGTCACATGGCTCAAAATTCAAAAGGTACTAAGAGGTATACAGTGAAAAGTCTCATTCCCACCCTCTTACCCCAGTTCTTCTCTCTGAAGATAACCAGTGTTATCATTTCTTGGTATCCTTCTAGAGATATTTTGCTCATTTACAAATGAATACATGTAGATAGTAATTTTCCCTTGTTTTACACATCCAGTAGTATATTATATGCTCTATGCTGCAACTTATTCCATGTTAGTACATAAAGAGCTTTTTTATGGCAAAATATACTAAAATATATTTTAAAATAAAGGTAACAGAAACATGGGGTTGGTACGAGAACTTGGAAATATTTATGCTTAAACAAAGGGGATTTCTAAAAATTAACTATTTAATTTCATAAGTATTTCACAACTCCACTTTAAGTTTCAATTAAATAATTGAATTACTGACAAATCATGGAATGACAGAATTTTGGTATTCTCTTAATATATTTACTACTCTTAAATGTTTAAGTTCAGGAATTAGAAAAATAGTTATGTTTTTTAATATATTAGGTTGAAGTCATTAGATCACCTTATAAGTTAGATCTGAAAGTTCATTATAAAAGATCCCATCAAAATAGTTCTGAGAAATTGAAAGATACAAGTGATTCTGCAAAATGATCCAAGTAAACATTGTTGTGCATTATGGTTATTGTTATATATGCTTATGCAACCATTAAAGGACAAAAATATGCTGCCAGAAAGTGAATTCGAACACATATCTTTATATTTGCTTTGCAAATGTCTCATTTACTTAGGAAATAAACCTTAGATGGTGAAACTTCAAGCCAGGATTTATCCAACCATTCATGAGGATCTCTCTTCGAGGTCATTAAATTGTGGTCAGCAATTTGTCGGATTATCAGTGCCGTCTCTTCCACTCCTGGGGCAATTATAAGCTAAAATGTATATTTTTTATGTTAGATTATAGGAAATATTAGGGAGCAAAATATATCATTCAAAAAGTATTTGTAACTAGAAGAAAAATAAAAGAGAGCAGATTCTAATCTTTGAACACTAATTTAGATAAAATTTATTAATTTATCTATGTGACATCTAGGACATTTTATTTGTGAGGATAAGCAATTTTCTTTCCTTTTTAAAAAATGATATCCTTGTAGTTTCCAATTTTTGGAACTAAATTGTTTTTCTTCACTTCCATTTCGTATTTATTAATAAACTCTTTTTAATATATTTGGTGTTATATTTCATCTGTATTAGAAGAAAAAGCAATTTGGATATCACCAGTAATATTGAGCATTTTGCCTTTTCTAGGTTAGACCTAACAGTTCTCAACTAAAAATAAGAATTTAAAAAATATAGTACAAAATTTTTCAAAAAGAAAGTTAAAAAATAAAGGATTTTTACAGATGAATTTGATGCTGTATTCAAAAAGAAAAAAAATAAAGTTTGATTTAGAGTAGGCATTCCCAGTATTTTTGGAATTGTTCATCCAATCTTGGCTTATTTAATACTAAGATACCCCTGCCAAAAATGTGTGTGTGTGTATGTGTGTGTGTGCATATTAAACTTAATTCTAAAAAAGAATTTCTTAATATCCTCTACTTCCTATCTGTCACGTGTGTTTCCCTCCATGCCCTTCTCTCTTCTGAAATGCCAGCCTTTTTTTTTCTCTTTCATTTCTATCTTTATCTTCTTCTTTTAGATTCCGTTGAAGGAAAGATAGTTCATGGGTGAGCAGTTTAATGGGGACAGAGAAATACTACCCAAAACAATCATATCTTGGAAATATAAATATCCAGTTCTGTAGTGGAAATTTAAGAAACAAGTACTGTACAAACCTCACAAAAAATCATGACAATTTTTTTCTTTCACAAGAATAACAAATACAAAACAGTTACTACATACCATGTGTTCTAAAGGACTTTCTTAAAATTTTATTAAATATGTATAGTGTGCACAGAAATACACTGTTTGAATCCAAATTTATTTTATTGCTCAGTTTTGGATGTTTTGAGAAAATTTGATACTTTTATTTAAATATAAATTTTATTTTAAAAGGTATAATTTTATTATGGTGGTAATGAATGTTACCTTATGAAAGCAAGGATTCTGGAGCCCATGGCTAGTCTATGGGAGATTTGGGAACCCCCTAACATTGCTAATAAAATTTTGTGTATGTGTGTATTTATGCATTCTTCTGCAAAGAGACTTTATAAGAAATTTATGGAACTTTTTTTGAAATTAGAATAAAATATAGCATAATACTATGAGCAGTATTTTCTTTTAGTTTAAGAAAATGTACTTAAACTTCATAATACTTCCTTTATGGTTAGGCTTTTCAGAGCCCTGAAAATAAAAAAAAATAATCCATACTGATGCACTCTAAAAGGCCAAAAGTCATATTACTAAATAAGGTAAGATAAAAGATAAAGCAACAATATATTCTAAAATAATATGAGTCTAGGGAACCCCCTTTAATGTAATAATGTCATTAAATCAGGAGAATGGGAGGCTTAAGTGTTGGTGACATATTGATAAAAGAGGAAGGGTAAACAGATCATAGTTGTTTCTCAAATTCCATGCAAAAACTGACCTACTTTTTAGATTACTACGTAAAACTTGAAAAGCTTTTAGAATAGTTTGATCTGGGTGGAAGCAGACTTTTGTTTGGAATGGATTGTGCCTGGGCCGGACCTCCTATTTCATCCCCAAATGCCTTCCTTGGCACATGTCCTTTATGAGCCATGTCACATACGTGAATACAGAATCACTCACTGGTATCACAGACCCCTTGCATAGAGGAATAAAATGATTCTCTAAAGCATACTTTGCATATAAATGCTTTCCATGAGCTGGGAAGAAAGAGGTTGATAAAGTGGTGAAATCTCACTTGAATGGATAAATGAGACAAATTTACATTTGCCATTTGTTTATTTAGATAACTTTTCTAAGAATTTTATTTCTATGTTTAACATGCATCACAAGATCAAAATTATCTGGATTCTGTCTCAAATAGATCATTTGTTGATTTTCTTAACTGGTTGTGCTTTGATTTAATTCTATTTAGTAGATGTTTGCTGAATATTTTTACTGTGTACAAAGCACTGCGCTAGATGTGTAGGTTTTACAAAGCAGAAGTCCTAGTTCTTACCCTCCAGAGTGGAGGATCTATGAATAAATACCTCATACCACAATACAGGTATAAAGTGTTATTGGGAGAATGAGAGAAGGAGAGATTTATCCTGAGAGGGTATAATTGGGGCAAATTTCTTAAAGGAGGTAGTGTTTGAGCTGGGTAGAAAAACGACAGATCTATGAAGGCTGAAAGTAAGGGGATGGGGAATAGTATTCCTAGGGGAAGACAGGCCAGAATGACATGCTTGTGCAATGGCTGAGAGGTGATGGCGTGGGGGCATACTCACAGCTGTATTTCAGAAATGTAATTGGTGTCAATATATATGATGTACTGAAGTGGGAAAAGAGTAGAAATAAAGAGATGAGTTAGGAAGCTACTTTAAAACTCCAAGTGAGAGGTGAAGGCCTGAATTCAGGGAAATAGCAGTGGAAGCAGAAAGGAGAGACATATTCTGGAGACAATGCAGAGTTAAAAATGAGAATAAGCTACTGATTTGGTTAGAATAGTAATGTCATAAACTAAGTTGGAGGAGGATGAGAATGTTTTGGACATGCAGAGTTTCACATGCAGAGTTTGAGGTACCTGTGGAATATTTATATGGATATTTCCCGTAGAATACTAGAATACAGGTGCAGACCTTATCAAAAGTGAGGAAAATTTTAAAGATTATACTCAGAAATGAAAGCTGAATTTGTAGGAATGTCTGAGTTTGTCAAGGAAAGAATATAAGGTGATAACAGAAGAGGACTGGGCCCTGAATTTGGGGGAGTGTCTAAATTTCAGAGTGGGACATTGAAAAAAAGAGCCAAGAGAGGAGGCTGATTAGAAATCACCAATATATTACTCCTTTCATAAGTCATGAGATTTCCATTTTACAGCAAATAAAAATTTAGTTTATTTTTTATAAGTGAACATTTTTGATCAAGGAATATTTATTTTTATTCATATCTTGCCATGTCTCAAAAAAATTTAAGTAATAATTAAGAAATAAAATATGAATTTAAATTCATTAAAGGCTTTTAGAACAGAAGTTTAAATGGAAAAAAGATTTATTAATTTGAAAACTGTTCTTTATATGGCTTTTAAGCATTTTTTTAGTTTACCCATTTAATGCTTCTTCTCACTGGGCACTTGAGTTTGAGCATAACTTTGGTTTATGAAAAATACTTATGAACAAACACATAGGAAAAGAATACCTTTACATCCAGTTCTTCTGATTTTAGCCCAAATGAAACCAAAGCTGCATAAATCAGTGCTAGGTGACGAAGTGTCTTTTCTGTAAGATGGTACCTAAAAAGAATTATGTTTACTCATTTGATGTCTGGCTGTACTTATTAAAAATTCACTTCTTTTTCCACATTTCATAATGTTATTAGAATAACCTGGCTAAAACAACACTAGTGTGGCTGACTCAGAGTTTTTTGTCCACTCAGCACTATTTTGGAAAAAAACAGCTCCACCGCCATTCTTTAACAATAGCGTTAAGTCTAGAGGATGCTGAGAGTGGAGGTGAGGAGACAGGAGAAGTTTAATTCATCCCCTTACTGGCCGCAGGGATGGCTATATGAGTGAACCTAACCAACTAGTCTACTCCCTCCTCCTGGACAAAGTAACAGGTTCAGATATGAACACATGACCAGAGCCAGGATAATTAGATTCCTCCCCGGTCTTTTTCCTGAACTGTTAGGAAAAATACCATTTTCTTTTTCTTTCTATGGTTATTAAGCAGGTCAGATGTGAGTCTTGAGCTGTGGGTGGATATTTCTACCAACTTTACCCACTTTAAGTACTCTAAGCATCAAAAATTGAATTTATTGGCTCATATTACTAAGCAGTCTAGGAGAAGGCATTTCTGGGTCCAGAAACTCAAACAACGTCATTGAGAAAATGGCTCCCTTAATTTCTTGGCTCTTCTTTTCTCTCTTGGCTTCTTTCTCAGGCAACTATTTTGTGAAACTAGCTGATAAGAGTGGCTCGCTGTGCCTGAACAGTTTGTACAAACAATGTTGTATATTTTGTTGAACATCTGCTTTCCTTCTTGGAGTCTAGAATTTTCCTACGTGCTAGGCAGAGGGTGCCTATATGACCAGCTCTTAATAAAAGCCCTGGGCACTGAACCCCTGATGAGTTTTACTAGTATACAACATTTTATGGGTGTTGTCACAACTTGTTCCTGGGAAAATCAAGCACATTCCGTGTGATCCTACTAGGAGAAGACTCCTGGAAGCTTCCTCTGCGCTTTGCTCCATGTGCTTTCCCTTTGCTGATTTTGCTTTGTAACCTTTTACCATAATAAATCATACCCATCTACTAGTATATGCTGAGTCCTGTGAATCCTCCTGGCAAATTATTGAATCCGGGGTGGGGGCACATTTTCTGACACATTTTCTCAAACAGGAACTAATGGCATGAACTACTAGGGTAATTCAAATAATTTATTTGGTATTTTCAATTTTCCACATTTGGTCAGTTGATTAAGATACATTCTAAATGTTCCAGTCATCTGAAAATATAGAACTGAGATACCTAGAAGTCTGATAATAATTACATTTTAAAATATTATATTATTGTGAATACATGATAACTCTTCATATCCTGAATATAAAACTATCTCAGAGCATTACATAATTAATTTCCTTTCATGAAAGTCTGGGTAAAAATAAATGTGAATCTTCTCTTATTCTCCCTTGTATTTCAATTGCGCTCTAGAACTATAGGTGAATAGCACTATAAAAACAACTTAAAAAAATTTCCAAATCAGTGTTTTTTGTGTGTGTGTGAGGAAGACTAGCCCTGGGCTAACATCCATTCCCATCTTACCCTACTTTATATGGGACGCCGCCACACACGGCTTGACAAGTGGTGCGTCTGTCCGCGCCCAGGATCTGAACCTGCGAAACCCCGGGCCACCAAAATAAGAGTGCACAAACTTAACCGCTATGGCCCCAGGCTGGCCCCCCAAATCAGTTATTTATCTAGAGCGTTTCCAAGTTCTGGATAAAGCTTTATAGCCTTTATTAATCTTAAAAATGAAAGTTTTAGACTTGAATTATTATTTTTATTTTTCAGTTCTGGTAGAAGGGAAAAACTAGGTTAAATGACTTGCTAGAGGTTATTGTTAACAGAAGAAGGAATAAGAACCAGGGTATTTAGACTCTTAGATTCTAATTTGTACTTATTCCCACATGACAATAATTATATACAAAGAGCTTGATACAGTAGATACACAAAAATGGAGTCAAACTAGAAAGTCAATAAAGAATAAAAAATCACACAAGAATGTCAAATAAGATAAGACGTCTGTACCTTCTCTAATAACTAAATTTAAAAATATCTTAAAAACTTCTGTTATGAATGATGTGGTATGTTATGTGGTACTGTAGAGATAAAAAAATGAATAAAACTAGTTTGCAATTTAGTAGGAAAGATTCATTCATTCAATCAAGGAATAATTACCAAGTATCATATGAAAGCAATGTGCTCAGCACCGTTGGGCAAGTCCTCCAAAATGATAATATAAAACAAAATGTGATAAATACTAAAGATAAGGAAAAAACAGACAGCTAAGGAGTTCAAAGGATGGAAAGGTCACAACTGAATATCTGTCTGTATGCATGAGTGGGGAGTATTAAGGAAAGGTTGAATAGAAAAAGTGATATTTCAGGATAGGTCCTGAAAAATAGGCACATTTTCAAGAGGTGAAATAGTTAGAGGAAGTAGAGAATATTGTAGGAAGAGAGAAATGTATGATCAAAAGTAGAAGTGGGAAAGCAAGGAGCATGTTTGCAAGCCAATGAGCAGTCCTTTTGGTTGAAATGGAAAACAGTGAAAATTAAGTCTGAAAAATAGGTTGGGATTATATTCTGAAGACTGAATATCAGGGTGAATAGTCTGTATGTATTCAGTAGATAATGGTGAAGTCAGTGAAGGCTTTTTTATCAGAGTGAAATATCAGAGCCTGGTTTTAGGAATATTAATTGAGTGCATGAGAGATTATGGAGAGTAACATTGAAAGCCATCTGGCGGTGGGAAAACTGTTGGTGTTCTGTTATCATAGTCCACATAAAATACTGAGAATCTGAACTAAGATGTTTGTAATGTAAATGGAGGGAGGGGACAGATGGAAGAGAAAGTCCAGGGTTGAATCTATACGATTTGTTTTCCAGTCTTGGTGACTAAAAGAAAGGCAATGGTTATAAACAGCTAAAAGACAGAAAAGAGGAGATACAGTGTTGGAGGGGATAGAGAATATGATGAATTCATACTTGAACAAGTCTGAAAGCCTGTGGAATATCAGGGTGGAAATACTTAATAGAAAATTAGAGATACACGTTAGGAATTTCAAAGAGAGACTAGCTGCAGATATAAATACAATAATTATATGCAGAGACATGATGACTGAAGCTATAGGAGTGGATAAGTTTTCCAATGGATACACTAGAAGAAAGAAGAAAACTCATAACAGATATATTTGGAGACTGGAACAAGGAAGAAGAGGTAAAGACAGAAGGAGTACTTAGAGAGGTAGAAGATCAAAAACATCGAAGTGTCATGGCACTGAAGAATTTCAAGAAAGAAAGTACTGACAACAGTGTTAAATATTTGAGAGCAGTGAAAGATAAAAATATTTTTGGAGATGGTCATAAGAAAGTCACAAGTGATGAATGACCTTTGAGAGACAGAGATCAGTATGCAGGTAGGGAGAAAAGCCAGACTGCAGGGAATAAAAGGAGAAAGGGGAAGCAGTGGGTTCACAAAATTTAGACATGAGGAAAAGATGACATATAATGCTAACTTGAGCCAGCGTCTTGGAATGTATTTTTTTTTTTTTTGGTAATTTTTCAGTTAAGCACATTAATGAAAGAAAGGATAGCAAGATGCTATTTAGTTGGTATATTTAATAAGACTTGAGAGAGAAGTGATTTAAGAATGACTTATCTTTTAGCAGACAAGTCCAGAATTAAAAAGTAATAAAAAAGTGAAACACTTAGAGCGGCAATTCTTAGTGAGGTAGAGGAGGGGAGGGTGATTTCCACAGAATGTCCAGGGGAAATATATCATCTCCAAAATTCCAAGTTGTTTTCCTGTGGGGATGCCTCCACCTTGAGAATCCCTGACTGACAGCAAACTAGATGAGCAAGCGGAAAATTTGCCTAGCTACTTCTATTCAAAGAAGAGGACTGAATAACTTAAGAAATATGAATGTGACTTTAAATGAAGAAATGTTTACTTACTCTGAGTTTAATGTGTCTTTGGTATATAAAATTATCCAACAATAGCTGTACTGGAATGATAATGCCATCAGTCTCATAATAATATTGTCTGATGCCTTCTCACAATTTAATTCTTCTACATCCTACCAGAAAATAAACAAAATAAAAAGATTCACTAGGTTGAACAGTTGTTATGAAATTATTGTTACCATATTTCAAGAATCTATGATACATAAGTTATAACTTGAGAAGAAGCATGGGTGTCGGCTCCCATTTGATGGAAAAATTAAAATTACACTGGAAGTAATAGGGGAAGAGCTATAGTAGATGTACAACAGCTAATGACAGCTTCAGTAAGGAGGGCTCATGAATCTCCCCAAGTCCTACATAAGAAGAAAGCAGCCTACAGACTGCCCGTATTTGGGCAAAGTCCTTTGTAGACAGAGATCTGGCTACTCCTAAGGACAATAGAAAATATGTTTAAAAATCTGTGGGATAATCTGCACTGAATGGGTATTTAAGGAAGGTGAGAAAGCAGCAGTTAACGGACTTCTAGGAATCTCTATTTGATGGTGGAGAATCCCCTCTTTCCTTTAACACAAGCAATTTTTGATAGAGTGAATAATTCAGGAGTGTCTTACTCTAACAGTAAGTTATGTAACTATGGATTAAAACAGTTTTCCCGAGCACTATTTCTCCCCAAATAATTGTTTTTTAAGAACCTTAAATATGCAAGACACAGTATCTCTTAAGAACCCCTCTAACAGAGCTTTGTGTTTCCAGCATGTAATTCTTATATTGTAATATTTGCTCATCAAATCAGACATCTACTTTAGCATAATACGGCCATTAATTTATACTCCATACCATCAAACCTGGTTTCTGCTCCCCACTCCCACTCTATTAAATTAATTTCTCTATAATTTGTAATGCAACTAAGCAAACATATCAGGGAGACTCAGTCAAGAATTTATACATCTTAAATTCCAAACTATATGGATTTTTGAAGAGAATTTCTCTTTTTTTTTAAAACTGGCTTACTTACAGGCAATCCCTACTTACCTTAGAGGAAATCCCATATTACCACATTAACATATGGATTAATATAGTACCCTCTTTTAAGAAACATAGCGGCTAGGATTTTATTTTTGAAGTCTTCAACACTATAATTATTCTATAAATGTATTTTAAAATAGGTTAATATACAATATTAAAGATTCTATATTTGCTTTATCTGAAAGTATGTTAAAAGTTATAAGGCATCAAAGAAGCTTGGTAATAGTCATTTTTCACAGTGATGATTTTAGCACTTGTGGCCTGTTTGCAAAGTTTTGGAAGAAATCACTAATAGATTATAGGTGAGCTCTCTATAGTAAAGCTAATAATAAATTTCATGGTTATGCATATATTTTAATATATTTGATTTATATATTTTACTGTATAGTTTTACCTGCAAAATTATGGCAGTGTGTTCATCAATTGTCACCACTACATAACGCTCTGCACCTCCAAAGAGTTTCAATGACTCACTGCAGCATCTCTCCACTAGTGTGATATTATAGCTGTAAAATACAATATTTTGGGTGACATAATGAAATGGTTAAGAAAAATTCCTTAAGAAAAGCTGTACTGTCCTCCTGCATATTAAATTATTTGAAATACTGTGCTTTTTCTTTCACACATCAATTTATTCTACTTTATAAATTTGAGGAATAAAATTATGATTTATTTGGTATATATGAAAAATTAATTGAGATGTGCATTGCCTTAAATATTTTGTTAAATATTACTGTACATATTAATATTACAAATGTCTTGAACAATTTATTCTAGCTCTTTAAATAATAATTCATGAAATTAAAACTTTGTGTTATGAGACTAAAACATTCTGCATGTATCAGAATTTTCTTTTCTTTCTCCTTAAAACTGGCCTGGATTTTAACTAATTTTTGTAAGCTCATAATTTTCTGTGAATGCTCCATGGTCTTAAGATACAAAACATGGAAAATAGATCTGCATTTTAACTAAGGTCACAGCACAATTATCCTTCCTTGCTATACAGCCCAGTGTCTAACACTCTTGTGACAACTGTGCGCTATGATAAAGTGTTTTATATGATTTAAAAATGCTCAGTGTTGGTATGATCTTAGAACTAAAGGTCTAAAAACTTGAGTTCATGTGGAACATCATAGGCAGTATTTAAAGTCCTTTAAATAAGAATACTCATTCTCAATATTATCAATGACCCAAAGATGTTACCATATAATTCACAGAAAAAAAAACTTACATAAAATGTTCATATTTGCTGGTAATAAAAGAAATGCAACTAAAATATAAATGTAATAACAATGAAATTTTTTCCACAAAATTGATAAATATTACAAAAAAGATAATATTCAATAATAAGGATGTATAATATAGGGAGAGAAGTGTAAATTGACATAAAATCTCTAGAAAACTATTCTATGTGATATAATTCCAGGCTTAAATCAGATAGAAATAGTGCCACATACATAGCATAATATTTAGCCAATTATGATATATATATCTTGCTAAATTATGAAATCAATAACTTACTTGGATTCTAGCACCTGAAGTATCTCTGGAGTATTAAGAAGTCCTTCAGATGCAAAAAACACATATGGAATCTGAATTTCCAAAAGAAAACCACCAAATCTATCCAGCAAGGTGCTACCTAAATAAGAGAAAATTTACAAGTATTTCTCTTTTTTCTCATCTCCCAGCTCTTTCTGTGAGAAACATGAGAAAACATGAGAAAAATAGGTGTATGTTCACGGAGTAGTATAAAATAATACATATTTATTGTAAAAAATGAGAAATCAGAATAAAGAAAGGTCTGAAGAATAAAATAAAAGCTCTATTATCCTCCTACCTAGAAATAAAATAGAATTAACAGAATTTACTAAAACTACTATATGCTAAAAAAAAAGTTTAGTACTTACTTCCAGACTTTTTTCTATATATTTGCTTGCCTATACTCACATACGTATACTCACTTGAAAAAAAAAGAAAACAAAAAAAATAGGATCATACTCTATCCAAATGTTAAAGTCTGCTTTATTCACTTAAGTACATATTGGACATTTGCTATGTACATATACACTGATTTACATCAAAATTGAAAATTATGCATAATAATCCATAGGGAATGATATCTCAATAGATAAATGGACAAAGGACACAAATAGGCAATTTACAAAAGAATGACTATACAAGATCAATTCACATATGAAAAGATATGGATAATCAGACATGCAAATTAGCATAACTTTAAAATATTTTCTGCCTATAATTCTATCACAGATTTAAAAGATTACTAATACCTATTTAAAGTAAAGATATGGGGGAAAGGATCCTCTCACACTTTCTGAAATAAATATAAATTGGGATAGTGTTTCTGGGAGGATATTTGAAATACATAAATGTGTGTATACCTTTGACCCAGCAATTTATTTTACTTCTTGGAATTTTTACTTCTTAGAACAAGTATATACAGATATATGAAATATATAAACTACTACAAATCTTGTAGTATAATAGTGGAAAACTGAAACATTGCAAATGGCCCACAATAAGGAATTAATTGAATAAATTAAGTTCATCTTGAGAGAATGGAAGAAGCCTCTAAATATAAACTAGAATGCTTATCTTTTAACCCTTTCCTGGGCCCATGTTTCAATTATTTAATCATTTTAATACTTAACTCTACATATCAAGGATTCCAAAATAACCATTATGGTGATTGTATTTTTAGAGATCTCTCAGAGTTCAGACTTCCCATGCATTCTTGAGGTGGATAGGAAGTACTGATAGAGAGATGCACTGGGACTAAAAATTTTGAATTTAATGGATCTGAGAATTCACAACCCTAGTCATGTGAAGTGTTAATTGAGAAATATAAAGAAACCAAATGATATACAAAGTGGTTTTAGTCTTTTTCTAAGTATTCGTGGATAATTTTTTGCTGCATATTAAAAGTTTTCTGAATATCTGAATAAGTCAATATGCTATTACATGTTTTCCCCTAAAATTCAATAAAAAATACTGTTACATAAAAGTATCAGATTAAGATCAGGTATAATTGTAATAAAACTGTGCTATTATAAGAAAGATTTAGAAGTTAAAGGGATGAAGATAAATATAATCAGTAGAGCTTACTTTACAAAGGAGGAATATGAAATAAGAAGATAGTTAAAGGACTTGCTCAAGGTCACACAAAGAGTGGTGAGGTTAAAGCTTGAACTCAAGTCTTCTAATGCCATAGCTTATTCTCTTTCACAGGTCAGAAACAGAAAATTTTCATTTTAATGGAGAAAAGAAAAGATTTTAGTTTATAACCTTACTCTTTAAAACTGTGTCTGGAAGAATCACTTTAAAGGCCATGTAAGGAATATTCAGTTTTTCGCAGTGTTTGGTCCAACAAGAGTTTTCTACATAATTGTATTCCACCACAAATGAGAAATTACTCCAGGGGAAATCTGCTCCAATATATTGATTATGTACAACTACACAGGAACTTGTACTGAAGACAAAAGAAAGCCAAGAAAATGGAATTATGCTTGTGTCATTATTTACTTGGAATGTTAAAAGATGACTGTTTTTGGCGATTTTATTCTTCTCTAATCCATGCCTACTTACCTTGGAAAGGCACTGGTGTATTGTCTGTTGATTTGTTCTCCAATTATACTAATCTCTTTTTATCTTTCTTTTTGTTGGTCATACTGGTTTTTCTTTTTTTGAGGGAGATTGTCCCTGCGCTAACATCTGTTGCCAATCTTCCTCTTTTTGTTTTCTTTTTTCTTCCTAAAGCCCCAGTACATAGTTGTGTATCATAGTTGTAGAGTTGTAGCTTGTCTATATGGGATGTGACCTCAGCATGGCTTGATGAGTGGTGAGTAGGTCCGCCCCCAGGATCCAAACGGGCAAACCCCGGGCTGCTGAAGAAGAACGTGCGAACTTAACTGCTATGCCACTGGGCTGGCCCCCGTCATACTTTTCTTTAAAACAAGGATATAAAAACTGTGGACTAGGGGCTGGCCTGGTGGTGTAGTGGTTAAGTTCACATGCTCTGCTTTGGTGGCCTAGGGTTCGCAGGTTTGGATCCCGAGCATGGACCTATGTACTGCTTATCAAGCCATGTTGTAGCAGGCGTCCCACGTATAAAATAGGGGAAGATGGGCACAGCTCAGGGCCAATCTTCCTCAGCAAAAAAAGTCCTCCCAAAACTGTGGTCTATTCACATCCTCAAATGCAAGGGACCCTAATTTTATTACCTGAGTCCTATTAATAACAGACAAATCAACATGAGAAATAAATCTCATTTTCCTACAGATGTGAGATTTTAATCTTTGGGAATCTATATAATAGAATATTATCTGACAACTGTGAAATTTTTTTTTCTCAATGGGTTTCATAAGTGATTTAACAACAACAAAAAGATGGACACTTAAATATCATAAATTTATATTTCCCATCTTCAAATTTCATCTAACATAGCACTTACTGGAATTAAAATTCTCTACTGCTGCTTTCTATCTAAAGCAATCTAGATAGATAAAAGTTAAAAGGTTTTATGTCTAGGTTTTACGGGCTTCTATTTGATTTACATCTTCTCTTTCTATTATTTGGATCCCAATATTAGAAATAAATAATTTCTATATAAAATAAGGCAAAATAAAAACATTTTTAGACAAATCAACACTAAAATTATTATTAGCAGGCTCTCACTGAAAGGATTTCTAAAGGATGTACTTTAGGAAGAAGGAGAACCCGAAAGAAAGGAAGGAGATATCAGAAAGAATGCTGACCAAAAAAACTGATAAAAACAAGGGTAAGTCTAAATAGATACTTCTTGTACCAATGATAACAATAACAATGATAATTTGGGGATATTAAAACGATTGAACTAAAATTCTGGAGAATAATAGTATATAATACACAAGGCAATGAATTGCGTTAAAGTGTTCTATGTAAAGCATTTTTCAGGAAAAGAGTAGAGACATTGATCAACTTCAGATTTTATTAAACCTTTTTAAAAGTTAAATTCTAGGAGAGATTTTGCTTTTCCTAGGGAACAGGTATGTTTTCTCCCCATAGATGAAGAAATACATTTACCCATTTAAAACACCTTCAGATTCCAGAAAATCTTTTCTTTTGTTTGAATGTAAGACAGTCAATGTTAAACCTGTTGGAAAAAAATAGGACAAAAAAGTTTTTTTCAGTATTTTGGTCATATATATTTTTTAGGTATGTCATATATTTCACTACCATAAAAGTGAATTAAAGATCTGTGAACAAGGAAATAACTTAAAATACAATTTGCTGCAGTATTTCTCTAAGTCTATGGTATCAGAAAAAGGCAATATTTCTGGTGTGTGTGTATGTTGTGTGTGTACAAGCATGGAAATTCTGAATTTATTATGTAAAATAATAAAACGGATCAAAACCTTAATTTTAAAGTAACCAAATTAAACACTCACCAACTGTGCAGTTAATTTTATTTTGCTAAAAAAATCATCATAGATTTTACCTTTTTCTCTAGCCAAAAATTTAGCTACTAAATAGCGAGACACTGCATTTCAGCATGGTAGGAATGCTTTTTTTCCCCTTTCTATTGGCTGTATAAGAAGCAGAAGACTTATTGGGTACCACCTGTTCCTTAGATTCACTCCTGCTTCTTAAATATAATTTAAATTTCTTACATTATTAGTTTTTTAACAAAATATAACATATTTGAAAAATTTCTGTACCCGCAATACAGTTTACTTTTGGTAGACATAACTGATTTAAGAATAGCTAATTCTAGTTAAAATAAATTCTACACCCTATTAGTGTACTCTTGTCAATTGTAAAGTTCACAAAGGCATGATGTATTAATGTCAGAGTAATGGTTAACAATAATTTTACGTTTACTTGACTTGATATGATGATAGATTTGGTAGCAATAAGAAGGGAGCGAGTATTACTTCTCTATTATAATTTATGAGGTTATTCAAATTATTTAAAACCCAATCTCCTTAAATGTTCCCTATTAGCTATGATCGCAAGGCAGATTACTTGCTGAGTGCATAACTAGGATCTTGCAAACACACAGAAAAATGGAACCACGTTTTTACTTTCTAACTCTAGATAGAAAAAAAGGCCCAGCTCCTAGATACAGAGGATAGTTACCAGTCAAAAAGAACACTTTTCACTTTATAGTCAATATTTTTGCATCAGTAGACCTTGCTAAAATAAAAATAGTTTAAGAGTAGTGATAATATAATCCCAAATGCCAAAAGGAATATGGATGTTCAGCATGAAGCCTAGATAAGAATTGACATATACAGTAATAATTTGTCGATATATCTTAAGCAACATCAAAGGAAAAGGTGCCCCATTAAGTAAGTTTAAGTATTCTTCTCTGTGGGGCAGGAATATTTCCTTAGTTTCTTCACAAAAATACTCCTTCAGTTACCCAAATCCCCTTGTTTTATAATGCTAAAATTGCTCAGCACTTTTTTAATTTTGAAAAATGTTTCCAGTTACCCTGATTCCAGACAACTGTGGCAGGTTCAGCCCCACATTGTTAACTATTCTCTAACATTTTGGTACTAGTAAGGATCTTGTGAATTTGGTGCATATGAACTCATCTTCCTGGGTTTGGAAAACTGAATGAAATAATAAGATCCAAGTTTGCAAATCTGGACTTTAGACACACGATAATGTCATCATGAAATAGCACCTTATAAGGCTCTGCTTCAAAAAGCTTTCCATTCTCACATTACTATAATTTAAAATGTTAGTTAACTTTACTAACTGCACTGATATTTTCTGCAATATTTG
This sequence comes from Tapirus indicus, assembly GCA_031878705.1. NCBI lineage: Eukaryota > Metazoa > Chordata > Mammalia > Perissodactyla > Tapiridae > Tapirus > Tapirus indicus. The sequence goes on from CM062929.1 coordinate 15,988,134, forward strand.
TATATATTTCAGTTCAATCTTTTTCACTAGTTTCAGTCTATATTAGGTATAGAGGAAAGCATTCATTGGCTCATTCATTTATTCAATAAACTTTTAGTAAGTGCCTTCTACGTTCCAGGTGTTTTTGTGGGTGCTAGGAATACAAATTAGGCATGGTCATTCTCCAGAAGCTGACATTTTAGTGAGGAAAACAGACAAGAGAATCAGTTATACCCCAGGGTAGTGAGTAGTGCCTTAGAAATATGCACATAATACCCTAAAAGCATAGAGGAAAAGCATTTAAATCAAGGCTTCCTGAACAAATGGTTTAGCTAATTTTCAAAAGGAGTGTAGGAGTTAGCTTTCTAAGGGAGAAGAGCACTTTTTTTTTTGAGGAAGATTGGCCCTGTGCTAACATCTGTTGCCAATCTCCCTCTTTTTCTTTTTTTGTTCCCCAAAGCCCCAGTACACAGTTGTATATCACAGTTGTAGAGTTGTAGCTCTTCTATGTGGGATGCCGCCACAGCATGGCTTGATGAGCGGTGAATAGGTCTGCACCCAGGATCCAAACTAGTGAACCCTGGGCCGCCGAAGCAAAATGTGCGAACAACTATTGTGCCACCCGGCCAGCCCAAGAAGAGCATTTTGATAGCAGGAACAGGAGGTATAAAGGCATGGAGATAGGAAACAGCATGATACATAATTTGTTAGGGTTAGAGCAAAGAAATACGTTGGGAGATGGCAAAAGATGCAATTTATAAAGAGAAGAGAAATAGTAACCAAAAGGTGACATAGGTTGAAGGTTGTATTTTATTTTATTTTTAAGACTGGAGGGCTTAAACATTAAGGGAAAAAGTCATTAGAGAGGAAGGTTGGTTCACCTCCTCTATAGAGAGAAGAGGAAATGATAAAATAATAGAAGAAATGAAGGTAAGTTTGTAGACGGTAGGGATGGAAACTGAGGAGGATTCTTACCTGATTAATAGATATTAGAAGGCATAATTCCCTTCTAAAAATGAGGGGATGAGTGGCATGGTAAAGGTTTGTCATATAACCATTAGGAGGATAGGAATGGGAACTAAGAATATAGATAGATTGTTAAGAGGTTTTAAGAACCCATATAAGTTCAGGGAACATGATTTTGTAGTACCAGCAATCTATATGATTTTCTCCAATAATGCTCAGCAGCTTAGGTGTAGGAATAGAGAAGTTAAATGTCTTGAATGATTCAGAGTTGGGGATTAAATGAAAGGTACAATAGAAGGGCAATACTGATTAAAGTAATGGTCACATCACTGAGCCTGGAAAGAGAAAAATAAGAGACAAAAAAGGAGTTGACAGATTGTAGATCTCTAAGATGCTGAAGATCATGAAAGAGCTAGAGGTAGCTGCAGACAGAGAGCAATGTATCACCAGCATTTAAAGTTCAGAGGTAGGACAGTTCTGCGTTATCACAAGGTGGATGGCATAGCCAAGGAGTGAACTGAAGATCAGTATCACTTTTGTTGTGGAGGCCAAAGAAACTATGAGGTCAGAGTGTTTAATGAATCATTCACATTAAAGACACCTAGGATAATGGCAGGACGAGGAATGAAGAGAATACCAAGAGCCAGGTGCACAACTGTCCATGGATGATGGGGAATGTTCGGGTAGTTACTAGATGACGACAATAGGAGTGGTAGAGAATGGTGTGGCAACATGGCACAGACTCAAAGGATGGAGGAAAAATGGTTTGGAAAGGATAATGGAAAGCAAGAAATGGCCTTTTCATCTCTATGAGGTATACAGAGAGAATTACAGCTTCCATATGAGAGGAATATAGGGGAAGCAGTATTATGCGGGGAAAGTTAGGTTTCAGTTAAAACAAGGAGGTGAAGGAAGAGAATTTACATATAAGCAATGGGTTCCACAGCACAAGGTGGAAAAGGTTGGCAGAAGCGGCAGTAGTGGGTAGAAGAGTTGAAGAATGACACTAAAACAAGCGAGTCCTAGGTTCAAATCCTGATTCCCTCACTTACTACCTGTGAGATTTGGCTTGCTACATCATCTTTATGAACTTTAGTTTCTTTATTTGTAAAACTGAGCTAGTAATAAAATCTATTCATACAGCTGTTGTAAGTAGCTAGTACTATTTAGCAGCTAGTAGGCAAACAACAAAAGATGTCAATTAATAATATAATAATAATTAATTATAATAATAACATACACATAAGTACATTATAGTATGTTTATATTACGGACTTATAGTCCAGATTGATTTAAAAACTAGTTAGACCCCACTGAGTTGTATACTTTTACGGGTGAATTTTATGGTATGTTAATTATATCTTAATTTTAAAACTTGGTTAGATCAATACATTTTTATATGTTCAAGCACTTATTATCAAATGAAGCATAACTTAAAATTCCCTACCTTCCATTTTGTTAAGGATTTTAATGAGAGAATGTTTTTCACCATCTGCGTCCATTCTTATTATAATCAGCACCTGACCAAAAATAAGAATTTCATATATATGTATGTCTGATTATTCTTTTTCATAGTTTTGCTACAGCGACAAAATAATAAACTTAATTGGTTACATGAAACTAATGACAATAAGATTGCAAAGTCAATATTCGTGTTATAAAAGATGTCAATGCTTAAACACAAAGGAATAAATTCTGGTAAGATGGAATGTCACTGAGGAAAACATTTTGGGGTAGGGCATTCTTAGCATTTCTCAAGTATTCCCACGTAGGTGACTCTCTCTATACATAAGTTGTCTCCATCTGTATTGTTAGTGTTCAATTCAACCCAGATAAGTTAGAATTTGTTGGAGAAGATGAAGGATTTGCTGGTATACTTTCCTGCTTAACATTACAGGGTTTTTTTGGCGGGGGGCGGGGGTGATGGGAACAACAAACCAGTTTCAATTTTAAATTTCTTATGGATTGATTTAATTAGTTTAATGACTTAAGCAAGTTACTCAAGTAACCATAAAGTTGGGAATAAAGACATAGTGGGGACGGCGAGGAAAAAAGAAAAAAAAAGGCCAAATTTGTATTCAGACTTAGTGTAAACCATTTGAAATGCTTTTCCTCTCAATAATATTTTAAAAAGTATTTTCTCTTAAATCTTCATTAATGCAACCTTCATATGCTTGAGGTAGAGTGGGCAAAAATTTCCAATATAATCCAAGACATAAACTAAGTGATTTTTTTGTAGAATCATATAAGATGAAATTCTAGCTCAATATCTAAATATAAATTCTTGTAGTTCTATTGTTGAGTATATGTTCACAGACGTACAAGTATTGGACAAAATTTTTGAGAATTGGAGGGTCAATCCGTAAAAAGCTGTGTATAACAAAAATTAAAGTATTTTAAAATTCAAGACATATGAATAAGAATACAAACCATCCTTTCTTTGGGTCTGATTCTGCTCTGTTAACTTAGTTAAGGAGAAAACTGTCAAGAGGCAAATAGTATAGACTATTTCATAATTTCAAGTTAAATGCAAAAATTTATCTTACATCCAATTCTTATTCAAACTGATTACTTTTATCTGCTTTATTACAATACTTAACTTTAATTTGCTGTTCACTTTGTATCCAATTTAGTATCTGACATTGCAATTCTTGTATCTTGTAGCTGGTTTCAGGATTTTTTTCCCTAATAAACTGTATAATCGCCAGCTGTCTCCAAATGTCATCCAAACAAGAGCCTAAAATGCTTTTGTAGATGTCTTTTGCATTTGACAAATATCCTGTTAAAAACAAAAGTAGAACAAAAAAACATTTCTTTTTGTTCTTTGAGAAACTCCATGGTAAAAACCTGAAAGGAAATAAGTCATAACAAAGACAGTTAAAATTTCATTTAATCCTTTTCTGATTTTGATCAAAGGTAGTGACTAATGAAAACCTTGAAACTGAGTGAAGCTGAAAAATATATACCAAATGTCTCTTTTTGAGCTACATAACACTAATATACCTGGATATACTCTACATATTCTCTGAATATATCCCATCCTTTCCTGCCTTCTGGCTTGTTGAAGCTATTGCCTTCTTCCTAAACCCCAGGATCTATACTTACTTCCAAGTTTTGTGGAAATACCACTTCACTGGAATTTTCTTGGTATTTTATCCATACAGCTTTTGTACTTGATTTATGGTTATTTATGTATGTGACTTAACAACCTCATTAGTCTATAAGCTCTTGAGATATAACCCATTATATTTATGCATAATTAATTTGTATAGCTGCTAAAACAGAAGTGCCTAAATTCAGACTCAGTAAACAAAGTTCTCATTAAGAATCCTAAGATCCATCCTTGAAGGTTCCTATTCAGTAAATCTAGATTGTGTCCCAGGGATTTCTAAGTCTAAAAAGCTCTCCAGATGATACTGCTGCACAGTGAGTTTTGCGAATTATTGCAGTAGAGCACCTGGCATAGGAATTTATGTAGATCAGGTGTTTAATGAGTATGTGGACAATAAATGAAATAAATATTAAAAATTTAATGTTTATGTTCATATTTTTATATTTATGTGCATATTAATCCTAATTTTATTATTAGTACTGCTAGACTGTGGGTAATTTAGAGATTGACTCATGTTCTTTCTGCCTCCTAATCTCCAAACCTCCCACTGATTTTCCGTATCGCTGTTGGATTTAATCTTCCAGAAGAGAAACCTAATCCAGTAGCATCCCTGTTTCGGTGGCTCCCTACCATCTACAGAATAAGGTCTAAACTTGTTTGTGTAGCTTAAAAGGCTCTTCATGGTTTGGCTCTTTCTTATTTTTTAAGGCTTAGCTCTTACTGCTTTCCACCTTGTACTCTTCAATTTAGCCATATGGAACTGTTTGCAGCATGCCCACTGGGTCATTCTTCTGGGCTCTTAATTCTGCCTATGATACTCTTTCCATACTTTACTTACTTGGCAAATGCCTACTTATTTGTTTAAAAATATTCAGCTTAAGGGTAATAGTCTCTATCCTTTGCGCCATTACTACTTATCTCTACTATAGTACCCACTACACAATACGGAATTTATTTCTGGGCTAAAGCCCAGAAGTGAAACTCTATACTTTTAAACTTGAAACTCATTACCTTGCTAGCTTGGGAGAGGTAGCAAACTGGAAGCTGGGGAAAAATACAGAATTCTGGAAGGGAGCAGGGCAGGCAGCCAGACCCCCATGGACTTTTCTTCCTCTGCCACTATACAGAGAGAAAGAGAGGGGGACAACCTAACTTGCTTTTTGATTTACAGAGGTTTAGAGGAGTGAAAAGCCCTCTACTAAAAATGTCCAAGGCAGCTAGGTTATTCATTACAGCTTGGTACCTAGGGCTAAAGAAGTTAGTTTTTCAACAAGGATTTTACTTTTATAGTATTCCTCAAGGTGGCTAAACAGTAATGCCAAAATATGATTTAATAAATGCATTTCTTTGAGGAGCAAAAACAATTCATTCCAAGTATATAACTCTCAATGGTCTCACTTAATCCTAGGGTAAATTGTAGAGTACTTAGAGGTGAATATAAGCAATCCTCTATAAATATTGTTTCTCTAATTCAGGATTTGGATAAGTATTGAGCAGCAATGAGTCACAACTGTATTCTCTCTAGAGCACTGGGAGCTCAGATATTTTTGATTCTGATATTCTGCCTTATTATCATGCTTTAATAGTCAGCCCAGCTGTTGGTAGGACTGACAATATTTTATGGAAGCTGAAAAGTATAATGAAGATAGGTGACTAAATAGCTTTCTGTACCCTTATACTAGTTCTAGATACTGCAAACTAGGACTATAGCCCCCAATCCTCCTTTGTCTTGGGATGGAGATAAGACAACTTGATCCAGCATCAATGCCCAAGTGGTTTAATTGGAGAACAAAGGAAAAGTACCATGCTAGGTTTTCTAAAGTTAGTTGTAACTTAGTTATAATACATGGCCAGACAATACTTGGCTAAGTATAACTCCCAGTGCAGAAGAGGGAGTTCAATTGTGACTCACTGCTGCTCAATACTTACCAAAACCTTGGATTAGAGAAATAATATTTGTCTGGGTCATACACATGAGAAAACATATGGGTCATAGATCAGAGAAAAATTATTTTCACTTTATATTTTAAATAGGTTCTAAAAACTCTAATATATAAACTGTAATCCTATAAGCATACCATTACTAAATAAGTCTAAGTAATCTTGCAATAAGGGGCTTAAAGCAGTAATGTAGAAAGACAGATATTTTAATGATTTTTGATAGTTGAGAAAAAATTTCCAAAATCTTAAAAATTTCCAATACATTCAAAATAGTTTGATTTTTATTACTCAAGTAATTCATATTCTAATTTACACACACAACTAAAAAATAGCAAAAGATCTTACTATGTGCTAATAGTTTAGTTATATTTCATCTAACAAAGATTCAAAGCCATAAACATTCAATGCAGACCTAATATGTATATGGCAAAATGTCAAATCTTACATTAAAAAGTAATGAGTGATAATGATTACATAATCAAATCTGGTAAAGGCCATTATGATTCTGTAATTGAGGCCTATATTAGAGAATCCTAAACCTATTTTTCTAGGTGATGATAGTTATTAAAGATAATTTCTTTTAATGAATTTAAGCAGAATAAAATATTTATTCCATTATAATTATGTCAAAATGTACATAATGTTCAATGTGGAAGTAAAATAAGCTACATAATTTCTTATAAGGTGCATCTTTTTCAGAAAAGTAAAAGTTATTTCAGATGAAATACTTCAATAGTATGAAAAAGGGAAGTACAAATTTTCCCCACCAACCTAATGCTGTGTCCAAGCTACATGTTAAAAGGACATCTCTAACTGTTACCAGAAGGTGTAAGAGAGCGGCATGCTTGAACGTCATTTCTCTTTCATCATTTGTACCTAAATAAGTAAAAACATATTTAAAAACATAGGATATACATTAGAATTTTAGAATATGTATCAGAATTCTTAACAATGATAGTTAATGTTTATTATTGAGCACTTACTATGTGCCAGGCTGTATATAAGTTGGTTATTTCATTGAATCTATGACAACAATCCTATCAGGCAAGTTTATGATGATTCTCATTTTGTGGATGAGGAGATAGTCTTAATGAGGTTAAGTAACTGTCCAAGATCAATTTGTGAATAAATGGCGGAGCTGGCATTCAAACCCAGACAGCTAACCTGAGAGGTCAAGATCTTGTTGCTTCCAAAGAATATTCAATTATTTCTACTCTTGGTGGGGAAAAAAGGTCAATGATTTCCAGTCATGAAGCAAGAAGAAAATCAAACTCATAACTTGCCAACTGGTTAAGATAAGGATGGAGGATCACAGCATTAAAGTAATACTTTGAAATTGAGGTGGACACCTAGGAATATGTGTCCAGAGATATGACTCAAACAAGAGATGTATTCATAGGGATAGGCCAATTGTCTAATTAATGTGTTCCATGTAGTTCTAGAGCTTTTTGAAGATGATAGACTGGATCTCACTGCATGTAAAAGTGAGACCAAGAAGACAGAATTCTAGGCCCACTGCCTCAATTTAACCAGAAAAGCTCTGGTTTTCTGTGTTTTACATATTAGGATCCCATGAAATATTTATTTGAACAGAGTTCAGCAAAAAGTTTGAAATCACTGATCTAATCAATGAAGATCAAGGCAGATATGTCGTGGTCATTGGGAGGCAACAGGAGAACAAATTATGGGTAGTATATCCAGTCCCTGGAAGGACTTGTGGGAACAAGTCAATCATGACCTGGAAGGGATGAGAATAGGGCAGAGAAATCAGATTTGGGATCATTTTTCTTCCACCTTTAGGAGGTACTTTAACATTTCCTGGAGTGCAGGTGTGCAGCCTATGAATTCTTTCAGCTTTCATATGTCTGAAACATCTTTATTTCATTTTTGTTTTTGTAGCACATTTTTGCCTAGCATAGAAAACTAGGTTGATGGTTTTTCCCTTTCAGTAATTTAAAGATGTTGCTCATTGTCTTTTCACTTGCATTATTTCTGACAAGAAATCTGATGTCATCCTTATCTTTGTTTCCCGTATGCAGCATATTTCTTTCCCCTCTGGCTACTCCTACAATTTTCTTTTTGTTATTGGTTTTGAGCAACTTGATTATGATATGCCTTAGTGTAGCTTTCTCATGCTTCTTGCGCTTGGGGTTCATTGAATTTCCTGGATCTGTGGATTTGTAGTTTTCACTAAGTTTGGAAAGCTTTCAGTCATTTCTCCAAATATTTTTTCTGTTTACCTGCTTTTTGCCTTTCCTTTGAGAACTAATTACTAGTATGTTAGGCTACTTAAAGTTGTTTCACATCCCACTGATGCTTTTTTTTTTCTTTCTTTTTAAAATTCTTTTAAAATTTGGGTAGTTTCTGTTGCTATGCCTTCAAGTTAACTAATGTTTTCTTCTGCAATATTTAATCTGCCACTAACCCGATCCAGTTCATTTTTCATTTCATACATTGTAGCTTAATCTCTAGAAGTTTGGTTTGGGTCTTTTTTATGTCTCTAATTTACTGAACATATGGAATACAGTTATAATAAGTTTCAGTGTCCTTCTCTGATAATGCTAACATTTTTGTAAGTTCTGAGTTTGTTTTGATTGACAACTCTCATTATGGGTTGTGTTTTCCTGCCTCTTTTCATGCCCGATAATCTTTGATTGGATGCCAGACATTATGAATTTTACCCTGTTGGGTGCTAGATACTTTTGTATTCATATAAATCCTCTTGAGCTTTATTCTGGGATGCAGTTAAGTTCCTTGGAAACAGTTTGATCCTTTGGGTCTTGCTTTTATGATTTGTTAGGCAGGTCCAGAGCAGTGCCAAGTCTAGTGATAATTATTTCCCACTACAGAGGCAAGACATTCCTAAGTACTTTACTCAGCCCTATGAATGATGTGTTTTTCTAGTCTAGCTGGAGGGAACAGGCATTATTCCCTGCCCCATGTGAAGGAGGGTACTATTCCCTCTAATCCTTTCAGATGGTTTGTTTCCTCAACCTCAGGTCGTTTCCTCACATATACTCTTCATTCAGTACTCTGCTGAATACTTGAGGGAGACAGACTCTCTGCAGATCTCCAGGATTCTCTGTATGAAGCTCTCTGCTCTCTAATATTCTATCCTTTGAACTCTAGCTGCCTTGGTCTCTCCAGACTCTTAGTTCTGTTTCCTTAACCCAGATTGTCCACAAAGCTCTGCCTCAGGTACCTCTTCCTGTGCCATGGCCAGCCAACTCTTTCAAGGCAGTAAGCTTGAGCAATGGTTGGGCTCACCTCACTTGTTTTCCATCTTTCAGGAATCACTGTCCTTCACTGCTTGACATCTAGGGTCTTAAAAACTGGTTTCATGTATTTTGTCTATTTTTTTTTCTTTTAGTTATTTCTGGCAGGAGGTTAAATCCAATCCCTATTACTCTATCTTGACTGGAAGCAAAAATCCAGGATTGACTTTAACTAATCTATATTTTGACCTCTCCCTTTTTTTGGGAGAGAACTACGTGGTTCAAATGCTAACAATAATAGGATTAATTTGGTTCCTGCTATAGGAATCCATCAAGTAATACATGTCAATCAGAAGCTTCACTGACAAGCAATGCCAGATAATATTTCTTACCTTTTTCTCCTTACTTAGCTGATCCTCCAGTATAGGTTTGTGGGTGCTACATGCTGAATTACAGTTATGCCTTCATCCATGACTAATTTCTGCATCTTCTTTATTCAATTTTTAACAATTTGATACAATAACCCATAAATTTATATTCTTTTAAATACTGTGACTTTTATTTGCACTCACCTTGGCAAATAGCATCGCTTATTACTTTTTCTTGCTCCTTTAAGAGGAACCTTGTTTGGTCAAATATAACGGTGGCAAATTCCCAATTAGCAACAGGGAGAGTACATATGCATACAAGTTTTTTTAAGATAGGAGTAGCTGCTGCTTCTAGGAGACAGTATGCTTGGCACTGGCTATCTGCAAAAATAAAAGCATTCAAGGTAGTGTTTTTATAAGGATGGTATGCTGTTTTTGACAAACCAATTAAACATGTTACTTCCTGGAAACCTGAACTCTATCTAAATTCTTTGTGAGTTAAAAATCATAAGATTGTATAGAGGCTTATTTTAGGATATTTATTCTAAATAAACTAGTAAAAACAACCCCCCCATAGAATTAGCATAATTTTCTGGCTATCTTATTCATTAGAAAGGATTTATTCAGTAACTAATTCTACATGGCAACTATGAAGAGTCATATAAAGAAAATCACATAATTTTTTTTCTTTTCCCTCAACTATTAGCTTACAACCTTAAGCCAAACAAATTTATAACAATAACAAATTATTTCTAGTTTTCACTAGAATATCAACATTTAAGGATTTGCGTACTCATCTAAAGGTCATAAATAAAATCAAACCAAAAGGATGAAGAGATATTCAAGAAGGAATGTCATATTTCCTTATTGATTTTAGTAATGAGCATGATGTTCTTAAGCAGGCTGTTCTTTAGGAGTCAAAGAATATTCTTCTTTATAGCAGAACAAAAAAATTTAATCAGTATAAGAATCAATAATAACTTATTTACATCACCCTGATAATGGGTAAGAGAACAGAGAGAGCAACCATTAGCAGTTCATTTTCCAGACTGGGCACAAGAATCCGAGTTGTTTGCTCTTCTCTGATGAACATGGGGAAGCAGCAGTTTAAATGAAAGAAGAAATAACACTTAGTGGACTGGAATAGGGCAATGGGGAGGGGCAGAGGCAGTGAATAGAGCATTACAGGATTGGAAATAACTTGAAAGTGGAAGTGGAATGAAGAAGTATCTGAAACAAGTGAAGAAAATTATGTGGAAAATGAGGTATGTCCTAGACACCCAGGAAAGGGCTTTCAAATGTACTTAATTTGAATGTATTTTAAAAGCATATAGCATACCTGATGCTTGAATTTCAATGACGTTATCTGCTCTCCTTTCCTGATTTATGTTCTCTAGGGTTTTATTAGTACAAACAATAGGACTTCCTTCTTGAAGAGTCAAAGAACATTCTTCTTTATCTTGAAGTTCTAATAAAAAATATTAATTTGCATTGTTCAAGGAAACTTAATGTTGCTTAACTTAAAATGCTTTCTTGCAATATGATCACGATTGTTAAAGTTCTTTGAAACACATCAGTATTAAATTGAATGACTCTTCAGGTCAATGGACTGAACACTGTGCTGGGTAGGAAGCTGAATGGTAATAACAGAAAGAACTTTGGCATCAGATCAGTGTTTCAATCTCAGTTCTGACACTAGGCTCAGCTTCCTCATATGTAAAATATGGATAAATGTACCTACTTTGAATATTGTTATAAGGATTAAACACCAAGTACGGTTCTCAACACCTAAAAGGCATGTACTGTTTTACTTCATTTCTCTGTGATTTTCTACATACCTTTCCTTCTGCTACTAATTCTCTCCTATGCCCCAAGCCCTCCCTGTCTCCATCTTTTCTTAATTAGGTCATAATTTTGCTCATTTTACGCAGATGTTATGCTCTGAATTATGGTGCAAATATTGGTTAAAAAAGATCTGTTACACATAGAATTGTCACCTAGCAAGGTAAATTATAAGGTGGTCAAACTATTACATAAAAAGAAATTTTATGGTGAAAATATATAAAGGATCACAAAATTCTGAGATCTTTAAATACTATTCTGCATTTTCACTGAATTTTTCATTGCGAAAAATGCACTGATTGACAAAGTAATATAACTTTAAATAGACCTATAAAAGGCTGTCATATCATGCTGTCCACAAGGAACAGGAATTCTCCTCTGCTTCTCCATGTCATGGATCTTTCCTAAGCAGCCCCCCACCATGGGGAATCCTGTCCCAGTCCAGTGTAGTTTGGGACTGGGTAGGTAACTCTGCCCTGCTCTGGTGTTTGGTTAGTAAGCCCATTTGCCTCTCAAACTAACCTCCTTTCTCTTTAGCCTTTATTAGTAATAGAGGTGATATTTTGATGTATATTCTACTTCTTGTCTTATTTTACAGTTGATTCCAGAGCTAGATCTTGTGTACATTAATAGTACATAGGACACTAAGACCTAAATATGCTCTAACTCCCACACATAAATATTTCTATACTTATTTCTTCTGGGTAACCTATGTCAAACATATTCTAGAATACCTACTTTTTTTTTTATGGGAAGTGAAATGATATGACACTTTACACTACCTTTGATATGGTTATAAACTGTGAATGTAAACAGTTACAACTCAAACAGAAATTCTTTAGTAAAGTTAAAAAGAGTAATAAGCAATCAAATGGGCAAAATGTTCTTAAGTACACACTAAAATATAAGTTAAAATACTGAGATAGAACTGTCAGCTAAAAGAGAAAAAAGAGTGGCAGAATGATCAGGAAAAGTTAGAAATACTATGAATCTGTATGGCCAAGTGGTAGAAAACAAGTTTTACAAATACTGACTTATCTTAAAAGTTCAAATGCACTTTTAAATTTTTTGGAAAATACATATCTACATTTATATCTATATCTATACATCTATAGTTATCTCCATACATAATAAGTATCACGAATCAATAACATTTTCTTTGGCTTTGAAAAGTAATATATTCTATTTGGAAGAGCTTTATTGTTTTACCTTCTATAATAAATTATACATTGAGTCATTTAAGCTGTCATACCTATGCCAAAAAATTACTAAATTACCCACCATTTTTTTCATCACTGTCTGTGATTTCAGTCTTTGAGGTGCAAGTCTTATATTTATTTCGCAGCATAATAAAGTCGCTCAAAAGGTCCAAATCATTCTCCTGTTTTTTACCATGTTTAAAAGATGCTTTTTCAGTTTTTGAAGGGGAAGATGATTCAATAGACGGTACCGTGCAGTCAAGTTCCAAGCAATCTTTATTTTCTTTATTTTGTGTTGTTCTATAAACTAGTTCTAGATCATTCTTTGGCATTTCTTCTTTTGTTGGTTGTTTAACAGACATAGGTTCATCAGAAAAACACAGGTCTGGTACTTCTTTTGCCGGAGATGGACTCTTTTGTGGAAGTGATGAATGATCACTTGTAGATTTCTCATTAATATGTATAATAGGTGAGGAACAACTTTCATGTTCTAGCCATGCTGAAAACAGAAAATAAAAATATCCAAATGTCTTTCATGCCTAAATGAGTATTCAACTAGGGTATTAGGATAACTTTTAGTTGTAGATTCTTATTAATATAATTTGATCCTTACAAGTACTTTGTTTACTGCTTTGAAAATCAAGTTTGGGTCTGAGTAAAATAAATTTTTAAAAAGGATAAAAATCCAGCACTTCTTTTTCTTACTACTGGGGCTAGGTTACCAGGCAAAGAAAGAATTCCAGAAAAACTCTATTGCCAATAGGCTTACAATAAGTCATAGCCTTGGAGGTAACAATTACTCTAATGGTCAAAAACTTACGTACCAAGCAAGCCACAGACCAGAAGAAAATACTCGCGATGTATACTTGAAAAATGACTGTATCCAAAATACATAAAGAACTTGTATAATTTAATATTTAACAAGAAAGCCAATTAAAACTTTGATAAAATATTTGAACAATATTTCATATAAGATATGCATGTGCTGCAACATGGATGAATCTTGAAAATATGCTAAATGAAAGAAGCCAGTCACAAAAGACCACATATTGTATAATTCCATTTATATGAAACACCCAGGACTGACAAATCTATAGAGACAGAGGATAGATTAATGGTTCCACAGCCAGGGAAAATGGAGAGTGACTGCTACTGGGTGCAAGATTTCTTTTTGGGGATGATGAAACTGATTGATGTTCTAAAATTGATTATGGTGATGATTACACAACTCTAAAATATCCTAAATATACTAAAAACCATTGGGTATACTTGAAATGGGTGAAATGTATGGTATGTGAACTATATTTTAATAAAGTTGTTATATATTTTTTAAAAAAAGATATACAAATGGCCAATGAGCATGTAAAAAGATACTCATTATTATTAGTCATCAGGAACATGCAAATTAAAACCACAACACACTCATTACAATGGCTAAAATTTAAGACGGTCAATACCAAGTGTTGACAAGGATATAGAGTAACTGGAATTCTCACACATTGCTGGTGTGAATGTACTATGGTGCAACCACTTTGGAAAACAATTTAGTAGTTTCTTATAAAGTTAAACATACACCTACCATAAGACCCAGCAATTCTACTACTAGATACTCACTTAAAGAGAAATGATAACATATGTTCACAAAAAGACTTCTATAAGAATATTCATAGCGGTTTTATTCACAATAGTATAAAACTGGAAAAAAAAAAAACCCAGGAGGGTTGGTATACAAACCGTGGCACATCCATATAATGAAAAATTCCTCAGTAATAAAAAGATATGAAATAATGATACAGCATCATGAGTGAATCTCAAAAATGTTATGCTAAGTGAACACAAAAGAGTTCACATTGTATGATTCTATAAATGAAATTCTAGAACAAGAGAAACTAATATATAGTGTCAGAAAGTAGACCAGTGGTTACTTGGAGTCAGAGGTGAAGGTTGATAGGGGAAAGGGGTGGGATGGAGAAAGAATGACTGCAGAATGCAAAGGGGCACAAGGGAACTTTCTGGTGATAGAAATATTCTACATCTTAATTGAGGTGGTAGTTTCATGGGTATATACATTTGTCAAAATACATCAAACTGTATAATTAGAATTGGTGCATTTTATTACATGTAAATTATATCTTATAAAGTTTATTTGAAAAAAAACTTAAATGCCTATACGGCCAGCTAAATAATGTAAATGAGTGACGTATATGGCTAGTGCTTAAATCATAATCTTTGGGAAGATAAATTTTGTATTTTTTTCTCCAAAATGTAGTCTACAATTTTTTTTTGTTTTTGCTTTTACTAGAGATATTGGCATAATAAACATTTTACTTTCCTCTTAAGTATACTAAATGTAAAATAAAAGTGCAAGAGTAATGCTAACTAACACCTGGCCTCAAGTGCACTGGGAACTATGGTGAACTGGAGAGGGCATGGTCTGTCTAAAGTGGTGATCTGCTGTTGGCGCAGCCAATGGTTGCCATATGAGAATCTGAGTCTGGTTTTTGGAATTTTAAAGACAATCTCAAAATGCAGGTCATTTATGTGCAACCCTCCAAATTTTAAATGTTGGTAAATAATTAAAACACCATATGGGTCAATAATATGTGAGCTGAATAGGACCTGAGTGCTACCAATTTGCAACCTCTGAGATATTTTCTACAGATATCCTGGTATGTCTAGCAGGTAAATAGGAACTGTTTATTATTTCACTTTTCTGATTATTTTCCTCTCCTACTCTCTCTTTAACCAGCCCTACCCTGGAAACTTGGCCATGAGCTCCTGATAGAGTTGCTGCTCTTTAAAATTCAGAATTAAACTATCATCATAATTCTACTGGATATTAAGGTGAATTATATGTTTTATTTTAATCTCAAAATAATTACATATAATAAAGACTTTACGTAGTTTTATAGATTTAATATATTATTCTGGATATTTGAAGACCTCATAAAATCTTCCTCCTCCTTCTTCTTTGTCTAGCAATCTGACCTAATCTCTTTTAAAATTCTTCTTCTACCATGGGTAACCATCTAGGCCTTAGGACAGACTGGTGTGCATTTGCTTGAGACAGTCTGTTTATTCCTCTTCCTACCCTCTGTCTTCTGTCTTCGAAACATCCCTTGCTGATAACAATTCTCATCTCAATTCTTATCTTCTTAGAGCAGTCTCCCAACATACACAATAATTTCTAAAATTCACTTTTAAATATATTTATTTACTCTCTAATAAACTAAATGTACACCTTTCCAATTCCTTTTAAGACCTAATTTAATTATTGTACAAACTGATTTTAAAACAATACATATATACCTCAAAAAGGTATAATTCAGGTTTAGTATGTTCCATTTACTAAAATGGCATACAAAGCAACCAAAATAACTCAAAAGATAGATACTCAAAAGACATTTTTGGCTTCTTAAATTGTATAAGTAAAAAAATGTTAAAGGAGTAAACTTTTTGGTAGTAAGGGAAGTTTTCCTATTGTTGAAGAGTGATTACTAGATATTATCAAATGCTCCAAGTTCAGCTGTGAGGTTGAAAAATAACAGTGCTGGTTTGTGTGTGGGTGGATGTAAACAGAAACTGGCTTAGCAACTAATAATTTACAAAAGGAAACAAAGTCACTTTAATTGAAAATGGCTAGAAATTTAAAAACTGAGACTACAGAATTTTAGGACAGAAAAGGATTTTAGGATTAGCTTGTCAAACTTCCTCACTTCTTCAAGTGAAGCTCAAAGTTATCAATTCTGGCAGAGCCAGTGTCAATATTGAATGCTGGAATTGAGTTCTATTCTCCCAATCACCTAGTGGAAAGCCAGTATCTAACATTTTCTTATTCTGAAAAGGTTCAACTATTTACTATTTATGTACTTACATTCTAACTGAAGTGCTTCTGTAGGCAAAAATATCTCCATTTTAGTATCATCAGAAGATAGATCATCATGACATATGTATGTATTCGGACGTTCCAAAGTTTCTGTCACTGTCAGATTTAGTCCTGCTTGTTTCCACCACTCTGTGTTTACAGGATTAATCACAAGACTTTCTTCTTCAACAGAAAGTATCTTTTTCAAATCTGTAACTGAATCTTGACAGTTGAGCTCTTCAGTTCTTGGCACTTAAAAAACAGCAACAAACCAAAAAAAAAAAAAGCCAGAATCAGTCTACAGGGCAAAAGAGATGAAAAACACAATAAACAGAACCACACTGGAAATTCCTTATGAAATAGATTTTCACACACTAGGAAAAAAGTGAAACTTGAAGTTACATCTAGTATTTCATCTTTAAGATGCTAATATTTGTAAAAGTCCAAAATATTATAGCAATAGAAGTCACATAAAAGATTTATTTCAATCTGTGGCAATATCATGAAGTTAAAATTATTCTAATGTTTAGTAGGAGATGGAATCATTATTTTGTTTGACCATTTTAGTAATAAGTAAATTAACTCATCTGATAACATTTTGAAGAATTAGTGTAAGATTTATTAAATCAGACATTTTAATTCATTATAATGAGCCTAAATGAGAAGAAATATTTGATCAGATTTTATGATGACTATCATCTTAGATATTGTGGCACAGAGATTTCTGCTTCATTGCCTTTTAGCCTACATAGGGACAAATCATAATGTATGGAGGAACTGAAGTAGTGCAACTACTTAATATTATTATCTGCATTATAAGCATCAATCCAAAATTAGGATTATAGATTTTGAAATCCTAATTTTGGAACTGTGCTTTTTATAATGACAGTAATAATAATAATAAAAATAATAAAACTGACAATACACTTCTACTGATTGTACCTTTTCATCTGTACTTTCTATTTAGCATTCAAAAATCAATTAATCTTTACCTGTAAGCAAAAAAGGATTCAAAGAGCTTCTGCAGCTTTCTAATCGCCACACCATACAGTATTTGTTAGCTGATTCTTCAGCAGTAAGCAAACTACTGAAAAAGAAAATTTAAAGTTTAATACATTAATAATATTGAGTCTTTTTGCATAATAAAAAATTTTTAAGAAAAGTATTTTTATAAATATTTTTTACACGCAAAAGCAAGTGAAAAATTAACTCTATTTTATAAATGTGTAAACTGTAGTAGAGAGTTCCACAGACCAAATTTCAAATACTTACTTCCTCCTCCCTTGGGAAGGTTTGGCAATTTGCCAGCTCATTAATTGCTCCTGCTTGCCTATAACTTATTCCTACCCCTATCTCCCTCAGTGGAACCGGGCAACAGAGGAGGCTGACTTGGCAGAGTTTTAGTACTTTCTTCCATAAACTGTGCCAGCACCAAACCTATAAACCACCCAAAATATAAATACAATTTAAGTAAAATTACTGTGCTTACCATACAAAACAGTAGCATTAACACAAATTTTCACAAAACTGCTGTCCCCAAGTCCATTCTAAACAGAAATTGCGGAGCCTCTACTGGCCAAGGATTAGAACTATGAAAAAATTCTGTCTGCTCTACCTTCTCAGGAAGCTACAGGTTCTGAAGTTTAGTTCAAGTCCTTCAGTCTTGGTGGGTGTGTCAGTGAGTGATGCATGTCTGTTTATGTGTTTTGGAGTGCTGGGGGGAGAAGGGAGGAAATATGAAAGTGTAAATCACAGCTCATCAGTAGCTATGATGTTGCTAGCCTTGGTAGGGAAGAAGAGACTATTAATTCACAAATCCCTTAATCTATGCCCCAAACCTTCCACTCCCTCCTAAGTGAGAATTGATTATATTCTGTTTCTCTGTTCATATGGAACATATATTAACATATTAATTATAAGTACTGCTAGTTAAATTGACAGTCCTGGGCAGTAAAAAGCTAGGTTTTATGCCTAAGCCATCCAATTTACCCACATAATCCAAAAATCTGGCATGTACGAGCTATATTTGAGAACCTATTTTGAGAAAATTTGAGAAACCTTAACAAGGTCTCTTTGACAACTAAACACCTCAGATTGCAGGCAATTATTTTAAAGTGAAAGAAAGGGTAAATATTTAGGCAAGCCATGTCCAGGAGACCGTAATATAGACAAATATTCTCACTCTTAATGCAGTTTTCTGAAGACATGTCTGAATTTGATATATTCTTTGGTCATATTTAAAAATATGCTCACAATTCAGTAGTCAGTATGGAAATAAAGTCTTATGCTATACAGACTTTTATTTTTAGCCCCATAAAATCTAGCATAGAATTTTACATGTGGTAGGCACTAAAAATATTTGTTAACTGGGTACATTTCCAACCAAAATGTTGTGTTCTGAAATAAAAGTAATTGGGACCATAAAAGCAAGTTAAGAGTACAATAACATTACATATTATTTTTCCCTCTTCCCTTCTGTTGTTTTTTTATTTTAACACTTTTTCTCTTCGTTTTCAGTTTCACAGTTGAGGTGTAAATCCATTTTTTAAATAGGGATTTTTAAGTTTTTATATTCACACACCAAATGGAAATGATTTACCTCTTGCTAGAAAATGTAGTTAATGATGAGACAACTTCTTTAAGTTGTTTCAAATGGCCGTAGAACCTTTGGCTAATTTAAACGCCTTTTTGGTTCTAACTTTGGCAAATCATAATACACAGATAAGACTTAAGTTTCATAAATTCTCATTAGATGTTGTGTTATAACAATAAGTAGATATATAACTTGTGTGATTAAGAAGAGTTTATTATAGTTTAAGTAAATACTTTTAAAATCAGATTGAAATTCAAGATTATTCTAGTTTCTGCTAGTTTCTGTTTCTCATTACCAATCAGCCCTAACAGGTAGATTAGAGTATATGAAGCAAATAAAAGAGTAAAAGAGCACTAAAAAAGACAGTATAGGTCCTGCAAATAAACATCTTGCACCTTAGCAAAGGGATTAAAAGTATTTAAACAAATTATAGGTAGTTTCTGTACTCGTCCCATGATATTTTTTAGAGCTCATATTTGATATGGGCAGCTCCAGTTAATGGTAAAGTTCTATGTAGCACAGATTTACCCCTCAAATGAAACAATTCTTTGCCAGAAGATGAAGATAATGGGGGCCCTCAATGCCGGGCTCTTCCGTCTTATGTTGGGACACCTTCCTGAGACCATTAACAGAAGCCTGAGCAGCTAGTGATGAGTTGCTCTAGTTGCTCCCAGTAACCCAACAGCATTCTCCTCTGGCAGATCAGTCAGTCACAGCTAAGAACTCAAAACCTAGCACACAGTTCTCATAGTGTCCACTCTGGGAATAATTCATTAGAGACTTGTAGACTTTCCCATAATTTTCCTGAAAATGTGTTACTTTAGGACACATTAAGTTTCAGGATTACAGTAGGAAAGGAGGCTGTACTGGTTATGTTCCCAGTTTTGTAACTGGCATAAGAAGTAGAGAAATGGGGTGACTTAATTCCATGATAGCAGACTAATCTAACATAGAAAACATGGTACATATATGCCATATGGTATAAGATAGCAACCACAGCCATCTCCGACTCTGTCAGAGGACAAAGATGCTGGGCTGTTAAGCTATGTAATTTTGGCTCAAACTAGAATACAATGATCCAACGCTGCAATATCAATTTTGAGAAGATTACAGACTATTCTATATAGTAGCAATGGGATATTGAACGGATTTGTGGATCAATCCTTGGTTCTACATATCTGGTTCCCCCAACACCAATACCACATTGACAGAGGTAAACAAGGTCAGTGGATGTCCTCTATTAGAGATGGGATGTGATAGCTGATACTCCTAGGGGAGTAAGTTGATAGCCAAATCTATTGATCAACTACTGAATACACTGCTCTGTGATCCTTGACTATTCCTGGTCAGAGAGCTAGGACAAATCTTTTAGAAGACCTCATAACAACCTTGTGAGGTATGTACTATTATTATCCCAATATTAGAAAAAAGGAAACTGAGGCACAGGGCAATTAAGGTCACAGAACTAATAAGTGATAGAACCAGGCAATCTGGCTCTAGTTCAGGGGCTGTTAACTAGTCCTTATGGGCTGAATTGTGTCCCCTCAAAATTCATATGTTGAAGCCCTAAATTTCAGTACCTCAGAATGTGGCTGTATTTGAAGCTAGGGCCTTTAAAGAGGTAATTAAGTTAAAATGGGGCGATTAGGGTGGGTCCTAATCCAATATGACTGGTATCTTTATAAGAAGAGGAGATTAGGACACAGACATGCATGGAGGAAAGACTATATGAAGACAAAGGGAGAAGACAGCTATCTACAAGCCAAGGAGAGAGGCCTCAGAATGAATCCAACTCTGCTGATATCTTGATCTCAGACGTCCAGCCTCCAGAGAGTGAAGAAATAAATTTCTGTTGCTGAAGCCACCCAGTCTATGGTATTCGTTATGGCAGCCCTATCAAACTAATACACCACTACGTGATCTTTCATGGTAGTGAGTGCTAATAGAGGCAGTGCCTTTGGCAAGTGTCCAGTGGCAAAGTCCTAAGCAGATGGTTCCAGTGCTAGAATCTTTTAAATTTTTCAAATTGTTTATTTTTAATGGTAATATATTCACATTCAAAATACTAAAAGCACAAAAGAGCCTGGCTCTATCACTTACTAGCTCCCATATTGCCAGATTACCCAGTTCCCTTCTGGACACAGTCAATGTTACCTGATTCTTGTGTGTCCTTCTAAAGATATTCCACACATATAAAAACAAATATGCATATATATACATTTATATATTCCGTCCAGTTGCTTACTATAGACACTGTTCTATCTTTTATGTTTTTCACAGAGATATCTTGGAAATTGCCTTTATATGGAGAGATTTAATTAAAGACTGCTTGTTCTGAATTGCAATTTGAGCTCTAGATATAATCTTTACTTACATTTTACAAACAGGAGAAAGTGGAAATGTCTGAAGCTCTGAACGTAATGAATTCACTGAAGAATGTTGGTTTGTTAGGTGTGGATGAGTTAATGGCATTTCTAACTCCACTAGAATACATAAAAATTTTAAAAATTATAAAACTACAGAAACATTGAATTAAATTAAGTATAACTTAGAATTTTTTGTAAGGAACTATTACATTTGATCACTCTGTTACAACAAAAATTTTCAGTAAAAAGAAATTTGGGTTATTTGAAATACAAAACAAGTTTTAAATTTCCACCTTATAAGGAATTACACATCTATCACATCGTGTCCCAACTATGATAGTGGTGATTTTTAAAAAATACACTGACAACTAAACTTTGAGTTTACCATATAGAGCTTTATGTGAAATAATGCTTTTAATTCTGACAATCTATGTTGTCAGTACTTAGGAAATAGTACTATTTTTATCTCCATACTAAATACTGGTGATGTTAAGCAAATAGTATTAATGGCGAGTAATTCTTCACCTTAATAAGTCTGGAGTCTAGGTGGCCTAGCACAGAGTTATATACTTACATGGTGGGCTTGAAAAACTAATCCTCATTTATTCATAAGTAGTCAGTTGTGTTTCTATCACTTTAATAAGTAAAGCAATAAACTTCCAAACAGGTGAATAATGTGATCCAATTATCAATGTAACTAAATAACAGTATCATCAACATAGTTAAGAAGCAAAGAATTTGGCATTTCAATGGAACAAAAGATGATTCTGAAATTCCAAATTTGGCAGGATAATAATATTAATAATGATGGGATTGCTTTGGGGGATTAAAAAGTTAAATTTATATAAGTGTAACAAGGGTCAGCAAGATTGCTAATACTCAGATAAAATATAATATTTTATGCATTGATAATATAATATTATAATATAATATTACAAGATTTCTATTTATTTTTTGCAGGGAAATATTCCCCCTGAGCTGACATCTATTGCCAATCTTCCTGTTTTTTTTTTTTTCCCTCCCCAAAGCTCCAGTGCATGGCTGTATATCCTAGTTGTAAGTCCTTCTAGTTCTTCTATGTGAGCCGCCACTACAGCACGGCAAGTGACAGACAAGTGGTGTGGTTCTACGACCGGGAGATGAACCCAGGCCGCTGAAGCGGTGAAAACCCCAAACTTTAACCACTAGACCATCAGGGCTGACTCAAGATTTCCATTTTCAATATTAATGCTATTTCCTCCATTCCTCTTCTTCAGTCTTTGTAACTCTCCTCTATATATTATTCAGTTTTGATGCTAGAAGATAATGAGTTAATGATAGGAAAAAATGTAAAGAAACAGATAAGAGAAAAAAACAACTTGGATTAGCAATAATCAAATTTTAAACATGAAAACTGTCTTATGGTAGACTGTATATGTGAATGTATTGTACTTTTACATCATATATAGGTAATCCCTGTTAAATGCAATAATTTATTCAATATTTCTACTTGGTTCACTGTGCTCTGGTTCACACTGGCTTTGAATGGCCAAAATCTCTGTGGAGCTGCATTTTATAGCCTCGATGTCAGTTCCATGCTTGGTAGTAAGATCTGAAAAGAAAAAGGAAGAAAGTCTACTATCAGCAACAGAGCTATTATGCTAGTATTTTTGTAATCTTGTTCATTCCTCTGTGGCATTGACTCTGTTTTACTTAGTACACCATCAGAGCCAAATGAAGGCTGGGAGTGTAACACCACAGTCATTCAGTAAAGTCACCTGTCCTTTCCATGAGCATTCATAGATTTGTGTCCTGCTTAATAAGCCTATGGGCCACCATACAGTTTTGAGCGCTGCTATACTTTCAAGTTCTGGTATGATATTGATCCACTTACTCAGGTTGCCTTTTCATTCCCTTGCTTTGACTTGTACGCTGATGAGTAATTCCCTTGATTTAGTCTTGTCTGCAAGAATTTCTTCAAGTCTGTGGTCTGTTGATGGCAAGCATCCCTGTTCTCAATGGATATGCCAAATCCCTCTTCATTCCTCCCTAATATTATAAATCGTTGATCTTTTCAACCGGAATTTATGAGAAGGTAGTTAAATATTTGGGCTCAAATTGCCATTAAAAATAATTTAATAATATTTACTAAGTCTAACTGGGATGAAACATCTAAATTCTAGGTTATGACTCTCCCAGTCATTTGACTCTGTGAATTATAACCTTACTCTGAGCTTCTCCATGCCTAGCATAGAAGTTGTTAGTGCTTTGTCATCATATATAAGAAAACAAACAAAAATAGTATATTCATAGATGTTTTAATTTTATTTGTCTATTATCTTGAAATGGTTAGATTAATTTCAGAGACATTTTAAGCTTGCAAGCATATAAAGAGAAAGACGATGAGAAAAGTCTCATCAAAAATCATTCTGAGATTTCACCATGTAACCTGTAGAACACTTTTTAAAAATCTGGAGGTTCCGAAAAAGTTTAATGAATAAGAATTTTTACAATAAATATTAAGTAGTTTTTACAAGTAAGAGATTTTTAAATTAATTCTCACCTCTTTTGAAAAGGTTTTCATTTTCATCTACATAATTTATTATTTCTGGCATTAAGTTTAATGACTCCTTCAGTTCTGAGAGTGATGGAATACCGACTTCTTGTTTGAAGCTTATAGATACTAATTCACACTCAGCCAAAATTGATAGCTGAAATATAGGTAAAACAAGTTTTTAGTGAGGTTTTCCAAATAAATATTTCTGAATTCATAATAGATATATTTGCTTAATGGGTGTACCAAATTTTAAACTAAACCCACACTCAAAATTTTTAATGCTATGCATACATTAAAAAAACAAAAGTATAGCAGTTAAAAACATATTATAAGCAATGCTCCCTCTGGCTAATGTCTTTTATGGCTTCTGATTACATTAGTAATGTACAATATCCCTAGATGCAGAAATATCTTCCTTTGGGCTAATAACAAATTTCAAAAATTCTAAATTAAAAGCAATCCTGACAGCAGATTGAGAGATGGTAAATGGAGAGAAGTGAAAAGGGTAGATGGAATGGAATGGATCTTTACTGTACCCCATGGAATATGTTTTTCCTTCATTCCTATAAAACTGGATTCCCCAACAAGTGAGACTGTATGTACACAACTCTCAGAGTTAACAGGGGAGGGAGAGGAGAACTGGAAAAAAGAGGCTAATAGGTGAATTAATATTTTTACCATGTGTGTTAAAATTTTTAATTGTAAGAAAATCCTTTAAATGCCTTATGACCATCACACATATATATCCTTTTAATATTTTAATAAAAGCCCAAAATATAAAACATTTTATTTTGTCTTCAAAAAAATTTTTTAAGTAACTTTGTGAATGCATCTAATCTATATGGGTCTAGATTTTGAGCTTGTTAAACTGCAGAAAGTTATTCGTAATCTCAACTGCTAGAATTCTTTACATACTAATATCATAAAAAGAATTTTGTGTGCTATTGGAACTGTATGCTAAAAAAGAGGAGATGCCTTCAAGAAGTGTGACTTTTAATATGCAAAGATGTTATCTTCCTTATTAACCACTGGCAGCACCTAAAAATGCAGTCTCAGTCTTTATTCTTACTCCTTCAATGAGATCACTTCTCTTATAGTTCAAGTACTATTTGTTTTGTGTATAACTCATAAATCAACATTTTTAGGCCAGTTTCCAATTTTTAAACTAGAATATTGAGCACTTAATGTCCCATACCAGGTATATATATTAAAATCATTGGAAGAGGTTTTAAAATTCCCTATACCTGGGTTGCACACCAGACCAAGTAAATCAGAATATATATCTTCATAGAACTCAGGCTTCAGTATTTTATTAAAACTTCCCAAGTAATTCCAATGTGTAGCCAAGGTTTAGAACCACTAATTTAGAAGTAAATTTGACTCCTTAATTGACACACGTTCAACCCATTATCAAGTCTTTTTAACTTGACAGTAGTAGATGGTCAATGTATGTTACTAAAATTTATAAAAGTGTGCTTTACTATTTGCATAAAAATATTACTGAAAAGCAAGCATTACAGCTTCATTTAAACCTACTGTATCTTCTAGCTTCTCCTGACAAAAGTTCTCTTTTTCCATGTAAAAATCTTCTCTCACAAAATCTTTCAAATCTCCTTGAAAAGAGAAACATTCCCTTAACAAAAAATAAAGTATTAAATTAGTGTTTACTAATTGCCAGATACATACTAAATGTAGCCAATCAAAATATATAATGATTAAAATTAGAGTTGAGGTAAAGCAATGACAAAATATTATTATTGATAACATCTGGATTTGTGAACACACAAAGAATATTTTCTCCTCTTAAAAATATTTGCAACATTGGGCAATTAAGTACCTGAAAAAATTAGCTTCTGTGAAGATCTGTCCTTTGAAATCTAAAAGGGGATCCTTTACCAAAAATAGTTTTAGCCTACTCAACAGAGTATGTGAAGTTGGTAGCTGACTTTTATAAGTCATCAAATTATTTACAAAAATTATTTCTTCATCATCAATAGACAAATCTGAAAAGAAACAAGAAATATAAAGAAATAAGAAAAAATCTAAAAGTTACATAAAAGGATCTAGACAGTTACTGTAGTCAGCCATTACACAAGTTGGGATATTCAAACGCACTTTTTGTTGCTATTGCTGAGGAAGATTGGCCCTGAGCTAACATCCATGCCCATCCTCCTCTATTTTTCGTATGTGGGATGCCGTCACAGCATGGCTTGATGAGTGGTAAGTAGGTCCACGCTGGCGATTAGAACCTGCAAACCCAGGGCCACCAAAGAGGAGTGTGAAAACTTAACTACACCACTGGGCCAGCCGCGCAAACACATTTTTAATTCTTTAGTTCTTCATTGTGCTGTGCATATAAAGGAGGTAGCATAGTACTGGTACATAGGTTAAAGCTCAATAAATTTTAATATTATTCAGTACACTGAGTAGTAACCAAATATCCTGAAAGAGTTGTAATGGCTCATATTTTTTTTTCTTTGTGTGTGGAACACCAGCCCTGAGCTAACATCCGTTGCCAATCCTCCTCTTTTTTTCTGCTGAGGAAGACTGGCCCTGGGTTAACACCCGTGCCCATCTTCCTCCACTTTATATGAGATGCCACCATGGCATGGCTGTCAAGCAGTGCGTCGGCGGGCACCCGGGATCCAAACCCGCGAACCTCAGGCAGCCAAAGCGTGAACTAAACCGCTGCGCCACTGGGCCGGCCCCATGGATCATATTTTTTCAACAAAAATTAGTTTAATCAACGGAGGAAAATCTCTTGTGGCCTTATGTTTCAAAATAGCCAGGGGTAGCCTAAGCAAAACTGTAAAGAAATAAAAGCATTTGAATTTTGCTGACCCTAGTCTTTTCTTCCCTGCATCATTTTACCCTATAGCGTCTCTAACTCATCCCCAGAGACTATGACATGTAGAGAATGGAGATGGTCTACAAAGCCTACAAATGAGACCAACTCTGATCCTAGCACTCTATAGTTGCTCAAACATGTTTGTTATAGTTAATTACAGTGAAAGTTATATAGCAAAGTATCTACTTGAGAAGTGTGATATATCTTACATTAGGAAACACTACTGCTAACAGTTAATTGCTAGGATAAATTTCTTCTCTCTATCCCCACTCTACCATGTTTGAGTTACTTTAGAATCTTAGCTAACTCTGTCAGTGCTTCAACAGTTTCTGAACCAAGGGAGAGAACAGAAAACCTGCCCCCATTCTTCAATAAGCTCTTGAGTGGAAAGAGAAAAAGGAAAATGTAAGCTCAGATAAGGAACTACTCAGAAAGCCAAGCTCCCCAAAGCAAAAACCCTCTTGAAGGGGACGGAACAGTCTCTTGTTCTAGGCAGTGGCCTTTCAGTTAAGTAATTTTAGAAATGGCATGAGAGAGGGATAGCATGGAGAGATGTCTCCCATGACCAACTACATCATTGGTATGCACATGCTTAATAAATATATGGTGTGAAGCAGGCAGCCAGGGACCATCCCTTTGCCTGGTACTAACTTGAAATGCCAAAAGAGAACGTATATAAACTAACCTCCTAAGAGATTGTTTATCCAAACCTGTCAAGTTCCTGACAATCTTGTGGCCAACTCCCATAACACACCAAAGAAAGCTAGCTAATCAGTTCTTCTCTAAGAAGGGCTCATCTGAGACAATTTAAAGACGGTTCATTCATACATCTATTCTGTAAGTATTAGTGAACTCATATTAATAGTTAAAACCCAAACACCATTCGTTTATACCCCCATCTACACCTTCCATTTCCAAACACAGACCCTGTAGCCATCTTCCCTTCCTACAGGCTCATCCTGGTATTTCTGGGAGTCCATGGGGACATCTCATATCAGTTATGAGGTCTTGTTTCCAACCACCTCCTTTTTTTTGGAGCCACTTGAGGGCAGCATCACACCACAACCAATGTTCTTTAATAACTACACAAAGGTTGTTTTACCAAGGAAGCTACTTCCTTATATTCTTATGGCTATACAGCATTCCCTGGAGTTCTTACTTTATTACCGCTATTATATGTACCAACACAGATCTGAGGAGACTATTTTCCTCTATTGTAGAGGAGTGCTAAATTGTCACAAGGAAACAAAATTTTGGCGAGTTAACTACGAAAAGAAGCAGAAAAGAGTTCTACTGATAGGAAAGAAGATAGGTTTATTCTTTGCGGAAGATACTTTTGTCTACCTAGAAAACCCAAGAAAACTAAATGAAAACAAATAAAGGAGTTCACGAAGTTGTCTGATTAAAAAATTATAAAATCAATGGTTTTCAAATATATGTAAAAACCTAGAAAAAATTAATGGAAAAACTCATTCATAATGGCAATGAATATACAGATATCGAGGAATAAACACAACAAAAATGTTTAGGAAGTATATGGAGGAAACCATAAAACTCTAATGAGGATCATTAAAAAAAAAACTTGAAGAATAGGCGAGATAAACCATTCATTCTTCTGGCTAAAAAGACAGGTATGGTAAAAATTCTGAAAGGTCCCAATAACATTTCAAATTCTCAAAAGGTCTGTTTTGGAACTTGGAAAACTGATTACAAAGTAAATATGGAAGAATATAGATATGAGAGTAGGAAAAAAATACCAAAAAAGAGGAAACTATTAATACATGTTATCATTATATATTAAATAGTTAAAACTGTATGCTATTGACATAGTAATAGACAAATCAACAGGACATAATAGAAAATCCAGAAACAAACTCTAATATAGATAAGGATTTGGCATATTATGTAAGTGGCATTTCTAATCAGTGGGGAAAGGAAAGATTATTCTATAAATCATATTGGGACAACTGCCAAAACATCTGGAAAAAGTGTTTTTTTTTTTTTGTTTTTTTTTTTTTGCTGAGGAAGAGTCACCCTAACCTAACATCTGCTGCCAATCTTCCTCTATTTTGTACGTGGGTCACTGCCACAGCATGGCTGACAAGTGGTGTAGGTCCATGCCCAGGATCTGAACCTGTGAACCAAGGCCGCCAAAGTACAACATGCAGAACTTTAACCACTAGGCCACGGGGCCAGTTCCTGGAAAAAGTATTTTTTATTCTTACTTTTAAACATACACCAAAAATCTTAAAGAAAATATGAGTAATTATCTAATTCAAGGAAGAATTTTCTAAATATAAAAGCAATGAAAGAAACCATAAAGGAAAACATTGGCAGGATTGGTTAGGTTCAAATTAAATATATTTGAGATTATTGATATTTTTCATATATAAACTGTAAGAATAGAATAGCAGACAAAAGAGAGAATCATTTCACAAGATAAAAATATGCAAATGGCCACTAAATGCCAGTAATTTTTAAAATGCTAAATTTTTGCCTATCACATTGGATAAATGTATTACTACAACATCAGCAGTAACATACCCACTGATGATAAGGCTGGCATGAACTGTGTATTCTTATACCATGCTAGTAGACATATAGCTAAAAAAATACTTACATCAAATAATTCCATTTCCAGGAATTCACTCTAAGGAAATAATTGGAAATGGAAACATACATTTATGTACACGTTTGAAATTAAAAACATTAGTGTTCTCAAATTGGGAAATGTCTGACACACAAATAAGATTAAAAACTGCAGTCATTAAAAGCCATGCTTTTAAAGAAGAGTATATGGCAAATTGTTCCCAAGATAATGTTAACATTTAAAAATAATATAATGCATATACAGTATGATCCCAATAATAAAACGACTCATGTTTAGTTTATAGGATTATAAGTTTTTAATAAAGGGACATTCTATGTATTTAAGATATAGATATCTTAATAGTTATAGAAAAACTTTAACAAAATTTAATCCTTATTCATGATCAAAAGCTCTTAGCAAACTCAGAACAGAAGGAAGCTTCCTCAACCCAATAAAGTAAATTCTTCTGACATTTCACCGTTGAGAACAATGTAAACATTGAACATGATGTAAACGTTGAAATGATATCTACATCACTTTTATGGCAAACGTTAAAATATTTCCTTCACAGTCAGGAACTAGACAAGGACAGCAACTATCACAGCTTCTTTGAACAATGTACTGGAGGTCCTAGTCAGCACAGTAAGACAAAAAAACATATAAATGCTGTAAAGAAACAAACAAACAAATGGCTAACAAAATCACTATCTCGAAGAGGTATCTGTACTCCCATGTTCACTGCAGGGTTATTCACAATAGCCAAGGTATGGGAACAATCTAAGAGTCTGTCAGCAGATGGATGGATAAAGAAAATGTGGTATAAATATATATATACACACACACAAGGGAATATTGTTCAGCCTTAGAACAGAAAGAAATTGTGCCATTTGCGATATGGATGAACATGGAGGGAATTACGCTAAGTAAAATAAGCCAGACAGAGAACAACAAATACTGTCTGGTATTACTTATATGGGGAACCTAAAAGAAAAAGTTGAACTCATGGAAACAGAGAGTAGAATGGTGGTTGCTAGGGGTGGGGTGTGGGGGAAACAGAGAGAGGTTGGCAAAAGGGTACAAACTTCCAGTTATAAAATAACTAAGGTCTGAGGAGCTAATGTATAAGATGGTGAGTACAGTTGATAATATTGTAGTATATAATTGAAATTTGCTAAGAGAGTGGAACGTAAGAGTTCTCACCAAAAAAAAAAAGGTGGATGTGTTAATTAACTCATGGTGCCAATCCTTTCACAGTGTATATGTATGTCAAATCATCACATTGTACACTTTAAATATATTACAATTTTATTTGTCAATTATACTTTAACAAAGCTGAAAAAAAACATGTGGGTGGTTGATGAAGCCCGGGGACTGCTGTTTTTATTATAAACCTTGAATAACTACTTGACTCTCTTAACTATGTTCATGTACAATTTTATTATTTTTTAAATTAAAAATAAAACTACATTTGCATTTGCTTATATAGTCCCAGGAAGTCTGAAAGGATATTCATTAAAATGGTAACATTTATTGACAAATAATATATGAATGTTGTAGAAAAATTAGTACATATCAACAAATCAACAAACAATAAAAGATAATTACCCGCTGTTTTTATGTCTTAAAGAAATATATGCTTTGAAATTAACTTACAATTTACTAATTAACTATATTTCTTAAATGAGAAAGCAAATTTGCAGTATCAATGGAATTTCAAAGTATAATACATTCCTCTTGATTTAGACAGTGAGATCAAAGTACCTATAAATCTGGTAGCAATCAATATAGCTGCAAAGAAAATAAATGAAATTACAAATCTAAATGTATAAAGTGATGTCTAATGACACAGGACCCCTAAGGAAATATAGGATATAGACATCATCATATATATGTCTCGAAGTATATTTTCATTCAGTGAATTGTAGTTAAAGAAGCTTCTGAGTCTAGCTGATGATAGATATTATGAAATTTGCCAATAGTAGCTTCTATTTTGCCACATTAATAATAACAGCTATGTTGGGTAGCATGTTATGTTTTTATAAACCATTTCTTTACATGTACATATACATCATTTGATCCCTACAAAATTTTTTATAAGAACTAAGAATAAATTAAAAGAAAGAAATTAGAGAAGAAAATTGAAAACCATAAAATTTTTAATAACTGTTCCAAAATTGTACCACCTTTTAAGAGTAGATTTGGACTATGATCAAATCTTCTGTTTCCAAATTCAGGGTCTTCCTACTATATCATGCTGTCAAGTTTAGTCTTTAATGCAATCATGCTCTCTCTTTTTCTTCTCAAACTATAAGAGGGATTTAACTCTCTATATATCATCATGTACCTCTTTGCCAACACTAAAAATTTTATACACAATTTATGCATCTACACGAAAACAGCAGTAAAAGAACTCAATTTATAGCATATCTTAAATGATAGTAGCAATTATATAATGGAGCCTTAAGTTTTTTAACTTAAAAAGGGAATAGGCTGTTATACATACAAGAAAGCTAGTTCTCAGAAGTTTTCATTCAGCTGGAAGAATTCAGCACCCTCTAGTAATATAAGAGATTTGAAATATAGTTTGGATAAAGTATATTTTTAATTATTACTTATGGTAAATTTGTAAAAGCCGGATGAATTTTCTGACCTAATACTGCAACTATTCCATCTCTACTTTGAATTATGGTTTCACATAAATTAGATGACATTGAAAATCTTTAGCATATTTTGGAAAATAAAATATAACCATCACTTAACAACCTACTAATTTAATGTTCCACCAGGTTGCTGTGTCATCAGATTTGTACACAGATGCTAACACTGTTATAGGAATACGTTGTGAGCACACTATGATCAAACCTCTGAGGCTGTTTTGAGGTCCAGCATACTTAAACTCCAAAAACAACCTAACCAGAAAAAGGGGATTAACACAAAAGAGAACCAATGTCACCTCAGTAAATAAATAAATTAATTTAAAATGAAAAAAATGAAAGAGAAAATATTTTTCTAATGTGGCAGAGCTTAGAATTACAATTTTGGAGGTGGATATCTTTACTAAAATAAAAAATTTAAAAATCCAATAAAACAAAGAACACTGAAATGAAAATCTGTATATTAGTAAGAAATGTTTCATAACAACAGAAATAAATGTTTTACCTTGATTCTGTGCTTGAAGTGCTGGACATTTTTCTAAACAGCTGACAAGTGTAAAGACTTCACTGTAGTCCTTATGGGTAGATAAATTGGCTTCCTCTGCTTCAATCTGGGAGTTTGGGTTTGAACTTGGAACAATTTCCTCAAATTCACAATTAATCTGGGTCACCATTCCTGTAATTGTTTTTCTATGACATTACAAAATTACTGATTTTATGTATGTCCTATTTTTAAAAATCTTTAACAAATAGTATATGTTCATTGTAGAAAAATTACCAAATTCCAACAGATACAGGGAAAAATTACCCCATCACAGCCCTACCATTCAAGAGATGAATTCAAAAATTATGCATTTTCTCAATCATCTTTGAATATTTTTAAACAAAAGTGGATTCATGTACATAGTGTTCTGTAACCTGTTCTTTTCTGCTAAACAATGAAACATAAGCACATTTGTATGTCAATCAATGTACATTCACTTCATTTTGAATGGATCAACAGGATTCCATTGTATTGGTAAATCATAATTTATTCAACCAGTTCCCTATTGTTGGAAATTTAAATTTGTTGTAATTGTTTGCTGTTATAAGCAACAATACAAGAAATATCTTTGTGTACTTGTTTTCTCAAAATACATTTTCTAAAAATGGAAATGATGAGGTTAAAGGTATACAGATTTTCAGGCTTTGCCAAGCATTGCCAAACTGCCCTTGTGCTGGATATTCAATGTCTGCTTTTCCATATCATTACCCAACCTTTTACATTCTGTTCTGCAACCTGGGAGGCTGATGTCTATGAATCAACTAAGCTCCCTTGCCCTCTGGCTTCTGGTTGGGTTCAGCCAATGGGAAGCACTGGTGGGAGATCAAAAGTGGGAGGAGAGACAGCTTAGGATATTATTCTTCCCAAATCCTTCCTCCTGGGCCATAGTTTGGAAGTGGCTGCATTCTTCTACCAATGGTTACATCTCTTATCAGACAGCCCCTCTCCCATAGCTGCAATTCTTGTTGGATTGGTTACTGCTTGGTTGCTCCTTCAAACTTAGGGTGGAACAACCTCTAGCTGTAGCTAGTCCTGGACTATTTTTGGCTCCCTGATCTTGCCCATACCTTGCCTGTTTCCTGGTTGATCCAGGTATTTCTGCCGTTGTCTATACCATTGGGATACTTGGAATTACAAGAGATCTTCCTAGTGAATTTTCCGACAGATAAATATATTATTGGCAATTTAGCTATACATCCCAATATACCTTTTTTTCTGATATCCTGAAATATTTTAGCCTTAATAATTCCCTATACAGACTGAAAGAACCAAAATTCATATAACTCCCCAATGTCACTGGAAGAAAAAATGAATATTCTGTATCTTAAAATCATAGATAGAAAAATCCCTAAAGTTTCTCCTTTACTCTTTAAGAAAATACAAGGCACAAGAAAAAATATTTCAACTCACCTAGGTCCATATTACTCATAAAAATATAGATTCCTATGTGGATCCTTGTAGATTTCTAAATTTAGTGGTTACATAGCTGCTATCTTTTTTTTTTTAAATAAATGTTACCGAGTTAGCACTTTGTAATAATCCTTCGTATTATAGTTTGAGAAAATCCAGTCAGTTCTCTTTCCTTAGATATTAATGATCTATGAAGACCAGTATTTCCTGGATCTTCTCCTACCTCCCTGTCCAATATTATCTATTCTTTGTTCACTTGTGCCTCCTCTGCCTAACCTGTAGATACTGATGTTTCCCAGGTTTCCAATCTAGATTGTCTTTGCTTTATTTCCATATCATTATTTTTGGATAAATTCATCCACTCCCGTCCATTAATTCCTTTACTTACAAGAAATATTTATTGAGTGTCTACAGTGTGCTAACACTATTCTAGGCACTAGGAATGGAGTGGTAAACAAACCAAGTTCTTGCCCTCATGAAGCTTATCTGCTAATGGGACGATAGACAAATTAATGAATGTATAACAATGTCAGATGGTTGTGAATGTTATGAATGAAATAAAATAAGATATTAGGATATCAAAGTAACTGCCAGAGGGTTGGTAAGAGGTGTATTTTAGAGCAAGTAGTTAGTGAACAGCCGTCTGAGGAGCTGATAATTCTGCAGCTACCTGAATAATGGTAGAGAATAAGCCATACAAAGACCTAAAGTGGGGGAACAAGGTTGGCATATTAGAAGAAAAGTAGAAAGGTCAGCATGACTGGAACAGAATAAGGTTAGATAGGTAGGGAGGGACCAGATCATGCTGGATCTTATAAAACTTGGTAAGAACTTTGGATTTTATTCTATGTGCAATGGGATACCATTGGTGGGTTATAACAGAGATATTTCATGATCTGATTTGTGTCTTTTAGAAAAATCACAGGCAAACTCTTAGAAGAAAATACAGGAGTAAATCCTTGTGTCTTTGGATCAGGCAAGGCTTCTTAGATATGACACCAAAAGCACAGGTGACAAAAGGAAAAAATAGATAAATTGGACTTCATCAAAAATGA
Source organism: Tapirus indicus (assembly GCA_031878705.1). NCBI lineage: Eukaryota > Metazoa > Chordata > Mammalia > Perissodactyla > Tapiridae > Tapirus > Tapirus indicus. Next base: position 16,023,217 of record CM062929.1, read on the forward strand.
AAAGTTTTGGGGGCCGCCTGGTGGCACAGCAGTTTAGTCCGCACCTGGCAGCCCGGGGTTCGCAGGTTTGGATCCCAGGTGCCTGCCAATGCACTGGTCGTCAGCCACGCCGTGGCGGTGTCCCATATAAAGTAGAGGAAAGACGGGCACAGATGTTAGCCCAGGGCCAGTCTTCTTCAGCAAAAAGAGGAGGATTGGCAACGGATGTTAGCTCAGGGCTGGTCTTCCTCACAAAAATAAAAAAATAAAAAGTTTTGTGCTTCAAAGGATATCATCAAGAAAGTAAAAAGACAATTCACTGGAGAAAATATTTGCAAATCACATATCTGATAAGGGACTTGTATCTAGAATATATAAAGAACTCTTTAAAATGCAATAATAAAAAGACTGATAACCCAATTAAAAATGGGCAAAGGACTTGAATAGATATTTCTCCAAAAAAATATACTAAAGACTAATAATTACATGAAAAGAGGCTCAATGTCATTAGCCATCAGGGAAAAGCAAATCAAAACTACAATGAGATACAATGAGCCACCCACTAGGATGGCTATAACCAAAAACACAGATGATAACAAGTGTTGGCAAGGATGTGAATAAATTGTAATCTTCATACACTGCTGGGGGGAATGTAAAATGGTATAGCTGCTTGGAAAACAGTCTGGTAATTTCCAAAACAGTTAAAAACAGTTAAACACACTCCTAGATAGAGAAATGAAATCATATGTCTACACGAAAACTTGTACATAAATGTTCTTAGCAGCATTACTCATAATAGCCAAAAACTGGAAACAATCCAAATGTCCATCAGCTGATGAATGGATAAATAAAATGTGGTTTGTCCACACAATGGAATATTATTTGGCCACAAAAAGTGAATTACTGATACATGTCACAACATGGATAAACCTTGAAAACATGCTGAGTGAAAGAAGCCAATCACAAAATATCACATACTCTATGATTCCATTTATATGAAATGTTCAGAATAGGCAAATATAGACAGGCAGAAAGTAAATTAGTGATTGTCTATTGGGGGGAAGGGAGGAAAGAATGGGAAGTGACTGCTAATGGATACAAGATTTCTTTTTATGTTGATGAAAACGCTCTAAAATTGTTTGTGGTGATGGTTCTACAACTTTGTGAATATACTAAAAACATTGAATTGGGCATTTTAAATGGGTGAATAATATGGAATACTAATTTATCTCAATAAATCTGCTATATAACAAAACATATATACAAAACAAAATGTTTTATACATATAAACAAAACAAAAGAGTATAGGGTTTGAAGTCAGACAGACCAGGGTTTGAGGGTTTGAATCCTAGCTTCAACTATTGACGAGCTGCATGACCATGGGCAAATTACTTAATCTCTCTGAGTCTTAATTTCTCATATACAATGTTGGGATAGTAATACTCATTTCACATAGTTGTTATGAGGTATACAGGAAATAAATATATGTGCAATGTCCTGCATCCAACTGCTTTCATCTGAATGTAGCAAGAGGAATAGGAAATACTGTCATATGTTCTTCCTTTTGCTCAATTTGGCCATGTGCTCTGTTTTGGAAGCTAGGAAGCTTATTGCATGTGTAGGGGATCAGAATTGGCCACCCCAAAATGTGTCTCTTTGGCATAAGGATTATTTTGGGCTGGTTACTTTAAAAAACTGCAGACATGAGAAAAGCTCTGAAAACCAAGTAGAAGTTACCCTTTGTAAGACATATTTACATTTGTAAGAGAAATCTCTATTTGTAAAGATATCTCCCTATCTGCACCAGGAAGAGGGGGATGACCTTATCTCTAGAAACTCTTACCAACGGTATGCAAAAGGCAAGGACTTAAATCTGCATAATAACCTCACTCTTGTTTACTGTGCTTTTTCTGGTAATCTCCTGCAACTGACTCCCCCCACTCCCAACATCCTCCTTTGTCTTTAGCTGAAGACGGTATTTAAGGTGGTGACCTCAGCCATTCTGGCGAGTTGCTCAGTTTTTCTGGGTTTCTCCCATGTATACATGTTATAAAGCTTTGTCTGATTTTCTCCTCTTATGCTGTCTCATGTCAATTTAATTCTTAGGCCAGCCAGAAGGACCTAGACAGAGTAGAGGAAATGTTTTTCCTCCCCTACACATGGTTCTCCCCAATCTTTTTGCATTTTTGCCCTTGACTCCATAATTCAATAGCCTCAACCCCTCCTTTAGCCTGTCCATCAAACTATCTTTTTTTTTTCAAGTCCTATGTTTAATCTAACACGTATTTATTTGTTAGTAATTTAACATGCCTTTTAAACTATGCTGGCGGTTTTTAAAATTAGAATGGTTATATTTTTATTAATGCTTTGTAGCAAGTTGCATAGCTTTGACTACAAAAGCTAATGGTGTTATATGCCCTGTTATTTTTAATGTGCAAATTTGTAGAACATGAGATTTTTCAGGAACACATGGCAGAAAATGCCCATATATATTAAAACACAGTATACCAACAAATTAGTAAAAGAATTGAGGTCTTAGAATCAATATTAGGAAATAACAAAAATAGGAACAAGAAACAAAGAGAGGTGAGAAAGAGACGAAAAGCAAGACTCAGGAAATCTAGGTAGTGCTAATCATCAGAATGTTCACTCTAAAGTTCACTTAGGTAACAAAACTGTAGTAGTTCCTGAATTAATTAAAATTAAACTTTAACATGGGAAATCTCTGTACTTTCTGCTCAATTTTGCTGTAAAGTGAAAACCACTCTAAAAAACAAAGTCTTAAAAAATTAAATTTTACTGCATGAGACAAAATTGAAATTAATAATAGCTTAAACCAACACAAAAAATCTGGAGGTTAGAAGTTCGTGGTTGGTAAGGCAGTTCCGCAATTTGTCTGGGACTGAGGCTCCTTTTGTTTCACTCTGCCACTCTCAGATTTAGTTCTTGTCAGTAGAGTCCAAGCAAGTTGCTGGAGTCAGTCATTACATCCATATTCCAGCGTCAGGAAAGAGAAAAGTGAAGAATAAAAACCTTCCTTTTAAGGACATTCCCTAGAAATGCATAAGCCTCCTTTGCCTATATCCCATTGAGAAGAACTTAGTCACACAGCTATGTTTGGCTACAGGGAAGCTGAGAAATGTACATTTTATTCTGGGTGGTGCCACAGACTCCACCTTCTTTGCCTGGGACTCTATCTTGGTACCGCAAAATGAGTGGAAGGTCAATATCATGAGATGTCCATTCCATCAGGGCCTCCCATTTCTCTCATATATGAATCTTTCATTTGACCTAAAGTGGCCTGATTATTGCCTTCATTGCATACTTATTGTATATTTCTGTCTCTGTGCCTTGAGACCTGTCATTTCCTTTGCCTGAAATATTTTCCTTCAAGTTAGTTTCTCCTCCAATGCCCAGCTCAAGCTCAATGCCTACTTCCTTGTGAAGCTAAGCTGATCTCTCCTGCTTATAAATGCACAGCCCTACCAATCTAACTCATAGAGTAAAAAGAGATCTTAGAGATCATCTTGTATCTTGTAATTCAAAGTAGGTTCTTGGACCAGCAGCATCAGCACACCTAGGAGCATATTAGAAATGCAGACACTCAAGCCCCAATACAGGGCAACTGAATCTTCAGAATCTTCATTTTTTATAAGATCCTCAGGTGATTCATATGTACATTAAAGTTTGAGAAGCGCTGATACATCATTACAGTGATAAAGAAAGGGAGGGTCAGAGAGATAAAATGACTAGTCAAGTAGTTGGTACTTGACTTTTCAAATCAAGGCTTGAAATACACATCTTTTAATTCACAGTGCAGAGCTCTTTTCACTACACCTTTCTGCTTCCTCACTGCTCAGGAGTTTGGTCATGTGATAGATACTTTGTATTGGCCTTACGCCTTGTGATAGACTTATGCTGGTCATTTTTTATTATCATTTAATTCTCACATTGTTAATTTTTTCTACGTTTATATATTCTCTTCCTAACCTGACTTTTAAATTCCTAGATGACAGAAATGGTATATGGGACTTCTCTGTATTCAGAGCCTGGACACATTTAAATTTCAAGTACTATTAAGGAAAAAAATTACTAAAACTTGAAAATGTGAATAATAACTAAATCCTTCCTGGGTCTGATCAGCACTCTTTGGATGAAGTGAAGCAACAGAGTAAATTATTTACATCTGCACTGAAATCTCTAGTTTACACCTAACGTTAACAATGTAGAACGGGTTAGATGTTCTTCCGCATGTTACGCTCTGTGTTCCTAGCTCTGTCATTGTGCTTCCCACATGTATTGTAATTATTTACTTATAAATCTCTATTATCTAATTTCTTGAGTTCTTTAAGAGTAGAGACTGTGTCTTATTCACTTTTGTATCCCATATCTAGCACACAGGATGGTATCCAATAAATACTTGATGAATGACTAATAACGTTTTGACAAAATATGTTAGAAAATAGCCTTAAATCTGCATTTATACTACAGGAACAAAAGACTGATTTTAATATAAAGGACTTTCTATAGACACTTTCTACAGAAAGTTTACTTATTGATTAAAAGCATAGTAACATATTTGCTTTATTTCTGGGTGTCTTTTGCAATACAAATGCATAGAGAACAGTTAGTAGATAAATGAGGGAAGGATAAAAAGAGAACGTAAATCACTTCTATTAATTTCTCCTAGCTGGTTCAGATTAGGGCTTTTTTTTTCAGAAAAAGAAGAAAATCTGTGCATATATAAAGGAAGGGATCATCTCTCTTCAGGTATCTGTAAGAACTTACTGTTTATCTTTTAGATGTAAAGGGAAAATTTGAGGTTAAGGACACATACTTCTCAAGGAAATCCTCCATAAAAAGACTTGCTTTCCATTGATCCAAGACTGAGATATCTGTCATTTTCCCAAATGGAACAGCTGAGACTAGAAAGGAGAATGGTAAACATAAGCTTCTAGAATTTTCTTTCACACTTAATTCAAGGAAGCCAAACATTTTCCTTTTACATTATGGTGTTATCTTTATTTGTTCACAGTTGTAATTTTTTTCAAAGTAATACCAAATTCCAAATCATTAATTAATCTTTCTTATTATTACAACCCCTTACAAAAAAATCTCAACTATAGTCAGAACGATAGCACCTGAACACACCATCCTCATCTTTACAGCCTCTCTTTTGCTTATGCAGCACTACCATCCCAGATAGTCCTGTTCAACAGCTCATGTTATTCCTCATAAAGTCTTTATTAATCATTCTAGCTACTCTGATATATTTCCCTTGAAGGGTCATGATGTCAGTAGCACTCACTCCGGTACTTAATCATACACAGTCATATTTAAAAATTTTATGTATCTATAGCTTATCTCCCAAATTAAGACCCTTGGTTCCTTAAAGAGAGGGACCACGTCATATACGAGCATCAGAAGAAACAACTCAGTGAAGCAAGAGTCAAAGGACCTGTATTCTACCACCAGTGTTACTTCTTACTCGTTTTGTTACCTTGAACAAACCACTTAACATCTGAGTCTGTGCCTCATCAAAAAAATGTGAAAGTTTAGTCGTTAAGAGTACAGGTTCTGGGGGGCCGCCCGGTGGCATAGCAGTTTAGTTCGCGCTTTGGTAGCCCGGGGTTTGCGGGTTTGGATCCTGGGCGCTGGCAGACGCACCTCTTGTCAGCCATGCTGTGGCGGCATCCCATATAAAGTAGAGGAAGATGGGCACGAGTGTTAGCCCAGGGCCAGTCTTCCTCAGCAAAAAAGGGGAGGATTGGCAATGGATGTTAGCTCAGAGCTGGTCTTCCTCATACACACAAGAAAAGTACAGGTTCTGGAATCACCCTGCCTAGATTTTAATATCTGTACTGCCACTTATAACTGTGTGACCTTGGGTAAATCTCTTAACCTCTTCCCTTATCTACAAGTTAGGAATAATAATAGCCTTTTCATAGTGTTTTTATAAAGACACTTGTGTTACATGTGATGAGACATGTAAATTGCTTAGAACAGTGCCTGACATACTGTAAATACCCAATAAATTTTGGCTGTCATTGTTATTATTATTATGAAAAAGAAAAGAAATAGGAAGAAATGGTAAACTCATTTTTTTCACTTCTGTACTTCTGGAGAAGTAGTTTGATGAAAGCTATTCTTTATTTTATTTCCAACCTGATTGAGATCTTCAATCCATTGATCCTTCCATTTTCACAATATTCATCCTCCTCCCTTACGTCCTCACTTCCTTATTCACAGAGTTTAGTACATGGCCAGTCCCATAACCACTCCCTTGCAAAGACTCTTGATTCCCTTGCCTCTCTTTCCCTTGTAGTAACTTAGGAAAACCCCTACCTTCCACTTTGTGTATGTGTACTATAACAGCTGAAAATTATTAGAAAAAAAGTCACCCAGCCATGCTGAATGAACTCATTTCAAATTATGACCATAAATTTCAAATAGGCATCCAACAGTGATAGATGATAACAGAACACCTTCCTAATAAAATTGGCCTTCTCACTCTTCAAGACAACTATTTGACACATTCCTCCATGAAGTTTTCATCCCCCTACCCATCTGTGGCCTTGACTTCACATAGAAAATTGACATAAATAGAGAAGAACTACCTCATCTTCCACTACCAGTTCTACCAACCCATTGGCATAAATACCTACCAACCCTGCCTTCCTACCTATAACAATGGAAGAACTATCCTGGCTCTCCTAATACCAACTCCTCCACTTGTGCTTTTGATACTATCCCCTTTTACTAAATTATCCTTTCTTTCCTACATCATCATTTTCTCTCTTTTTACCAAGACCATTTCCATTGGCAGACAAATATTTTACAGTCTTTTTCTTTATTTCACATATTTTTTTTAAAAATCACACATCTAAAAAAAAGAAAAACAAAAACAACTCTCTTTACCCCACTTCTCCCTTCAGCTAGTGCCCATTTTTCTATTTTCCTTCATAGCAAAATTCGTCAAAAGAGTTGTCTATATTCACCATCTCAAATCCCCACTTCCCATTCTCTCCTCAATGTACTCCAATTAGGCTTCCATGTCCAATATTCCAGTGAAACCACTCTTACCAAGGTCATCATTTGTTGAGCTGTTGGTCAACTCGCTATCCTCATCTTACCTAACCTTTTAACAAGGACCAATGCTTTTGACTCCTTCTTCCTTCTTGAAACACTTTCTTCTTTAGAATTCTACAACACCACACACATCTGGTTTTCCTGTCTCACTTGTCTTCTTAGCTGGTTCCTCCTTCTATATCAGCCTTTTAACTGTTGGAGTGTTCCAGGGCTCTGTCCTAGGCTCTCTGCTCTATCTATACTCATGCTCTCAATGACTTTATTCAGTTCCATGTGTTTATGTGCAATCTACAGATTGATGACTCCAATTTGAAACTCCACCTGTGCTCAAGATTAATACAGCAGTCCTTCCTTATCCTCAGTTTTTCTTTCAGTGGTTTCAGTTACCTATGGTCAACCATGGTCTGAAAACATTAAATGAAAAATTCCAGAAATAATCAATTCATAAGTTTTAAATTGCCTGCCATTCTGAGAAGCGTGATGAAGTCTTGAGCCATCCCACTCCATCCTGCCCAGGACAGGAATCATCCCTTTGTCCAGCGCATCCACACCGTATATACCTGCCCCTTAGTCACTTAGTAGCTGTCTGGGTTATCAAGTCTACTGTCACATTATCACAGTGCTTGTGTTCAAGTAACCCTTATTTTACTTAATAATGGTCCTGAAGTGCAAGAGTAGTGATGCTGGCAATTTAGATATGCCAAAGAGAAGCTGTAAAGTGCTTCCTTTAAGTGAAAAGATGAAAGTTCTGGACTATTAAGTCCAGATTGTAAGCTGAGGTTGCTAATATCTACAGTACGACCAAATCTTCTATCGGTGAAATTGTAAAGAAGGAAAAAGAAATTCATGCCAGTTTGGCTGCTGCACCTCAAATATGTATGTATAGGAAAAAACATAGTATATATAGGGTTCAGTACCACCCGCAGTTTCAGGCATCCACTGGTGTTCTTAGACCATATCCTCCGCAGATAAAGGGGGACTACTGTATAACCAATCGCCTTCTTGATGTCTCTAGTTAGATGTCTAAATGGCATTTTAACCTGGCCAAAGCAGAGCTACTGACTCCAGCCACAAACTGGCTTCCCCACAAGCCTTTCTCTGTCTTAGGAAATAGCACTGCCATCCACCCAGTTGTTTAGGTCAAAAGCCTGAAGAAATTCTTTATTCTTGTTTTTTTTTTTTTTAAACACTCTCACTATTGGCTGAACTTCTAAAATAATCCTAATTTCAACCACTTCTCATATCTCCATTACTAGAAGTTTAGTCCAACCCACCATCATTTTTTATGCAGAGTGTAGATTCACCAAGTAGTCTAGATTCTGAACTACAATAGCTTTTTTTTTCCTGTCTTTACTCTTGCCTCTGAATCCCTGCTCCTTTCATCCTCCAGATAACCAGTATGATTTTTCTAAAGCATAAATCAGGTTATATCACTCTCTTTCTTAAAACTGTCCAATGACTTCCCACATCAGCCATAATATAAACAAAAAACCACACCATATTATGACCTGCAAAGCCTTATATCTTTCAGAAACTGCCTACTTCTCAGATGTCCACTTTTTCATTAGCCAGTTACAATGGTCTAGCTCTCTGGTCCTCACACACATGAAATTTATTCCTGAGTCAGGAACTTTGCATCTGCTTGAGACTTCTCCTCCATATCTTTGTATGGTTGCTGTCTTCTCATCATTCAGATCTCAACTCAAATGTCCACCTCTTCATATCACTCCCCACTCCTGAAATTTCATATCACATTACATTATTGTTTCTTCTCTGTACACTTATCAATACAAAATATTAATTTATATACTCAATGTTTTTTATTTATTTATTTTATTTTTTTGAGGAAGTTTGGCTCTAAGCTAACATCTGTTGCCAATCTTTCTCTTTTTCTTTTTTCTCCCCAAAGCCCCAGTACATAGTTGCATATCCTAGCTGTAGGTCCTTCTAGCTCTTCTATGTGGGACACTGCCTCAGCATGGCTTGATGAGAGGATCCACCCAGGATCCGAACCAACAAACCCTGGGCCACCGCTGATGCGAAATACACAAACTTAACTGATACGCCACTGGGTCAGCCCCTATATATACTTAATGTTGTTATTGCTGCATCCTCTTTACTAGTATGAAAACCTACTGAGGGCAGGGACTATTTCTATGTCTTATTAGTAATTGTATCATTAGCACCTGTCAGTGCCTGGTACATGCTAAATAAATGTTGTTAACTGACTTGACTCCTTCCATGGAGGCTATACATTTAAAAATAGTTTTATATTCAGTGTATCATTACAACTTAAAGTAGCCCTCCTACAGTGGAGCAAGATTCTATTACAATACAACAAATATTTACAATATTGGAATATTTTAAGACTTCATCATCTACATATCTTTTATTTGTTCTATTCATATTTAGTGTAAGCTTTCCAATTTCTTATTTTGTCACCTAAATTCTGTCATAAAAATATTAATTTGTAAACTTCCTTGAATTCTGATATGAATAAATGTAATGGATTTTTATTTAATGAGAAAAGCACTGCATTTTCTTAATAAATTACTGTGCTAAACTCTGGAATAATTTTTAAAATAGATTTTTTAGAAATAAAAATAAAACATACCTCTCGTCCATGGCCTCCTAAATTTATCATCAATAATTCCTGCATAATTTCCATCTTGATATAAACATGAAGGGATTCGAAGCAATAAAGCATCTCTACAAAACTTCTTTCTAATTACATTCTATGTAAGAAAGTAGGATTATAAAATCTTTTAATATATCTATCAGATTTAACATATTTATTTATCAATATTTAGAATATCAAAATTCTCTATTTTTTAAAATTTATGTTATTTTTATTTAAAGGTAATACATGCTCATTACAAGATATCAAATAACACAGAACCACAAACTGAGACAGTCAAGGTCCCTAGTAATATTAGTAAAGTTTGGTGTATTTTCCCACAGACTTTTTTTCTAGGTTAGGCTAAAATGTGTGTGTGCATGTTTGCCAAAAAATGAGATCACATTTATATACCATTTGGCAATGTGTTTTTTTTCACATAACAGTATAATATGGCTGTCCTAACTTTAGTTTTCTATGTCTTTGCATTATTTCACTTACGACAACCAGCAAATATGTTTCTAATTAAAAAAAATCTAATAAATAAAACTTTCTTTAAAAGGATGTTAAGTCAGTTAAGGAAACTCGTAAATCAAAGTTGTCTATAATTTGGATCTGCCTTTACTTTTCAGCTTTATCTCCCGTACTCTCTAATACTAACTGTTGTCTTTAAATAGGCTAGTCTCCTCACTACCCCCTTAACATTTAGCGGTCACTTCCTCATCAACATCGTGATCTACAGCATGCCTTTGAAAAATGCCCTGCTACTCTAGCTATCAAAATTCTATTCACCTCTCAAGGCCCATCTTAAGCAACATCTCCTCTATGAAGCTTCCCCCCAATGACTCTCAACTTCCCACAGAATTCATTATTCTACGTATTTGGACAAATGACAGTTTCCTGCATTATTTTCCGAGTTTTATGTTTGCTGAAGGTGTTTTAACATATTAAATAAGAGGTCCTCATTATCCAAGAATAAATGGTACAGAGAAAAGATCAGTTAGTAGCTTATATAAAATGAGGACCAAAGGTTTATAGTAAAAAGGAAAAAAAGCTTGATTGGTACTTTTCCTAAAAAAAAGAAATAAAGTTATAAAAATTAAATTTTATATCTAACAAAATTTCATTTATAGTTAGCTTATAATTGCTTTTTGTCATCATTTCCCCACAAACTGTATGATATGATGACATGCATGATATCAGTCATTACCTCACCTTTAACCATAAAGAAGATATTTTTAGAAAATACTTGAGGATTTAATCAAATTTTTTCAAGGCATCTCTGAGTCCTTTGATATTCAAACCACTCTCTTCCTCTTGTCTGTTAACTGATCTAATTTTGCTGGATCTTCATTTGATAATAGCTTTACCTATTATCTGAGTGGTTCTTCAACAGGGTTTTCGTGAACTTTACAAAATCCTGCATCATTTGCAAGATTTGCCATTGATTAGTACCATATTTGTACTATATCATGGGGTGTGGTACAACAGCAAGAAACTAAGATACCATGGGCAAGGATAAAAGTCTGAGGATATCTCATTATAGACTAATTTTGCAAGTGGCCAATACATTCATAAATATATTTGTGTAACAGTGACTTCTGATTCTCTACCATGTTTATGTTATAATGACACATTCGCCTCCCTCAGTTATGGGGGAATAATAAAACCTGAAGATGCCTATGTGGCCTTCTTATTTCCTATAAAATGTAACACAGTTTTAGTTATATCAGAGTAATTTTTTTTCCTGGTAGATGGGGTCAAGGTTATAAAGAAAACCAGAGTTTAACTTGTCAATTAAGATCATAAGAACAACGAACTGTTATATGACAACTACTCCAGTTAGTTTCTTAACAATGTGCCAGCTTGAATCTCAGCTTTGTACAAGCCATTTAACTTCTCTAGACATCAGTTTCCTAACCTGTAAAACTGTAAAACCTGTGTAATAATTATATCTACCTCATGGGGTAGTTATGATCATCAAATGACATAATCCATCAAAAGAGCAAATGATCAAATGATATAATCCATCAAAAGAACAAAGTATCTGGCCCATAGTAAGTGGCCAATACATGTTGTTAACTGTTATTTTATCATAAGGATACTGGGATTGGTTTTTCCCCAGTCCTTTCAAGAAAGATCACTCAAGATTGTTCACAAAAGCAGTCCAGGCTTGCCAAAAGTTTCCACTTTTTTCTGCAGACAATTTCAAATTCATGTTAAATTGTCAATAATTTCCTTCCAAAAGGGGCATTTTAAAGATATATTAAAAAATGGATCTCAAAGTAATTAAGGATTAGTCTAAGGACTACTGCAAAATTATCATAATCATATAGTGAATGCAGGTAACACTTTTTATATCATAATTCTTAGTAAATAGGCAGTGATCCAGTAACACTCTACCTCATATAAATAGTCTATTGCACAATATTTGAATGTTGAAAACATATCTTCTTTCTTTGAAAGCAGTACAAATTTTGACATCTGGAATATAAAAATTAAAATTAAATGTTGGTAAAATATCAAAGCCAGGAGAAGAAACCCACTCTTAATTACAAAACTTTGGCTCATTCACTTAAAGAAAGGTTCTAAATGATAAAAAATTAACTACAAAAATAAAATTTATTACTATGATTAAAATCTAGTGATAACATATGTTGATATAAAATTATTCATATATTTTTCATATTGTTTAATCCATACAACTTCTAGTTGGTGGATTAAAATATATTTAATGTGATCATTTTGTTGCAAAAGAGGCTGGAGTTCACAAGACTGGTAGAGTGATTTTCTCAGGATAACCATATTTCTTAAGTGGTCTTGAAATCAAATAGCCAAGGGCAAAACTGTGCTGAAAAGGTGGAGTAGGATTTGGGAAATTCCAATCTCTTAGAAAATAAAAAGCCTGAAGTTTAAATTCCCTTGTAGCTAGCTCATTTAGAATAAAGCAACTATGGCATATTACTCCTAGGTCATTATTGGTAAATCAACAAATTCATCTAATGAAGCATCAAGTAAAATTTAGAATGCTCAATGAATCCAAGATAATTCTCATTAATGTGAGAATCAGAGGAATTATAGCTTAGAAAAATTACTCTAGAACAAAGTCCAATTTATCAGATAGTTCCTAGCGTTTTGATCAGTCATTTAAAATGTCGTGGGAAATTCAGGTGTAAGTTAGAAGTTTTCACATAGTAGTTTGTCAGTAAGTTTTTAGTGAATGAAATACACATTTTAATCCAAATGATCCTGCTTTAGTTTCATTACCATTTTAAATTTGTTTGAGGCTTACCTGTTTCCTTATCTATGATGAAGATACTGCACCAGACTACCTGAAGATTCCATCTATATTAATTGGCTATGAATATCTATTCCTATTTTCAATTATCAATCAAGTGAACATTCTTAACTATTCAACTACTAGATTAAAAAAACTAAGAGCTAACTTCTTAATATAGAACACAGTTATTTTCTTTGGTTAATGAATCAGAAGACATTATGGATATTACAATAAGCTTTCCAGTGAAAACAAACCCAATAAATTATCTGAATTATTTTTACTATTGTTAAATTCTGTGGAATCAACAAATGTGGGGAATACATAATGTTGGCGCCCTCTTTCACTCCTACTTAAACAGTGCCAACTGGGCTCATTTTCTTAGTGGTGATTACTTCTCTGGAAATATTTCCAATCATTGTATTTCCATATCTCTTCCATACAGTGTATCACTGATCTTTGAAGCACATATTGATTCCAGAATTTCCACTTCTTGACATTGTGCTTTCACAAAAAATTATTTGATTGTGCCTCATTGTAGAAATCATTTCAAAAAGTTAAGGGGGGGGTCCAGCCTGGTGGCGCAGCGGTTTAAGTCGCGCTTTGGCAGCCAGGGGTTCGCAGGTTCGGATCCCGGGCGCCGGCCGACGCACTGCTTGTCATCCATGCCGTGGCGGCGTCCCATATAAAGCAGAGGGAGATGGGCACGGATGTTAGCCCAGGGCCAGTCTTCCTCAGCAAAAAGAGGATTGGCAACGGATGTTAGCTCAGGGCCCGTCTTCCTCACACACACACAAAAAAGTTAAGAATAAACCAACTCTACCTAGTTTATCCCTTCAGTTTATTGTCAGGATTTATCTTAAATTTTCCTTTCTTGGGAACCCTAATATTTCTATTAGCTTTGGATTCATCATTCTCAACAACTACCTTAAACAATAATTACTGTTGTATTAATCATTTAAATTCATGCTAAATATACAGTACTTAAATAAGATAACATACATTATATACATTCATAGAATTTCTTTCATCTGTCAACTTTATTTAATTGCATTACTTATATCTGAATCCATCTTATAGCGGTGGATGTATAGGAAGAAAGATAAATTGGCCTTATTTCTAGGAAAACAAGCAAAATCATCGTTAGAGAGAAGGTATTTTAAAACAACCAACTTTTGAATTGCAGCAATTCCTAAAATATTTTTCCTTACCTGTTTCTAATGATTTTATTTCTCCTGTGCTACCTCCTGACGGATATCTATTGGGCCAAAATGGAAATGCATACAAGTAATTAGGTCAGGCTCTTATGCATAAGGCTGGAGAAGAAAGGTTTCTCAAGATCTTTTCTGCCCAGCTTTACTGAAGTATAATTAAAAAGTAAAAATTATATATATTTAAGGTGTACATATATACAACGGCATATTATTCCCAAGGGGAAGACCACACACAAATGAGTGTGAATCTTTGGGCTGGCTTCCCATCTCCTCCCACCAGCCTAAGGCATCAGATTCTCCGCTTCCTCACTGCCTGGCATAAAAACCACACTTTTAACCATGTAAAATCGCAGAGGAGGCGATGTTCATATATTTTCTCATATTGCTTAAGCTATAAAACTTCCAGTTAGTGGACTGAAGTCCCATTGGCCTTTCCATGTCCTTCACACCCTCTATTCTTGCCTAATTAGATTAGGTGGACGCTGGTTCTGGGGTCTGGAGTCTTGTCCCCACAGGGCCACATCAGCAGCGCCTCACAAATCTGTTTTCCAGAGATTTTAGAACTGCCATACTCTAGCCCCATCCCCATACTTTCCTCCCCTCAGTCCAAAAAGACCATCCCCCTCCGCTGTCTAGTCTCTCAGGGTAAAGTGAGAGGAAAAATCGCCTCCTACCGCTCTTCAGTGGAGAAAATTCCCGCCCACCGGACATGTGACCTCTGACTCTGGGTCTCAGCGCTTCCATTGGCCAGCCGGGCCGGGGCCCTCTCCTTGCCCCGCCCCTCGAGCTCCCGGCACTTCCGTCTGCGGTTGCGCATAGCCTGGAGCGTGCGGGCTTCTGGGGGCCAGAGGGCGGGGCCTGGTCTGGGCTGAGGCCCTCGAGGGTGAGCAAAATTTTCGCTATGCGGGATGGAGGTTGACAGTGGAGAAGGTGACGGGAAGCCAGACGGAGCCGATGTGAAAGGTCGGGAAGACCAGGCAAAGGAGTCAGGGTTTCTTTGGTAGTGGCAACTGTAATGTTATTGACCAATCCTGGCCAAACTCGACTGAGTCAGAGGGAGGGCAAAGGCAGAAGCATTCCAGAGGTAAAATTGAGAGAGGGTTTAGCAACCAGATTCAGGGAAAGAGGAAAGCAAAAGGGAGGAGGCAAACATGACTCAGGTGTCTGGCTAGGTGTTGGCCATACCTTGGTGGCGGAAGAACATTTGAGGAAAGGCAGGAAGGTAAATTAGAATTGGGACGTGCGGATTGTATACCTTGATTGAGAGCCACCTCCTCGCAAACACGCTCATTTAGGAATCACTAGACCTACCTGATAGAGAATTGTCCCTTTGTCTGTATTTCCTAATTACTGTCTCCCTTTCCATGACATAGCTTGGCATTAAATTCCTTTCCAGAAGATTGCAAGAAGTAACATGCATTTATTTATTTTACTAACACATGGGTGTCTTTCAAGTTAATTATTAATGAAATACTAATTAAGAAACACCAGTGGATAAGCCACATTATTTTCTTAAGTTACCTACTTCATTCTGTTTTGTACAGGTTTGTGCAGTTTGCTTCAGCAATATGGATTTAATATTTGGTGATAATTATAAAGATGTTCATCTGGCATTGGGTTAGATTAATTATTCTGCATTCTTAGATGTAAACATTTTATTTAAACCAATTTTAAATTAAGTAGTTTTGTAAAAATTACAAAAGTAACACATAGTTATACTCATTGTAACCAGTAAAAAACCATTCCAAGATGAGTACAGAAAAAGTAATCTCCATTACCACCTTGACTCCCAAGTAACCAGTGTTGACAATCTGGAGTGTATCTTTCCACACCTTCTTCTCTGTTCATACAAATTTATATGGACATATATACACAAAATAGGTTGGCCAATTATATAAAAACGGGTAACTTATTTTCCTCACCAAACAATACATTATGAACAACCTTCCAGATCAAGATATATAGAATTTAACTCCTTTTTAACAGCGCATAATATTTCATAGTAAGGATATGCCATAATTTATCCAAACATTCTACTACTGATGGATGTAACAGATTGTTTCTGTTTTTTTACCTTGACAAATAACACCACAATAAGAATTCTTGGACATATGGTCTTGAATATTATTGCTGTTGTTTCTACAGTATAGATTTGTGTTACTTTGATAGATATTAAAATTTGATAGATATTACCAATTTGCCTTTCAAAAAGTTATAGCAATTTATGTTAATAATGCCAGAGAGAGACCATTTTCCTGAATACTCAACGGAAATGAATATATTGCTCTTTAAAATGTTTGCCAATCTGATGCATGAAAAATACTATCTCGTTTTAATTTGCATTTCTCTGATTACTGCTGAGATTAAACACTTTTTAGATGTTTATGAGCCCTTTGGATTTCTTTTTCCGTGAATTGCCTAATTATGTATGTGTGTGTGTGTACGTGTATGAGATCCGGTGATTTTTCTATTCAGTAGGTTGTCTTTTTGAAGATCTTATATATAGGTATATTAGTTAATATCAGGTTTGGCTATATAATTACAGAAAATTGCAAAATAGTACAAAATTTATTTATCTTTCATGTAAATGAAGTATAAGAGGTAAAAGGGTCGGGATTGATATGGCAGCTGTGCCCCCACAAAGTCCTCAGGGACTTACCTTCCAGCTCATTACTCTGACATTCCTGTGTTGTGATCCTTGTGCTCATGGTCTCAGGTGACAGTATCTGTCTTAGGCAACAGGATGGAGGAAGGCGTGAAAAAGAGGAGAGGCCAAGGGCACAATGTTTCTTGATATATCTGTAATTAAAATTGTGAAATATAATGTTCATATAGAAAGGTACAGAAGACAACGTAGACTTTAAAAAATTATTGTAAGGAAACATCCATGCAACCTCCACTCAAGTGAAGAAACAGAGCATTGCAAGAATTTCAGAAACTGTTTCCTTCTCTAATCACAACTCTCCCTAGAGGAAGTCTTCCCCTAGACCCAGAGATTACTATAATCCTGATTTTATGGTAATCACTACCTTGCTTTTCTTTAAAGTTTCACCCAAGTATGCATTTCTAAATGATATATTTTGCCTCTTTTTGAATTGTACTGTTTGTGCTTGATTGGTTCTTACCTATTCTATTCAATGGATGTTGTTGTATGTGTGTAAATTTAATTTTATTGCTGAATAGTATTCTCTTGTGTAAATATACCTCAATTTATTTATCCATTCTACTGTTGATGGACCTTTAGATTATTACAGTTTTTGGCAATTACAAGTAACACTGCTATCAAT
This sequence comes from Tapirus indicus, assembly GCA_031878705.1. Taxonomy (NCBI): domain Eukaryota; kingdom Metazoa; phylum Chordata; class Mammalia; order Perissodactyla; family Tapiridae; genus Tapirus; species Tapirus indicus. The sequence goes on from CM062929.1 coordinate 16,040,680, forward strand.
ATCCTTGTCCATGTATCCTAGTATACATACACATTTCTCTAAAATATAATTAGGAATGAATTTCTGAATTATTGAGTATGCGTACCTTCACATTTATTCTATAATGCCAAACTGTTTTGCAAAGTGATTGTACCAATTTACACTACTACCAGCAATGTTTGAGAGCTCCTCTTGCTCTGTATCCTCACCAACCCTTAGCCATTTCATACTATTTAATTTTGAGAATCTGTTAAGTATCCAATAGTCTCTTAAGGAAGGTTCCCATAAGACTCCACATAACACTTCTGTTTACATTTCATTGACTAGGCCCTCGTCACATGGTCACTCAGCTGCAGTAAAGGCTGGAAGATTCAGTGTTAATTCTGGACAGTCATGTGCATAGTTACAACTTGGAGATTCTATGATTAAAATAAGAAGGAGAGAACAGATTTTGGGAAATATATGGTAGTCTCCGCCACATTAATAATAATTTAAAAATAGCTAACTTTTATTGAGCACTTACTGTGTGCCAAGCATTATTCTAAACACTGTAACTACTTATAAACTGGATACTGTATTATAAACCCCAGTTTACAGATAAGAAAACTGGGACATTGAGAATTTAAGTATCTTGCCCAAGATTAAACAGCTACAAAGTGTGAGACAGAATTGCAAACCCAGGCAGTTTGGTTCAGAGTCCATTCTTTTAGCTAGGCCATACAGTCTTTAAAAGGAATATTTGCTCTTAGTCTGTCATGTTTTGCAAATATTTCCTCCCTGCTTATCTTTGGAGATTTCTTTATATAGCTATAGTGAATTTTACCATATCTGGATCATCTGTGTTTTTTCTCAGTAGTTAATGTTTCTACATCATTTCTAAAATTATGCATATGGAGAGAATCTTAGAACAATTACCTTTTCCTATACATTTTAACTCACCATTATTTGTACCATTATTATTTTGAATCTAGGTAGAAATAAAGCGAGCTTAGACATACTGGAATATAAAGTAAGCTGAGGAGCCATAAGGGAAGGGGGGAAATCCCTCTACTATCCAGACCAGTTCCACAAGTTTGTGGAAATCCCTTATTAAGCTCCATTGTTGTATTCACGTGCTGTGCTGTTGAGGCCATGGTGATAATGTTTAGTGTTCATTGAGAACATACTTTGTGCCATGCACGGTATGAGGCACTGAAGATGCAAAAATGAGGAAAATAAATCTTTGCCTTTAAGAAGCTCACAAATCCTTGTCTGAAGTTTCTCTTACTTTTCATCTCTTCGGACAATTCTATACACTTCTGCCAGGATGATATTTCTACAACAACTAACTGAGAATATGACTCTGCTCAAACTCTTTCGTCTTGCTGTCACATACAGGGTAAAATCGGAAATCCTTAGCATGAAACGACTACTCACTCAACCCCATTTACTTTGGAGCCCTGAACCACTGGCCTTCTCTGAACATCTTCCAGATCCTCCGGCTTCCAAGTCTTTAATCCCACTGTTTTATTTTGTGTTCTGGTCACATGTTGAAACCCTATTTATTCTATAAGGTCCAATTCAAATGTTTTCTCCTTCCACTAATAGTCTTAAAATAGTTGTTATCTTTTTGGCACTCTTACAGTTTTTGTCAATATCCCACTTGGGAAGTTTTTGTGCTTTGCATTATAACCGTTTTGTTCATGTCTGCCTCCCTCACGAAACCGCAGTTTTCGTGAGATGGTGGACCATGAACCATGTCTTAATTATCTTTACATACTTTGTAACTAGTACAATGCTTTATCTAGAGTAAGCTCTGAAATGAATATTTAATTTAATTTACTTAAAATCTGGCACTCGGTCATTTTGAAATAACAGCTATCACAATTTTTTATTTTGCATTTTCTATTACATGCAGGTTTTCAGTGTTTTTGCAGGAGCACTAACTTGTATGAAATGTTACACACAAACACACACACACACACACCAGCCAAAGTGAACATGGCTTGAATATGGCAGATAATCAGCTTGAGACAGAATTGCAGATTAGTCTGAACCAGATCATGCAGAAAATCTGGATCTATGGAATGAAATAATATTGCACAAATGTGTTGCATAAGTAACTTGTCTTGTGGTTGCTAATTTATGGGTGTAACCTCACGTACTATCTTTTGATCAGTAAGGGACTATTTTACATCAATAGATTGAGAGCAAACATTTCAGCACAACATATTTAATCTAATTAAGTTAGATAGTGATGCTAGAAAAGAGCTGTGGTAGCATCAGCATGTAAAGAAATTTTCACCAGTATAGAAGAGAAGCCTAGCATTTTGTATTCATGTAGTTCACCTGTTTTCAAATAAAGCCAAATGTTATTGTAGCCTATTTTTGCAACATTTGTCTCTGTAAACACTATCATTTTTCTCTTCCACATGTTCAACCCCTCAACATTTTTCTGATTATGAGCCATCTCATACTTCACATGTTTATTGGATCTTTCACGCACATTGAAGAATTCACTTAAGCTAAGCTTCTGGCCAGGATGAAAACTTTATCCATGCTTAGACTTGACTCTGTACCCCTAAAGAAGCCATAGGTTGGAATAAACAGTTATACTTGACTGTCCATTTTCTTGGGAAAAATGGAAAAGCTAACTCTACACTTTAATATTTTCCTGGGTAACATTTACCCTAATACCTCTCATATTTTATGGTCCAGTGAGGTTAAGTGATTTGCCCAAAATTACACAGGTAGGCCTAGAACACAGGTTGTCTGACTTCCACCCAGCGAGGTGTAGTTGTTCACTCATTGATTTATCCATCAATTTTTTTTGTGTGTGTGTGTGTGAGGAAGATCAGCCCTGAGCTAACATCTGTTGCTAATCCTCCTCTTTTTGCTGAGGAAGACTGGCCCTGGGCTAACATCTGTGCTCATCTTCCTCTACTTTATATGGGACGCCGCCACAGCATGGCTGACAAGCAGTGTGTCAGCAGGCGCCCGGGATCCGAACCCACGAACCCCAGGCTGCCAAGCACGAACTAAACCGCTGCGCCACTGGGGCGGTCCCTCCATCAATTATTTTTAAGCACACATTATGTACAAGGAACTATGCTAGTTGGGGAGAACAAATGGTTCTATTCTGTTAGTGTGGCAGGGAAAAGAAGACATTTACATAAATAAGTAGTAGTTATTCCCTGAGGAAATTAATATCATCAGAGTTGTGGGAATATAAAAAGGAAATAATGCTTTATTATTTTAACAAATAAGTTGTAGAGATACAGAAGAATAATTGATTAGATAACTCAGTTAGGTATTTCACCAGATTAACCACATCTTTGGGAAATCCAGCTGTTGGAACCACAAAAACTGTAACAGCACCGCTATGTACCTAATGGAAAATGAGCCAACTTATAAAGTAAATAATGTCTTAAGGTCTAAACTTGCAAATTTAAACTATAGTAAGTTGTAACAAATGTCACAAATATCCAGGGTAGCCAACATCATTCTTATAAAAGGTGGGAAATTTATTATTTCTCTTTTTCTCTCCGAAAGAAGTCTTAATGTTGTTTGAGCCATCCTTGATTGCATTCATGCTTTATATTTTAAAAATGGAGGAGATAGGACATTAAACTAAATTTGGGAAGAAGGAAATTACATTAATAATAATTCCATATGCAGGAAAAATAATTTTGTGAAAAGCTGAGGGTAGGCTTTTCCCATAAATGATTTTGTAAACAGCAATTCTCGCCACTTCATATTTTAAATTTAGACTCATTCTTGTATCTCAGTGTATAAATTAATTTAACAAATAATTTTTGAACACCTACTATGTGCTCAGTATGTGCAAACTTAACAGGAGGTTAGACAACTTATATTGTCTCTTACAGGAAAGAAAGAAAAAAAGTAGCTAGAAGCAATAACATCTAACATTACTGACCACGTTCTCCTCTAAATATTCTTGCCTTTTGGCTTCTAGCTTTCTGGTTTCTCTCACCTGTTATGCACCTAGACTCTCCATAATTTGGGGAGGAAATAATAAAACCATAAAATCAGGCTCATTGGTTCTGCTACAAATATGCTGTGTAACTTCAGTTAGTCCTTGAATGCCAATTGTCAATCATTATTTCCCTTCATTTTATACATATAAATATACTATGTATGTCTATACTATACTAGAGTATACTATACTATAGACATGTAAACATATAAATAGTCAGAGTCACTATGTGACAGGAGTGTTCTAGATGTGAGAAACAGGGTCTCAAACAAGACACTGTCCATATCTTATTATATTCCAACAACACCTAGACCGGTGGCTCTCAAATGGAGGTGATTTTGCCTCCCAGGGGACATTTGGGCATGTCTGGAGACATTTTTGGTTGTCACAACTGGGGGAAAAGGTGCTCTAATATGTAGAGGCTGGGATGCTGCTAACCGTCCTAAAATGAAGAGGAAAGCCCCCCACCTCCCCTAAAAAAAGGAATCATCCAGCAGAAAACATCAGTACTGCCAAGGTTGAGAAATCCCGATCTAAACTAACTAAAGACTAAACAATTTCCCCACTCTCCACACTCTTCTAGTCATATATACAAAATCTACCCCATTCCCTGCAGGTGACTTCACATTCTTCTTGAGTGAGAAATTATGTTCCTTCACTTTTCTCTTTTTGTCTCAAAATGTCTATATAGCCTCATTTGGCATTTTCTTACTCTCTTCTTTCTGTGGATAAGTATTCCTCTTTCTTTCCAAGACTATTATCTTTCAATATTTATGCCCTACCTTACTTCCCCAAATTATGAATGCTACCTACAAAAATACATTCTGTATCACAGAATAAAAACATAAGAAATCAGACAAAGAGTATAATTCCCTTGGATTCTTTATCTCATCCCCACTCACCTCCTCCAGAATTTAGATGGTAGGTTATTTCCTCTCATGTACACCTTCATTCTCTCCCCTATATTGGGTTTTTTCTCTGTGTACAAAAAGTGCTTAATTATATTCTATTCTAAAATATTCTCTAAAATGCTTATTTTGGTACTTCTGCTTTTTAAACTTCTCTGTAGCTCCTAGAACTCCCAGACTACTGCAATTTTCTCCTAACTGTTCTCTCAGCCTCTAATCTAGTCTGCATAGTGCTGTAGAATTGAGATTATGTCGACTACTCTCATCAAAGTCCTTCAGTAGTCAACCAATGCCTATACATAATAACTATGCAACATCAAGCATCTTTTATTTACAAAGCACTATGCTTAGAACTTGACAGGTTAGTGTCTCCATCATATAGATGAGAAACTGAGGCTTAGAGAGGTTAAGTGACTTGCTTGAATCTATATCGCTAGAAAGTGAGGAGCCAGAATTCAAACCCAAGTCAGTCTTATGCCAAAGTGTACACGTTTTACACAACTCTTCATTCCTTAAGGAATCAAGTCCAAACTCCTTAGTTTGACCTTCAGGACTCTTTGTGATCTGGTTCCAAATTTTTTCCATTTACTGCTGACCTTCATTCACCCCACACTCTTCTTAAAGTACTGTTGTTCTCTTGATACTCTCTTTGCTCTCTTTTCTGTTATTTCCTCCAACTCATACCATACCCTCTGTCTATGCTATCCTTCTCATACATTGCCAGAGGTCCAAATATCCACCCACCTTTCAAGCCCAACTCAAGTTTTCCAGTTGAGTTCCCTAATCTTCTCTGATCCTTTCATTTTTTCCCCCCAGTGGAGCTTTTCTCACTTTCAAACTTTGTTATTGTTAATTATATATATGCTTTTTTGCCCTTCCTCGACTCTTGCCTTTCCTCTACTCTCTAGAGCAGGGAACTTCGTTATGTGATAGTAACATATTTTTGTGTAGAATTTTACAAACACTCTTCCATATATTAAGAACCTGGCAAAGAGTGGGAGCTCAATAAATGTTTGTTCGCTTGTTTGGTTCTAAGCTTCATAGCAATTTTCCAAGGTACTATTATATTTTACTAACAGATAAGGAAACTGAGGCTCAGTGACCTGCCAGAGGGCAGAAGTGTTCCAGGATGACCCAAGCTCTAACCCAAGAGTTTTGTCTCCAGTTGAGGGTTCCTTCTACTGTATTACCGATGGCTTCAGAGTTTTGTTGCCCTCACATATCCTAGCTCTATACCTTGGTCTTAGTAGTTATTGCATAAGTGCTGAATGAATGAGTAAATGTCTGTTAAGAACATATTCTGTCAGGTTGAGAGTCATGAGAGATTTATTGGCCACCAAGAATAAGAGCACTTTAGGTTGTGACTCATCCTCACACGTAATATTTATTGTTCATTTAGGCAGAAGGAAAACAAACCCTCCCATTCCGATAAAATATCTTAAGCAACATTAGGTTGAAGTCTGTTTTATTATTATTATTATTATTATTCACTTAAGAGCACCAGTGCCACACACCTTTAACAAACAAGTTTTTATATGTTATTTAAAATTAGTAGGTACGAAGAAAATTGAGAGAATAATTTTTCAATTTTTGTTTTTCATTTTTATGTAGCCAAATTCATCATTCTCTTTCTTACTGTTTCTGCTTTTAGAGTCCTGTTTAGAAAGGCCATCTTCATCCCAAAGATTGTATAAATATTCAAATATATTTTCTTCTACTGTTTTTATCATGACATCATTTACATTTAGAACCTCTGGGATTATGTGTATATATGCATGTGTGTGTTTGCATGTGTATGTGTATAAGGCATGAAATAGTTTTATAATTTAATATTTTTCCTGTATAGTTTAGTGAGCTTATTGATTTTCCCTTCTGATTTTAAATTATATCTTTATCATGTACTCTCATATGCTAAATTCATATATATATTTTTCTAGATTTATAATTTGTTCTATTGATGGTTTACTCCTGGGCTGTTTTTATTTATTTATTTACACTGTTTTAATTATTAAAGTTTTAATTTCTGGGTGGCAATCTCATTCACTACTCTTTGTAAAAAAAATTTCCTGGCTATCCTCTAATGTTTATTCTTAAAAATAAACATAAGAAATATTTTGTCAAGATCCCACACTTTTTTTTTTACTGGGATGCCGATTGAGATGACATAGAAGTTATAGATTAATTTGAAGAATTGACATGTTTTAATATAGAGTCTTCAAAATCAGAGAACCTGATATGGTTTTCCATTTACTCAAGTCTTCTCTCTTTTCTCCCAGTAGTTTTATAATTTTACAGTTTCTGTATATTTGTGTGTATATGCATATGCACTTTAATAAAGCATAGTGTTTTAGAGCACATATGCAAGAATCAGACTGTCTGCTTTCCAAACTCAGCTGTGCCATTTATTAGTCATGTAACCTCTTCCTTCACCTTTATGTGCTTCATTTTCTCCCCCTGTAAAATGGGGGGTGATAATAATAGTGCCTCCAAGAGTTATTGCAAAGATTAAATGGGTTAATATATGTAAAGAGCTTAAAACAGCATCTGGCACATAGTAGGTACCATATAAGTACTACCTATTATTATATGTATATATATAATATGTGCATTTCATGTTTCTTATTAAATTTATTCTTAAGTGTTTTATATACTGTTATTACAAAAGGGGTCTTTTTTCCCTATTATCTTGTTATTGGATGTTTTTTATTAATTTTGGTTATGGAGTACAATCGCAATAAACACTAAACTTTGAAATTTCAACCTCCAGAGGGCTCTCCTTTCCTGTGAATTACTGTCATTTCCCGTAGCTTCTTTTATTTAAGAAGTTTGTGTCATTTAGAGCCAAGTGATGAAACAGAAAATGTGTGTCTGATGCTTTTGAAAGCTCAAGGAAGATAAATAAAATTGACAGCTGGTCCATTGAAAATACTAACAGAACAAACAATCCTCTTGCAAAACTGATGAAAGAGAAAACAGCTGAAAATGCAAAAAAAAAAAAAATATTGGAATTAACAATTTCAAGAATGTAAATATCCAAGAAATTTAAAAATGTAAGACTACTCAAAGTTTAACCTATCAATAAAGTGTAAATTTTGACAAAATAGGATATTACCTAAGAAATATAAATTATGAAAATTGATATAAGAAGAGGCAGAAAAGTTGAACAGATCAAAAACAGTAGAAGAAATGGGAAAGGCTGCCAAAGTTCTACCTCTGAAAAAGGCACCAGGTCAAGATGCTTTTAAACATAGATTCTATCAGAACATTGAAAAAGATGGAAAACTTTCTAACTCATTGTACAAGGCTAACATAACTATGAAACCAAATTAGGGAAGAATAGCAGAAAAAGAAAAACCTATAGGCCACTCTTGGTAATGACATAAATGCAAAAATCCTAAATAATACATTAGCGAACTGAAAACAACAGCACTTTAAAAGTTGAATGTACCATGACCAAATAGATTTTATTCCAGGAAGGCAAAAATAATTCAGTTTATTGAGACACGAGCCTCCTATGGTTTGTAGCTAAATAATGAGTAAATCTTTACATATTTTATGTCATTTTCCTCCTAATATTATCCTACTTTACTACTTTGTTTGATTGTCTCTGCCTAGAACATTTTCTTACTCTTCTTCTCCCTCCAGCAAACTCCTACTTCTCATTATAGACTCAGCTTGTGTCACCTCTGGGTTTCCTTCTCTGACCCCACTCTACCCGAGGCTAAGAAGCTGCTACTCTTGTATACTTCCACAATACCCTGTATTTACCTCTATTTCAACACTTATCTTACTGTTTTGTAATTGATAGTTAACTTATTTGTCTCCCCCACCAAACTGTGAGCCCTTGAGATAGAATCAATTTATTTGTTTTCTGGAAGCCTGGCACATAAAATCCAGCAGACTCAATTAAGAAATAGACCACAGAACCAGACTGGACATAAAAAATGTTAGCTAATTACCATAAAAGCTGTATTGAAGGACATGATTTTGATGTATGTCTAGATTGGACTTCCTACTATTTCACCTTAAAGTTAAACTTCCCTATCCTGTTATAGGCAAAGTTGGACAACCTCAGGCCTCCCTGGAAGGCAAGCTTCTTACCACTGGTAGAGAACAGACGAGTATTAACCTGCTCTGTAGAGAGCCTAGAAGCTGCTGAGCCATGCATATTTCATTTCTTCTCCCAAATGTACTAATCAATTCACTCACTCCTCCCTTGCGTAAGTGAGGGGTGAAAAGAAAGGCCTGGAGTGTTATTCAAGTAAGGTTCTGCATGGAAAACATAGGCAGGGAAATAGAGGATACCCCCAGTAATGGCAGCCTAACTTTTAGTATTTTCCTTTAGGACTTTGCTGCCTAGAATTTCAGAAAGAAATTTCAATTGTAGTGACTACGTTTAGTCTAAGTGCTCCAATTTAGTTAGCAGGCCTTCATTCTTTAATTTATAATTTGATTTGTATGCTTTGGAATAGATGGGGTAAAATAAATAACCAAAAAACACATCAGATTCCCTCACAAATTTATTTGCATTCTATTATGCTCTCTGTACTTTTTTCTAGTTAATATACTGCAGATTGCTTTCAAGGCACTCTTAACCAGGTGAACTGTTCCTTGTATAGCCTCATGAGATTGAGTAAGAAGGAATTGTCATCTCTATGTATCCTGGATCTAGTCAACCTAATAGCATGCTCTGCTAACACTGGCAGACAACGGGAGGGCAAGCAAAAGCCAGAGAACGGGGACACTCTTGGAATATGAGTCCATTCACTTAGCATTTGCTATAGTAGCTTTCTTCTCTGCTACCGATACAACTAGTAGATAAATAAATTCTGGAGATGTAACTCACAGCACAGTGATTATAGTCAACAATACTGTATTATATAAATTGCTAAAAGACTGGATTTTAAATGTTCTCACCACAAAAAAGAAATGATAATTATGTGACGTGATTAAGTGTTAACTAAAGCTACGGTGGTAATCGTGTTGCAATATTTAAATGTATCAAATCAACATGTATACCTTAAACTTACCCAATGTTATATGTCAATTATATCTCAAAAAATAAAATAAAATAAAGATATATCATAATTTGTTCTCAGCAGTTGATGGACATTGAAGTTGTTTCCACTTTTTGGCTATTCCAAATAAAGCTTCTGTGAATTTTGGATACAAGTCTTTGTGTGGATATGTTTTCATTTCTCTTAGGTAAATACTTAGGAGTGAATGGCCAGGTCTTATGGTTTGTGTGTATATAATTTTTATTGAGATATAATTGACATTATATTAGTTTCAGGGGTACAACATAATGATTTGGTATTTGTATATATTGTGAAATGATCATCACAATAAATCTAGTTAACATCCATCACCACACATAGTTTTAATTTTTTTTCTCGTGCTGAGAACTTTTAAGATTTATTCTCTTAGCAACTTTCAATTATACAATACGGTATTATTAACAATAGTTACCATGCTGTACATTACATCCCCAGGACTTATATATTTTATAACTGGAAGTTTGTATCTTTTGACCAACTTTACCCACTTCATCCACCCCCCCATCAACCCCCACCCCACTTTGGCAATGACGAATCTGTTCTCTGTATCTATGAGATTGGTTTCTTGTTTTGTTTTTTAGATTCCACATATAAGTGAGATCATATGGCATTTGTCTTTATCTGACTTATTTCACTTAGTATAATGCCCTCAAGATCCATCCATGTTGTCACAAATGGCAAGATTTACTTCTTTTTTATGGCTGGGTAATATTCCACTAAATATATATGTATATAACCACATTTTCTTTATCCATTCATTCGTCTAGGGACACTTAGGTTGTTTCCATGTCTTGGCCATTGTAAACAATGCTACAATGAACATGCAGGTGCATATATCTTTTCGAGTTAGTGTTTCTGTTTTCTTTGGATAAATACCCAGAAGTGGAATTGGGATTATATGGTATTTCTATTTTTAGTTTTTTGAGGAACTTATGTGTTGTTTTCCATAGTGGCTGCACCAATTTACATTCCCACCAACAGTGCGCAAGGGTTCCCTTTCTCCACATCCTTGCCAACACTTTTTATTTCTTGTCTTTTTGATAATAAGCCATTCTAACAGGTGTGAAATGATATCTCATTGTGATTTTGATTTGCATTTTCCTGTTGATTATGTAACCACGGGCCCTCCAGGACCAGTTCAACTGACCCTACCTTATCAACAGGGTAATTAAGAGTGGCTTTTCCGGGGGCCGGCCCAGTGGCCCAGCGGTTTAGTTCACGCTTGGCAGCCCGGGGTTCGCGGGTTCGGATCCTGGGCGCCTGCCGACGCACTGCTTGTCAGCCATGCTGTGGCGGCGTCCCATATAAAGTGGAGGAAGATGGGCACGGATGTTAGCCCAGGGCCAGTCTTCCTCAGCAAAAAGGGGAGGATTGGCGACGGATGTTAGCTCAGGGCTGGTCTTCCTCACAAAAAAAAAAAGAATGGCTTTTCTGGAACTGAGACCCCTTGTCCAGTTCAGGCTGGTTGAGACCACCAACTCATCAACTGAGCCTGCACAAATGCTTGACAAGTGACCTTTTTGACGTTGAGGAGCTAAAAACTCCACCCTCAGATCATGGTAATGCCGCCATTTTGTGAACCTGCATCCTATGAAGAGGCATGAAGCTTGACTATGCTTACATGATCATCAATTACCTCACTTCTCCTTACCTCCAATCATCTATCTCCACACTTCAGACTGCCCTGACCTTCATCCCATAAGTAGTGCACCAAGCCCTGGATTGGGAGACAGATCTGAGGGCACATGCCCCCTGTCTCCTTGCAGATCAATCTTTCAAAATAAAGCTACATTTCTTTCCCCAAAAGCCAATGCCATAATAATTGGCTTTTTTATGTGCTTAGGGCAAGAGAACCCCAATTTTGTGTGGTAACAATTAGTGATGTTGACCATCTTTTCACGTATGTGTTGGCCATCTGTATATCTTCTTTGGAAAAATGTCTATTCAGATCCTCTGCCCATTTTTTAATTGGATTGTTTGGTTTTTTGCTATTGGGTTGTATGAGTTCTTTATGTATTTGGATATTAACTCCTTGTCAGATATATGATTTTCAAATATTTTCTCCCACTCAGTAGGTTGCCTTTTCATTTTGTTGATGGTTTCCTTTGCTGTGGAGAAGCTTTTTAGTTTGATGTAGTCCCACTTATTGATTTCTGCTTTTGTTGCCTTTGTTTTTAGTGTCAAATCCAAAAATCATTGCCAAGACTGATGTCAAGGAACTTACCTCCTATGTTTTCTTCTAGGAGTTTTGTGGCTTCAAGTCTTACATTCAAGTCTTTAATCCATTTTGAGTTAATTTTTGTGTATGGTGTGAGATAGTGGTCTACTTTTCCCAGCATCATTTATTGAAGAGACTGTTCTTTCCTCATTGTATATTCTTGGCTTCTTTCTCATAAGTTAATTGACCATATACGCATGAGTTTATTTCTAGACTCTATTCTTTTCTCTTGATCTATGTGTCTGTTTTTATATTAATACCATAATGTTTTGATTACTATATCTTTGTAATATAATTTGAAATCAGGAAGTGTGATGCCTCCACCTTTGTTCTTCATTCTCAAGATTGCTTTGGCTATTTGAGAGCAACTTTCTTAAACCTTCAAATCTTATTGAGGACAGGCTTTTATTTCCCATTTTCTCTTCTTGCGTCTTTTCCCCACTATGTTTTCTTCTCATATTCCTCTTCTTTTAAAAATTGTATTTTTCTTTCTACTCCTATTCCTCATCTTCCTTCTTTTGACTTTTCCCCCCATATTCGTGTAATTTCTTCTTTTTTTTCAGTTTATTTTTATTTTGGTAACATTGGTTTATAACATCATATAAATTTCGAGTGTACATCATTATATTTTGATTTCTGAGTAGATTACATCATGTTCAGTAATTACAAATCTAATCACAAACACTAATTATAATTTATCACCATATCCATTGCACATGTGCCTCTCACCCCTTTCACCCTCCTGCCTCCCCCCTTCCCCTCTGGTAACCACCAGTCCAATCTCTGTCTCTATGTGTGTGTTTGTTGTTATTGTTATCTTCTGTTTGTGAGTGAGATCATACAGTATTTGACTTTCTCCCTCTGACTTATTTCACTTAGCATAGTACCCTAAAGGTCCATCCATGTTGTCACAAATGGCCAGATTTCATCTTTTTTTATGGCTGAGTAGTATTGCATTGTGTATACATACCACATCTTCTTTATCCATTTGTCCCTTGATGGGCACCTAGGTTGCTTCCAAGTCTTGGCTATTGTGAATAATGCCGCAGTGAACATAGGGATGCAAATATCTTTATGCATTTGTGTTTCCATGTTCTTTGGATAAGTATTCAGCAGTGGAATAGCTGGGTTGTATGGTAGTTGTATTCTTAGTTTTTTGAGGACTCTCCATAGTGTTTTCCATAGTGGCTGCACCAGTTTGCACTCCTACCAGCAGTGTATGAGGATTCCCTTTTCTCTACATCCTCTCCAATACGTGTTATTTCCTGTATTGTTAATTACAGCCATCTGATGGGAGTGAGGTGATCTCATTGTAGTTTTTTGTTGTTGTTTTGTTTTGTTTTTGTTTTTGTGAGGAAGATTAGCCCTGAGCTAACATCTGCTGCCAATTCCCTTTTTGCTGAGGAAGATTGGCCCTGGGCTAACATCCCTGCCCATCTTCCTCTACTTAATGTGGGACACCACCATAGTATGGCCTGATGAGGGGTGTGTAGGTCTGCACCTGGGATCCCAACCTGTGAACTCTAGGCCACCAAAGCAGAGCACGCAAACTTAGCCACTACACCACTAGGCTGGCCTCTCATTGTAGTTTTGATTTGCATTTCCCTGATAGTTAATGATGTTGAACATCTTTTCATGTGCCTGTTGGCCATCTGTATATCTTCTTTGGAGAAATGTCTGCTCAGATATTTTGCCCATTTTTTAATTGGGTTGTTAGTTTTTCTGTTGTTGAGATGTATGAGTTCTTTATATATTTTGGATGTTAACCCCTTATCAGATATATGGTTTGCAAATATCTTCTCCCAATTGTTAGGTTGTCCTTTTTGTTTTGTTGATGGTTTCCTTTGCTGTGTAGAAGCTTTTTAGTTTGATGTAGTCCCATTTGTTTATTTTTTCTATTGTTTCCCTTTCCCAGTCAGACATGGTAGTTGAAAATATGATGCTAAGACTGATGTTGAAGAGCATGCTGCCTATGTTTTCTTCTAGAAGTTTCATGGTTTCAGGTCTTACATTCAAGTCTTTAATCCATTTTGAGTTAATTTTTGTATATGATGTAAGATAATGGTCTACTTTCATTCTTTTGCTTGTGGCTGTCCAGTTTTCCCAACACCATTTATTGAAGAGACTTTCCATTCTCCACGGTATGTCCTTGGCTTGCTTGTCAAAAATTAGCTGTCCATAGATGTGTAGGTTTATTTCTGGGCCCTTGAATCTATTCCATTGACCTATGTGTCTGTTTTTGTGCCAGTACCATGCTGTTTTGGTTACTATAGCTTTGTAGTATATTTTGAAATCAAGGAGCGTAATACCTCCAGCTTTGTTCTTTTTTCTCAGGATTTCTTTGGCTATTCGGGGTCTTTTGTTGTTCCACACAAATTTTAGGATTCTTTGTTCTATTTCTGTGAAAAGTGTCATTAGAACTTTGATAGGGATTACATTGAATCTATAGATTGCTTTAGGAATTATGGACATTTTCACTATGTTCATTCTTCTAATTCAAGAGTATAGAATATCTTTCCATTTCTTTGTGTCTTCTTCAATTTCTTTCAACAATGTTTTATAGTTTTCACTGTACACATCTTTCACCTCTTTGGTTAAGTTTATTCCTAGGTATTTTTTTGTTGTTGTTGCAATTGTAAATGGAATTGTATTCTTAATTTCTCTTTCTGCTACTTTCTTGTTACTAATAGAAGTGCAACTGATTTTTGTATGTTGATTTTGTATCCTGCTACTTTACCATATTCATTTATTATTTCTAAAAGTTTTTTGGTGGATTCGTTAGGGTTCTCTCTATATAAAATCATGTCATCTGCAAATAGTGACAGTTTCTCTTCTTCCTTTCAAATTAGGATCCCTTTTATTTCTTTTTCTTGCCTGATTGCTCTGGCTTGGGTTTCCAATACTATGCTAAATAAGAGTGGTGAAAGTGGGCATTCTTATCTTGTTCTTGTTCTTAGAGGGATAGCTTTCAGTTTTCCTTGATTGGGAATGATATTAGCTATGGGTTTGTCATATATGGCTCTTATTATGTTGAGGTATTTTCCTTCTAGACTCATTTTATTCAGAGTTTTTTTATCATAAATGGATGCTATATCTTGACAAGTGCTTTCTCTGCATCTATTGAGATAATCATTTGATTTTTACTCTTCATTTTGTTAACGTGGTGCATCAGATTGATTGACTGGAGATGTTGAACAGTCCCTGCATCCCTGGAATAAATCCCACTTGATGAGGATAATGTATTGTTGTATTTCATTTGCTAGTATTTTGTCGAGGACTTTTGCATCCATGTCCATCAGTGATATTGGCCTGTAATTTTCTTTTTTGTGTTGTCTTTGTCTGGTTTTGGTATCAGGGTCATGTTGGCCTTGTAGAATGAGTTAGGACGCTTGCCCTTGTCTTCAATTTTTTGGAAGAGTTTGAGAGGGATGGGTATTATGTCTTCTGTGAATGTTTGGTAGAATTCACCAGGGAAGCTGTCTGGTCCTGGATTCTTATTTTGGGGAGGTTTTTGGTTAATGTTTTGATCTCCTTACTGGTGATTGATCTATTCAAATTGTCTATTTCTTCTTGATTCAGTTTTGGAAGGTTGTATGATTCTAAGAATTTATTCATTTCTTCTAGATTATCCAATTTGTTGGCGTATAGCTTTTTGTAAATCCTTTGTATATCTGAGGTGTCCATTGTAATTTCTCCTCTTTCCTTTCTGATTTTACTTATTTGAGCCTTCTGTCTTTTTTTCTTGGTGAGTCTAGCTAAAGGTTTGTAAATTTTCTTTATCTTTTCAAAGAACTAACTCTTAGTTTCATTGATTTTTTTCTTTTTTTTGTTTTTAGTTTCTATTTCATTTATTTCTGCTCTGACTTTTATTATTTCCTTCTTTCTACTGATTTTGGGATTTGTTTATTCTTCTTTTTCCATTTCCTTTAGGTGCACTGTTAGATTGTTTATTTGAGATTTTTCTTGTTTGTTGAGGTAGGCCTGTATTGCTATAAACTTCCCTCATAGAACAGCTTTTGCTGTATTCCATAAATTTTGGCACATCGTATTTTCATTTTAATTTGTCTCCAGGTATTTTAAAATTTCTCCTTTGATTTCTTTGTTGACCCAATTGTTGTTCAGCAGCACTTTGTTTAATCTCCACATATTTGTGGCTTTCCAATTCTCTTTCTGTAGTTGATTTCTAGTTTCATGCTGTCGTGGTCGGAAAAGATGCTTGGTATTACTTTGATCTTCTTAAATTTATTGAGACTTGTTTTGTGGCCTAATATGTGATCTATCCTGGAGAATGTTCCATGTTTATTTGAAAAGAATGTGTATTCTGCTGTTTTTGGATGGAATGTTCTGTATATACTACTAAGTCTAACTGGTCTAATGTGTCATTTAAGGCCGTCATTTAAGGCCGATGTTTCCTTATTGATCTTCTGTTTGGATGATCTATCCATTGGTGTCAGTGGAGTGTTAAAGTCCCCTACTATTATTGTGTTGCTGTCTATTTCTCCTTTTATGTCTGTTAATAATTGCTTTACGTATTTAGGTGCTCCTATGTTGGTGCATAGATATTTACAAGGGTTATATCCTCTTGTTGGATTGTTCCCTTGATCATTATACAGTGCCCTTCTTTGTCTCTTGTTACAGTTTTTGTTTTAAAGTCTATTCTGTCTGATATAAGTATTGCTACCCCAGCTTTCTTTTCATTGCCATTTGGATGGAGTATCTTTTTCCATCCCTTCACTTTCAGTTTGTGAGTGTCTTTAGGTCTGAAGTGTGTCTCTTGTATGCAGCATATATATGGGTCTTGTTTTTTTATCCAATCAGCCACCCTATGCCTCTTGACTGGAGCATTTAGCCCATTGACATTTCAAGTTATCTATTGATAAGAATGTACTTATTGGCATTTTGTTACTTTTTTTCTGGGTGTTTTAGTAGTTCTTCCTGTTCCTTTCTTCTTCTCTTGCTCTCTTTCCTTATGGTTTGATGGCTTTCTTTAGTATTATGTTTGGGTTCCTTTCTCTTAGTTTTTTGTGTATTTATTATAGGTTTCTGATTTGTGATTACCATGAGGTTCATATATAATAAACTACATATATAGCAATTTATATTAAGTTGATGGTTTCTTTAGTTTGACCTCTTGCTAAAAGCTCTACTCTTTTGTGCCCCTTGTCCCACATTTTTTGTTTTTGATATCATATCTAACCTCGTTTTTTGTGCATGTGTATCCGTTACTCTCTTATCATGGAAATAGATAATTTTAGAACTTTTGACATTTGACCTTCGTATTAGCTTCATAGGTTGTTGATCTGCTACCTTTACTGTATATTTGCCTTTACCAGTGATTTTATTGCCTTTTTGGGGGGATAATTTTCTTATTTCTATTTGTAGTCTTCTCTTTTCCACTTAAATAAGTCCCTTTAGAATTTCTTGTAAGGCTGGTTTCTTGGTGATAAACTCCTTTAGTTTTCACTTGTAAGGAAAACTCTTTATCTCTCCTTCTATTCTGAATGGTAACCTTGCTGGCTAGAGTATTCTTGGCTGTAGGTTTTTTCCTTTCAGCACTTTAAATACATCCTGCCACTCCCTTTTATCCTGTAAGGTTTCTGCTGAGAAGTCAGCTGATAGCCTTATGGGGTTTCCTTTGTATGTAACTTGTTGCCTTTCTCTTGTGGCTTGTAGGATTCTCTCTTTATCTTTAATTCTTGACATTTTAATTATAGTGTGTCTTGGTGTGAGCCTCTTTGGGTTCATCCTGTTTGGTGCTGTCTATGCTTCCTGTACCTGGAGGTCTGTTTCCTTCCTTAGGTTAGGAACATTTTCAGCTATTATTTCTTCAAATAGATTCTCTGCCCCTTTGTGTCTCTCTTCTCCTTCTGGGACACCTATAGTACTGACATTAGTGCAGTTGATGTTGTCCCAGAGGTCCCATAGACAGTCCTCATTCTTTTAAATTCTTTTTTCTTTTATCTGTTCAGCTTGAGTGATTTCCTCTAGTCTTTCATCCAGCTTGCTGATCCATTTTTCTGTATCATCTGCTCTGCCTTTGAGTCCCTCTAGTGAATCTTTCATTTCCTGTATTGTATTCTTCATTTCTGATTGGTTCTTTTTTATATTTTCCAATTCTTTGTTGAAGTTCTCACTGAGTTCATCCATTCCTGTTGCAATTTTTCTGTTGAGTAGCCCCCAGTGTGGCTAATTGCTAGGCTCAGGGTCTTACAATTGCTCTAGGCCTCCGGCCTGCAAGGCTGTTTTCAGTTCTCTTAGAATTGCAGCTGAGTGGGGCCTGCCCTAGACTCAGGAGCACCCAATTCTTTCAGGCTTTGGAAGGCTGATCCCCTATGTGGCTGTTTGAGAAGCACAAGTCTGCTGCAGCTGACAACTCCCACCACCCACAGGGACACACACCCTCTCAACACAGTCCTGCCCCATGTGTGCACCCAGACCCACTGAAGTGGACCCAGTTGTCCCACTGCAGAGGTCCCACACTCCACCAACACAGGCCCTCCCCTCCTGCAAGCCCTGCCCCACAGAGGTGCACCCATTAACCTGGCTGCCGAGTTTCCAGGCACCCAGCCTACGTGGGCCCACAAGTTTCCCAAGGGCTTGCTGTTGGGTGGGGCCAGTCCCTAGGGTGGGCTGCCTGCCTTGGCTGAGCTGGATTAAACCAGTGCTCTAGTGGGTGGGGTAGACCGGCTGCACTAACAGGCCAGGGGAAGACCTCCAATGGTATCTGCCAGCGTCTTTGTCAGCTTGCCTGTACTAGGTCACAATAATGGCTGCCACCAATGTCTCAGTTCCTGGGGAGGCCTCACCTCTCACCAAGATGCATGCAGAGCTTATCAAGTGAGTCTCTTTTCACCAAAGGACTGTGCACCTTTCTTTCTGGTGATTTTAGGTTGCTTTCTGAAATGGGTGAATTTATGCTTGGGCCCTTTAAGAGCAGGCTTTTTTCCCCCTTATGTCTGATAGCTTTTCTGGGGGTATTCCCTGTTGTAGTTAATAGCCAGACATTAGTACTCTTGTCTTGGTTGTGCTGAGTCCAAAAGCTGCTTATTGTGGTAACACTCCTCCACTCAGATCCCCACTCCACCAGGGAAGGCTTTGTACCTTAGGATTGCTCCTGGCTGGCTGTGAAGCACTACAGCTCAAAGATGGCTTTTTTCTCTCCAGAAACGAATTTCTGCTTCTTCCACCTCAGTCAGCACCATCCCTTGTTGTGGGGGTTCTTTTTATCCAGTTTTCAGTTCTCTCTCAGGGGTAATTTTTCCAAGAGTAGTTGTAAATTTGTTGTGTCCATGGGAGGAGGAGTTCAGAGTCCACCTCTGCCACCATCTTGACACTGTCCCCCTGCTTCATTTTAATACTAAAATCTCTGTCCAGGAGAAGCCTAAGTCTTATTAGCATAACATGCGATGTATGTGAGAGCGTATCTTCAGACTGCGCTTGCACAAGCTAATACCTGCCTCTACATGTGATGATGAAATTTCCCTTCTGAATATTCATTCCCCACCCAAAACAAAAGACACCTGCTTTCCCTTGCTCAGGGAGCCATGACTTCGGAAAGAATTCTATATGGTCTCCTTATTTGCAACAAATAAATTTTACTTTGTGTGACAACTATTTCTGGTGAAGGCTCTGATTTCAACTCACCAAGAATGGACCCACTTTGGTCCAGTAACAAAATTATCTATGGTACTAAAGTACAGATGTCTGAAAGTCTAGGGAGAGTATTAAAAAATACAGTGAAAAAGTTAATTAGATTGCCTGAGATGAGAGGAAGTTGAGAAGGGTATAACTCTTTTCAAAGGAAATATATGCCTGGGAAATATCTCAAAAGGAATGTGGCTGTGATCTTTTGATGTATAATAAGAAATATATGTCTTTCATCCTGGTTCCTGGCACAGAGCTCCTAAAACCCCTGGTATTTCCTTTGATGAGAGAGATACAGGTATCTTTTGTTATATTAATAAGGTGACTTTTAGAAAGCACCTGAGAATGGGGGCTGGTTGTCAATGAAGCCAACCACGTGATTGGAAGGTTGAAACTTTCAGTCCCATTATCCACCCACCCCCACCTCCAGGGAGGGGAGAGGGGCTGGAGATTGAGTTCAATCACCAATGGCCAATGATTTAATCGATCATGCCTATGTAATAAAACCTTCATAAAAAAACAAAAGGACATGTTTCAGAGAGCTTCCAGGTTGATGAACACATGGAGATGTGGGGAGAGTGGTGTGCTGGGAGAAAGCATGAAAGCTCAGCTCCCCTTTCCCCATACCTTGTCCTGTGCATCTCTTCCATCTGGCTGTTCCTGAGTTATATCCTTTTATAATCACCTACTAATCTAGTAAGTAAAATGTTTCTCTGAGCCATGCTAGCAAATTAATCAGAACCAAGGAGAATGTCATTGGAACCTCCAATCTATAGCCAGTTGGTCAGAAGCACAGGTGACTATCTGGACTTGCAATTGACATCTGAAGTGGAGGTGAGGGGGCAGTTTTGTAGGACTGAGCCCTTAACCTGTGGGATCTGATGCTGTCTCTGGGTAGATAGTGTCAGAATTGAGTTGAATTGTAGGACACCCAGCTGGTGTTGGAGTATTGCCTGATGTAGGGAAAAAACCC
Organism: Tapirus indicus; assembly: GCA_031878705.1. Lineage (NCBI taxonomy): Eukaryota > Metazoa > Chordata > Mammalia > Perissodactyla > Tapiridae > Tapirus > Tapirus indicus. The sequence goes on from CM062929.1 coordinate 16,061,435, forward strand.
ACACGTTGGAACTGGATGTAGAATCTTAAGGGTACACTCACCCTTTGAATAATTTCTAATAGTCAAAAATTCTGCTTAGGAAAAATTAAGAAAACAATGCTTCTACAAGCTTCAGCTGACCTGTTACTGATTTCCTATGATTATGGAGACTTCCACTATATCTAGAATTGAGGGAATTTAAGGGACATTGTAATATAATCACCCCATGATTTTTTTATGTGTCGAGGTTCCCCTTAGCCAAAAGTAATTTGATCTGGCTATTTGGTAAAAGTACGTTAGGGTAAAGTGTGAATGTTGAAAGACTTAACTATTTGTGAGGACTACCTAATGATAAGAGGCTGATGCCAGGCAGGTAAGCCTTGTCCAATAAGGATTGTTGAAGTAGTCTGTCTACTACTACCCACTTTTTGGGTTGCTGAACTATGTTGTCTGGCTGGGCTTCGATTCAGTACCACTCCATTCCAGCAGACATATCTATCTCACAGAATAGGACTATTCTCAACTCATACCATCTTACCCCAACCAGTCAGGTGTGAAGGCAGAAGGCATGACCAAAAAGAAATGAAGACAGTTCCAAATAACCCTCTACATTACCTGACTTTGGGTTTTATATGACAACATAAGAAAACAGGGCATTTTGTATGACAGGATAGTACACAATCTCCAAAGTTCTACTAAAGCTATTTAACTTCATTTAATTCAACTAATTCTGGAATGTTTGTCAGAACCTTCTAAGAGTGGTGCCAACATTTCTATACTCACCTGTGTGTGAGGAAGATTAGATGTAAATGAAAATTTTGACTTGCTGAAATGTAATACTTGATAATTAAAAAATACTACATTGACATGAAACCGGAACTTTGGAGATTAGATTATAAATAAAGTGACCATATAATTTATGGTCCAAACATGACAGTTTTGAGAGGAAAGAAGCAAATTAATAATCAAGCCAGGGCAACAGGAACAAGCTGAGGCTGTCCCAGGCAAACCAGGGAGTATAGTCACCCTCATTATGAACCACATTTTATGTAAACATATTCAAGATTTCTCAGGTGGAGGAACAAGGAGTTCTGGAGAGTGTCTTTGCATCTACTTCCTCACTTTCCTTTCTCATTTCCATAGGATTTCCTAATGTCTCCTCCAATGTCCCTAGCCACTTCTTCTCATTCTCATCCACTAGAATGTGAGCTGAATTCAACATAAAAATACAACATTAAAACTAGTTTCACACATACTTGAATTTCAGCTGCTATCTGTAGTTAGCAGCAAAACAGGTGTAGTTTTAGAGGAACTCGAGAGTGGTTACCAGTATGGCCGCTGGAAGTACAGCATTTATGTAAAATGTAAGTCTGTATTTCCTATTTTCCTTTAGAGAAGGACTTTATGCCCCCTTTCTGGTATTTAAAAGGGATGTTTATTAGAAATGTAATTAACTTCTATGCAGAGTAGCTTCTAGATCAATAAATTCTTTTTTTATTGAGATATAATTGACATATAACATTGTGTGTGTTTAAGGTGTACAATATGTTGATTTGATACATTTATACATTGCAATATGATTAACACCATAGCATTAGCTAACACCCCTCTCATGTCCCATAATTATCATTTCTTTCTTGTGGTGAAAGTACTCTTGATTGTATCCTATGTGGCACTCACATGGCTTTTCATATCTCCCCCAAGCAAAGAAAGAACAAGTCTCCCTTATTCATAAATTTGTGTATCTGTGCTGAATGCACACACCATGCATGTCACAAGACATAATCATGTCTTCATAAGGTTAAAGAATGAGATAAACCTGTGACGGCCAGCCTAGTGCCCTCTGGGGCCTTCAAAAAATGTCAGCTCCTTCCCATCAGATAGAAAGGTCAAAGGGAGGGCTAACAACAGGAGGAAGATGTACTCTCAAGCAACTTTTGAAAACTGGCTTTTAAAGTGGGAAACAGGGTGTCCTAACCTATAAATTGGACAAGTACTTGTTCTCAAGTTCCTGGTATGAATGGGATCTGGGAATGAAGTCATCTTTAAGTAGTGTCTCCACATTTGTCCCAGGCACATGGAAATCATTGTCAGAAAAAAAAGAGAGGGCACTCTTTTGAGAAATACTTGTTAAAAAGAGACAACAGGCCTAAAATGTAGCCACTTGTGCTAAGCCCATGTCACCAAACACGGACTTAATACCTAACCTAATTGCTATTTCAGCCTATCTCAGGAATATAATCTTAACCAGTCAGTCTGGAATTACCTAGTCAGCATTAAGGAGGTAATCTGCCTGACAGATACCTGCTGTTCCCCAAAAGGAAGGTGACCTTGCCTGAAACCATCACCTCTTTGTTAGAGTAACCTCCTTGTCCCACCTCCTCTGCCTATAAAAGTCTTCCATTTTGTACAGCTCTTCAGAGTTCCTTTATCTCTGCTAGATGGGATTTATTCATGAATTGTTGAATAAAGCCAATAAGATGTTTAAATTTTACTCAGTTGAATTTTGTTTTTTAACAGATTTGGTGGCAGTGGTGGAATCCAAAGGAAACTTTTGACAGCTTTGGCAACAACAAGAAACACAGGTGTGGTACTCAAAAACCCTTTTGAGTTCTCTGTCTTTCTCACCATTTCTGAGGGCTATGTGTAAGTTCCTCTCAGTTCTGAGCTCTGCTGTCTTTACATCAAGCTCCCAATTTAATTGGTTTTCCACAGTTCCCCATTTGATTGAAATCCTCAGCCCTTGGTTCAGTTCCCAGATTCCATGTTGGGAACTGCTGGTGGTTCACTCTGCCATTCCCCATTTGTTTGGAATCCTAGTCCACAGTCCCCATTCTTTGGGGTCCTTTCCCCAACCCCCAGATTCCACTTTGAGAACTGCTAGTGGTTACCTGCCAAGGTCAGAAGGGGTCCCACACAGAAACCAGACTGGGGCTGGGGTCAGACTGGGTCTGACTTAACTTAGACTGGGTCCAATGTGAGGCCTTACATGAATAAAATTTTGTTTTAGGCTATTGCTAATGGGAATCTTGGAAGCCAAATGCTGCAAAATTGGTGGGCACGAGTCAAGCACTTAAAAGCTGTTAGAGTGCTCACCACCTAACTCTGAGACTCCTGTGTTAGGATCAGTTGGTCATGGAATGGGTTAGATTGACACTAGGTCACCCACCATATTCAAGAACATTTCCTTGCAATGAAGTATATACCACACAATCCCCAACCCAGCAGCACATCACTCTTAGGTATCAGTTTGGCTCTGAGAGACCCAAAGGCTTAGGTGAAAAAAAAAAAAAGGGATCCTTAAATTTCTAAGAGTTGAGCATGCCACCCTGAGGCACATCTGCTTATTTTACATCTAAGAATTATGATCTCAGAAGCTATAAATATCTCTAAAAATGGCAAAATCTTACTAAAGACAACCTAGAATTACAATGGCCGTTATGGGGAACATTCCAATTAGACAAAGATTGTTTATTTAAGAAGTTCACTTGAAAGCGAGGTTCCCAAATTAAGCAAACAAAATGGGATACCTATTTTAATTGGTATGCAGAAGCCTCCAAAAGTCTTCAAGATTCCAAAATAGCTTCATTATAAAATTCATTGCACAAGGCTAGTGAAAAATTAAAGACACAAGTACCTAAAACAAAAGGCAATAAGAATGACTTCTACTCTTCCTGTCTATCCTCCTTTACCTGCGTACTGATGTTCTCCTAAGTCTTTGTCTGAACTGCCTTTCGACTCTGAAGAGACTATTAAACAGTTACCTTTTAAAATAAAACCGTCCGAGGCTGCAGGTGAACCTTCTCAGGTATCTTTCACTCCTTGGTCAAAAACTGAACTAAGGGCCATAGTTAAAGAATTTCCTAAACCCAGGGAAAAATCTCTAAAGGTTTTCTGAAGAATCTAGAGTCCTTATTGGGGCCTATGACCCCGGGCTGCCAGATCTTTATCAGTTTGTGCACATATTGGTAGAAACTGGCGAAACCCAAAAATGGATGCAGGAAGCAGAATGGGGTCACCTCGAGGATGATGTTCAAGATCCTTGATCTTCAACATGGTTGCCTCATGGACCAGAAAAAGCTCGCAACTTGGCAACCGATCTCTTAAAAGCCATTCCTAGAGTCTTCCCTGCCCGCACTGATTGGTCTATTATTCAAACATGCAAACAAAAAAAAGATGAATCTGTGGCAGACTTTAAAGCCCATTTGGAAGCTCTCTTCCTGTGACATTCCTGGTTCCACACAACAAATGAGGTCACTCAACCTGCTCTAGCTGCCCCATTTGTAAATGGATTATCTCCTGAGATTAGTGGATTAATAAAAAGACAGAAAATAAGATGAGGCGCCACCAGTCTGACTGAACTAGTGACCATAGCTGAAAGCACCTTGAAAGCACTTTGGAACAAAACTATAAATAAAATTTCACCAAGCTATTGGCCTTTCAGCTACAACAGCTCCAAGGCCAGAGACCTAAAACAACACCTGGGCCTTCCGAATTGCACCCTCCACGGGGTCCATCATCAAAATGCCAGCCCAGGGATCAATGTCTTAATTGTAATTAACTGAGACACTGGAAAAAAGATTGTCCTCAAAGGTCCTATTGAAATTCTTCAACATCAACTCAAATGCCCTCGTATGTATCCCCAAAGGAATGCCCCCATAAGGGCCCCTCCCAGAGTTGATGGGACTCCAAGGGACTCTCTGGCAAACTGCTACCAGTAATTCCCTTAAATAGCCAAGGGGAAACTAAAATTAAAATTAATGGGAGACCTTGCCAAATTCTGGTAGATACTGGAGCTACACTCTCTACTTTAACCACCCCCCACCTCTCACCATAGGTCAACAAACTCCTTGGAGTGAAAAAGAAGTTTCCATAGTGGGAGTATCTGATAAAATTCAGAGGGAGTTTCTACCTCAACCAGTACAAATGACTTTGGGACCTTTTATTGGAAAATATTCCTTTTTGCTATGTGATACAACCCCAGTCAATCTATTAGGTAGAGACCTCCTTTCTAAATTAAAAGGGTTAATACATTTTGCCTCCAATGGAGATCTCATCATAGAATTTCCTAATCAAACTGAACCTGATCTTTTATGTTCCTTATAATCTGTCCTTGACATAGAAAAGGAAGAATTCCAGCAAAAGTTCCCTAATTTAACCTAGGTGCCTGAAAATCTGTGGGCTACTTCTAATACTGATATTGGGAGAATAAAAAGTGCAAAACCTGTAAAAATTCAGACGGATATAACTAAACCTCTTCCTAAATTGCCTCAATATCCGTTAAAGCCTGAGGCCATCCAAGGCCTCACACATTAGTAGTAGAAGACCTAATCGCCCAGGGGCTGATAATTCCCTTTACCAGCCCCTGTACCAGCTGATCTTGCCAGTCTGGAAACTGAATGGATGAGGATGGCAATTTGTTCAGGACTTGGGAGCTATTAACAAGACAGTTATTCCCTGTTTCCCAGTTGTCCCAAACCCAAACACCCTTTTGTCCCAAGTTCCACCAGACTCAAAATGGCTCACTGTTGTAGACCTTTCCTCAACCTTCTTCAGCATCTCCATAGACCCCAACAGCCAATATCTATTTGCCTTTACTTGGAACAATCAACAATATACCTGGAGAGTCATGCTTCAAGCGTTCACTGAGACCCCTTCTTATTTCTCCCAAGTATTCCACCAAGTTTTAGGCACCCTCCGGTTCCCCAGGAAATTGACCTTTTTAAAATATGTAGATGACCTCTTTCTGTGCTCAGCTACCAAAGAGACATCCATAAAAGATTCCATTTATTTGCTGCAAGAGTTAGCTGAAAAAGGACATGAAGTCTCTAAGGAAAAATTACAATTATCTCTGACACTGTTCATTACTTAGGTCATAATCTAAGCACTGAAGGAATCCAGCTATCGCAGAAAAGAATTAAGCTTATCTAAGAATTCCCTAGGCCCACAACTAAACAACAGCCTCATGAATTCCTAGGCCTGGCTGGCTATTGTAGATGATGGGTTCCTAATCTTTCTCTATTGACTTCTCCACTCTATGGATTTACTAAAATTTTAGTTCTTGAACCCTTTCCTTAGGAAGATAAACATGAGCAGGCCTTTATAAGACTAAAACAGGTGCTTCAAGAACTGCCTGCCCTAAAGCCACCTAGCTATTCAAAACCTTTCACCTTACTTGTGCAGAAAAGAGATATCCAAGCCCTGGGAATGCTCCTGCGAGAACATGGTAGTAAACATAGGCCTATTGCCTGTTGTAGTATACAGCTGATTCAGTAGCTCATGCCTATCCCACTGCCTTAAGGCTAGAGCTGCAGCTGCAAAGTTAGGAGAAGCCTCAGCAGATTTAACCCTAGGAAGTGACATTTATTTACAAATTCCACCTGCTGTCCAAAGTCGTCTTAATTCTGAATTGACTCAACATTTCTCTGCAAGCAGTCTAATATCCTGTGAGATCCTTCCACTTCCACCACCTACATGTTAAAGATTGCGATGTTCTTAATCTTCCTGTGTTACTACCCCTGTCTAATCAAGGCAAATCCTGTGACTGCAAGGTATTAACATCCCATTTCATGACACTGCATTCTGATCTATGAGACACCCCTTTGACTAATCCTGATCTAATTTTGTTTATTCATGGGTCATGTTGTAAAAATGAAGAAGGGAATTTCCAAGGTGGTTATGCTGTTATTACCCAATATGAACTACTTAAGAGGCAAAATCTCCTACAAGCCAAATCAGCCCAACAAGCAGAGCTCCATGCCCTTAACCAGGGCATGCCAGTTATCAGAAGGACAAATTAATATTTATACTGATATCCGGTATTCCTTTGGGGTCATCCATGGTTTGGGGATGTTATGGAAACGAAGGGGTTTTCTTACATCCACTGGGACTCCAATAAAAAATGGACAACAAGCAAATGAACTTTTTACTGCTATTCTCTTACCTTCTGAATTTGCTGTCATCACAATTGAGGCTCACACTTAAAAAGACCAAACCTGAGTATCAGTCAAATGCCATGGATGACTTTCATGCAAAGGCAGCAGCAACAGAATCTATAAAGATGGCACATGTGGATGAAGTCCATTCTGCTTCTGCAAAAAATGATCCTTTGTTGCCAGACTTTTACCATCCTGATGTCCCTGCAACATGGCAATAGTCTGCTCCTGAATTAGAGAAATTAGGATGGGCAAACAATGGTTGTAAATTCAATGAATAGGTGGGGCTATGGGAAACCCAAGACAGCCACTTGATTCTTCCTGGCCCCTGGCAAACCCCATTTTTTAGTTTTTGCATTCCTTCGCCCACCATGGTGAGTTTAAGATGACTTGAATTATGAATAAACCATTGGTGGGGAGATGTTCCTAAAATTGTGAAAACAATTTAGCACCAGTCTGACCTATCGGGTCCATAATCCTGGAAAAACTATTTTTGTTCCCAGAGGCCTCACACCTCCTCCCTTTCGAACCTTTTAGCACTCACAGCTGGACTGATTCAACTGCCACTTAGTATGGATTATCAATATGTTCTTGTTATTGTATGTATGTCTTCCAGATGGGTTGAAGCCTTCCTCCGCTGCAAGGCTGATGCCCTTGCAGTGACAAAAAATTTGTTGGAAAATGTGTTTCCCACTTAGGGTATACCTTCCATAATCTCCAGTGATCGAGGCACCCATTTCACTGGGCAACTCACACAAGCCTTAACAAAATTTTGCAAACTTCTTGGAATTATCACACTCACTATCACCCTCAATCATCAGGCAAAGTTGAGAGAACTAATAGGATCCTCAAACTTAAAAACCTCTAAACTTGCTGAAACTACTGGACAGCCTTGGCCTAGAGGTATTGCCTTAGGTCTTGCTGACTGTTTGCAACACCCACTTTGGGAAATGTAAACTCACTCCACATGAGATAGTCACTGATTTACCAACGTCTATTGGTATACAACTTTCTGTTGATCCCTTGTTATCTCATGCTAGTATGACCAGCTACTGTAAATCTTTAATGTCTTATCCTAAAGCCTATCTTCAACAGATTAAAGAAGCTTTCCCAGATCCCAATTCAAAGACTCCTGTTGGTCACAGTCTGGAGCCTGGTGACTGAGTATTCTGGAAACGTCATCAGAGGAAGACAGCCCTTGAACCCCATTGGAAGGGCCCTTACCAATTGCTCCTGATCACTGACATTGCTGTGAAACTAGAAAGTGTTAAGCCTTGGGTACACATCTTGCAGCTAAAGAGGTCTCTACTGACTGGTCCTCTGCAGATGCTGGAGACCTCTAAATCAAACTGATGAGGAAGAGAAGTAGTTGACATCAGTGTAGACTGCCTCCACCCAAGACATCCAATCAAGACTTCATACTTTAACTAAACATGAAACCCTCTCTTCTCCTCTTTCTTTCCTTCACTCCGGCATTGGCCTGGAAAGATAATGCCAACATCCATATCTCCCAGGCCATTGCTAAAGGCAGATAACCTTTCAGACTGCTGGATCTGTCATCAAAAACTCCAATCTGTCCATGATGCTAGAGAGCCCCTGGTCCTCCCTGTGGCCAATTTTTCTTCTATTCCCAATGTCACCATAAACTACAATTGACCCCCCTTAGAAGTTACTTACAGAGTCTGACTTTTATGGTGAGAACATCCAATGCCTTGTTTTTACCATTCTCTGATTATAACCGTACTTGCCCGATTAAACACAAATACCTATGCAAATCATAGTACATTTGATATGTGATACATACATAATATTGATACATCTGATATGTGACATTTGCATCTCCACCCATACAATTACCAGTAAAGAGTGTAAATGGTTTATGTTGATAATTCTTAGTTCTAAAAGACTTGCTAATTAAAATATTCAACAACAACAAACCACTTTGGGAGTGAAGCTGGTCCTCATAATTAACCTCATTTTGCAAGTGAGGGAAGGAATAGGAACACAGAAAAAGACAACATGACCTAGCCAAAGCCACAGCTAGTTAAGGGCCAGGATAAAGACTAGAATCCAATGAACCCTGAACCTCAAACCACAATACCTTATTCAATCAACCTTTGTTAACCTTCAGCAATGTTATGGTTCTTTTCTGTGGTTGTGCTTGTGGGATTTGGAAGTGGGTTTTGTTGTTATTGTTTCTTGGTATATATAATAAACAAGCAAAGCAAATCGTATTTAAAAATTGCTCTCTCTCTCTCTCATACACATACACACACAAAATCTATTAAAAAAATTCCTTCCTAAATAATGACCTAGTATTAAGTACTTTTAGATAATCACAGAATAAGTGCACCAAAAGTACCTGGTCCTGCTGGTCCCTTTGGGGGGACTTGCGGCTAAGATGCTGTGTGCATAGTGGTACCAGGAACACTTTAGGATGTACATGGTTCACTTCCATGCTATGTATGTTACCCTGTTCCTGCCCCTTTCAATTTAGCCAGCCCACAGAAAATATGTCAAAGTCAGTCACCAGTATCAGCTCTCAATGCTAGTATTTGCCTAGGATCCTGTCATTTGCCCAGCTATGATCTGGTCCCAGGATGCATAAGTATCCTGTTATTCTGAGTTCTCAGCTCCCTGAACTCTCTGATATTCCATTGTGCTTGGTTTTGAGAAACTATCTCAGGCTTTTCTCTAGGTGACTAGTTTCATACCCCCAGTAACTCTAAGTAGCAGACTTTATATCCATGATCTGTGTTACAGCCAAGCTAACAGCTGTAAAATATTTTGAGATATTGAAGGTTGTTTTCCTTTTGACCCTTATGCTTTCTTGAACAAGCTACCCTCTTCCCAGCTTTCTTGAATAGGCTATTGGGTGGCAGCAATAGCTTCTAAAGGTACTGCCCTAGGGGGAAAGCCTATACAGCCAAGAACAAAAAGTCAAATTCTTGGCTTTCAATTCTAAAGTAGCTCTTGAAATTGAAAGCAGACAATAGGCTTGCAAGCAGAGACTTTTAAATTGCAATAGTTAGGCTGTTTGAAAGTGAAAGTTTTTTTTTTTTAATTTCAGAAGCTTGGCTTTGAAAATTAAGAGTAAAAATCTAAATATAAAGTTTATACCATAATTATCAGACTTTGGAACAATATAGGATGATGTAAGTGCAGTTGTGCTAGGCAAAAGGAAGTAAAATTTCTAGCACTTGGCAGGAGAAAGAGAATTGGAGGGTACATGAAAGGAATGTGACTTCATGGGTGTAGTTTCTGTCCTTGACACTTTTCAGGCTGTGTCTCAAGAGGGATCTTGAAGAAACACATCAGCTATTCCTCTGAGGTTTTAGGGGGCTCTCAGAGCATCATCAAATTCCCCAGGGTGTGGCCTGGTGAGATGGCACACCTTCAGGTGAAGACTTAGTTGCTAGGAGAGTATCTGAGCTGAGGAGGAGCGATAGCTAAATGAGGTCACCAGGTAGGTGGGCCTGAGGCAGATTCTCAGAGTCCTGCACACCCCTGCATGGTGTGAGAGAACCTTCAGAAGTTCCTGTGCCGCAGTATGACAGTCCCTCAAAAAATTAAACACAGAATTACCATATGATCCAGCAATTTCACTTCTAGTTATATATCCAAAAGAACTAAAAGCAGGAACTCAAACATATATTTTTATAACCATGTTCATAGCAGTGTATAGCTGAAAGGTGGAAACAACCCAAATATCCATTGACAAATGAACAAATAAAATGTGATATATACACACAATGGAGTATTATTCAGCCTTAAAAGGAATGAAATTCTGATCCCTGCTACAGTAGGAATGAACCTATAAAACATTATGCTAAGTGAAATAAGCCAGATGCAAGAGTATAAATACTGTATGATTCTACTTATATGAGATATTTAGAATAGTCAAATTCGTAGACAGAAAGTAGAATAGTGGTTACCAGGAACTTGATTGGGAGGGAGAATGGAAGAGTTATTGTTTAATAGGTACTGGGTTTCCGTTTGGGATGATGAAAAAGTTGTGGAGATGGATAGTGGTGATGGCTGCACAACAATGTGAATATGAACAAGAACGCCACTGAATTGTACACTTAAAAATGTTTAAAATGGAGATTTTTATGTGATGTATATTTTACCATAACTTTAAAAAATCAAGGGGGAAAAATTTCCCATGCCCCCAGTAGGAAGACAAAAAGTTGAAAGTGAGGCCAGTGGACCTGAACAGGTCAGGACTGATGAGCTAAGGGAACACAGACATTTTGGCGTGGTTATAGTGGGAATAGACATCCAATACAAGGGAAACAGGGATTGTTCCTCTCAGCAGAAGCCACCTGGGTGATTTGCTGATGATTGTGAACCACATTATTCTCCCCCAAAGTCAGAATGATAGACCACCCAGGACTTGGGTCATCCAGAACTTAGATTACCACTAAGAAGGGACAGAAAGAAGTGAAGGGAGAAAATACTAACTTGACCATTTATCCAAAAAAGATTGAGTTTAAATTGGAAGTTACCAAGATTACTTTGGATTATGGGGTTAAGTTTTCAATCTTCAGTGAAATAAGGACTCCAGAGTTAATGTAAGTTGAGTTACAAGAAAATCATTTCCATTTTGCGGCATGAATGTGTATGACTGTGAAATGTATTTCCATTCCATTGCTTTGTGCCTTTTCCAAACCTAAAACTAAGGTGCCCCTCAAATCTATGGCAATCCTAGAGCTCTTCTGGAAGAAACAGGGAGTTCTGCTTAGCTCAAGATTACTGCACCTTCTTTGGTTCACCATCTGAGAGGGCCACACAGTTTCACTGATGGCCAACCTCTGGATCAACCCCAGAACATGAGTGTTCACGAAGCTGGATCTTAGGGGCACCAACAATTAAAACAATGAATAAGCATGGCTCTCCAGCTCCCAGGGTACACCTTGACCTTTGAGAACACCTTTATATTATTTGGATATTGGATCACCTACCATCATCTTCCAGTGGTTAATGATAAGAATCCAGAAGAGCCTTCTGAACTAATAGCTATTAATAATTGCTAATCTGTATTACTTATTCTTTGCAGGCACTGTGCTGACTACTTTATATGATTATCTCATTTAGGCATCACTGCAAGTCTATGAGGTGAGTACTACTATCAATCAGATTTTGCAGAAATAGAAACTGAAGTTTAGTAAAGGCAGATAACTTGCTCCAGGTCACATAGCTAGTAAGTAACAGAGCTAAGAAGAAGTTAGAAACCTGACTTCACCGTTCAACTGATAATCATAACACTACATTGCTTATATTATTGGGATATCCTCCTGATCTACTCTAAAAATCTAGCTTCACACGGATCTCTGACATGGATATTCCTGGATGCAGAATAGAAAGATTTGGTTTAACCATTAGATCTATGTTTGAGGACTCACAGATTGACTACTGGTCCACATAAACAAATAAGGCTTCCACATTATACCTAATACGTTAACGATGGTTTTGAAATAGGACTTTCTCAAAATTAGGGAAAGCATTTGGCATATCTTGGGGTTTACCAGTGTTATCGGCAATTCATCCTCCTAATTCTATCCAAACCACCTCATAAAAGAGAACATATTATGTGATGCCATGCTGCATCTTCAAGCCATGAAAAACTCCCGCCATCCCAAGCCTTTCCCACCTCCACACCATTAGAAGCTTTACTTCTGTTCCTCTGGTATAGGGTTATCCTATTCATAGAGGAGCCAGATGACTGTGATATCCACAACTACCTCTTGTGGGAGTGAGAGTTAATTGCTTTCAAGGCTGCCTTAGAAGCATGAAGAGTAAACCTCAGGGAGTGAGCTTGGAGCAACTGAGATAGACCTGGAGACTTACCTCATGTCATACAAGATGGCCCAGCCTTTTGTTTCTGTCCTGTATGCACTGGGCAGACAGGTAGATAATACCTTATCTCACAAACAAGGGAAATAAAAGTACAAACACCTCTCTGTTCCTCGATCCCTCTGCCTTGTGATATCTCAGCAATCCAGCCCCAGTGAGGACTGGGCTTCCTGGTACAGGAAGCAGCATGGAGATACTCTGCACCTGAGCTTGATTATGACTACCCCCCCCTCCCGCTCCCCACTCCCTGGGCTGGCCTGAGGGAATGCAGAATTCAGAGGGTAACTTTTCTAACCAGAAAGAGCCAGTTAAATCCAGGCCAGAGAAGCCCATCGCCAGGTGTTTTGTCTTTGTCCTAAAATGAACCTAGCCAACCTCTCCAGACTATCCAAAGCCCTCAACACTCCCCACAGAGACATTTGTTAACGTGACATGTCCCCTTCTAATGTACACACATGAATAACACCTGAACCAGATGTAAAGACAGACCTGTAAAGGCCTAAGGAACTGCTCACCTATTTCTGATCCTGAATGTCCCTGGGACATCTTCCAGAACATGTCCCTCCACATAAAATCCTTCCAGAATTTTAAAGTTCTGAGAGAATATTATTTTCAAACTATAATCCAACACTAAGCAAACTATTAATCAAGAATGAGGGAAGAAAACAGATCTTTTCAGACATGAAAAGACTAAAACGTTACCTTCCAAGTACCTGTTCTCAGGACTTACTTGAGGATGTACCCCAGCAAAATTAGAGAACAGACCAAGAAAGATGAGACATGGAATCCAGAAAACAGTGTACCACTCTAACTCAGAAAAAGCAGCAGAAGGAAATTCCTGGATGAAGCTAATTAGCAAGTCTATGGAGCAACTATTCCAGATTGAAGCTGGAAGACTAAAGACTATGAGGAAAGTTTACAGAAATAAAGGGAACCCAATATTGAAGAAAGTATTTTTGACAACTTGGAAAATTTGAGGGAAATGTAAATACAAATAAATCAAGAAGAAAGAAAAGCCATTAGAAATTCCAGGAAAAGAATTAAGAAATATAGAATAAAGTCATGACTCAAATATGAAGCAAGCAGACTTCCAGATCAAGATGGTACAGTGGATTGATACCATGAAAATCCACCTTGCTCCATACATAGAGCAATAATAAAAATAAAATATAAAGAAAGAAAACCAAAAGGCATAACTAGGCTCAAATACCAGATAAATATATTCAAAATCCAAAAAGGAACAGAAACTCAAAACAGTGAAAAGGCAGCTTGGCTTTTGTAAAGTGAAAAGGATTAAAAACACTCACATGAGGGGCTGGCCTGGTGGCATAGTGGTTAAGTTTGTGTGCTCTGCTTTGGTGGCCCAGGGTTCATGGGTTCACAGGCCTGGATCCTGGGAGTGGACCTACACACAGCTCATCAAGCCATGCTGTGACAGTGTCCCACATACAAAGTGGAGGAAGATTGGCACAGATGTTAGCTCAGGGACAATCTTCCTCCAGAAAAAAGAGGAAGATTGACAACAGATGTTAGCTCAGGGACAATCTTCCTCACCAAAAAAAAAAAAAAAAAAAAGCTCACATGAGACAGGAGACTGGAACCAGACACATAGCTCAAAGGCCTGGGCAGTAGTGGGGTACCCTCAACACTGTGAAAAGAAAATGAAAATGAACTGCTGCCAAGTGCTGCCTGGGACCATAACTTCTAATGAATTGCAGGCCTAAGGAGGCCAAGGTCAAGGTCATAGCCTTGCAACCAGGAGATAAGCCAAGATAGCCAATGGCTTATGACTAGATCTGCCCATCCTTAATATGGCTTCGGATGCACTATTATGAGACCTAGTTCTGAATTAGAGACCCAGAGGGCTGAGTGGAGGTAATTAAAAAACTGATAGGCAAGAAAGGGTGAGGAGAGAGGTTGAGAGAAAGAGAGAAAGCCATAAAATAAACAACAAATTCTTACTTGAAATGAAACAAAATCTCAAGACACAAATTTATTGCTGATAAAGTTAGCCAATAAAATCTGCAGTTGGAACAAGAATTAATCCAGATGAATACTTTATAGCATGGTCTGAAAAGAACTTAACCACAAATATGTCAAGGATGTTAAAAAATATAAATTAGGACATAATTTCCCTTTAAAAGATCAGAAGATTATAAAACAAAACAGGTAGAAATGAAACTAGAACATGTGGATATCTGAAAGAACCAATTCAAAATCTTGGAGATCAAAAATATAATCATTTGAAAAAGGAATGAACTACTGATACATACAACAACGAGGATGAACCTCAAAAACATTATGTTAAATGAAAGCCAGATACGAAAGACCATATATTGTATGATTCCATTTATATGAAATGTCAGAAAAAAAGCAAATCTGTAGAGACACAAAATAGATTAGTGATAGCTGGGGCTGGAAGCGGGAATAAGGATTGACTATATTGACCTAAACGAAGTAAACAGCCAAATGGGTTTATTCGAGATATCAGCAACAATGGAAGTAATGATGGCGCTGATGATAAATAACCACCCACATAGAATTTTTTATCCAGACAAATTATGATTAGAGGGGAAAAGATATGTTCAGATGTACAAAAACCAAAAGAATTTATCAACCATAGAACCCCATTAAAAGAACTATAAAAGATGTACTTTAGCAAGGAAAAATATGAACAGAGAGAAGACATGGAAAATGAAAACCATGAATAAAATATGTCAATAAATTCAACTGTTTCCTGTAAAAACCACAACTCTAATTTTGGTGTATTTTTAAATAGAGCTAAAACTATAACTCTAAATAATGATAAGAAGATGGGACTGGTATTCAATTCCTAAGACCTGTGTTTGGGTTAGGAATATAATAGAAATACTGAATTATTATAGACTTTATTAGAAAAATTTATATTTATTATATATGTAAATTTTTAACTTAAGAATAGAAATATCATCTATAATAATATTTAGTTAATAGAGGAGAAGTTAATAGAGAAAAGAAAAAGAAGTGAATACCAGAAATTTTAAGAAGGCATAGAAGTAGAGAAAAAGGAAAAAACAAGAAAAATCATAGTAAATAGAAAACACAAATTAAGATGGTAGAATTAAGTTAAAATATGTCATTAATCACAAAGCATATAAATGAATTAAACTTACCTAACTAAAGAAAAAAAAGATCAAATTGGGTTTTTAAAAATCTAGCTCTATGTGTCTAGAGACACATCTAAAACAAAACTACCCAAAAAGGATGGAAATAGATTATTTGCATACTAATCTGGTAGAAGCCAGGGTGGCAATATTCATATAAGACAAATATGATTTAAGGCAAATAAGAAATAAACTAAAATGTAGTATAGGTCACATTGTCTATACATGGCCCAGCAAACATTTGTTTACCAAACATTTGCTTTTCCATCTCCATGTAAATTGCCTTCCTTCCCTTTGAAGTCCCAAACCACTACCCCCAACATCCTCCTTTGTCTTTAACTAAGGATGGTATTTAAGGTGGTGGCTTCAGCCATTTTGGCAAGTTACTCCGTTTTCCTGGGTTTGTCCCATGTATATATGTTATTAAATTTGTTTCATTTTCTCCTGTTATTCTGTCATGTCAATTTAATTCTTAGACCAGCCAGAAGGACCTGGAGGGTAGAGGAATAATTCCTCCTCCCCTTCAGTTGATAGTGTAAGAAAACAGATGCCTTGATTTGGCACTGATATTGGGAACAATTTGTTTTATACAGCTGAGGGATCCTGACATTGGAGGAGAAAATATAATCCTAATATGCTACCTGGCCCAGCACTGGACAATATTTACATTGTCATACTAATGTAAATGTTGTTGATTGGTTTGTAACTTTTAGATTCATCTTAGAAAAACCAAGGAAATGTTGGTTGTAGTTGCAGGCAGAATGCATACGTTAACACCTGATGAAGTAAAAGTAATAGTGCTGACAGTGGTGGCACATGGAAGGGGGAAGAAAGGGTATGCAAATTAACAATCTCACATAAAGTAGGGAGTCAAAAGGCCCTGTTAAAAGTTGATGGAAAAAGAAAGGGAAGTTTAAGCACATTGTTTTAAGTTAAACATATAACCAATAAAAACATACAATCAATAAAAGAACTAAAAATAATAATATAAAATTATCCTAGGGAATGGTGAGCCAAATCTTCAACTTCCATAAATGAGAGTTAACAGATAATGCCTAAAATTGATAAATCAAGAAATAGAGGATTAAGAATGTATATATAATATGATGGAGGTAACCAATAAAAGTTCTAAACTCTTAGAAGAGGCTGCCTCCTGAGAACAGAACTGAGGATGGAGTGGGGGTAGTGTGGGAGACTATTGTTTTCATCATAAGCAGAACTATTTGATATGTTACCCTAACCATAAATTACTTCAATAAAAGTAAATATTAAATGAAATTTAAATATAGGAGCTGTACCACAAAAGAACTCTTACTCTTTGGGCCTGAGCCACTCTGCATTTTCCCACCAGGAAGAATCTCTGCAGCCTGAACAAATTATTGGAGGTATAAACTGGAGCCACTGAGTGTTTGGCTTGAGAGGAGCCATA
The DNA here is from genome assembly GCA_031878705.1 of Tapirus indicus. Classification (NCBI taxonomy): domain Eukaryota; kingdom Metazoa; phylum Chordata; class Mammalia; order Perissodactyla; family Tapiridae; genus Tapirus; species Tapirus indicus. The sequence goes on from CM062929.1 coordinate 16,078,777, forward strand.
TCTCCATGGGACTTCTGAGACTTTTTTTGGTATTAACTTTGACACTGGAATTTTGATTCCACCATTGTCAATAACAACCACAAATTCTCACATCAACTAACATGGAGGCCAATGGTATTGGGGTCTTAGGGGAGCAGAATTTGTCACCCCAAAATATGTGTCTTTGGCATAAGGACTATTTTAGGCTGTTATTTTTAAGACTCAGCAGACATGAGAGAAGCTCTGAAAACCAAGTAGAAGTTACCCTTTGTAAAAGATATTTACACATTTAAGGTAAATCTCCATTTGTAAGCGTGTCTCTCTCACTGTACCAGGAAGAGGGAGATGACTCAATCTCTAGAAACTCTCATCAATGGAAAAGACATGAACTTAAATCTGCATAACAACCTTACACTTATTTACCGTGCTTTTCCTGGTAAACTCCCCAACATCTTATTTTGCCTTTAGCTGAAGATGATATTTAAGGTGGTGGTTTCGGCCATTTTGGCGAGTTACTCAGTTTTCCTGGGTCTCTCCTATGTATATAAGAAGTATGCGTGTTATTGAACTTCTGTTAGTTTTTCTCCTGTTAATCTCTCTCAGGTCAATTTAATTCTTAGACTGGCCAGAAGAACTTAGAAATGTAGAGGAGAAATTTTTCCTCCCTGATGTGGTCCTTCCTGTCTTAAGTAGCCTATCTGAATTCCTGCTTCCATGCCAGTGGGCAGCAGTCGACAATCATTAAGATTTTTTCTTGAACATGCAGAATCCTGGCCAGAAAACATGTGAGTGACATTGCAAAGATTTTGACCAGGGTTTTTATTGTTCAGCTAGAACCCTTCTCTTTTCCTCAGATAAAATTTCCCATAAAGAATAAATGCATCTTTGAGGGGAATTGGGAGGCTAGATGACAGAGGCAGGAGGGAGACTTACTTTTCTCGGTCTACACATTGGTTCCTTTCAAATGTTCACACAAATAACCAATCACCACTCTATAGATAAGAAAAATAAGGTGAATTTACTTGAGCCAAGCTGAGAACTAGCCCGGGAATGCAGTCTCCACAAAAGAAAGATAGCATTCTGGAGAAGGATGGTTTTCAGTGTAGTGTTATACCTTTTTAGAACAAAGAACATATATTAAACTTGTCCAGGGTACACATTCCTCAAAGTTTCAAAGAGATGTTTAGTTACAGATTTGCAGGTCAACATGAGCCTGATGTCTGGGAAAAGAAACGTCTTTAAAGGAGTACTGATACTGCTGTCATAGGAAAGGAAGTATGCATCCCTATCTTCAAAGAGTGCATTCTGCACTTTGGGATGATGAATCCTTTACTTTAATGGTTAAAGGAGATGTGCAATGTGTTTTAACAGGCCATAAGTCAGGCTTCTTTAGTTCACATACAGTTCAGGCCAAATCAGACTTAAACCAGAATAGCTTCCTCATATACCTCATTATGTGAAAATTTCTTATCCCAATTTGGGGCATGGATTTTCTTTTATTTTCAAAGAGTCTATGGAAACTCACCTGCTTTAATTTCTAAATCTTAAATTGATATTACTAATTTTTTAGGTTCTCTCTATAAGGGTTTTTAAGAAGAGCAGGCCTTTCAGAACCTAAGTGCAAAGATCCTATTGACAGTTTTACAGAGAAGGCATCCAATAAATATTCGCTGACGGTGGTGGTGTCATTGTTGATAATGATTACGATAGTGCCAATGATGAGATGATCAAGAACTCATTTTGTCACCACACAAGCTAAAGCACTGGAGCGTTGTGAAGAGTCAACACCCTGATTTCCCCAGAATGGCATGTCAACAACGCCATTGCCCATTTCCTTCAGGGCTGGGCACTACCCTTGACATGACTTCTACTTACTATAAAGAGTCTCTCCTCTGTACTCTCTCAACATATCATTCTATCCCCAAAATGGGTTTTCCAGATATTTCATCATTACATCTGGCAGCCCTGACTCTAAATTCTCTCCAGTCAGCAGTTGATGCTGTAATTGAGGGTGACCCATGCTTTCAGGAAGCCATAAGTGCTCACCAGTCTAGCAAAGCATCATGTGCAGAAACCATATTATTAAGTGATGTGTTCTTATCTCTCAGGTGCCAAACACATCCACTAAAGCATTGTCTGGCATTTGCAGACCTGCAGGCTGCGGGTAGGGGGAGAGACATATGGATACCATTGCCACCTAGACATACCATTTAGCCCAATTAATCATGCATCAGCTGTCTGAATATAGCATGGCCCAGAGCTGATCCTGGAATTCTATATTCTTCATCACATAGACATGATCTTTGTCACAGAAGATTCTCCATCCCTGTTCCTCCCTCTCTCCCTCTTTTCCTTCTTCCCTTTTCCTTCCTTTCCTCACCAGACATCCTTTGAGCAATGTGTGCCAGACGCTGCTCTAATAAGAAGGTACTAAGAATCGTAGGCCAACTTTAAATTTAGGAAATTCTGAAAGACTCCAACATCTGGAGTTGAAGTGGGCTTTTGTCTAACTGAGGAATAAGTGGAACAGACTCCAATTAAAACTGAGCAATTCCCTTCAGAGTTGCATCTGTTTGAGTAATGCCCTCTTCTCCACCCACACCTGATTTGGTTGGTAAAATTCTATGGGCAATTGTAAGTACCACAGATGGAAAGATTCCTTTGACTTATCTGGACTCTTTGGAGGAAGAACAGAAACGGCCACTGCCCAGTATGGTTGTGCAAATTGGGCTATGCAAAGGAGTGCCGGGAGGAGATGAGCCAGGGCGGAAACCCAGCCCGTGATCTGCTCACTAAGCCAAGAGGCTAGGGGTGCAGAGGATGAGCACTTTTTCTCATTCCCACAAAGATAATATACATTGTAGGAAGCAGATCTGAGTTCTCTGATTGTAATCCTCCGATGGGAAGGTCAAGGAGTTATAAACCAGAGTGGGAACTCAGGCTATGTGGAGAGGCACAGGCTTTACAAAGCAAGGTACAGAGTGGATATCACCATCCACATCAGGTCCCCTGCTTTGAAACAGCCTAGGGCCAGGGTTTTTCTGAAGATCCTGATACATTTCTGAATTGGGATTCAGACTTCATAATGAGTCTTCTGGTTTCCACCCAGTCACTCCTCACGTTAGTCCTATTGATGTTCATCTCCCAAATAGATATATCTCCTGAATGTAAATGTCCTCTTCATCCTCAATGACAGTTTCATAATTTCTAGAGAATTCCCAGAAAGATGCAATTGGACTTGAACACTAAGGATTTAAGGAGGTGTAGCATAGAACTTCTGATTTCCCAGGGCCAACCGTGCAGTCATCTGAAAAACCTGCCTGGAAAAAAGATCCAGGTTTCAGTCGTGGCTTTGATCCTAACTATGCCTGCTCTTGAATAAGTCCTTACCTCTCTCTGGACTTCAGTCTCTTGGTCTGTACAATAAGAAAATTGGGTCTTTATTGTTCTTTCAGGCTGTGGTTACACTCAGTCTGGGGTTCCAGAGGTTGGAAGCATAAAAGTGACTTGGCAGCAAGCCCTGGTTTGCAACCCCATGGAGCCTGTATCTAGGACGGGAAGGAAGATATGGTTGGAAGGTGCAGAGGCCTGTACTTCTCTCCCTAGTTGATTCATGCCAAGTGAATCAAGGATATAATTGCCCTTGGCATACCAAACATTACTGTACTTACTTCATCTTCGGCTTCTCCTTTTGTTCGTTAAGCCCTTATGGAAGTTGCCATCCCTCCCACCTGCACATGAGTATGCAGGATACTACAGTAAAAAAACAGGAGCTTTGAAGTCCTGGTTCCACCCCTTCTTAGTTATGTGACTGATTCCCAGTTTCCTAATATGTAAAGTGGAGATAATAATGTTTATGTCATGGAGTTACTGTGAGGATTAAATGAGATTCTGTCTAAAAAGGACCTGGCTAATACATGATAACTTCCTTTCCTCTCCTTCCGTTCCATACTGCCCCCCCAACCAGTATGCACATGTCAGTAAAGACTATTACAATTTTGCACCCTGGAGGAGTGGATTGGCTGGCTAATGACACAAGTTCAGGCATGAAACAGGTATGCACTTGGCTATTTGTGGATTGAAATCTCATCGCTGCCATTTTTTCATTACGAGTTTCATCTAAAGAGATGTCTCTTTAGGATGATAAAAACATGTATTTTTCTCTCTGAGGTGATGGGTGCCTCCAGTTATGCTGGATATGATAATCTTACGTGTGTGTATGGAAGAGGTTAGCATCCAACGGGTCCACTCAAATGGCATTGGGAGGTCCCCTTAAGTTTCAACTTCAGTGCGTTCTAATAAGTTGATTGTCTCCCACCATCCATCTGTGATTTGAAGCCCCATTGGGTTGTCCCTGATACCCAGACACTGCTTGAAGAATTTCACCTCCTTACTTAGGCAGTCCATTCCATCTGTGAAGAGTTCTCTTTTAGTGAAACACACAATCTGCAGCAACCACACACTGTCCCTATCTGTATAAAACAAGTGAATTAGTATAATGTACTGGTTCAGAACAAGGTTTCCATATTCAGACTGATTTTGAAGACTGACTCTGCTACTTACTAGCTTTGTGACCTTGGGTATAGTCGACTTCTCAGTTTCCTTATCTAAAAAATGGGGCCAATGGAGTCAACTTGATAAGGATGTTGAGAAGATTAAATGAGTCAATATATATAAAATGTCTGGTACATAATAAGTTCTCATGTCTATTATTATTAATAATGTTAATGATCTCTTCTTCATGTGATAAGTTATCATATCCTAGAGCAAAGTTGAGAATGGCCCAGTTAACTGCAGTAGTACTGAGTAGGTGGAGAGGATATACCCAGGATTCAGAGATATACCCAGCTGCAGGTCGTAGAAACCTTATGTTGAGACAGACCATTGTAACTGGAAGGAAAGACCATAGACTGCTGGTGGAAGATATTCAATATGAAGGGCAGTTTTCTGCCTGTCGATCTCCTGCCTGATCATATAGGAGAGCTCAAGTCACTCTCTCTGCCACATGGGACACCTGAGCACAGTTAGGTTAGAATGGCTGTGAATTCCTGATCACCAGCCATCTTTGCATTGTTGGTTTAATGGCCATGACCCAACCATTCCCTAACACTTCTAGACCATGGCCTTTACCTCAGTCTGCTATTGTGAACAGTACATGTAACTTGTGTCAGTGACCAAATGGCTCCACCAGGACTTGGAGTACCTGACTGAGAGGAGTTCTTGGAAGAAAAGGCAAAAAAGCTGCCCCTGGCACTGACCTCATGCCTAAATCCTAAGAGTGTGCTTGCTTGTTGCTAAAGGCCTGAGTCCTTAGGAAGGACACAGTAGAGAATCTGTTAGTAAAGCTTCCTCTGGCTTTTTGCCATGCAAAAAAAAAAAAAACAAAAAACGGCAGGAATCAGGATATGTTAGGATTACTAAGGCTTCTTGATAGTCAGAGTATGCAATAACTACCCAGTCCTGATCGTTCTCAACTTGTTGGACCAGCTGAGGAAACCTGGGATATTCACAAAGTCTGAACTCAGGTAGGTGTGTAACATCATCAGAATCTAGGAGAATGCCTGGAAGGCAGCATTCTACAATGACTCAGACAATCTGAATACTGAGGGATTCCCTTCAGTTTCTGCACTTGAAGACATTAATTTTTAGAAGTGCAAAGAATGAGGGATAAATAAAAACTAGATTGGTGGGGAAAAGTTCCCTGGAGAAAGTGGTCCACATATTCTACTTCTTCTTCCAAGATCAGCTTCCCACTTTCCCCTCACTCACACCCCTGGACGATGATAACTAAAGTCCTCTACATCTTTGACCTCTTTCTCCTGACATAACTGACATAGGTTCTCCCCTAAAAACACTGCTTCCTCTGCTGCCCTAGATTATACTATAGGTCTCTTCTTTGGCTCAAACTACCATCTTCCTGGTCTCTCCTCCACATTTACCTCTGGACCCTGATCCACCTCCAGTACCATAATCACCATGGGTGACCACAATGTCCATGTGAATGACCTATCCATAAGCTCCTTGACCTTTTCAACCCCATGACCTCTATGTAACTTTAGTTAACCCCATTCACAGACTAATCTTGGATTTTGTCAATTGCCCCAAATTACTCCACCTCCAGGCTCTTAAAGTCTAGTATCCTACCCTCTGGCTTCAATCTTCCATTTCTCTCACTCCTTTCTCCTTCTCAACCTGTTCTTTGATCTTAACAAAACCTCCCAGTATTTGATTCTTCCATTTTTTTCTAGTCTATTTGTCTCTCCTGTATCCAACCTAATTTCTTAGCTCTTCAGATCAATTACTCTGTTGACAAAATTGTCTGTTCTTTTAGATGTGGTGTATATATATGTGTGTGTGTGTGTATATATATATGGAATATATATATACATTGTGTATTCCATGTATTCCACACAATGGAATACTACTCAGCCATCAAAAAGACAAAATCATCCCATTTACAACATGGATGGACCTTGAGGGTATTATGTTAAGCAAAATAAGCCAGACAAAGACAAACACTGCATGATTTCACTCATATGTGGAAGATAAGCAAACACATGGACAAACAGAACAAATTAGTGGTTACCAGAGGGGAAAGGGGTTGGGAGGTTGACATAAGGGGTAAAGGGGCACATATACATGGTGACTGACAAATAATAATGTACAACTGAAATTTCACAATGTTATAAACTAATATGACCTCAATAAAACAAAATAAAATAATTTTTTAATTGTCTGTTCTTTTGTCCCATTAACCTTTTATCTTATCCACCTGGAAAAACAGCTGGGCCTTCCATGATACATCACTGGTCATCTTCCTCTCCTATTCCTCATAGGAGTTTAAATTATTTCAAACTTCTCTATTCTCTTCAAACTGTCTATCCCTTTGTGTCCACCCTACCCCTTCACTCTTACAAGATGGCCTCATTTAATACCTTTCAGAGAAAATAAAAAGTATCAAAGAGTAATTACCATAAGTCTCTATTCCTCATCTCCAGTATGCAAAATTCCTTTCCTCCTTCCTCTGATTTAAAGCTAATCTAAAGCCTAAGCTGCCTGTGCTCTGAGTTTTATCCCTCTCTACCTCATGGGCCTTACTCCCTCAGTTAATTCTCTAGTAACATTAACTAATCCCTCTCTACTTGCCTCTCAGAAGCTTCTATACCAGGTAAGTTCCTGTTCACTAGGCCTTTGCCTCACCTGGGAAATATCCTCTTTGACCATTTCTTCAGAGGTACCATTGATAGAAGTAAGAAAGTCAGAAAAGGAGAATATTTTTAGGCACAGGAATTAGGAATTGGAACTTCAATTTTTTAAATACGGAGTTGATGGGTCATTCCAGTAGAAATGTAAAGTAGGAGGCTTGGAGATGCACACATCTATCTTTAGGAAAGAGATCAATCCTAGACATCTAACTTTCTTTCTTGCTCTGACACATCAAAGGCATATAACTATGCATTAACTTTGATGGGGGCGGAGGGGGTGTCTCTGAATATTTCTTTTGCTAGTGTTTTTCTCCAAAAGGTCTTTAAGTTTTTGGCTTACTAACACTTTTATTTTAAAGGTATTTCTGTGATGTTGAAAACCCAGATATTATAACTCTGAATTTCATCTCAATCTCCAGATGTGGAATCCAGAAAAAATTCTCTAATCTTATGACTGAGCAGGAAATGACAGTGTCACTCTGGGTCCTTATTAGGAATTCTTATATTTTTGTATAATTCAGAAACCACTTAGGGACAGTGTGCAGCCATATTTATTTTTAAAAAACTCTCCTAAAACTCTTGTTAGAAAATGACTTTACTGTTTCTCTGGGAGTCAAAGTGCACTATTCTGCAGATATTTCCACCTCCCGTTTTGAGTACCACCTCGTCACAGTATATGCTACATTTAGAGCACAAAGAGGCAGAGCATGAGAAGTGCTGATGAACTCTTGGCCTTGGTTGAAACTATTCCTCAGAAGTTTATCATATTCCAAATTTCCTCTGATACAGTTGCGCTTTAGTTCTCTGATGGATAATTGCTTTGTCAGTCTCAATTACCTCATTATTTAAATAATTTAAAGTTATTTTGTGTTGCTTTGAACTACCATAATCAACACATTCTTTTTTCATGGTAACACACTGGTTTACAAATATCATTACGAAGTGCACTTGAACATTCAACAGAAACTTGAAGATTTCTTTGAACTAACAGGATGACATCCATCAATGTACTTGAATATCTGCCGTGCAGCTCTGCCAAATGGTCCTCTGTCTTCTCTTTGAATTATGGGTCATCATACAGAATTCAGATGGGTGAAAACCTATAAATAAAAAGACAGACTAGAATGATAAGAAGAGTCTACTAAAGGTCACCTACTCTTTTCGGAGTCTACACTATAAAAGCCAATCCATAAGATGAGATTTTATAATCTATTCCTATCTCCTTCCCTTTCTTCCTTCTTCCCCTCTTTTCTTCCTTGTCCTGCTCTTTACACAAACATTTACCGAGCACTCACAACATGCCAGGTCCTGTGTGAAGTACTGAAGATTTAGTGATGAACAACGATCAAATCCTGCCTTTAATACTCTGTCTAGTAAAGGAAAGAGAGAATATGTTACTGCATCTAGCAGCCCAGGTGGGACATCTATATTCCTTAACTCAGTTGAGTGATCAGGAAATATTTCTAGGGAGGTGATGCTTGAATTCATCCTTTAAAGGATGGATAGCAATGAGCCAAGCAGGCAACATAAAAAGGGCCTGCTAAACAGAAGCGACATCACGAGCAACATCATGGGAGAGTGAGAGCACCTGTGAGACTGTAAATGGGTGACATGGCTGAGCATATTTTGTGAATATGGATAAATGAGAGTCCTGGTCACCTATTCTGATGATGGCATTTCAGTAAAAGTAAAATTAACCCTTAATTTTAACTCTTTTCTTTAGCAGAATCCTTAAAAAGCTGGCAAGAAGAAAATCTGATTCTACATCATTTAATCAGAAGTGCCTCAGTACCAAGTACAGGGAGAGGAAACTCAAAGGAAGTTTTTCATCTCTTCAACTTTCCTTTAAAAGTTACTCTTACTATTTGCTGAGGGCGATGCTTATTAATAGGAGTAGTCAGGGGAAGAATTTCTCAGTTATTCTCAGCTGATTTTCCTGACTGTAGTTCATTCAAATCAGGAGGATGTTAATTCTATTTTTTGTAAGATGGAGGAGTATGACCAGTTGTATCAAGTAGAATGCAAACCTCGAAGAGTTTCAAGTCGGTTTGGATTAGTCTCAGGAAATCCTGATTTTGATCTGATGTGGCCCATAAGTCCAATTATTGTACCTACAAGAGAGATTCTTTAAGGACTGGCTATTAGCCTCATTTGGCATTCAGAGGCAGGAAGAGATCAATCTTAGAACAAGGTCACATGACTTTTAGAACTGATGTCACTGAAGTCTCTCTCTGTCTCTCCTCTTGATCTCTCTCTGTCCTTCCCTTTGATTGTCATACTTCCTCTTTACCCATTCTCTTTTTCTTTTGTCTCCCTATTTTTTTTCCGTCTTAATTTATGTCTTATGCCTACCTGTATATCTTTGGGCATTTAAATTTTTCTGCTAGTGATCCTTGGGTTTCTAACTCTTTCCCTAAACTAATGTTTCACACGACTCCTCAGACTGCTCACTTCTCATGGAACGTCAGAGAAGTTCCTCTTGATTCTTCACGTACTCCCATGCTTGACAGAACCACACCTAGAGGAACGGAATTATTGTCTCTGTGTCTCTCAGGAGCAAGTCTCTTGTGGGTGATCCTGTCTGTCCTTGGCCCTGCCCTGTTTGGCATTTTTAACAGGGATGTATATGAAGACGTAGATGGCAGCATTACCAAATCTGCAGGTGAATCAGCACCAGGAAGGATAGCTAAGACCACAGATGACAGAATCAATTTTGAAAATGATCTCAATTGGCTGGAATGCTGGTATGAAACCAACAAGCTGAAATTTAAATCAAGCAGATGTAAAGTCTGACCTGTTAAATTTAAAGAGAATCTGCAGAAACTCAAGTCCTGACATAGATTAGCTCAAGTGGACTAGACTGAAGGGTTTTAATTGAATATTAGCTTAATATAAGCACAAAGCATGGAGCAGTGTTAAAAAGGCTAGCATATGAGTAGACTGAATTAAAAGCAGGGTCCAGATCAAAGGAAAGAATTGTCATATTGTACTGTGTGTTGTCATACAATATCTGAAACATGATTTCCCATGGTGAGGCAGAACAGGTTGGGTAAATGGCTAGGAAATGACAGCGAGAAGTAACAAAACTAGAAGAGGGTGTATAAACCATGTCAGATGAAAGTGGTGAAAAAACCCAGAAACGAGCAGGAGGAGACCTGTTGGATGAATTCACCTATCCCAAGGTCAGTGTGAGCCAGAGAACAACTCAAGAGGAATGTAGGAATAGTTTCAGTTGACCCCATCTCTGTCCTACCTGTGTTCCCTGTCTCTACTCAGTTCCTTTTATCCCTGTGAGTTCTAAAACGAGTCCAAGCTTCTTCCATCACTGTCCTTAGCTCTAAGTATATAGATTTCTCTCTCTATCACAGTTAAGGTATGGACAGGGTCAGCTTCATGGGTGTACGATCTGTGCCGTTGCACAGGGCCCCACACTTAGAAGGACCCTGTGCTTGGTTTAATATCTCCTTCTTGAAATCCATATATAATAATTTTTGAACAAGGGGCTGGCATTTTCATTTTCTTTTTTTGTGTGTGTGGGGAAGACCAGCCCTGAGCTAACATCTGTTGCCAATCCTCCCCTTTTTGCTGAGGAAGACTGGCCCTGGGCTAACATCTGTGCCCATCTTCCTCTACTTTATATGGGACGCCGCCACGGCATGGCTGACAGGCAGTGCGTCGGCGGGCGCCCGGGATCCGAACTCGCGAACCCCGGGCTGCCAAGCGCGAACTAAACCGCTGCACCACTGGGCGGCCCCTGGCATTTTCATTTTACACTGAGTCCCACAAATTGTGCAGCCAGTCCTAGGTATAGAAAACATCCTTTTCTTCTTACCAGTTGGAGTTTTCTAAAAGGAAGTTTTTCTGTGAAAATGAGCTAGCAAACAATGTCAGCTACACTGATAGCTAGAAAAGAATAAAATTTCAGATTACAGATTAATCCCAAAGTGAACTAGAACTCAGCCAAAAACGTAATTAGTCAGCCCAGTTAATCTGTAACTGTCTGGCTATAGAGTCTATAGCTTCTGGCTCTTTTCTGTCTCATTTTTAGCTGCCCAAAACGTTGAATTAAGATGTGCACATGACCTGAGATGGATTTTAGTTTGGCAACAAAACCAAACTGTAGGATATGTAGTACAGGCTCCATGGCAAGAATGGGCCCAAGGTTATAGGCTGTAGCTTCATCACCACTTGCCAGTCCCCTGTTTCTGAAGTCCTCCTTCTGCTTTTTTCTACCCATTGGAGATATCTGGGGCTCTGACTTCTTCAGTTTGACTCCATTTACTTCCTTTCTGTTTACTAGCCAATTGGAAAGGCCTGTTACAGTTGTCCCCTCTTATACATGGGGGATATGCTCCAAGACCCCCAGTGGATGCCTGAAACTGTGGATAGTACCGATCCCTATATGCACTGTTTTTTCCTATAAATACATACCTATAATAAAGTTTAATTTATAAACTAGACACATTAAGAGATTAACAACAATAACTACTAATAAAATAGAACAATTATGACAATATACTATAATAAAGTTAACGTAGATCTTAGCAACCTCAGCATACAATTTTTTTTCTTTCCTTATTCCATCGAGAACTTTCACCTTTTCACTTAAAGGAAGCACTTTACAGCTTCTCTTTGGTATATCCTAATTGTGAGCATCACTACTTTTGCACTTTGGGACCATTATTAAGTAAAATAAGAGTTACTTGGGGGCTGGCCCGGCGGTGTAGCGGTTAAGTTCGTGCACTCAGTTTAGGCAGCCTGGGTTTCTCAGGTTTGGATCCCTGGCGTGGACCAGCGCACCGCTTGTCAAGCCATGCTGTGGTGGTGTCCCGTATAAAGTAGAGAAAGATGGGCACGGATGTTAGCCCAGGGCAAATCTTCTTCAGCAAAAAGAGGAGGATTGGCAACGGATGTTAGCTCAGGGCTAATCTTCCTCACAAAGAAAAAAGAGTTAATTGAACACAAGCATTGTAATGCTGGGACAGTTGATCTGATAACTGAGATGGCTATAATAAGTGACCAACAGGCAGGTAGCGTATACAGCGTGGATACGCTGGACAAAGGTATGATTCACGTCCCAGATGAGACAGAGCCAGATAGCAAGAGATTTCAGCACACTACTCGGAATGGCATGCAATTTAAAACCTATGAATTGTTTATTTCTGGAATTTTCCACTTAATATTTTCAACTGCTCTTGACCGTGGGTAGCTGAAACAGTGGAAAGCAAAACAATGGCTAAGGGGGGACTTCTGTATACAAATTGGAGAACTTCATCGATGTTATCTATTATTGGCATCATGTAAGGTTGCCAGATTTAGCAAATAAAAATAAAAAATGCCCACTTAAATTTGAATTTTAGATAAGTGATGGATCAGTTTTTAGTATATGTTCCAAATATTGCATGACATACACTTATGCTAAAAAATATTTTGTTGTCTAGCAGAAATTCAAATTTATTTGAATGTTCTGTATTTTATCTTGGGACCCTAATGTCAGGGACACCCATGGATCCTGGCCTGCCCCCGACATCCAGGAGATGCCTACCATTTAACCTCCTTGGAGTCCACTGGCATCTCTTCAGTTTTCTCTAGGACCAAAACTGTCTCCCAGCCTTATCTAATATCAAATGCTGTGCTCCTGCAATTTCTGCCTCCTCCCTTGTTCCAATCACCAAGAGAGTAGAAATAACTAATGATTCCTCAGTTATTGAACAATCATGTATCTTTCCTAATTCACATCACCATTTCTTCCCATTTACTCAAGTTCTCTTTTATAATTCCATTTCCAAATACCCCTAAAGAAGTCAATGTTACTAGATTTTGCAACAGAGATTGTGGCTGGATTTCTCATCGTTATTTCCTTATTTCCCAAGTAGCTACTATGGTGCATGGTAGGCACCCAGTGGAGTTCAATAAATATTTGTTGAATGAGTTAATTAAAGAATAATTCCCTACAGAATGTTTGTTAGAACAGATGGAACAGAGGGTTCTATTTTATTCCAGAGGTAGCCTTGGGACATCTTTGCCTATTTATGGATAGGATAGGTTTTTTTAAAAAGTTATATGTGTATGGACAGGTTATATGCTTTTGTTTGGACAAGGTGTAAGAGAAAAAGTGTGTGTGTGTGTGTGTGTGTGTGTGTGTGTGTGTGCGCACGTGCACACACATATGTTAGGACAGACTATATGTACTGGATGGAGCCCTAGTGTGTTGGTGGGTGGTAGATTAATGCACATGTTATGCCAAGTGTGTGTTTGTTTAGTATGTGTGTGGTGTGGGTCCCATGGTGACAATAAGACCCTACAAGAAAGAAAGCCAAGTCACCATTATGCAGTTTTTCTGTCTGACCTGCTTGTCCTGTTTCCATTGTTTCCAGGTACCAGAAAGAGAGTGGGGATAGGAGAAAGGTTCAGTGCTCCTTAGATAACTTGGATGCCACCCTTTCTTCCTCTAATTGAGAAATACTGCTCTGGTCCAGTTCCCTCTTATTTTAGAGAAGAGGAATCTAAGACCCAGAAAGGGTAAGAGTCTTACTCAAGGTGAAATGGCATTATGATCAGCATGCATTTTGCCAATGAAGTTCTCTGAACCACCTGGCTAAGACTGTAACATTTTTGTAGGTGGGTCTGTGTTTATTTAGCTCCATCTATGCAACCCTGAACATAGCATCTGAACTAAATAAGCATTCTTTGTGAAATAATTTAGAAAAAGACAAAGAACTACTACAACATAATGTGAGACCTGGGGGAAATAATAAATATGCTACCTGAGTTTCAAGGAAAACTGAAAGATGAGCAATCGTGACCTTTACAAGGAAGGCATTTGAAATACACACTCATATTGGATAATGGACTAAAAATATCAGGTGGTGTAGAAAGAATTTTTATGCATTAATGTTTGTCCTAGGAAGAGACTCTGGTGTTCCCAAATGATGAAGCTATGCACCCAGGAAACCTATTTCTTGAAGAAATAGGGAATCTCCCACCATTTTTGCCTTTGCAATTTGCATTCACCCCTTACACTGGCCTTCAGATTTAGCTGGAGAACTTAGAGAAAATAATTTTCTGAACCCTTTAAGTTTATCTGTCATTTCTTTTCTGCTTTCTTTCACCCCAAGTTTATTCTGCTTGCTGCTCAAAAAGAACAGTGAGAAAGAATCCATAATTTAGAATCAAATAGCTCTCTCCTTAAATATTGGCTCCATCTCTCACTGTGTGACCCCAGGCAAGTTTCTTAGCCTCTCTGAGTCTCAGCTTCCCCATCTGTAACATGGTATGACAATGACTACTGACACAGTTACAAAAATTAGATAGTATGCGTGTACGAAATACATGGCCCAGAACAGGCAGCCAATGAATGTGAGTCCCATTTCCTTCTTCAGCAGAGGCCTTTACTTTTACCTGCTGTGCTGACAAATACCTTTGTCCAGTAGAGCCACCAAAGACAGGAAACACCCTAAACTTCATCTGCCAGTGGAGCCCAGCAGGGCTAAGACTAGGGTAAGATGAGTGAGGTGCCTTCCTTGGGCACAGAATTTAAGGAGGTGTCAAAAAACTCAGTAATCGGGATAAATAATATTTAATGTAATATTTCTTTAAATAAAAATTAATGCTTTGGGTGATGAATACGTCCTAAAATGAACGGCAATGGTGGCACATTTCTGTGATTAAACTGTAAAAACAGTGAATCGTACACTTTAAAAGGAGGAATTTTATGGTGTGTGAATTTTGTCTCAATAGAGCTGTTATGAAAAAATTAATACAAAAACACCATGATGAACAAAATATCCAAATTTTTTTTGTGGGGAAGACCAGCCCTGAGCTAACATCTGTTGTCAATCCTCCCCTTTTTGCTGAGGAAGACTGGCCCTGGGCTAACATCCGTGCCCATCTTCCTCCACTTTTTTATATGGGACACCGCTAGGGTATGGCTGACAGGCAGTGCGTCAGCGGGCGCCCGGGATCCGAACTCGCGAACCCTGGACTGCCAAGCGCTAACTAAACCGCTGCGCCACCAGGCGAAACCCCCAAAATATCCAAATTTTAATGAAAGTAAGGATCAGGCCAGAACCTACCCAACCCAAGGGCACCAGATTCTAGATCTCAGGACCACGAATATTGCTTTGAGAAAGGTGTGAAAGGGACAGAAAGGGGGCCACATGCAGCAAGGAGGAGCAACATACTTTGTTTCCTTTTTGTGGTTTTAATTTTTCTTTCCCACGTCACAGCACTAACTTCCCCCGAATGCTTCTCTTAACAGTCCTCTTGCATCTGTTCCTTCCCTTTTGTCTCCTTCTCCATAGTTCACAGTGGAGCACGTGTGAGAGGAGAGAGAAGGAGTCTGGTAGTTCAGCTTGGGTGGGGAGGGGAGAGCAAGTCCATCCTGTTTGTTCCAGGCCCACCTGTAACCCAGGCAAAGCTGTGCAATAAGGTGGAGAACTATTCAGTTAACAACTGGCACCCAAATTTCTGAGGGAGGAAACTTAAGGAGGGAAAAATGATTCAAATGCATTTGTGGTAGAAGATGGGACCCTAAGAGCATATGTGGCCAGGCTAAGGGGACCAACCTTGCTCCCTCAGTCGAAGAGAGGAATTTATCTGGAGCAGATGGGGTGGCAGTAGGACGTGAGAGAACAGTTGATTGTGACAGGAGAGGAAAAAGAGGGAAGTGGGGACGATATGAGACTGGGTTCTGCGTGGGCAGAATCGCCAGGAGTGGAGTCTCCCAAATCAGGGAATGGGGAGAGGCATCAAAAAGATTTTTTTAAACAGGACTATCTAAAGTGACTTTTGAAAGTTGTTTAAGGCATTCTATGTGATGTAACCTTCCCCCATAAACCCTTTTGAAAGCCAAATGAAAAGGCCTGTTACAGTAGTCCCCCTTGTCCATGGGGGATATGTTCCAAGACCCCCAGTGGATGCCTGAAACTGTGGATACTACCGAACCCTATATACACTATGTTTTTCCTATACATACATACCTCTGATAAAGTTTAATTTCTAAATTAGGCACAGTAAGAGATTAACAACAATAACTAATAATAAAATAGAACAGTTATAACAATATACCTTAATAAAAGTTACTGTAGATCTTTGGGTCAGCCTGGTGGTGTAGCAGTTAAGTTCGTGTGCTCTGCTTCGGTGGCCTGGGGTTCGCAGGTTCGGATCCCAGGCAGGGACCTACGCACCGCTTATTAACCCATACTGTGGCAGGCATCCCGCATATAAAGTAGAGGAAGATGGGCGTGGATCTTAGCCCAGGGCCAATCTTCCTCAGGAAGAAGAGGAGGATTGGCAACAGATGTTAGCTCAGGGCTAATCTTCCTCACACACACATCAAAAAAGTTACTGTAGATCTTAGCAACCTCAGCATACAATTTTTTTTTCTTTCCTTATTAAGTTGAGAACTTTCACCTTTTCACTTAAAGGAAGCACTTTACGGCTTCTCTTTGGAATATCTGAATTGCCAGCATCACTACTCTTGTGCTTTGGGGCCATTATTAAGTAAAATAAGGGTTACTTGAACACAAGCACTGGGATACTGGGACGATTGATCTGATAACCAAGCTGGCTACTAAGTGACTAAGGGGCAGGTAGCGTATGTACAGTGTGGATGCACTGGACAAAGGGATGATTCATGTCCCAGGTGGGACAGAGAGGGCCGGTGCAAGATTTCATCACACTACTCAGAATGGCAAGCAATTTAAAACTTATGAATTGTTTATTTCTGGAATTTTCCATTTAACATTTTTGGACTGCAGTTGATCGTGGGTAACTGAAACTGTGGAAAGCAAAACCGTGAAAGAGGGGGCACTTCTGTACACAAATTGGAGAACCTTGTCTACCTCACCTACTATTGGCATAGTATAAGGCTGCCAGATTTAGCAAGTAAAAATACAGGATGCACAGTTAAATTTGAATTTTAGGTAAATAATGGATCAATTTTTAGTATGTTCCAAATATTGCATGCCATACACTTATGGTAAAAATTTTGATGTTGTATAGCTGAAATTCAAATTTATTTGAATGTTCTGTATTTTATCTTGGGACCCTAGCGTCATGGAGAACCATGGATCCTGGCCTGCCCCCGACATCCAGGAGATGCCTACCATTTAACCTCCTTGGAGTCCACTGGCATCTCTTCAGTTTTCTCTGGGACCAAAACTGTCTCCCGGCCTTATCTATTATCAAATCTACAATTTCTGCCTCCTACCTTGTTCCAGTCAACAAGAGAGCAGAAATGACTAATGAATCCTCAATTATTGAACAATCGTGTATATTTCCCAATTCACATTACCATTTCTTCCCATTTACTCAAGTTCTTTTTTATAATTCCATTTCCAAATACCTCTAAAAGTCATCGTTATTAGATTTTGCAACACAGATTCTGGCTGGTTTTCTCACCATTATTTTCCTGATGGCTACTATAGTGCATGGTGGGTGCCCAGTGGAGTTCAATAAATATTTGTTGAATGAGTTAATTAAAGAATAATTCCTTATAGAATGTTTGTTAGAACAGATGGAACAGAGGGTTCTATTTTACTCCAAAAGTAGCCTTGGGACATCTTTGCCTATTTATGGATAGGATATGTTTTTTAAAAAGTTATTTGTGTGTGGACAGGTTATATATGCTTTTGCTTGGACAAGGTGTAAGAGAAAGTGTGTGTGTGTGCACACACGCGTATGTTAGGACAGACTATATGTGTACTGGGTGGAGCCCTAGTGTGTTGGTAGATGGTAGATCAATGCACATGTTATGACAAGCATGTGTTTGATTAGTATGTGTGTGGTGTGGGTCCCATGGTGACAATAAGACCCTACAAGAAAGAAAGCCAAGTCACCATTATGCAGTTTTTCTGTCTGACCTGCTTATCCTGTTTCCATTGTCTCCACATACCAGGAAGATACACTAAATGCTGGCTCAGAGCAGACTGATTATGAATAAAAGGAGACCTTTAGCCCCTCCCTTTGAGTTAGTCATGCCTAAAAGACAAATGGGCAGTGAGATTCCAACACAGCGCTTCGTCGATTATGCCCTGGGCATGGCCTTCAATGTGTTCTCCTAGAATCCAGGGGAAAAGGGTACACCCAAGATATGTCCACCGTGAGGGTTTTGTGTGGTCACCCTCGTAGCATCCTTGAGTCTGCACCACATCCTTGAGGCTGACATACCAGCCTCTTTGTTTATGTACAGTATTAACATTTTATTCTCCTCGGTCCTGGAAATTTGTAGACCCAAAGAATGTTACATCAGAGCTACTCTAGCTAGTGGTTCTCATTCAGATAATGGGGAAGGGGAACTAACTCTAACAGAATCTTTGACTGATTAAGAGTGGGGTAGGTGAAAGGATCAGTGCTCCTTAGATAACTTGGATGTCACTCTTTCTTCCTCTAATTGAGAAATACTGCTCTGGTCCGGTCCCCTCTTATTTTAGAGAAGAGGAATCTAAGACCCAGAAAGGGTAAGAGTCTTACTCAAGGTGAAATGGCATTATGATCAGCATGCATTTTGCCAATGAAGTTCTCTGAACCACCCGGCTAAGACTGTAACATTTTTGTAGGTGGGTCTGTGTTTATTTAGCTCCATCTGTGCAACCCTGAACATAGCATCTGAACTAAATAAGCATTCTTTGTGAAATTATTTAGAAAAAGACAAAGATCTACTACAACATAATGTGGGAACTGGGGGAAATAATAAATATGCTACCTGAGTTTCAAGGAAAACTGAAAGATGAGCAATCGTGACCTTTACAAGGAAGGCATTTGAAATACACACTCATACTGGATAATGGACTAAAAATATCAGGTGGTGTAGAAAGAATTTTTATGCATCAATGTTTGTCCTAGGAAGAGACTCTGGTGTTCCCAAATGATGAAGCTATGCACCCAGGAAACCTATTTCTTGAAGAAATAGGGAATCTCCCACCATTTTTGCCTTTGCAATTTGCATTCACCCCTTACACTGGCCTTCAGATTTAGCTGGAGAACTTAGAGAAAATAATTTTCTGAACACTTTTTTATCTGTCATTTCTTTTCTGCTTTCTTTGACCCCAAGTTTATTCTGCTTGCTGCTCAAAAAGAACAGTGAGAAAGAATCCATAATTTAGAATCAAATAGCTCTCTCCTTAAATATTGGCTCCATCTCTCACTGTGTGACCCCAGGCAAGTTTCTTAGCCTCTCTGAGTCTCAGCTTCCCCATCTGTAACATGGTATGACAATGACTACTGATACAGTTACAAAAATTAAATAGTATGCGTGTACGAAATACATGGCCCAGAACAGGCAGCCAATGAATGTGAGTCCCATTTCCTTCTTCAGCAGAGGCCTTTACTTTTACCTGCTGTGCTGACAAGTACCTTTGTCCAGTAGAGTCACCAAAGGCAGGAAACACCCCAAAATCATCTGCCAGCGGAGGCCAGCGGGCTAAGACTAGGGTAAGATGAGTGAGGTGCCTTCCTTGGGCACAGAATTTAAGGAGGTGTCAAAAAACTCAGTAATCGGGATAAATAATATTTAATGTAATATTTCTTTAAATAAAAATTAATGCTTTGGGTGATGAATACATCCTAAAATGAACGGCAATGGTGGCACATTTCTGTGATTAAACTGTAAAAACAGTGAATCGTACACTTTAAAAGGAGGAATTTTATGGTGTGTGAATTTTGTCTCAATAAAGCTGTTATGAAAAAATTAATACAAAAACACCATGATGAACAAAATATCCAAATTTTAATGAAAGTAAGGATCAGGCCAGAACGCACCTAAACCCAAGGGCACCGGATTCTAGATCTCAGGACCACGAATATTGTTTTGAGAAGGGCATGAAAGTGAAAGAAAGGGGGCCACATGCAGCAAGGAGGAGCAACATACTTTGTTTCCTTTTTGTGGTTTTAATTTTTCTTTCCCACGTCACATCACTAACTTCCCCCGAATGCTTCTCTTAACAGTCCCCTTGCATCTGTTCCTTCCCTTTTGTCTCCTTCTCCATAGTTCACAGTGGAACACGTGTGAGAGGAGAGAGAAGGAGTCTGGTAGTTCAGCTTGGACGGGGAGGGGAGAGCAAGACCATTCTGTTTGTTCCAGGCCCACCTGTAATCCAGGCAAAGCTGTGTAATAAGGTGGAGAAAATATTCAATTAACAACTGGCACCCAAATTTCTGAGGGAGGAAACTTAAGGAGGGAAAAATGATTCGAAAGTGTTTGTGGTAGAAGATGGGACCCTAAAAGCATGTGTCAGCTGATGGCCAGGTCAAGGGGATCACCTTGCTCCCTCAGTCAAAGAGGGGAATTTGTTCATCTGGTGCAGGTGGGGTAGCAGTGGGACATGAGAGGACAGTTGATTTTGACAGGAGAGGAAAAAGAGGGAAGTGGGGACAATAGGAGACTGGGTTCTGCGTGGGCAGAATGGCCAAGAGAGGAGTCTCCCAAATCAGGGAATGGGGAGAGGCATCAAAAAGATTTTTTAAAACAGGACTATCTAAAGTGACTTTTAAAAGTTATTTAATGTGTTCTACACGATGTAATCTCTCTCCCATAAACCCCCGCTGTTAAATAAAATCTACATTATGTTGGGGGTTTGTGTGGAAACCCACAGAGGGACTCAATTTCTTGGAGAGATTGACCTGCTCAGAATGGAAATGGGACAGAGGAGGCAGAAGCCCAGAATGCAAAAGAGACTATGAGTTGTAAGCTCCCAGGACTGTGCAGAAACCTTCCAAAGGGTTCTGAACTCCTGCTGGCCATGGAAGTAGGGCGGTTGAGTCAGTTTTATCCAGCTCTCAAGGATCAGGGAGGCCACATCTGAGATCCAAGTTAACCCTATTAAACAGGGTTAAATCCTGTTTGGGAGGTCCTTGTGGGCCCAATGGAGGTGAGGAGAGAATCTTGTCAGTACATTCCATTTGTATCCAAAAGGGCTGTTGAAGGAAGAATCAACTGGATTGATACCAACCATTGCTTCAACAGACTCAATCCAAATACTTGGGGCCCAATTCTCTAAGGCCCATATTTAAGTTTACTACTTGACACACTTCAAGGGGTTATTCACATTCAAGATATTAGAATCTATATCAAGCTCTAGATCTCAGCTGGATAGACAGATTTCTTATTTTGCTAACAGATGTTCCAATTTAAGAGTAGATGTTTGCCATATCACCTTGTATGTATGAGTTTCTTCTTTCCACCTGATTCTCTTCTTTCCACAATAAAGGAGGTTTCCCATTGAAAATGATAGTTTAATAGGAACTGTGACAATTCCTCTAGTTTCATAGCACTCAAAAAGCATGAAGATAACTGTCTACTGTCTTTTCTATACTTGTTTTTGTCAGTAAGTCACTTTACTTCCCAGAACTTTCTGACTATGGCCCTATTCTGTTTTACGGTGGGCAAGCCTCAAAAAGACGCTCTGGCCCAACTCAGAAACTCCAGAGTTAGGCTGTCATTATTTTTTGAAAGCTCTCTAGATTATTCTAACGTTCTGCCTTAGTTGTGAATTGCAGGAACTGAATGCCTCTTTGGAGGCACGTGTATTTTGAAAAGTCCTCATCCCTTCCTACCAGTTGAGACATTTAGTAAAATGAGATTTAAGATTATCTAATTCTATGGATTGAATAATTATTTAATACTTATTGTGTTTTTCCCCTCACTATCACTTGTCAAAAGTGTAACCTAAGGAATGAGAATTTGGAAGTCAATATATCAATTCAAAGTATCCCAATAATTTAGTTCCCAATAATAATAATTTTGAGTTACTCCATTGATACTCAGTTATTTCATTCATTAATTTATTCATTAACTTAACACATTATAAAGCATCTATTATGTGCCCATACTTTTCTAAGCACCGGGGATGCAAAAATGAACAAGATACAGTCCCTGCACTCAGGAAAAATGGAAAAGTCAGCAGGCAATTACAATATAGTGTGATGTGTATTAAGAGTAAGCACGTGGAAATCTGGCTGCACACTGAAGGGCATTTAACTGAATCTTGAGGTTGGGAATGTTTAGAAAGTATTATCCAAGCTGAGACTTAGTGTGTGAGAAGGACTTATCCAAATGAAAAGGCATAAGAGAAGAATAAGTGCAGAGGCCAGGAGCAAAACAGAACAAAACCAAACAGAGGACACTCAAGGATCCACAAGTAGTTTAGTATGAGTACAGCCTAAAGTTCAAGGTAGGTAGAGATTAGAGATGAGGCTGAACAGATAAGCAGAAGTCAGGTTATGAAGGACTCTGTCCATCATGTTATGGAGTTCAGACTTTATCTAGGTGAGGTGTCATAGGAAAAATTTTAAGGCCACAAGAATGGTTAAAATTAAAAGGGTTGACTGTGCCAAGAGTTGATGAGGATGTGGAGTAACTGGAATTCTTATAATACCTACCTGTAATACAATACCTACTAATATCTACCTAATACAATACAATACAACATAATACCTACTAATGCTCTATGACCCAGCAATTCTGCTCTAGGTCATGTACCAACAGAAGTGGGTACTTTTGTCAACCAAAAGATATATGCAAAAATGTTAATAAAAGTTTTATTAATAATATCTAAAACCTACAGATGACCCAAACATCCATCAACAGTAAAAAGGGTAAATAAATCGAGATGTATTCATAGAATGAAATACTGCATAGCCATAAAGAGGAATGCCACATACTGAATGACTATCACAGACATTAAGTGAAAAGGTCATATGATTCCACTTATATGAATTTTTAATGCAGACAAAACTAATCTGTGGAGACAGAAGTCAAAATAGTAGTTACCTTGGGGATGGAGTATGACTCAAATGGGGGCATGAGGGAGCCTTCTGGAGTGCCAAAATGTTCTATATCTTGATCTGGTATACGTATTTTAAAATGTACCAAGTCATATATTTAAGATTTCGGCACTTTACTAAGTTAACACCTTTACTAAGTTATACCTCAATAAAAATTAAAGTAAAATGAGGAGTGACATAAGATTTGCATTTTGAAGTGACCACTGCAGTTGTAGAATTGGCTAGAGGCAAGGAGAAAAATTAGTAATAATATCAGTAAGAGAGTGGTTGCCTGAAATAGGGGATGGATTACCTTTTTTTAAATTTTTATTGATGTCTTAATAGTTTATAACATTATGGGGTTGTACATTATTGTTTGTCCATCACAAATCTGGATGCATCCCTTCACCCCTTGTGGCCACCCCCCACCCCCCCTTCCCTCTGGTAACCACCAACCAGTTCTCTCTGTCTGTGTGTTGGCTTATATTCCACATATGAGTGAAATCATGTGGTGTTTGTCCTTCTCTCTCTGGCTTATTTCACTTAACATAATACCCTCTATGTCCATCCATGTTTTTGCAAATAGGACAATTCTGTCTTTTTTTATGGCTGAGTAGTATTCCCTTGTATATATAAACCACATCTTCTTTATCCACTCATCAGTTGAGGGAACACTTGGGTTGCTTCCACTTCTTGGCTATAGTGAATAATGCTGCAATGAACATAGGAGTGCATAAGCCTCTTGGGATGGTTGATTTCATGTCCATTGGGTAGATGCCCAAGAGTGGGATTGCTGGATCATATGGTATTTCTATTTTTAATCTTTTGAGGACTCTCCATACTGTTTTCCATAGAGGCTGCACCAGTTTGCATTCCCACCAGCAGTGAATTAGGGTTCCCGTTTCTCCACAACCTCTCCAAAATTTGTTGTTTCTGGTTTTGGTGATTATAGCCATTCTAATGGGTGTAAGGTGATATCTTAGTGTAGTTTTGATTTGCATTTCCCTGATAATTAGTGATGTTGAACATCTTTTCATGTGTCTGTTGGCCATCTGTATATCTTCCTTGGAAAAATGTCTGTTCATATCCTCTGCCCATTTTTTGATTGGGTTGTTTGTTTTGTTGTTGTTCAGTTGTGTGAGTTCTTTATATATTATGGAGATTAATCCCTTGTTGGATATATGACTTGTGAATATTTTCTCCCAGCTGGTGGGTTGTCTATTCATTTTGATCCTGGTTTCATTTGCCTTGTAGAAGCTCTGTAGTCTGATGAAGTCACACTTGTTTATTTTTTCTTTCGTTTCCCTTGTCCCAGTAGACATGGAATCTAAAAGGATCCCTTTATGACCGATGTCAATTAGTGTACTGCCTATATTTTCTTCCAGGAGTTTTATGGTTTCAGGTCTCACTTTCAGGTCTTTAATCCATTTTGAGTTGACTTTTGTGTATGGCAATAGAAGATGATCTGCTTTCATTCTTTTGCATGTGGCTGTCCAATTTTCCCAGCACCATTTATTGGAGAGACTTCCCTTTCTCCATTGTATGTTCTTGGCTCCTTTGTCGAAGATTAGCTGCCCATAGGTGTGTAGTTTTATTTCTGGACTTTCAATTTATTTCATTGATCTGTGTGTCTATTTTTGTACCAGTACCATGCTGTTTTGATTACTACAGCTCTCTAGTATGTTTTGAAATCAGGGATTGTGATGCCTCCAGCTGTGTTCTTTTTTTCAGGGTTGCTTTAGCTATTCAGGGTCTTTGGTTGCTCCATGCGAATTTCAGTATTTTTTGTTCTATTTCTGTGAAGAATGACATTGGGATTCTGATTGGAATTGCATTGAATCTGTAGATTGCTTTAGGTAGTATGGACATTTTAACTATGTTTATTCTTCCAACCCATGTGCACGGAATATTTTTCCATTTCTTTATGTCTTCATCGATTGCTTTCAATAGTGTCTTACAGTTTTCATTGTATAGGTCTTTCACCTCCTTGGTTAAAGTTATTCCCAAATATTTTATTCTTTTTGTTGCAATTGTAAATGGAATTGTCTTTTTGAGTTCTCTTTCTGTTAGTTCATCATTAGCATATAGAAATGCAACTGATTTTTGTAAGTTGATTTTATGTCCTACCACTTTGCTGTAGTTGTTGATTATTTCTAGTAGTTTTCCAAGGGATTTTGGGGGGTTTTCTATGTATGAGATCATGTTGTCTGCAAATAGTGAGAGTTTCGCTTCTTCCTTGCCTATTTGGAGTCCTTTTATTCCTTTTTCTTGCCTAATTGCTCTGGCCAAAACTTCCAGTACTATGTTCAATAAGAGCAGTGAGAGTGGGCACCCTTGTCTTGTTCCTGTCCTCAAAGGAATGGCTTTCAGTTTTTCCCCCTTGAGTAGGATGTTAGCTGTAGGTTTGTCATATATGGCCCTTATTATGTTGAGGTACTTTCCTTCTATACCAGTTTCGTTGAGAGTTGTTATCATAAATGGATGTTGGATCTTGTCAAATGCCTTCTCTGCATCTATTGAGATGATCATGTGGTTTTTATTCTTCATTTTGTTAATGTGGTGTATAACGTTGATTGATTTGTGGATGTTGAACCATCCCTGTGTCCCTGGTATAAATCCCACTTGATCATGGTGTATGATCTTTTTGATGCATTGCTGTATTCGGTTTGCCAATATTTTGTTGAGGATTTTTGCTCAATTATTTTGTTCATCAGTGATATTGGTCTGTAGTTTTCCTTGTTTGTATTGTCCTTGTCTGACTTTGGTATCAGGGTGATGTTGGCCTCATAGAATGTGTTAGGAAGTATTCCATCTTCCTCTATTTTTTGGAAGAGTTTGAGAAGAATAGGTGTTAAATCTTGTTTGAATGTTTGGTAAAATTCTCCAGGGAAGCCATCTGGTCCTGGACTTTTATTTTTTCGGAGGTTTTTGATTACTGTTTTAATCTCTTTCCTTGTGTTCAGTCTATTCAGATTCTCTATTTCTTCTTGATTCAGTTTTGTGAGGTTGTGTGTGTCCAAGAATTTATCCATTTCCTCTAGGTTGTCCAATTTGTTGGCATATAGTTTTTCATAGTATTCTCTAATAATCCTTTGTGTTTCTGTGGCATCCATTGTAATTTCTCTTCTTTCATTTCTAATTTTATTTATTTGAGTCTTCTCCGTTTTTCCTTAGTGAGTCTGGCTAAGGGTTTGTCAATTTTGTTTATCTTCTCAAAGAACAAGCTCTTTGTTTCATTGATCCTTTCTACTGTTTTTTTTTTTTTTTTTTTTTTGGTTTCTATTTCATTTATTTCTGCTCTGATTCTTATTATTTCCCTCCTTCTGCTGATTTGGGGCTTTGTCTGTTCTTCATTTTCTAATTCTGTTAGATGTAGTTTAAGGTTATTTATTGGGGATTTTTCTTGTTTGTTAAAGTGGGCTTGTATTGCTATGAATTTCCCTCTCAGGACCGCTTTTGCTGCATCCCATATGAGTTGGTATGGTGTATTTTCATTTTCATTTGTCTCCAGATAATTTTTTATTTCTCCTTTAATTTCATCAACAATACATTTTTTTGTTCAGTAGCATGTTGTTTAGTCCCCACATCTTTGTCCCTTTCCCAGTTTTTTTCTTGCAGTTGACTTCTAGTTTCATAGCATTATGATCAGAAAAGATGCTTGTAATGATTTCAATCTTCTTAAATTTATAGAGGTTTGCCTTGTTTCCTAATATATGGTCTATCCTTGAGAATGTTCCATGCGTGCTTGAGAAGAATGTGTGGTCTGCTGTTTTTGGGTGGAGTGCTCTGTATGTATCTATTAAGTCCATCTCGTCTAGTTTGTCTTTTAAGTCCATTATTTCCTTATTGGCTTTTTGTCTGGATGATCTATCCCTTGATGTAAGTGGGGTGTGAAGATCCCCTGCTATTATTGTGTTATTGTTGATATCTCCTTTTAGGTTTTTTATAGTTGTTTTACATACTTTGGTGCTCCTGTGTTGGGTGCATAGATATTTATAAGTGATATGTCTTCTTGGTGAAGTGTCCCTTTTATCATTATATATTGCCCCTCTTTGTCTCTCATTACCTTTTTTATCTTGAAGTCTGCTTTGTCTGATATAAGTATGGCAAATCCTACTTTCTTTTGTTTGCCATTAGCTTGGAGTATTGCCTTCCAACCTTTTACTTTGAGTCTGTGTTTGTTTTTAGAGCTGAGATGTATTTCCTGGAGGCAGCAAATTGTTGGGTCTTGGTTTTTAATGGGATGGATTAATTTTAGACATAAAAGATAAGGAAAAAGGGGCTTCATATTTCCTGTATGTGGTAGATGAGGGAGAAGGAAGAATTAAGAATGATTCAGAGGATCCTGGTTTAGGCAACAGGATGGATCGTGATGACATTCACTGAGATAGAGAGCCCTAAAGGTGGAGAGGACTTGAGGTCATATTTAGTAAATGAGAAAAACTCTGGGAAAGAGAACCGGGTGTGGCCGAGGCAGGCCATCCACTCTCTCCAGCTGGTCTGATGAGAGGTTCGTAATCTCAGTCTGAGTCACCTGCATTTTATTGGCACTGGAAGGACAGGCTTGAGCCAGTCAGAGTGGTTGAGGGAGATATTTAGGAGCCACTGTCACCTTGAGAATAGGAATCTGTGGTTTGAAAACCAGGCCTGTGAAAAATAAAGATGGATTTAAAGTGCCAGAAAATGAAAAAGTAAAGGCAGATTATGCCAAAGGAAATAAATATGCTGACCATCTTTAGACATGTGATGAGAAACACAGATCTTGGGCCTTTGAGACTGAGTTGATGTCGTTGATTGTGTGGAATGAGGGGTCAGGGGAAGGGCAAGGGCTCTGGGGCCAAACAGACACAGGTTCAAATCCCATCTCCACTACTTACTTACATTATGACTGAGGGCAAGCCAATTAAACATCTATGGCCTCTGTTTGTTTATTTGAAAATGTAGCAAATAATACCCACTGCCCCAGGTGTGATAGTTAAATAAATTCATGTGTGTGGAAGAAGTTAATTCATTATGGGTATTTGATATATATCAGTTTCCCTTTCTTCTCATTATGGGCAAAGCGTGTCTCCTGTTAAATTCATATAAAAAGTCCTAAGGGATAAAATGGCCTATTCAGACTACTTCATCAAATACCACTTTACCTTCTATAAATTGGTTTTCAAAATCCTATTCTGCAACCTTCCTAATTCTGTGCAGTAATCATCTCCATGTGATGCATGGTATGAAAAAAATCACCCTTAGTGCTATGGGAAGTGTCTTTACTCTTGTCCCTTCCATCTCTCATCTCCCATCTTTCTCTTACTCTAATGCTGTTAAAGATTGTTACAGAGGACTCAGAGATTGAATAATTGCCCTTATTAGGGTAGTTTAAAATCATCAGTTTGCCAAATGTATTAATTAGGGTTAGTTTGGCAACATTTAACCAAAAGCCCTAAAACAATGGTGGCTCAAAAATGCAGAAATGTATTTCTCAGGTAAAAGTCTGGAGGTCGGCATTCCTGGGTTGGCTGGGCAGCTGTCTGATGACATAAGGGCCTCAAGCTACTATGTTTCTGTCCATCATCTTAGCACATGGCTTCCATTCTCAAGGTACCTTATGGTTCAAGACAGCAGCCACAGCTTCCAGCATCTTAGTTGCAGGCCAAAAGGAAGAGACAAGATATAAGGGCAATAAAGGGCCACTTCCAGACATGGCAGTTTTCTTTATGAAAGTTCCACAAAACATTTCAGTTTACATTTCATTGACCAAATTTAGCTGCAAGGAAAGGTGGAAAACATAATTCCAGGTGTTAATATGCCCAGACAAAAGTCCGGATTCTGTTACCAAGGAGGGAAGGAAGAATGCATGTTGAGGTAGACAACCAGTACTCTCTTCTCAGGGATTTTATTCATCCAACAAATATATATTGTGCGACTCTATTTTTAGGCACCAGATATTGGAGATTCATCAAGCAAAAAAAAGGGCAAATTCCTGTCTTCACAGAACTTACATTCTAGTGGAATAATAATTGATAACATTTATTAAGTGATTCCTGTATGCCAGGCATGGTTTTCAGCATTTTACTTGATATCCACAACAATCCTTTGGAGTAGGTGCCATCATTATCCAAATTTTGTAAATAAAAGAAAATGAGGCACAGAAACGTTAATAACTTGCTCAAATTAATACGTTGTAAGCGGTAGAGCCAGGATTTGAACTCAGTCTAACTCCAAAATGCATGCTTTTAACTTCTATACTATATTGCTTCTCCGCAATTTTTTTGTATGTTTAATTTGCTTTCTCTTTTCAGCGTAAATAATTGCTTAGATGTTTTGGAGGCACAAATAGTTGGGCCCAATTCTCCTGCTTTTCTTTAGTGGGGGTGGGACGTTGGAAGGAGAATGGCTGGCTATAGATTCTATCAGGAGTTAATGGGAAAAAGTCAGCATATACAAGACTTAGGAAATTATTAGACTCCTTATGACTTACAGTGCTGCTCAGATGCAATAGGAAGCAGGAAGTATGCTCTTTTTTTAAGAGTTGTGACTTGGAGTCAGTGATGGCATCACTAGTTACTCAATCCAGAAGCCGGGACGTCGTTTCTGACTCTTCCCACTCCTTAATCCCACATATATATCCTTTGATTGAACCTCATAAATATTTCTACAGTTTGTCATCTTATTTCCATCTCTATTGTCACATCACCAAATTCATGTAATTATCATCTTTTGTCTAATTCGGTAGCCACATATATGGTGTCCCTGACTCCAGTCAAGCCCTCTTGGGTCCACTTTTCACATGGTAGCCAGGGGATCCAATACCCACAGCTGGTCAAATCACCTCCCTCTTAAAACCCTTCAATGGTTCCACCTTGGCCTTAGAAGAACATCCAAACTCTTAACCTGATTTACCAAGTCTTTCATTCCCAAAGCAGGCTGAAAAACTGTTGCAGGTTGGGTCCCCCAGAAAGCAGACTCAGATAGAGATGAGCATGCAGGAAGTTTATCAGGGAGTCCTCTTAGGTGCCGCATCTATGAAGGAGAAGGGGAGGAAGCAGGATTGAACAGAGGAAGAAGTTAAATTGTGATGCAGTCTCAACAGAGACCTCAGTTGCCAACATGTTCCCATCTGAAGCTGGGATGACCCAACAGAATAGTCCCAAGTTGAAGTGAGAGGGCTGGGTCTTTTCTTCTCCAGGTTGGTCAGCCATTGGATATGGGTTGTCCTGGGAAGGGGACATGACTTTGCATGGACCCATCCATGCATTCCACAGCCTTTTATGCTAAGTCCAGGCCCTTTTTGGAACAATTGACCCAAACTCAGCACTTCCTTGTGCCACACCCTTGAGTACCCAGGCCCTCTCACCATAATTTTTTCCCAGTTTACACAGAGAGGGTAAGATTAAGGTGAGGCTGGCTACCCTCAGGCCCCTCCCCCCATTCAGCTGCCTCTTAGGCCTCACACTGGACTCTTGGCTTCTTTCTGAGGCTTGCATTTTCTCCGTTCAGGAATCTCTTGACCCTGTCAGAAATTTCTTTCCCTAGGCCTCCTCTTACCCAACCACCAGCAGGTATTGTTTTAGGAACCTTCCCAAGGACTCAGGCAGTATGTAAGGTCTAGTCACATCTCCTCCCTTCTCTGCTAGTCAATCTTTTATTCTCTTTGAGTGGAAAAATAGCTTTTACTTTAACCCTCATTGATCCCAAGTTGTCTCAAATATTTTATGGTGAAATTCTATGCTCTGAGTTCTCCAGCTTTGCCCTTATTTTTTAAAGCCAGATTCTTATTCTTTTCTCCCTCTTAAGCATCAGGCTCATGAAGCTGAAAACCATGACTTTCAAGATTATTGTCTCTGCTATAGATTTACAAAAGCCTACTCAAGAGCTCAAAATCCAAATAATTCAGTTCCTTTTGTGCGTGTGTGTATGTGTATGTGTGTATAAAAATCACTTCCTGCTCCTTGAATAGTGGGGAGAATGATCTGGGCAAAAGGAAGAGAAAAGAAAACCACATTGTTTAAAATCAGATTTTACCCTGCTCTACACATAAGCCTGTTCTGTCTCACGCTACCTCTCCCTCCCTCTTGCTCCCTGGGATCATCTCCCAAGTAAATTACCTGCATCCAAGTCCATATCTCAAGTTCTGCTTCCAGGGGCACTCAGTGAAGGGAATTGTATTCCTCATCAATTTCTGAGCATTCTCCAGGGTGTTGTCTCATGTCAGGAACTGGCCTCTTATGATCTTCCAGATGGTGCCCTCCTAAACTTGCCACCCTGCAGACACTGCTGCCTACAACTCTTAGACAGCTGAGCCACTGGCTATGGGATTCTTTCTTAGAGATCACACCTGCTACCACCAGTAGACCTTCAAAGTAGAACACACTTTGGCAATTGTGTAATTTGCCACAGTCAGAGGAGATCAGTCTATAACTTTTAATGTGATATGACTAATGTCTCAGGGATCATGGATGGGTAGTGCAATAATGAGAACAAATTATACCCATCACACAAACCCAAATCTGTCCTGAGGTTTCTTCCTGATAGGGCCAACTCATTACTTTGCTCATGTACTGCCTCCATGGCTGGAGGGTTAGTTCACAATTCTACTACTAGAATCACTACCAGTACATCTACACCTCAGAGTTCAAGCCAAATTGGCTCTCTAGCCTCAGAAAAAAGGGTTGTTTTTCCTCCTACTTCATTCTAAAACCCACTTAAGTCCTCCATGTCCTCTATTTTTTTTCACCTCAAAAATACATCTTTTTCCTAAGATAATTGTTAGTGGGATGTGTATTACCTGCAGGGAAACTAACCCATAGGCATGTGATCTGGTTCTATGGAATCAATAAGACACAAGCACACAATGTCTTTAATTAGTACATGTTCTAAATCTTAAAAAATTATCATATTTGGGAAATCAATGCCCAGTTTAGATTAAGTCCGGTAGTCTGAGAGTTTCAACATCTGGGTCATCTCTAGTCTATGTAAAACTTAGCTTAGTTCCTTTTCAGTCTCTTTTTATTGACTCTTCAAAAATTTTGGGGGTCCAGTCTCACCCAGTGTCACCTTGTTACAAATATAAGTCAAAGAGGAGAGCAAGTTAGACAATCTTTGGTTAAAAGTGAAAGAAATCTAACTTGTGCTACCTCAAGCAGATTACAACATCATGGGGAAGACAGGAATAGTGTCTGTCTTAACCATCTCCAGAACAAAGGATTTGAATGCTGTTAGTATGCTCTCCCTTCCATCTCTCATCTCAGCTTCTTTATTCTTTATTGACTTTATCCTTTCCGGCTTCTCTAATGAAGCTGAACAGCAATTGTGGTCTGATGGCCTTACAGCTTTTTCTTTAAAATATTAGAATTAAGAAAAAAATGTCTCTTATATTTACTATAACTTTTCTCATTTCTAATGCTCTTTATTTCTTTATGTAGATCCAAATTTCCATCTGGTATCATACTTCTTCTGCCTGAAGAATTTTCTTTAACATTCCTTAATATGCAGGACTTCTGACAATAAATTCTTTCTGTTTTTGTTTGTCTGAAAAAAAAATCTTTAGTTTGCCTTTATTTTTGAAAGATATTTTCACTGGATATAAAAATCTGGGCTTACAAGGCTTTTTTTCCCATTTCCTTAAAGATGCCACTCCATTTTCTTCTGGCTTGCATAGTTTCTAATGATAAATATGCTGTAATTCTTTTTTCATTCAAAAAATATATTTGTTGTAATTCTTATCTTTGACTCTCTATATGTAATCTTTTTTCCTCTGGCTGCCTTTGAGATTTCCTCTTTAACCTTTTATTCTCAGAAGTTTGACTATGAGGTGTCTAGGAGAGTTTTTTTGTGTCTTGTTTTTTGTTTTAATCCTGCTTGTGATTTTTCTGGGCTTCTTAGATATATGTCTTGTTGTCTTTCACTAATTTTGGAAAATTCTTGGCCATTAGCTCTTCAAGTATTTCTTCTGCCTTGTTCTCTATTCTTCTTCTGGTACTCCAGTTACATATATATTAGGCTGTTTGGTACCACAGCTCTTGGATACTCTCTTCTGTATTTCTCACTTTTTTTTCTCATAATGTTTCAGTTTGGACAATTTCTACTCACACACCTTTAGTTCTTTCCTTAGCTGTATCCAATCTGCTGCTGAGACCATTGAAGGAATTCTTCATTTCTTTCATTTTTTTTCCTTAGCATATCCATTTGACTGTTTTTTTTTATATAGTTTCTAACTCCCTAATGAAATTTACCATCTGTTCATACATGTTGTCCACCTTTTTCACTAGATCTCTTAACATATTAATCATAGTTGTTTTAAAGTCCCTATATGATAGTTTCAACATCTGGGTCATCTCTGCGTCTGTTCTGTTGAGTGCTTTATCTCTGAGTAATGGGTTGTTTATTTCTTGATTTTTGCATAACTTATCTTTTTTTTTAACTGAATGCTAGCTAGTGTACATGGAAAAACATAACAGACTGAGATAATAATATTTATGCCCAGAAATGAATATGCCTCTTCTTCTATTGGACTAATATTGTGAGGGGTTGAGTCAATCTAGTCATGAATTGAGCTGGGTTTGGGCTTCATTTTTGTTTTCATTACTTTCAGTGCACCACAGTCTTCATATTCCTCCAGCAGTTAGTTGCTTCTGCTTATAGTAGGGCTTGGGATCCTAGAAAATTTATCTCAGTTTTCTTGCTCCACTCTCAGCTTTCAATACTTCCTGTATACCTGCATCACAGACATGGTCTCTCTCCGTGCTCTTGCCCCCTTAAGTAGTAGACTGAAGTTGCTTGTTACTTGATGCTAGAATTATAGGAATGGGGGTTCTCTTTTGTTTTGGTCCAGCCTCAGTCTTAGGCAGGCCCTGTGCTCCTGTGTTTGGGGTTGGGTTTTCTCAGCATTCTCGTCCCTTCTTCACATGTCTGCTTTGACTTCCTGTGTCAGTTAAATTCTGACTTGTAACTGTGCTTCACGTTGGGCAGGAGAGAGTTTCCTGCTTCTCCTTCAGGGTAGCAGATCTCTGATTAGTTTTGGTGCAGAATCTTGGGCCCAAAGGAGGCTTCCCACTCCTTCAGTACAGGATTTTTGCTTCTATCCTTCTCCCAGTAGCAATGGGTCTTTGCCTTTGTCCTAGAGGTGAGAGGATTTCCTTCACCTTACTCCAGAAGCAAACTGGTTTTGCTTCTACTCCTCTCCCATAGGCCATGGAAGTTTGCTTGGCCCTGGGATTGAAAAGATTTGTTACCCTTTCCCAGTGGCTTAAAGCTTTTGATTCCTTTGAGAGAAGGATCTGGAAAATTGGGTGGGGACAAAATCCAACCCAATTTTGTGCCTGTCCCCCAGTAGTAGCTGATCACCTTCTTCATGCCTGCACCACTTAGGGAGGCTCTTGCAAGTTTCCTGCCCTGCCCCCAGTCTTTCTTGTGAGCACCCAGTGTCCATGGAATAGAGTTTGCTAATGAGTGCAAACTTTTCCTGTATCTGGGGCTTCTAGCCATTTCAAAATGATACTAGATCACACTTGGCTTTTAAGAATTTGTTAACATTTTAGCAAGTTTCTTCTTACCTGTTTTTATTTTGGTAACCTTTTTTTCCCGTGATCTGCTACAGGTGAGAATTTGTGTGTTCCATCTCTCTTTGATGTAGCTTGTCACTCTTTGGAATTCAGTTTACTTCGTTGCCTTTTGACCTCAGCTCCATGATGGGCTCAAGAAAATTTAAGATTTTGTAGATTATCTGGCTTTTCTGTGTTGTTGAGTGGGAGTAATAGTTTCTTGAGACTTTCTACATCCTAAGTGGAAACAGAACTCTCTTCTTATAGCTGCTTCACCAGAAAAATGCTTCAATTAGGGAAAAAAACACCAGGAAGAACCTTGACTGGTCTGGTCATAATTCACCTTGGTCATGTGCTCTTCCCTCCACCAATCACTGTCCACAGGAGATGGTACCATGGCCTCGCCTGAGACCAGAGCAAGAGATTTAGGATCTCTTACCAGAAGAGGTAGAAAGAATGCCTAACAAGCAAAAACAGTAGCCTAAATTTGATAAATACAGATCATTTCTAAAACTATTTTTAATGAAAATAGTAACATTTGCACATGGTAAAAAATGCAAACAGTACAATGAGATGTTGTTCTCTCTCCCAAAACATACTCCAGTCATCCTTCTCAGAGGCAACTATTGTTAGCAATTTCTTAAATATCCACCCAGAAAGTTTCTTTGTGTATACTAACACGTACACACACAAATACATACCTTCACTTGAAATACATGCTTTCTTAACTGAACGTCCACTTAACTGACTCACAAGATTAACCAACACTCTTCATTCTCTCTGGAAAACACACAATGAATACGTACAGCATTCACGCCTGCTTCTACCAGGTGAGTTTCACTCTTACCAAAAGTCAGTTGTGTCTATTTAAAGTCTTTTTATGCCAATTGTAGTTATTATTATATTTAAGCAATTAAATTAAATGTTACATAAACTGATTAAAAAGTGAGCACAAAAGAAGCCATCATCTATATGAAATGACAGAAAGACTTGATAAAGGTGAGTCCTTTAAAAAAAAAACCCTATCAAATTAGCTGTGGGAGAAACAACTAAAAATCACTGGGGGGAACACTGAAAAATCAAGAGGGGTTTTGTGCTGAGATTGCTTCAAAGTTGTTTAAGTCTTCATTCTACTTAAGGAGACATAAATAATGTTTTAAAAATTACAGCCTTACTTTAAATGGAAAGCATAGAAAATACATTCTGTGTGTAGTTTTACAAGGAAGACAACATGAGACTCTAATTAATAAACTCATGCACAAAGAAAAGGTTTTAGTTAAAATTAAAGTTTTTAAATACCTTAAAATATATCATTTTTTTATGATTTCCTATTTTAACTTTTTTGATTAAACAACTGATTAATAGTGTCAGCTTCATTGGATAAAAGGGTCTCCACCAGGTATATTTGTATGTTTGTATGTATGAAAAGGGAACTAAAGGGCACTAGTGTGTGTGCCTGTGTGTTCACACAGGTGTACACATGCACACTATCTTCGTGGTCAGCAGTCAGGAAATGCATCTCTAAAAAAAATGGCATTTGGCCAGAAATCTGAAGGACGTGAGTCAACCATGCAGCTCTCTGAGGGAAGAACATTTCAGGCAAAGAGAACAGCAAGTACAAAGGTCTGATATACGCCCTTGATTGGTGGGTGACTGGTTAAAATAAAGTATGAGTCACTCACATTCTAGAATGCTATGTAGCTGATTAAAAATCGAAGTAAATGACACAAAAGTATCTCCGAGATATGTTGTTAAATAATAAAAGCAAGGTATAATTTTTCTATTCAAATGGGATCATTAGAACTTCCTGTCCTATATAACTGTACAAAATATATAAATAAAAAACTATTAGAAATACAAAATTAAATGGAAAGAAACAAAAAGTGTAACAGGAATTTTAACTCAGCGCTATTAATTGGTAACGTTAAGTAGGCAGAAAGTAAATAAGTTAGAAGATTTAGATAAAATAAATATGATTGAACTAATATGTGATTTGCACCCTAACGTGTATTTTAAATAAATAATTTTAAGTTTCTCTGATTCTTTTCCAGAGTTATACCTTTTATTTCTATTTTACATCTTGCAACATTGACTAGAAGTTTCAGATCTATATTAAAATTTAGACTAAAAATTATTTATGTCCTAAATGATCTAACCACTGTCTGTCACCCTGATTTTGTGTTGTACCAATCTTCCCTTCTGCCACAGAGCATAAAAGTATTATTTGTGATAACCGAAGGGGATAAAATGTTATTCACCTTAGCAATATCAGTGTATTTGTCCAAATGTGGCAAGTGGAGGGGTTACGGGAGTGGAGCAAATATAGAGAGTGGGACAAGATTTAGGAGTAGGAATTTATGAAAGACATTCACTTGTAATTTTCTGTGCTTCTATCCTATTTTGAACAGTTTGAAAATCACATCTCTGTATTACTTTGGTAATTTAAAGTAAAAAGGATACCAAAACCCTGAGAGAAACCCTATTTGGTCACGGCGGGTAATTCTATCAATTTGCAGTTGTATTTGTTATTCTGGTGTTTTATTTAGAATTTTCACTAATAAATTTGGTCTGGCCAGTATTCTTTTTCTGTGTGCTAACTCTGGTATAATTTTAGGTTTTGGGGCTACAGCAGTAAACAAGATAGGCAAGGTTCCTACATTCATGGAATAGAGCTTTCATTCCAAAGTAAGGGAGACCAAAAATAAAGATAAATCAGTAAGTTAAAAAATCAGATATAATAAGTACTTGGCAAAAAATGAAAACCAAGTGACTTTAGACTTGATTATCTGAGCAGGCCTCTCTGAGGAGGTGACATTTAAACTGAGACCTAAACAATAAAAAGAAGCAAAAAAAGAAACATGTAACTTTATGAGTCCATGCTGCTGCTATAATCAGAAAATAATTTCTCTGACTTAAAGATCATGTAATCTGTGTATGATCATATCATGTAATTCTTTCCTCATATTGAAAATAAACCCCTCACGTGCACATGAAAATCTTTCTTCAGATGAGGGTACAGTTCTGGTTTTTGTTAACTTTTTCAGTGTCTAAGCAAGCAGTATACCCTCTATGTCTTTCTTTTTTAACTGTAAGTGAAAACCATAAGCATAGACTGAACTAGATTTAATATGTTTAACCTGGGGGGGGGGGGTCACTGTGTCACTCTGTTCCCCTTTCAGAGGAGCATATCCTCTTGTCTCCAAGATGTTCTCTCTTTCATTTCTCCTTTCCAGAACAGAGTCTGCCACCGGGAATATACCAGATAAACTTGCTGCAGTGAGAAGCAACATAAGTTCAAATCATCATTTATAATTTTGGAACACCCTTTGTTACTTACACACTGTCAGAGTGAAACAAAAGTTTGCAGGGAGCTTTGAAAACAAAGGAGCTCATACCAGAGAATCAGTGATACCCTAGACATATATACTGATTCCCCTTGAATGCACTCCTTGGAAACACACTATTTGCTGTAATTATTATTAAATTGTATTTTGTTGTAATTGTAACTTGTAATTATTGTTAAAATTCTTATTATTTTTAGTGTGGATTCCGAACACTGCTTAAATGATAATATCAGCAGCTCTGGGGACTTGGTCATAAACTCCAACTGGAACAGCACATTTCTTTAGACTTTTCCACTTCAGGGTTCAAAAGTGATCACAGAGTTGACATTGAACCACATAAAGATTCTATAGGACAGTTGAGTTGAAGCTCATTTTAAAAACCACTATTAGTTTCCACTCTCCATGGAGTATTAACATTAATGACATTAACACTGGACCACCTTGAGCATAATTATATGTGGTAGCCCTTTAAAAAGGGTATGTGCTTCAGAAGGACCTTCAGACAGTCTCAAAATGACTTTCTTTTTAGCTTCTGCTCATAAGGAACTGAGATTTACTTATTCTGAGGTGGCATTTTGTCTCGTACAATTTCTTATGTGCATCCACAAAAGGAAAAAAATCCATATCAATTATTTCAAAATATAAATGAACATGCTCAGCCCTCCTTACCCGCTCACATTCTCAAACATAAAAGTATGGTAAAATTTTAAAACTTTCCATCTTTGAACTCAATTCACTAGGCCTCTACAAGCTTCACTTCTTATTAATATTTACTGAAAGCCCTTTTCAAAGTAAGAGACAAGATGACAAATTTTCTATTTGTAGTTTCTTTGTTTATGAAGCAATCAAGTTATAGCTAGAAAGTTAAATAGGAAGAAACTTCTCCCAAAGGAGTATGAACAAAGTTCTAGTATATTTCCAGTTTCAAAGTATGGACATGAAACTGAAAGATGCTTATTCCACTTTAGCCTCCTAATGTCCACATCTCACCATGCTCATTGTATACTTGGTCACACTGGGCCTTCCATATCACAGGTATTCTAGGAATTCCTTGCGGACAATATTCCTGTTCCTAGATTTGGGGAGCACTCAGGATTTGATTAAGACATTTGGAAGCCCCAAACCTTAGGGCTTACCCCTAAATATAAGGTCTACCAATCTACCACAGATGCCTAATAGATATTTCACTTGTAACATGTCCAAACAAAACTTAATTTCCTCTTCAAATATGCTCCTTCTGGTGATCACCATCCCGGTATAAATTGGACCACTATTCACCCAGTTACTCAGGTTCCATGTATTAGAGATATCCATGACTGTTCTTTTTTTATCATACTCCTATATCCTATTTATTTGCAAGTCCTGTTGGCACCACCTTCAAGATACATCCTGAATCCAACTGCTCACTCTCTTCACCTCCATTGTTTCTATTCTCATGGAATCTATATTCTAATGGAACAGACAGGCAATAAAAATAAATATACCCCAATACAATCCACATCTTCCTTTTCCTGGACTACTTTAATAGTCTCCCATCTGGATTATTAGCTACCACTCTTATCCTCATGGGATTTTCTCTATCTAACAGCCAGAGATATCCTTTTAAAATGTAAGTCAAATCATGTCACCCATGTGCTTATAATCTTCCACTGGCTTCATATCGCAAAGTAAAATCCAAAATCCTTACTATGACCTTCAGAGCCTTACATTGTCTAAACCCTGGCCATTACTCTGACCAATTTCTTACTATTCTTCCCTTCACTCACTCTACTCCAGGCCCACTGGCTTATCTGCTCTACATCCACGAAGCCAAATGTGCTCCTCTGCAGGGTCTTTGCACTTGCACTTCTCACTAAATGGAACTCTCTTTCCTTATATGTTTGCGTGGCTCACTCCTACTTCGTTCAGGTCTTTGCTCATATGTCATTTCTTCAGTGAAGCCCTCTCTACTACTGCAGCACTCATATTTACTCTCTATCCCCTCTCCCACACTATTATATGTATTTATTTATTTTTATTGCCTGCCTTCTCCATTAGATTATAGGCTCCATGAGAAGAGGAACTTGGTTTTCTTCACTGCCATTTCCCCATCACTGGGAACAGTGCCTATTACATAATAGGTGTTCAATAAATATTTGTTGAATGAATGAATGAATAAATGTGCTTAGTCTACCTGATGAGTGATCCAACACTGGGAGCCAGAAGAGGATGTTTACTAAAATCTTGAGGGTAATTTGGTTCAGTGTAGAGCAGCACCTTCCTCAGTATTAATAAAGAGGAGGTTCCATTGTAAATCAAAGAAAGGTATAAAATTTTTGAATCTGCTTCTCATTCATTCTCTTCTAGGGATCTAATAATAGTCTCTCTTGGAAGAGTTACGAATTGCCAAACATTAATGGAGCTACTTTACTTTTGGTCCTTCTTCAGAATACGTTATTTCCTCTCTCTTTCTGGTGTATACATTTTATAGTCCTCTGGATGGATTCCAGTTCCACTGATAAATGTATGTGCCCTAGCCAAGGTTAGTTAGTGATGTAAATTATGGAGTAAGTCAAGGCCCGGGGACTAGATGAGCTGATCAAGGTGATGGGAGGGCATAGACATAAGAACAGATTGGGAAAGATGCTGTAATATAGGAGGCTATAATTGCTAGTGAAAATTTCCCTTTCCTAGTCAGTCTTAAGTTAGGACATAGCCTGACTCCCATTGCATCATGTATGCTAAGTGGTTAGTCAAACATCCCAAGTTAACATAAAAATATTAAATTCCATCTTTTTGGAACACTAAAAGCAATGTGAACATGAGCAAAATTGTCAAAATCAACTTTTTTAAAACTCTGAAAATTAATCAAAAACCTACAACCATCTAAGCAGCCTTTATTTAAGAAAAATGGCAGAATCTAGGTAAGAACAGTTAGCTTTGTGACATTTTCATGTGCCCTATTTGCATACTTTGAGGTGAACGGAAACAAAACTACACTATACCGAAATTTACAGGATAGAGCTAAAGCAGTGCAGAGAGAAATTTATAGCTGTAAACACCTATATTAAAAAAGAAAAACCTCAAATCAATAATCTAAACTTTCACCATAAGAAACTGGGGGGAACAAGAGCAAACTAAGACCAATGTAAGCAGAAGTAGGAAGATAATAAAAATTTAAGCGGGAATAAATGGAATAGAGATTTAAAAAATAGAGAAAATCAGTGAAACCAGAAGTTGATTGTCTAAGATCAACAAAATTAACATTTAGCCAGACTGACCAAGAGAAAAGGAGAGAACTCAAATTATTAAATTCAGCTATGAAAGAGAGGACATTACTACTAAGCTTACAGAAACAAAAAGGGTTACAAGGGAATAATATAAACACTTGTTTATTGACAAATTAGATAACCTAGTTGAAACAGAAAAATTCCTAGAAAGACACACACTACTGAAACTGAATCAAGAAGAAATAGAATATCTGAATAGACCTACAACAAGTAAAGACATCAAAATAGTAATTAAAAAATAAAAACCTAGCCAAAAGAAAAGTCCAAGCCCAGATGGCTTTGCTAATGAGTTCTACCAAACATTTAAAGAAGAATTAACACAAATCCCTCAAAAACTCTCCAAAAATTAGAAGAGGAGGAAATACGTCCCAGCTATTCCATGAGGCCAGTATTAACCAATACCAAAACCAAAACCAAAGACACTGCAAGAAAATAAAGGTACAGACCAATATCCTTTATGAACATAGGCATAAAAATCTTCAACAAAATACTAGCAAACTGAATCCAGCAATGTATAAAGAGGATTATACAACATGACCAAGTCGGATTTATTCCAGGAATACAAGGTTGGTTTAACATCTGAAAATCAATCAATGTAATACACTGTATTAACAGAAAAAAGGACAGAAACCATATGATTATTTCAGTAGATACATAAAAAGTATGTGACAAAATTCAACACCATTTTATGATAAAAATATTCAACAATCTTGGAATATAAATGAACTTCCTCACCCTGATAAAACCCACAGCTAACATCATAATTAATGGTGAAGAACTGAAAGCTTCCCCCCTATAACCAAGAACAAGACAATGGGGTCTGATTTTGCTATTTCTCTTCACAATATAGTGGAGGTTCTAGCTGTGGCAATTAGGCAAGGAAAAGAAATACAAGGCACCCAGATTGACAAGAAAGAAGTAAAACTATTTCTGTTGGAAGATCGTGATCTTACATAGAGAAAATCTTAATGAATCCACAAAGAAGCTATTAGAATTAATAAACAAGTTCAGTAAGGCTTCAGGATACAAGATGAATGTACAAAAATCAGTTGTATTTCTATACACTATCAATAAAACAATCCATAAAGGAAATTAAGAAAATAATTCCATTTATAAGAGTATCAAAGAGAATAGAATACTTGGGAATAACTTTAAGAAAAGAAATGCAAGACCTGTACATTGAAAATTAAAAAGCATTGTTGAATGAAATTAAGGAATACCTAAATAAATGGAAAGTTATCCAATGTTTATGGATCAGAAGACTTGATATTATTAAGATGGCAATACTACCAAAATTGATCTATAGATCCATTGCAACCCCTATCAAAGTCTCAGCTGTCTCTTTTGCAGAAATTGACAAGGTGATCCTAAAATCATATTGAAACTCAAGAGACTCCACAAGAACCAAAACAATCTTGAAAAAGAACAAAGTTGGAGAATTCACACTTCCCAATTTCAAACTTAGTACAAATCTACAGTAATCAAGAACATATGATACTGGCAAAAGGATAGACATATAGATCCATGGAATAGAAATGAGAGTCTAAAAATAAATCTATGCATCTATGGTCAACTGGTTTTCAACAAGTGTGACAAGACCATTCAATGGAGAAAGAATAGTGTTTTAAACAAATGATGCCAGGACAACTGGATATCCATACACAAAAGAATGAGATTGGATCCCTATCTCATACCATATCAAAAATTAATTCAAATTGGATCAAAGACCTAAATATAGGAGCTAAAGCTATAAAACTCTTAGAAGAAAACATAGCAGTAAACCTTGTGACCTTGAATTGGGCAGTAGTTTCTTTGATATGATACTAAAGCACAAATGAAAAAAGAAAAAATAGATAAGTTGGACAATTACAATGAAAAACTTTGTGTTTCAAAGGATACCATCAAGAAAGGGAAAAAGACAACCCAAAAAATGGGAAAAAAATATTTGCAAATCACATATCTGCTAAGGGACTTGTATCTAGAATATGTAAAGAACTCTTACAACTCAACAATAAAAAGATAAAAACCAGTTAAAAAATCAACCAGGGATTTTAATAGACATTTCTCCAAGCAGTATATACAAGGGGCCATTAAACACATGAAAATATGCTCAACATCTGTCTTAGTCCATTTGGGCAGCTAAAGCAAAATACTGCAGACTGGGTGGCTTGTAAACAATAGAAATTTGTTTCTCACAGTTCTAGAGGCTGAGAAGTCCAAGATCAAGGTGCCAGCATGGTCATGTTCTGTTGAGAACCCTCTTCAGGGTTCATAACCGGTGCCTTCTGACTGTGTCCTCACACGGTGGAAGGGGCTGGTGAGCTCTGTGGGGTCTCTTTTATCAGAGTGCTAATCCCATTCATGAGGGCTCCACCCTCATGACTTACCTCCCAAAGGCCCCACTTCCTAATAACATCATCTTTGGGGGTTAAGATTTCAATATATGAATTTTGGGAGTTTGCAAACATTCAGGTTAAAAGATTTTTGGGTAGACATATATTTTTATTTCT
The DNA here is from genome assembly GCA_031878705.1 of Tapirus indicus. Taxonomy (NCBI): domain Eukaryota; kingdom Metazoa; phylum Chordata; class Mammalia; order Perissodactyla; family Tapiridae; genus Tapirus; species Tapirus indicus. The sequence continues at coordinate 16,122,383 of CM062929.1, forward strand.
CTTGAGTGTAAACCTAGGAGGGCTGAGTTGTGTGGTAACTTTAACCTTTTGAGGAACTGCCAGACTCTTTTCTAAAGTGTCTGTACCCTGTACAATCCCACCAGCAATATATGTGGGTTCCCATTTCTCCACATCCTCACTAAAACTTGTTACAGCCATCCTAGTAAGTGTGAAGTGGTATCTCTTTAAGGTTTTGATTTGCATTTCCTTAAGGGCTAATGATATTGCTATGGTCTGAACTGGTTTCAATTCAGTGACTTTTAGTATACTCACGGAGTTGTGCAACTATTACCACTTAACTTCAGAATGTTTTCATCACTGCAAAAAGAAACCCTATACCCATTAACAATCATTCCTCATTTCCCTCTCCTTCCAGTCCATGGCATCCACTAATTTAATTTCTGTCTCTATAGATTCACCCATCCTGGACACTTCATGAAACTTGAATTATACAATATGTGGCCTTTTGTGACTATGTTCTTTCACAGCATAATGTGTTCAAGGTTTGTCCACACTGCAGCATGTACCAGTACTTCATTTCTTTTTATGGCCAAATATATTCCATTGTATGGATATACTACATTTTATTTATCTGTTCATTAGTTGAGTTGGATTTGGGTTGTTTCCATTCTTTGGCTATTATGAATAATGCTGTGTGCTTTAAAAGAGTGAATGTTATGGTATTCGACTATATCTCAATAAAGCTGTTAAAAAAATAAAAATAAAAGTTGAAAGAGGCTAACTGGGGTTTTCCATATGTAAGACTTCCTAGAAATTTTCCACTGTTTTGGAAAAACTCAGTGTAGTAGGTATTGTGATTATCTCTCCGACTCTATTTTTCCCCGTTCATCACGTAGCTGCCATGCTGTTTTGGTGTGATTATCCTTACTACCGGCTTCAATGAGTCTTGATTTAACCATTCTAGTTTTCTTGTCATAGCCTGAGCCAGTTAGCAAGTGGCGTCAAGGGTATTCCAATTAGGAAAACAAAAAAAAAAGCTTAAGATTTTTGTTGGGTGGTTGTGAATAATGCATTTTCTCTCTTCCTTCATGTGAAGGAAAAACTATGAGGTACAGGTGACTGTTAGCACCCATGTTACAACCATGAGAGAAGGCAGCTTGAAGACAAAACTGACACATAGAGATGGAGAGGGCCAAGACTATCATAGAACAAAGAAGAGCCCTGACTGAGCCTTGCTTGACTCCTGTGTCCTTTAAATAGCATGTGACTGTATGACTAATTTGCCTCGGACAGTCTCAGTTTACACCCGTTCTCCTAGCCTGATTGTTAACACCATAGTTCCCCCTTTCTTTCTCAAAAGTGTCCTGGTTTAGACAATCATTTATATGGTCACACTCCCTGTAAGTGGATTTTCAATGACATATCAATCAATTTATCAGTTAACCAAGGAGGTCAACTTTTTCTCAAATGGTGTCCCTTCGGACTGTTTTCTGGCTGACTCTCAGCGTGCTCCCTCAAATTGTTGAGTTGTATGAAATGCTTCGATTCAAAAAGTACCCACAGGAGACGTCCCGCTTTCCTCTGGCTCTTTACCTGGTAATCTCTTACTCTTTCTTCAGGACCCGGGACTTCTCCATGAAGTCTTTCTAGACTTTCCTAAATGAAAGTAATCATTCCCAACTCCCAAACGATTCTCCTCATTCCTCTTTATTAACACTTATTGCATTACGATGATCTGTTTTTGTGTTTATCTTCCATAGCCAACAGTGAACTGCTCATGAAAAAGGATTATATCAATTTTAACTTTGTATCCAAAGCATGAGAACAGTGTGCTCTTGGAACATAGTTTCTTCTGATATTTGTTGATGAATAAAGGAAAAGAAAGAACTGGAGAGGAAAGATGTTGGTTTGTTTACCTTGTCACCTTAACAGTCTGTTCAAATAATTTTGCCCAATATTTTTCATTATATAAAGACTAACACTTAATGATGTCTCCCAAGCCCAAATGATCTCAAAATAATTAAAATAGGCAATTGAATTTAGGGATGAGCTTAGTATAGAAAAGGCCCCAGTAGTTGTTTCTGTTTCCTTGAATTGCACAATGGGCTGTTTCATGCTTCTTCAGGTTTGATATCACTCTTCAAATTTATGCCCACGAGGAAATAAGGCTTAAAAATAATTTGATATGATTTTTGAATGATAAAATTACTAGACTGGATGGAGGGTTCATTTTCTTCACAAATTCATTGTTAGTTTGGTACTCATTCATGCAAATGTTATAATCTTTTTTAAAACCAATGGTAAGCTTAAGAAAATATACATATATAGTCATATAAACTAGGCTCTGAAAACTTTGCCTTCTGTTAATCTTGATATCTTGATGCATTTTATTCCGAATATTTTTAAGTTGTTTATTACCAAAAATAATATTGACCCTTATTCAGTATCACTGTTTCATGTCAGAAGGCTAAATACCTTTTAAATACCTTTTAAATCTTATTCTTTGCTTGTGTGGAATATTTTATTTCAAGGCCTGAAATTTATTTTTCTCATAGAATAAAAATATCTTTGCTCTTTACTATTTAATTACATTTTTCCTATTCCATACAACTGTCACCTAATTGCATTTGTTTCTGATTGGCTAAACCAGTTATGTTAGCAAGAAGATGAGGTCTAGAGGATATTCTGGTTTGTGTAATAAGCAAAAATTGTGGAGTGTTGTGTGCTTCTGTCACAGACAGACTGATCTGCTAAAAAAAATCTTTATAAGTATAGTTCATTTTATTTTTTATAGATAAAAACAGTAAAGAGAGAAGTGGAGAAAACAAGTTAGTGATCTAGAATGAACTCTATTAAGGAATAATAGCAAAACTTTCATAGAATGTACATGTGTCTGAAACCGTTCTAAATATTTTACGTATATTAACTTTACTCCTCACAACACAGGTCATATAGCTAGTAAATGGTAGAACTGGGATTCAAACCCAGCCACTTTTTGACATTCACAGTGTATGTGCTTCACCAGTAGTCTACACTGTATCCTAAAACAAAGCATTCTTGAGATGGAAGATATTTTATAGAGATCCTAAACTCAGGTGATCCAGGTTATCTCAACAGCCTTTGTTCCTTAGTAAAAGTTAAATTCACAATTTAATTATATTGTTGTTAATACTATGAAATAATACAAGAAGAAACAGATTTTATTGGCATTTTCCTGAATTATTTTATGAGAAGAAAGCACTTATGAAAAAGACTTCTTTTTTTTTTTAAAGCTTCAGTGCATGGTTGTGTATCCTAGTTGTTAGTTTAGTTCTCTACGTGAGCTGTCACCATGGTATGACAACTGACAGATGGGTGGTGTGATTCCCTGACCAGGAAATGAACCCGGGCCATGGCGGTCCCAAATCTTAACCACTAGACCACTAAGTCTGGCTCAGCATTGTTCTTTTTTTTTTTTTTTTTTTTTTTTTTGTGGGGAAGACCAGCCCTGAGCTAACATCCGTCGCCAATCCTCCCCTTTTTGCTGAGGAAGACTGGCCCTGGGCTAACATCGTGCCCATCTTCCTCCACTTTATATGGGACGCCGCCACGGCATGGCTGACAGGCAGTGCGTCGGCGGGCGCCCGAGATCCGAACTCGCGAACCCTGGGCTGCCAAGCGCGGACTAAACCGCTGCGCCACCGGGCGGCCCCCAGCATTGTTCTTTTTAATTCTGCTACTTGTTGTTTACTCTCTTAGATGAATTGTTCTGAAATGACAGTGTATTTCATGAAATTCCTCTTAACTGAAGCAAAAGATATGGTAAAAGGAAAGAGCAAGATGTTTAAATTGCCAGGGCATCTTAGCATAAAATATATGATCTATACTTTCCTATGTCTCAGGTGGTGAAATTGACTTATACAGAACATTGGTTACCAAATGAAATAATCAAACCAAAATCTACTTTGCAATCTGAACTTTGAGGATTGATCATCCACTATATAATGTATAAATTAACCTAATATTGTACTTGCTTATATAAAGATCATTGGCTTTGGAGTCTGACAGACCTGAGTCCAAACTCTAGCTCTCTTACTTATCAAATGTGTCACCTGGGTAGTTAATTTAATCTTTTTGACTTCTAATTATACATTTCATGACTTTTGTGAATATCAAGCTAATTTAAAAAATTTACCTGGCACATAATTTATGTTCTTGTGTTCAATAAATATTAGAGTCTTGATCTCTGTCTCTGTCTCTTTTGCTCCAATAAACTTACCAAGTTTGTTTACAGACTCACACACACTCACAGCCTAGGTGAAAGTTTTAACATTATAAACTTTAATAAATAAATTGAATCAAGTCATAACTACCTATCTAAAAAGAAAGCAATTTCAAAAACATGTGGAAAAGAAAATAGTTGATATTTATATGGGACATATTTGGAAATCTTTTAAATTTAACTTCCTTTCAGAATGAACATTAGTGCTTCAACCTAGTGCACTATGGATTAAAACAAAATCAAATAGAAATTTGAAAAGAAAAATGAGTATGAGCTTAAACATTTTAATTAGTCATTTGAATATGAGTTAGCCAAACAGCTGAGAAAGAAATGAACTCTAGTAAACTCCAAGCACTGCCGTGGACCACACCTACACATACAAACACACTGCACAGGTGGTTTATCAAGACCAGGCCCTCAACTGACAATTTTTCTAGAACCTTTGTGCGTTTGAAGGCTGTTCACAGTAATATAGTATCTTAGCATCTGAGGGCTTTTACAAAGTTACAATTTCATGGGTAACAAAGCCTATGTAAGTTAAGCACCTGAGCTGATAAGTAGATAAGGCATTTTTCTACTTATTTCAAACGTACTCAGGGGAAAAAAGGACAAGAATTAAATTGCTTCTTTTGGCATTCACACCACAAATTTCAGATCAATTGATTCCAACTTTGTCTTTGAAACTTCAAATGTATCCAATTTCTGGAGGATCATCTTTATTTTTTACCTTTTTAATCTTATTATTTTTTTTAGTTTTCATAGGGCTGAAAATTTATGGTATACATAGCTTTTAAAAATAACAACACATTAACCATAGGGAACTGAATTGTGATCTTTAAAAGGTTTATGTGAAAGATTCTTTATAATAATGACAAAGATGGAAAATATGTCCAATATTGACATAAAAATTATGCTGTTAACTCTGTCAAGTAGAGCATGGGCTTTGGAGCAGGTCTTCAAGTTATGAATAGATGACCTAATATGTAGTTACTCTCACTCTAACTCTGTGGTCTAATTTTGTAATATGAAGGAGGGGTATGGTAGTTATGTGTATTTTTTCCACAAAGAAAAAGCATTTTTAAAGAATTTGCAAAGGAGAAAGTTGAGCAATTTTTCCAGTGACTTCTCTCAATGTAGATTATTTATCCACTCATTCAACAAATATTTGAGGGCCCAGAAGGTGCAAATCTCTGGGATCTGACAACAAACTAGTTTATCTCACTTAGACATATAACATTTCCAATGATTTTTTTTTTTTTTAGTGGAGTACTCACTAATTTTTTTAAAACAGACTTTATTTTTTAGAGCAGTTTCAGATTCACAGCAAAATTGAACAGGAAGTATAGAGAGTTCCCATATACTCCCTGTCCCAACACATGCACAGCCTCCCCGACTATCAACATCCTGCACCAGAGTGGTACATTTGTCACAGTTGATGAACCTGCATTGACACATCATTATCACCCAAAGTCTGCAGTTTACGTTAGAATTCATTCCTGTGTTGTACATTCTGTGGATTTTGACAAGTATATAATACATGTATCCACCATTATAGTATTGCACTGAATATCCTCTGTGGGGGATATCCAAAAAATCCTCTGTGAAGTGCCTATTGATCCCTCCCCTCTCCCCCTCTGGCAACCACTGATCTTTAACTGTATCCACAGTTTTGCTTTTTCCAGAGTGTCATACAGTTGGAATCATAGAGTATGAAGCCTTTTCAGATTGGTTTCTTTCACTTAGTAGTATGCATTTAGGCTTCCTCCATGTCTTTTCAAGGCTTGATAGTTCATTTCTTCTTAGTGCTGAATAATATTCCATTGTCTGGATGTACCACAGTTTGTTTATCCATTCATCTGTTGAAGGACATCTTGGCCACTTCCAAGTTTTGACAGTTGTGAATAAAGCTGCTATAAATATCTGTGTGCAGATTTTTGTGTGGACATGAGTTTTCAACTCATTTGGTTAAATACCAAGGAGTGTGATTGCTGGCTCGTATGGGAAGAGTATGTTTAGTTTTGTCAATAACTGCCAAACTGTCTTCCAAAGTGACTGTACCACTCATAATTTAAAAAAAAAAATTATGAAAAATTTCTACGTGGTTTTCATCATTGATTAACTCCTTTGTAAAATAGAAAAATGATCACTTTTTCATCATAAAAAATAATGCTCATTATACAATACTAACAATTTAAAAAGGCAGATTTTAAAAAGCAACACATTTCATTCCTCAAAGACAAATACTAATAATCGTTTGGTGTAATTTGTTTTTAGTCTTCTTTCTGTGCATAGCTTTCCAGTGTCACATTTTAAACTTGATTTATCTAGAAATCTCACCAATGATGATGTTTTTCTTAGATACAATTCAAATCAAGAATCCTGGTTATTGAAAATGTAGTAACTTTTAAAAAATATAACGTCAACTTTTAAGTTACATTGGGACACAATGTAACTAAGAGTATCAACTTGCCAAAGATCAATGTTTTGTTTCTCTGGAGTAATTCATATACCCGTGTTCTCCTAGCCTTCTGCTCTGGTTTTTCTGGGAAAGGGGCTAGAACCAACATGATTTCATTTCAGTTTCAGTTTGGAATCAGCTATAAGTAAAATATTTTGGTTTGAGTTTGGTTCAAGCCAAAAATATGTTCCAACTATTTGATTTGAACCAGACATTTTGAATTCTTTTCTTGTTAATGTTTTATAAACTATCTAGGGTCATTAAATGACAGTCAAATTTGGATTTTGTTTGCCTCTAAAAACATTGCTTCTTAAAATGTATGAATTCTAATATATACTAATGTTACTGGATTGCCACTGGAAAAAGTTCGAAGCCTTGAACTTAGTGGAATTGGTTTTCTAAAAGAGAGGAGGGCCCTTTAGACAAACAACCAAAAAAATGTTAATTGCCAAAAGTGAGATCAGTGGACAGGGTCTTTGCTAGACTGCTGCTGCACTACATAGAAAAAATTTATGCTTTTGCAGTATCTGTAGAATGTTAGGATTACATATTCTAAAGCTGCTGCTTTAAAATCATCAACCAGGTTTCGACAGACCAAGTTCAACTAGGCTCAAGCATAACATAGCTGATTTTTTTTTCTTTTGGTGAGGGAGATTAGCCCATTGCCAGCCCTCCCCTTTCTCCTGAGGAAGACTGGCCCTGGGCTAACATCAGTGCCCATCTTTCTCTACTTTATATGGGAGCCCGCCACAACATGGCTTGACAGGCAGTGCGTCGGACAGTGCTGGGGATCCGAACCTGTGAGCCCCAGGCCACCAGTAGCAGAGTGTGCGAACTTAACCGCAATGCCACTGGGCCGGCCCCCATGGCTGATCTTCAATCTACTGATTATACTCAATTATAGCAATTTTGTTAACTCTTAAGAATATCTGCTTCTTTCTTGCTTCTTTGGGCCTCATTTTCCATGTTATTGATCACACTGCATAAAATCCTTTGTTGTAAGGTTCCAAAAAACATTTTGGAGAAATGCAGGATACAATAAAATGCTTAAATCGACCAACTGATATGGTTCATCAAATCTAAGAGGGCATTAATTGTAAGAGCACTATTATTATATATACGATTAAGAAAAAAACACCTACCAGTTAATTGTGAGATGCCATTGACTGAGATGCATTCTCATTTCAGAAATATTAAAATATGTTCACGTGTTTTTAAAAAGCGTGTCTTAGAATTGATTAACTACAATAGTGACATTTTAAAATTCCCATTTGTAATATTATTTTGATGTTAGTATAGTGTCCTGCTATAATTTGATCAACCAGTAATTCTCAACAATGGAAGTTTGGTTTCTAACCACTGTTCTTTCTCACTGACTTTACCCCAGTGAAACAAAGGGTACAGGGAATCTAGGATTGGTTCTCAATACGGACATTAATTTACTCTTTTCTGATTGTAGTTTATCATTTAACTGTAGATTGAGGTAGCTCATTCAATCAATATTAACTATAATAGCAGTGATAAAATAAAACTTCTTTTCAAAATTGAATTCAATTCTGAAATCTCTCAAGGGAGGTCATGGATTATTTAAAAGGAAATCACTTGAAATAATAAACATTGTCTAAACATAAAACAATCGAGAAACAATATAAACTCATCTAAGCTAAAGAAACAAACAGAAACATTTTGTACTAGATTAAAACATCTCCCTGGACTGATTTAAAATTACGATAAACACTAAATTACTTTACTATCCACAGTGCCACTTCTTTCCATTACAGAGCAGCGCTATCCACATGTGTAATTTAAAATTTTCTAGTGGCTAGCTACATTTAAAAAGTAAAACAGCCACAAAAACAGTGAAATTAATTTAATAACATTTAATTTAACCCGTTATCAAAAATATTATCGTTTCAACATGTAATAAATATAAAATTTATTAATAAGGTGGTCTTCGACATCCCGTGTGAGGTTTACACTCACGGCACATCCCAGTTGATACTAGCCACATTTCAAGCGCTCAATAGCCACATATGGCTACCGATCGGACAGTAGTCTTAGGGACTTCGATATTAACTGATCCTTTACATTCTCAGTTTGAGAATTTCTTTTCAATTACACGCTGTCTCTAAGGTGCTTAGAGATCTGTGAGGCACAAGGAAATTATTTTCCTTTCGGGTCCGTTGTGATCCCAAACTGCACAGCATTAAAAGCAGTGAGGGAGGAAGGCTTTGGGACACCCTTGCACCCAGGAACGTGGCCTGGAGGAGGGCCTAAGCCGCTCCGAGCAATACCGGCGGAGAGGATGCCCACACAGTAGTGGAAGTTGGACAGCGAGACAAGGCGAGCGGCTGCCTGGCACCTCGTGTCTTTTTCTGGGGCGCCCCGGAACACCAGAGCCAGACAGAGGGAAAGCAGCCTCCGAGCGGACACAGGGTCACGCTCCGCCGCCGGCGCCGCAGGAGGCCAGCCCAGGGCTGCAACGCTGGCCGCCCGGGGCTCCTCCGCCCGACGCAGAGAGGTGGGCGGCGGCCGGAGACAGGAGCCTGGGGGAAAGCCGGCCTCGCGTCCATCGGGAGAAGCCTCCCTGCGGCGGGTCGGCGACCGTGACGCAGCGGGCGCGCGGGCGGCAGGCTGGGCGGGGAGGGGCGGCGCGCACCGCCCCTCGGAGGGCGGGCGCCGCGGTTCCGGAGGGCGGGGGCGGGGCGGGGCGCGCCGGGGAGTCGGGGCGCAAGCCGCCGGTTTCGATTAGTGCGCGCAGCTGCGGCGGCGGCGAAGGGTGTGGAGCTCCGCGGCCCGGAGCCCGGCGGCGAGGCGGAGGGGCGGCGGCGGGGGCGCAGGCGCGCAGGGTCCGGCCGGCGGCCCCGAGGGTGTGGAGAGGCGAGCCAGGGCGCGGGGCCACGGCCGCCCTGACCACGAGCCCGGCCACCGCAGCGCCCGCAGCCGCGAGCGCGCCCAGGGTAGCGCGCGGGCGAGTGCGCGCGGGCGGGGGCGCGCAGGCCCTGCCCGCCCCTTCCGTCCCCAGCCCCCTCCGCCCCTTCCTCTCCCCACCTTACTCTCGGCTCCTGCGCCCCCGTGCCGGGCGCCCACCCTGTCCTCCTCCTGCGGGAGCGCTGTCCGCGGCGGCGGCGGCGGCCGGAGCGGGCCAGGCCGGGCCGGGGGATGGCGCTGCTGGACCTGGCCCTGGAGGGAATGGCCGTGTTCGGGTTCATCCTCTTCTTGGTGCTGTGGCTGATGCATTTCATGGCCATCATCTACACGTGAGTGAGGGGCAGCTGGAGGAGCCCGTGGCGATGGTCGGGGCCTCGGGGACAGGCGAGGGTGAGAGGGATTGCGCTTTGGAGGGGATTGGGCTCGGGTAGGGGTGGAGAAAGCTAATTCTCAGACTGTTACCCCCGTTCCCTCTCCTCTTGGACCATCTGGGGCCAGGGTCCTTGGGAAGGAAAAGTGGCGAGTGAGGGGGTTGCGCGGCTGCAGGCGACACTGCACAGCCAGGGCAAAGGAGACTATGCGCGTCGGTCGGAAGGTTGGTTTGATTGTGTTGGGGATTCGTGTGATTTTTCATCTGGGCCAGGGTGTATGGTGTATTGTTTTTTTCTCTCGACCTGGGCCACGTTTCTATTATGGTGATGATCGTTTCCACTCTTCTGGGAGCTGCACACAGCCACCCGGAGACCTCCCTGTGGATTTTCTTCTTCCTGGAAGAGCTCTCTGCCCTTACTTAAATGGGTGTGAAGCACCTGTGCACCTTGAAAAATGTCCACCAAACCTCCGAGCTGGCGTTATAACCTTGAGTCATGTCAGAGTGTACATTTCAGTGTGGTTTTCTTTCCTGTTTTCCAATTTCTTATTTATTATCTTATTTAGATTTGTATCCTCCCAACACATACACACCTTTTCATTATTTATTTAACAAATACTTCTTGAGGCCTACTTGATGCCATTCACTGGGGACGGTGATGAGCAGGACAGAATTACTGCCCTCATAGAGCTTACATTCTAGAAGGGAGAGACAGATAATAAAAATCCGAATAAGGTTATTTCAGATAGTGATAAAGCCTATGAATAAAATAAAACGGGGTGATAGGAGGAATAGGGAGGAGTGTGTGGCTAGTTTTGGTATTTCAACTCTTTAAACGTCTTTAAAATGAAATCAACCTTCAGTAAAGAAATGAAAGAATTGCATAGAGCACATTACTGATATGGATTCACTGACTTTTTAGCCTGAAAAGAAGATGACTGGACATAGTAATTTTTACCACCAACTAGAATAAGATGTGTGTTAGTAGAGGAGAGGGGAGGACTTTTAAGAAATTAGTTTTAGGTTTTCCCCTCATTACTATAGAAAAAGTGTGCTTTCCCTTTTGGAAATGCTGCATTTCATTAGTGTGGCGTTTCCTGGTTCTGGAGAGAGATGCTATATTGTACAAGACATACTGATATTTCTTTGAAGATAAAGACGAGATGCTGCTAGGATATTATTGATCTTAGCGTTTGGAGTTTGTGAGCTGTAGTCATTGAACGCATTCTGGAGTTCATTTTAAATATATGAGTTCTTAAAAACCAATTTTGTTACTTTTTCCAATCATGAAAATAAAAAATACTTACTATATAAGGATTTAGACAATACAGAAAAGAATGAAGAGGAAAGATGGCACACCAAAGGTCAGTTAGCTTGTCAGCCGCTTGTGACTACCCTTCCAGTTGTATTTCTGTGTGTGTGTGTGTGTGCGTGTGTGTGTGTGTGAGAGAGAGAGAGAGAGAGAGAGAGAGAGGGAGGGAGGGAAGGAAGGAGACAGAAAGGGACCATATTATGATGATTGTTCTGTAACCTGCTTTTAAAATTCATTTATTTAACAAATGCTTTCTGGGAAGCTCTTTTGTACAGGCACTGTTCTAGGTGCTGGAAAGAAGATTGAAAAATAAAACATCCAGGGCCCCTGGTCACATGGAGCTTCTGTGTAAAATGTCACAGCCATTTCTTTCATATCAATAAATGTATGATCTCTGCATCATTTTTAATAGATGCATAGCATTTTCATTTATGAGGTACTAATATATATTCATTGTCATTACTCATGGGCATTTAGGTAGTTTCCAGTTTATCAAGATTACAGACAACACTGTGATGAATTAGTTAACATTTCTGAAAGAGGAATTATTGGGCCAGAGGTGGAGCACATTTTAAACTTCGATACTTTGTTGCCCTGTAGGAAGGTTGCATCTGTTCATAGCCCTGGTAACATTATATGATGGTCCCCATTCCCCTTACTAAGTATCAGGCTTTTTACTGTTTTCTGTTTTTCACTTTCATTGCTTTAATTATTAGTTCCATTGAACACTTTTTATATATTTATATGCTAGTTACATTTAGCTGTAAATTGCATACTCATAATTCTTTGCCTGTACTGCAACCTATTGCTACATTAATCTTTTTGATATGAAGATTCTTTTTCTATAATATGTTGCAGTTTTTTCCCAGCTTGTTTTTTGTCTTTCAGCTTTGTAAATATATTTAACATGGAGAAAAGTGTGTGTGCCTGTGTGTCTTAGGTAGTCAAATCATCTTCATTTTTCTGACTCTGGTGTAATTTTTATATCTTATCCGTTACCCCCAATTATTATATAGTTAGTATCTGTTTTCTTTTAGTATTTTGAGTTTTCTTAGTTGTTGTTTTGTTTTGTTTTTTTTTACATCTTACCCTTTAATGTACTCAATATTTTACTTTGTTATATGATGAGATCTAGAGCCTTAATTTTAGGTTTGCCCAAATATTTAGCCACTTGTCCCAAAATCATTGATTGAATGATTATTTGATTATTCCACAGTTTTGAAATATTCTCTTTATTATTAACTGAATTCTTCTGTATACTTGGGTATGTTTCAAGGCTCCCAGTGCTGTTTCATTGATCTGTTAGTTCTTGTTCCAGTATCCATTATTTCAATTAATGACGTTTCATTACCTTTATTACCTTATTACGGGTGAGGCAAGCCCCTCCTTATTCTTTTGCAAACTTTTTTGGCTTTTTACACATTTTTACTTAAAGACGAACTTTAGAATCTTTTTTCAGACTAAGTAATTTTGTTGTTTTTTAATTGAAATTGTTAAATTTACAGCTCAGTTTGGAGAAAATTGACTTCTTTCAACATAGGATGACGATATATCCCCTTCCCTCTATTATATACACATAATGATAAAGTCACACTTCTTTAATTAAAATTAACACTAGTGATGTAGCCTAATATTCCAGGTAACCATCTGGGAGTGTTTATACTCTTGGATTTGAGACAGCTCCAGAATTAGGTTATTTATTTTGTGCTTTCTCAAGAGCAAAGTTTTCTTAAAATACTTTTAGTTTTTGCGAATAGTGCAGACATTTAGCTTAGTTGAGATACAGTAGAGAGGCTTCATATTTATTTTCTAATGCCCCACAAAATTACCATTTTTATTCACAGTAAGAGGATCCTGAAAATTTATGTGAAAATAGAATAAAGAATATGCAGTTAGTTTATAACAGATAATAATGACTAGCTAATTAAAGGAATCTTGTGAAGACCTTTCTGAAGTGGATAACCGAACATAAAGCAAATAATCAACAGCTTAATTTATGTGTAAATTAAATCTTACCCTTTTTTTGATAAGCTGCCTTCTTCTGGTCCCACCTTCAGAATTATTTACATGTTTGATTTCATTTCTTTCTTATTGAAGTAAAGATACTTCCCGGTTTAATATGAGTTGTTTTCAAGCAGAGAACTAAGTTTTTTTTTTTCCTTTTCCTCTCTCTCCTGTATTTAGTAAAATTGCAAAGTTGATATCTTAACATTTTGACAACAAAGTTAAGGAACGTTGGCAACAATATTATGATTAAAATGCTGTACTAAACATTCTGTATATTATTGAAGAATATATTTTTGAACACATGTTCTGTGTCCTCAAATGCTTTTTGAAGTAAGGTAAAGTATAAATAAATTAAAATAAGCAGATATTGATACTCTCCTTCTAAAACCTTGTGCTTGCAACTGGTGGAAGTGGAGCCTATTTTCAGCAACTTATATGGCTCCGTATCTGGTTGTCAGATTAAGGAGCATAATCTGTGGGCTCCTAGTTGTTAAAAATGTTTAAGTAATACAGATGTTGTAGTAAAATTGTTGAGAAAAACCTTAAAACATTTTTAAAAACCAGTTGGTTATTTTTTAAAAATTAAACACAGTGTGTAAAGGTATCTAGTTAATTTAGATTCAGTGTTCTATTGTATCTTCTTAAAATGAGATAAAGAGATAAGTATTGGCTTGTATTAAAAAATGGAGCTGAGTGTGATGGGTACAGTGTCATTCAATGAAATTATTTGTTCTGATTTCCCAAATGTTTTACAATTCCTATGACCCTGTAATTTAAAAAAATTGAGGTAATTTATAAACTAGAAAACCATTAGTATTTTCAGTATTTTGAAACTGTCTCCACTCCCTGATATCTCTACCTACTGTGCTCCTTTCCAGTTTTAATATTGAACTGATGCTTTAGCATCTTCTAATGTATTTTAGATGGCAGATGTTTGTGGGATTTCTGCCAATAATGTTAAAGATAACATTCAGATTAGAGCATTTGAAATCCAAGGCTCTTATTCCCAAGATTTTTTATTTCCTAAGAATAACTAATGATTATAGCCTCTGTAGGCAGAGTTGTTAAGTGATCTCCATGGGGTTTTTTCCCTTTTTGAGATCCAGTGTGGTTTGATAGCTTGGGGGCTGCGGTGAAATCATATAAAAGTCTGGAACCAATTGTTTTCTTCCCTTTTTAGTCCTTAGGAGCCATATTGCTGGAAAATAAGGGTATCTAAGCAAGACGCCCTGCCTTTTTCTCCTCCATCTCCGTTCTTTTTCTCTTCTCTCTCTCCTCCTTCCTCTCCCTCCTCAGATTATCATTTTTTCTCCTCTGTACATAATGTCCTAATGTTTAGTGTTAGGCTTTTTCTTTTCTATTAATTGACGGGAGGTGCCAGGCTACTGTGGAAATACTTCTTAAATCCGTAAATACTGACTACCCTCTAGTAAAGAAGGGCCCTTTTCCTGGAGATTTTTTTCAAGTTAATTCTGCTTTTTTTAGTATAGCAACTTTTATACCTGCTGCATAGCTTTAGAATGGAATTTAAATACTCATTGTACCCGGATAACTGTGATAAACTGCCTGTCAGAAAGCAATTGTGTTTTTAATATAAATTGTCTCATTTCAAATATTATTTTTAGATAGTGTGATTTTTTTGCCTTAGGTTCATTAATACATTGGTGTTGTGAGCCTTAGTGGAATGTAAATTGAGAGTTGCTTTTCTGGGTGCATCCAAACTCCTGAGGATGCACTTGGACTTCGGTCCAATGTTGATCAGTCAGCGTCATTGCTGCCAGGACCACTTTTGGGTGCATGAATGAGGCAACTGAGCCCCTTTAACCTGAGCCTGGGAAGGTACAGAATTGGACTGTAGTGTGATAGCTTTAAAGAGCAAAATGGAAATTATAATTCAGTTTTAATATTCAGTGACGGTTCTGTTGATTCATCCTCCTCCCATTTTCCTGTATCATGAGTTCAGTACGCGTTATCTCTACCCTAGATTATTGAAACTATCTCTACTCGCTAGTATCTCTAGCTACAGCTTTGCTCGTCTACCTTATTTTTCTTATTGTAGCCTTATCCTTCTGGAGCGCTAATCTAAGATCATGTGCTTAATCTTACTGTGGTTCTCCATTGCCTTCAGGTTAAAATTCAAACTCCTTAACAAGACATATATAGTCCTTTTGGAGCTGAGCCATCCCCTTTCTACCTGTTTCTCCAGCAACATTGAATTACTCTCATTCCTCTGAATATGCAATGTACTTTCTTTAGAATTCTTTCCTTCCTTTCTTTTTTCTATCCCTCCTTCCCTTCCTTCCTTCCTTCCTTTTTGTTTAACTCCTGCTTATTCAAATCATTATAGACTTTAGCTTATTACCGGGTTAGGCACCCCCTCTGTGTCCTTGCGTAGTATCTTGAATTCACCCATCTAAATTGTAAATGTGTGTTCAATTGTTTCTTTTCTCAATTAGGTTACAAGCTTTTGAGGGTAGAGACAGTGTCTTATTTACTATTTTATCTCCAGTGTCTACTAGGCACTCAATTATTGCTTGTTGAATGAATGATCTGAATTTTTTCCAGCAGTAATGGTGGATTTTTGATCATTCATTAATTCGCTGTCCTTTGGCCATTGTGATTTGAGGTGGATGGTCAAAATTTGGGATGCTTACAGTGGCATGGACTTTAATGAAATTAATTGGACCACACGGAATCTTTATCTCACTATTTCTAACTAATTGCATGTTAAAATAGAAACAGGGCCATATCAGTAACATGTTTACCTAAAAATTCTTTGTTAGATCTGAATTTTCCCCCCAAGGTTTTTACAAAGCGAATGCCTGTCTTGCCATCAGTGATCTTTACACTTAGATCTGTCCTTTGGAGAATGCAGAGCCCAGGGCTATCCTATGTGGGTTGACATGCAAATTATAACGAGTGTTCCCCACTTCCCCCCCATCCACAGAATTTTATTTTATGCACAAAATAGTTTAAACATTATATTCAGCTTTAAAAGGGTAACTTTAGGGAATTGTGTAGAAGAGGATAGGGACAATCCCATTAGTTTTCTTTTGATATGAAAAGAGTGGATTTTGAGTTTATGATATGTTTGAGGGTCTCCGGTGTTTCTGAGCGCTATCTGCTGGGACCACATCTTCTGCTGGGTACATTTCTTAGTTGCTATTAGCAAAATACAACACTCTATCCATTTCCCATACACTAGGGCTAACTCTGTTGTCACCCCAGAGTTAGTGAGTTGGGTTTAGGGTTTTTTTTTGGGGGGGGGGGGCGGGGTGAAACTAGTAAAGATCTTATATTTGTTTTCTATGGTGATGGAATCTTTTGTGTTTTGTAGTATATAAGTCTATTTATTGTCCAATGGAAATAGGTTGTGTTTTCCTATAGAGCTAACTCACTATTGGTTATTTCTATTTGGTGTTCTCTGGGGAATCCTGTGTCTGCAGAGTTAAGGTTGAACCAGAAGGTGTGCCTTGTGTTGCTGATGAAGTCCATTTTGATGCAGTACCATTTTTGAGAGATAAGTGCTATCTGGAAGTAACATTAATCATGACACATCCTGACCCTAAACCTACAGTAACAGTCTTCCAGGACACAATCATAGGTAACAACAGTGACAGGAGGAATCATTGGAAGTTGCCGGCATGGACTATGTGAATTAGGGGACCTGCTGATACAGCAGTCAACCTACTTTTACATGAAATATTAACAAGCTTGGTGTCATGGAGCTGAGGAGATAAGTTCCTAGAGTCAGATAAATTGGTTCAACTGAATCACCCAGCAGAATCATAAAAACAGCACTTTCTGAGGCTGTTAAGCAAGGTGAACTTTGCCCTCAAGGAATTATACTCTCCCTTAGAAACCTTGACTGGGATTCCTGTGCCTCACTTCTAGGAGGTGGAGTGCTGAATTAAGGTCACTGCAAAGGCTGCTGCCAGCAGACTGAAGGGGAAGATCACGGCCCGCCCTCTCTCCAAGGGCTTTCCCTTCATACCAGGGTTTCCTCCTGCTCAAAACTCAATTCGAATACAAAACTGTAAAATCGGTCATTCGGAAATGGTACAAACCATTAAATAAACTGTTGAGTGAGTGGGTGAGAGAGAGGGAGATGGGACTGAAAGATTAGAAGGATAAAACAATAAGCTAAAATGATGAAAAAGACAATAACAGTTTTAGAGATTGAGATGTTAGGACATAAACATCGACTGGGAAAAATAAGGCCATCCCATCAGCTCAAAAGTTGAAAACCCTCGTGCAGAGAGGCAGTTAGGCTTCATCAAGCTTAAGCAGCTATAAAGTCCAGCAGAACTCCTGAATATTTCTTCCCATCACTTGGAGTTCTTTGAAGTGTTCCCTAAATAGATGTCCTTCTAGCTCACAACAGAAAGCAGGATCCGGAAGGCCTCTCTCTTTTGCCTGTGATTCATCCCTCACAACCTTTTGGACTGAAGTTAACTCTGAGAAAGCATCCCAGATGGTACCTGTACCTCTGTTTCCTGTCCCCTCTGCTGGCAGGTACAGCGTGCTGCAGCAACTTGCTGTGAGCACCTCCTCCCTGTCCTTGAGGGTGACATGCCTTAATTACATGAATACAGTTGTGTGTGTGTGTGTGTGTGTGTGTGTGACAGCGAGTGACTCTAGCTCCTGATTTAAAGTTTAATTTAGAAATAATTCCTCAGGAAAATGACACCTATTGAGAATATGCTGTGCTTTTTATCTCCCCCAAATTGCTCACTTTCTTATTTAAAAATGGATCATTTTCTTTTTTAAAAAATGAAACAAATTTAACCCATTGACTCCATATAAGAGGTCCACTCCTTTTATACCCAATGCATTTCTGAAAATGTAATAAAATCAAATTTCTTAAAATTAAATGGACGTACATGTTAGGAGGGGAGAGTCTATTTCAAGAGAAGTAAGAATATTGTTAAAATCCCAAGTTTTGGCCCTGCTGGTCCTGATGCCTGAGACACGCTGCCGCTGATGGAGAGCTTTCCCGGTGTTAGGGGTTATGGGAGGGAGCCGGTGGGAAGCCTGTCTTGTGGTCTTTGCCCTGGGGACTGTGCTAGGCGTAGTGATTTACTGGTCAACTAAACAGAATAGTGTCTCTTCTGGAATCCTTCAAAACATCTTCTTACTAGAACGCAGTGTTGCTTGGATTACATAGTAACCAGTAGTTACTTTCTGCATTGTATTTGCTGCAGTGTGGAAATGATCTTCCTTTGCCTCTCAGCTCTGAGCGTGGCAATCTCTCCCTGCAACAGAGCCAAATGAGGGGGGATTCTTGTGGCTGTGAATCCAACATTTTGAGCCAGGCTCAGAGGGTAGAGGAATTGAGAGAATCAGGACTATGCAGCACCTCTGCCCAACTGAGAACCCATCTAATGGTTTAAAAGGAGAGCTCAGTTGAAAAACAGTAAGAGGCCATTTTTAATAGATAATAATTTGTTACATTTAATGTTCCTCACTCATACTTCTTGCATTGTTTTTACACTTTTGGATGATGTCTATAGAACTTTAAATTGGTTCCTAAATATTGGGTGTAATTTTAACTTCGAATATAATTTTAGCTTAAATATTGGGATATAATTTGAACTTTGCATTACATGTGTTTTATGCCATGTTTTGACTTATTCTGTTTTTACCATCGTTTGGGGCTTTTGATGATTTCCCTTCTCCTTTTCATCTTTCTTAGCACACAAGAGTTGGTTTTCTGTTTTTTTTAAAAAAGCCAACATAATGGCCTAATATTTAAATATATGTGAACCTTTAAATATCTGAATTTCCAGTCCTGCCATTTTGTGTATGTCTGATCAATGTTTGACATCTCCAAATCTCTTATTAGGACTATGGTAATTCTGAGAAGTCACATTTGGTAGAAAATGTTAAAATTAGCAGGTTTTTGGTTTTTTTTTTTAATTACCGATAATAGCTGTCATTGAATGTTTACTTTGTGGATTAATCTGATCTATTTCTCACAATTACTTTATGAGGTAGGTACTATTGTCCACACTTTTTTAAAAAACCTGAGATAAAGAAGTAACTTGCCCAAGGAAACGCAGCTGTGATGCTGGTGTAGCAATCCAGGCAGTCTGCTCCAGCCCAGGCTCTTAAGCCAGTATGCTATATACTGCCAGTGATAACCTAAAAATAACCCCGGAAGTAATCCTTAAGGACAGGGTATCTGTATGGGAATTTCCCCAGTTACTGTAAATCTTAAGTTTCTGATAATTGGCCACATTTAGATTTCTGTGGAGAGAGCCCCTACTCGTTTTCTACATCTCTTCCCAGTTCTCACATCACTGGTCCTGCTCCTTCACAGCCTTCTCGTTTTCAATCCATCCCATAACTGCTGGTCCTTCTAAGAGTTTCCACCTCAACCCTCTTCTATTCTTGCAGCAGTCTAGTCTTCCTAGGTCTGTGGTCCTCAACTCTGATGGCACTTTGGAGTCACCAGGAGGGCTTTAAGAAAAATTCTGTTGTCTGGATCTCAGCCCTAGAGATTCTGATTTAATTGGTCTGGGCATCAGGATTTTTTTTTTTAAAAACTCCTCAGGTGATTTTCCTGTGCAGTAGAGGTTGAGAACAACTGCCCTAGGCTATTGATCCACAATTGTGGCCTCTACCTGCTATCCCTTGGCTTCATTTAATTCTCCATCTAGCCCAGAACTCACAATCCATCACTTCATTATCTTGCCCCTTGTCTTCCCTCATTTCAGTCTGCCCTGTTATCCTGAACCCATCTCATAATTTATAGCTTCTCAACTTTCAAAATCCTGCAGAGGGTAAGACACAGCCACGTGGATTAGTACTACTACACATTCATGGTCTCAGATCTCAGCTAAGCCTACAGTGCTATCTGGCAATACTTTGTTTCTATATTTAGCCCTGTCATCCATTACTGACAGAACCTTTTCTAAATCTTCACCCTTCTATCCTCATTCTTGTCAGATTACCTAAACTTCTGCTTCACACTGTGGATCCTGTCATGCCATTAATTGTTTTTTATTTCTCTCTCTTGACCCATTGACTAGCTCTTTCCCCTTACCATATATATTCAAGTATTAAAAATTTAACTGAAAAACCATTCTCCATCTAGCTACTCTTTAGCCTTTTTACTCACTGTCAGGTTTCAGGAGAAACTAGTGTTTATTCACTGTTACCACATCTGACCTCCCATTCATTTGCTTCTTAACCTGTTTTTATCTATCTGCCCCTACCCAAAGTGCTCTGAGGTCACCAATGTCCACCCAATCTAGGGGACATTTCAGTTCTTGTCTTGACCTCTCGGCAGCATTCAATGTTGTTCTTTGTCAACCTCTTTCCAAAAAAAAGTAAAAAACAGCCTAGCCAAACAAACCCTTCTGTGACTTTACTTTCTTCCTGGCTATCTTTCTTCTTCCTGGGTCACTTGCCTAGTCTCCTTCGTGCATTACTGGTTCTACAATATTAGTTATATTGATTTGTGGCCACCCGCTAATGGCATGCTCTACCTGGGAGAGCT
This sequence comes from Tapirus indicus, assembly GCA_031878705.1. Lineage (NCBI taxonomy): Eukaryota > Metazoa > Chordata > Mammalia > Perissodactyla > Tapiridae > Tapirus > Tapirus indicus. The sequence continues at coordinate 16,143,187 of CM062929.1, forward strand.
TATGTATTTACCAAACTGGATGGCTCCCATGTTTTTATCTCCAGGCTGTCCTTACCTTCGGCGCTCTATGTGGCTGTTTATTTACTCTTCATTTATTCAACATTTAAAAAAATTGAGAACATACTCTGTATCATTGTTTTGCTGGACCCTGGAGAATTTACGGTCTACTGTATGTGTCTTCAAGTGTGGTTCACTGCTACCTGCATCAGAATCATTTGGGATGCTTATAAAAATGCAGATTCCTAGGCTCTGCAACTGGTCCATTAAATTGTGATTTCTACCCACGGGCATTATGTATACTATATGGTGAAAAACACTAGTCTCCTGGCCTGGAAATTGTCTCAAAGCAGTAAGCTGGGACAATTAGAGGACTCACCTCATTTGTTTTCCGTGTCTAAGAATCACTGTCCTTTTTCACCTGATATCCAGTATCTTAAAAGTCTTTGTTTCCTATATTTTGTCTGATTTTTAAAAAAATTGTTTGAGGTGAGAGAGTACATTCAGTCCTTGTTTCTTCATCTTGTCCAAAAGTTGAAGTTCTGAGGAGTGGGAGGGGGAAGGCCAGGGGTTTTGACACTTATGTAAGGACAGAGACAAAGCTGCAGACTATTTGTAATAGCCCCAAACTGGAAACAATCCAAAAGTCCATTAACAGAAAGTAGGCAAATAAAATGTGATATGTTAATACAAGGAGTTTTATGCTGTAATGAGAATGAGTGAACTATAACTAAATGGAACAACAAGGATGCCTCTCATAAACATGATGTGAAGTAAAAGAAGCCAGACACAAAAGAGCACATCCTCTGGGATTCCATTTAGATAAAATTTTAGAACCAGCAAAATCAGTCTATGGTGTTAGAAGACAAGATAGTGGTTACCCTTGAGGGGAAGGTAGTAAGCAGAGGCTTCTGGGGTTCTGGTAATACTCTGTTTCTTGATCTGGGTACTGGTTATGTGGGTTTTCACTTTGAGAAAATTCATTGAGCTGTGTATTTATATATGACTTTACTGTATGTATGTTATGCATCAATGCATCAATTAAAAGTCCCCCCCCCCAAAAAAAAGGTCAAGGCTGTAAACCAAATATGTGATAGGAAGATGGAACTGGATTTCCAATATAGAACCTGAAACTGAGAAAGTGCTGTACCCAGGATCCTAGAAGAAAGCAAGTTACCTGTTCCAGGCTGAGGGTAGAAATGGGCATCCATGACCATGAAAAAATCCTGTTCAGTGTGTGGGTGCAATAAGTTCAAGTTCATACTGTCTAGGTAATGCAGAAACCCTGACCTGATATACTAAAATAAAATCGATTTGAAACCAGTAAACCTTGTAGGACCCTGTCAGAGCCACTCATAAAACTGGTCCACTTGGAGGGCTCCCCCACTCAGGCCACTTTTGAGATACCACGCCAATGGGCTGTTGATCACATTTTGAAATATACAGCTGTAGATTAGCTTGCAACACACTGGCCATGGCCAAAGTACCCACTGGCATCATTTCTGTGTGTGGCAAGCAGAGTTAATATATTCTTGCTCCAGAGCATAGAGTTCATATCTCCAAGAGTTTCATAAGGAGAAGAGCTTCTGTACACGTGCAACTCTCCCATTAAGCCCCAGCTCCTTGACAGTAGGGATTTTGCCTGTTTGTCGTTGTACCTCCAGTGCACAGGATCATGCCTAGTGTACATCTGGGGCTCAAAATAGGTTAGTTCAGTAAGGGAATGCGAAATAGTCATGGAGCACCACTGTGTGCTGAGCGGAGTGCGATGTGATTTTGTGTGTGTGACTTAATGGATATTCTTTCATTGTTTTGATAAACGTTTAAAGTAGTTTGTAACAAGGGGCTATGTCAGTTATATTACATAAGTCAAAACGATATTCTCTCAAGTAGGATTCTTGTGTCCTAGGAGGTACACTACAAGATGAACCCTTGGGGTATGGAAAGAAAATATGAGAGAGAGCGAGATTGAGATGGTGGGGGGGGGGCACAAATGAGAATATTTTTAAAGATCCAGCCATATAGTCTGGCTTATAATATTTTGAGTAGAAATTTCAGATATAGTACTTATCAATTTTTTTCACCATAAACCTGGAGAGGGCTTCATTGTTGTTTGGCAGATCAAAATGTCTTTGATAAAATACTGCATTCTTGATATGAAAGGGTAGGAGGTATATCTATGTGTATTAACATTTAAAGTAAAATGTCTTAATGAAGAAGAAGGGGAAGAAGGGGAAAATAGGATCAACACTAGACCATTTAACAGTTTAAGTTACCCTGGTGGTTGTTATTCTAAAGCCTTGCCACGTGCAATGTTAGTGGGCTAGGTTTCTCTGTAATTGGTCATCACCTCACATGCCTGTTTTGATACAGTTTAACAGCAGTTAATCATACAATAGGACCAATAGGTAAAAATTACTGGGATCTTAGACTTCTTATTGTAGCCTCCATGTCTCAAACTCTTTCATGATTTCAGTGTTTTTGCCTCTCATTCTCTCTGTGCTACATTCTGGATAATTTCTTCAAATCTAGAATTCTAGTTCTCCAGTTCTCTTTTATTTATTTTTTTAGGAACATTGGCCCTGCGCTGACATCTGTTGCCAATCTTCCTCTTTTTTCTTTTTTCTCTCCAAAGCCCCAGTACATAGTTGCGTATCATAGTTGTAGAGTTATAGCTCTTCTATGTAGGACGCTGCCTCAGCATGGCTTGATGAGCGGTGAGTAGATCCACGCCCAGGATCCAAACTGGCGAACCCTGGGCCACCGAAGTGGAATGCATGAACTTAACTGCTATGCCACCAGGCTCGCCCCTCCAGTTCTCTTTTAAACTGTGTGTATGCAATCTTCTGTTTTACCTGTATATTGAGTTTCTAATGTCAGCGATGATAATTTTCACTTGTAGATGTTGTGTGGCTCTTTTCATATGTTCGCGGTCACCTCTGATGGTCTCTCTCATTCCACGTCTTGGGTTTTGTTCAAGCAATGCAGGTAATTTGCATTCTGGGTTCCAAACCCATGTGGTTAGGTGCTCTCCAGGGAGACTTTTTCCTCTTATTCCACTTCACTCAGGACTGAATCCAAGATAGGCAGCATCCCTATCTTCCTCTGTGGGCCAGGATTTTTCTACTTTGCCTTTCAGGGATTCCATGTTTATGCAAGATTCTCAGAACAGATTTCCTGTCATTCTTGTCTCAGGCTTGTCGCCATCTCTAGGACCAACAGATGGTCTCAGGGAAGACATGGCTCCAGCACTCACTCACTCAGAGGTTTCTCCTCGTTTCTAACCTGGGTGGCTTTCCTTTATTTTCCTAACAGTCCAGTAATAGATATAAAAAAGGCTTTTATGGGCTGGCCCAGTGGCATAGTGGTTAAGTTCACATGCTCTGGTTTGGAGGCCCAGGGTTCACAGGTTCAGCTCCCAGGCGCGGACCTACACACCACTCATCAAGCAGTGCTGTGGCGGCGTCCCACAAACAAAATAGAGGAAGACTGGCAACACGTGTTAGCTCAGGGCCAATCTTGCTCATCAAAAGAAAAAAAAGCTTTTAGTGCACTTGTATTAAAAAGGAGGGGAGAAAGTTATAAATATTATATAAGAATTGTGTGTGTGTGTGTGTGTGTGTTTTAGCTTGTATATGCATTTTAAAAAATCTCTGGAAAGATAAGCAAGAAACTAATAATGCTGGGGAGGTGCTGATGGGAACAAGGCAGATGGGGGACAGGGGTGGCAAGGAGACTTCTTCTATGTGAAACTCTTAATATTTTTAGTGATTTGAGGCATGTGGATATATTCCTCGTTCCATTATAAACTCTTCCCCCCAGCAATCTAGATGTGTTTTGTGGTGGGTGGGTTTCTTCAGACATCTAGTCTACTGTTTTGTTAGAAATGGAATAGTGGTCATTTTTGTGGTTATATAAATTTTAGATCATGGTTTTACCTCTGACCAGCCCTCTACATGAACTCAGTACATCAGTATCTTCCAAACTATCTGTGGCAAAGGATCAGGTCTTTAAAATTGTCCGATCTGTCATGGACTGATACTTTGGTAAATGACAATACAAATAAATTACTGATCACCTACTTGGATGGCATGGCAATGTCAAATTGCTATAAAAGCTTCTAAATACTTTCTCTCGAGTTCTTCTCATTGCAGACCAGTAAAAAGCAACTCGTGGACTGCTGCCACACTGAGCAGCACCACTATAGATGGTGCTTATTATTTTCTGGCATTTGGTGTTATGGATCAGAAATTGATACCACCCTGTCCTTTAAATTTCTTGTTGGTTTAAAATGTTTTCCCTTATAGATAACTTGTTTTCTTTCTGTAAAGATGTGTTATGGCCTTATCTGAAACATAGGGGTTAGATGTAGCACACCACTACTTTAATTAGGGGAGTGAGGCTGTGGCTACCTGCTGTGGATGATGGTACTGGTGTACTTCCAGAAGTCATTCATAGATTAATAGTGTATTTCATCGAACCTGAGATGCATCGTGACTGGTGTTTTCTTGATCTTCTAGAAGCATCTCATTGGTTGGTTTTCATGCTACTAGGTCAGGTCTGCCATCTGGCTGCCAATAATTGGAGGACGCCATTGATTTCAGAGATGTTAAAACACATGTCTTAAAATATCTTGCAGATGGCCCCATGATTGTTCTAGCTTCTAGTTACTGTTGAGTGCTTGGAGACTTGCTTGTGAAAAGAAGCCTTTGGTGACTTCTTTTAGAAACTTTACTACCCTGCTGAATGGCATCTCTTCTGTTTATCATGACAGGCTGACATTAACTGGGGCACATCCTCTCTTCTCTAATTGGCATGACTTCCCTCATTAGGAGCCTGTGCTGCAGCACTCTTGGGATGGACCACCGCTGAGAACCTTGGCCAACTTATCTGTGAATTGGTAGCATTGGTGTATCTTCCAGTGTCGTTAATAGTCATTTCTCTCATCGAGATTTTTTTCTTACTTTCAACTTCCCTCTGTTCTGCCCCTGCCATTCTGAGCTTGTGAATATTGGGAGTTCTGCTAATCATCCCATTCTCTTGCTTGCCATGCAGGCTGCTTGGTACTTCTTTTAAGCATGTGTTATGTGAACTGTTTGTTATAGAAATTTCTCAGATTTTTCTGGTTACCCTTCCATATGGTTCTCGTGCAGATAGGAAGTTTTTTCCTGCTATTTTTATAGTTCTTTGGCCACCTTGATGGCAGGGCAGTAAATGTGTGGGCTAACAGTGTCATTCGTTTCTTCACCAGGTATTTATTGAATGGCTCCTCTAGGCCCAGCATAGTCCTCCACACTGAGGACAGCAGTAAACAGTCTTAAGCTCCAGCCTTCACTGGGACATTCATTCTGCTTAGTTCTGGTTTTCCTAAACTGGAAGCTTACCTGGTTCTACTTTCTTTCATTTCTAGATATCCCTTTAGAAAGGTGTCAATTAAAAAAAGATTTGACCTAGAATTTAGTAATTTATTGATATCTTGATATATACTTTATATCAATTTGGCACTAATACATTCTCCAGAAATAATGTATGTTATTGTTTGCTTTTTAGCCGATTACACCTCAACAAGAAAGCAACAGACAAACAGCCATATAGCAAGCTCCCAGGGGTGTCTCTTCTGAAACCACTGAAAGGAGTAGATCCTAACCTAATCAACAACTTGGAAACATTCTTTGAATTGGATTATCCCAAAGTAAGTACAGCACTGTACTCATGAGGAGTGGGCTAAATTATGCTTTTTCCCCCCTACCTCATAGTAAACGGTTCAAGAAGAATTTTGACACTGTATAAGGTGAAGGTATTAAAAATTCATGATGATGTTGGCCTCATAAAATGTATGCTTTAGTAGTTGTAGTCAAAGGATAGAGATGGGATCGAGGAAGGGATGTAAATTCCTTTTCTAACCGCCTGTATGTCCATCTGAATTAGAAATCCCTGAGTAAACCTTCTGGAACTCAGACATTAAATGCCTGGCAGTTTGAGTATAAAAATCTTGTTCCATGAGCGTTACATGTGAGCAATAGGAAGAGGAGGCAGGGAGAGTGAAAAAGCAGTGCTCAGTGGTCAGAAATGGGATGCAGCCAGGACTCCATGTAACTCCCTGGAGAATCTGACTTTTGAGCCAAGAGTAGGTTAGAGTTAGTGGTAAGGTGGAGCTTCGTCATACCTAATTTTTAATTTCTTTATTTTTCTGGATTTTAATACCTAATTGTATTGCTCTGTATAATCTGTACAGTCATGAATTACTGAACGGCAGAGATCCGTCCTGAGAAATGTTAGGCGAGTTGGTCGTTGTGTGAACATCATAGAGTGTACTTACACAAACCTCGATGCTGTAGCCTACTACACACCTAGGCTGTGTGGTACTAATCTTATGGGACCAACGTCATGTATGTGGACCTTCATTGACTAAAATATCGTTATGCAGAGTATGACTCTGTAATATACTCAGTGTACTTCCTTTATTGGAGAACTTCCAGTTTTCTTGAGATGAGAGTATTCTTTTTATCTCTTCCCTTTAGTTTCTTAGGAGAACTTAATATTCCCTGTTTTTTTAATTTAGCTTTACTGCAGCCATTTGAATTGCCATTTGAGAGACAGCTTTTGAAAGGGCGTTCTGGTGGTGGTAGATGACTTGTGAGATGAATGTGTCTTTAAATTGCTACCTGGTTGATTTTCGGTCCGGTGTACCTTTCCCTCTGTAGCCTCTATTCACGTGCCTCAATTTGTACCCTTCTTGCCTTAGTTTTTCCATAGTTTTTGCCACTTGGAGACCCTTTCTCTTCTATTTCTTTAGGACAGTGTAGCCCAAGTGGTGAGAGGGAAGATGATATACACACTACCTTTCTCGTGGTGACTGGTTTTCATGCTCTTATTTCTTTTCTTTTAGCCCTTATTTTTCTCAGTAGCACCAATAAAAAGAATAGAAAAGGCACAAACGTGATCACCTTAATGAGGTTTTATTAAATATGTAGACATGGGAATCATTCAGTTATTTTTTTAGTGTTGTTATCACTTTCAGAGTTTTGGCGTCTAGATATTTGAAGCTAATTTGAAGCAAAGGATTATATATTTCTTCTAGTTTGTGTGTGTATATATATATATGTATATATATATATATATATATATATATACACTTAATAATTTTAGAGATCTGAATCAAATGCATGTATTATCTATCCAGTAAATTAAATATGTAATTTTTAAAAAATAAGAAGTATGCACTTGATTTTTTTAAACTAACAATGAAAAGACTGGCCTTTTTAAATTCAGGAATAATGATATAAATAAAATTAATTGTAAAGTAAGCCTTGCACTAAGAAAAGTGGACATTTTTCAAGCCCCACGTTATATAAGTAAATGCAAAGAAAACTTTTTTTATGAATGAAAGAATATTTTCATTGATTACAAATAAATCTCAGAGCATAGCTTAGAATCATGAATTTATCTTTGTGAAACTTAATCTCACATTTCAGTTTTTTAAACCATCATCCTACCCTTTCGCCTTTCCTCATTCAACCACTGTTAAAACTTAGTTATGGAATTTTTATGTTACAGCTCTTGTGAGATGATAGTCATGGAGTTTAAATGGTTGCAGAAATTAGTGTGGGTTTTAGTTTTAGAAAGACTTTTTAAAAATAACCCAGAGCATATGTATCTGTTAATTATGAATATTTGGGATGAATCAATAATTGATTTCTTCTGAAGAAGTTTTTTCAAATTACAATTTGGGATTATCTCAAGAGCTCTAGTTTGCTAGTTCTTTTTCCATTTATATCATTAAAGCGTTTAAATTGATTGAGGAGAAAGCTATTTTGATACTTACTATAAAATGAGTAACAATATATGCAAGAGATTATTTTTATTCTTTTCTTTAGTTCACAATTTTATTTTCTAACTATAAGAGTATTATTAGCTCTGTAAATAGAACATTTAGAAAGCAGGGGAAAAGTACAAAGTACCTACAATCTACAGGAAAATTTTGATCTCACGGCATTTTAATTGCTGTGTAAAAGACCAAATGCAAAGGCAAATGTATCACAAGAGACTGACGTGAAACCACTGAAATCACACGAATCTGAGTGTGAACGGATGAGTCATCTGTGTCACCCAGGAGGCATGTAGTCATGAAATGAACTTTCGTGTGCCTCCCAGGCCCAGCCCACTTTCATATTTGCTTTTTGTTGAATGTGAACATTTTACAAAAGTATAACAACGTTTTCATTCTGGACATACCTTTTCCTCTGTTACTCGATTTGGAACATCATAGGCCATTTGGGAAAAAAATAGAACATATGTTGAAATTCTAAAATTTTATTTAATTTTGGACATGTGCAAGAAGATTTACTACTGGTACTTGTTCTGAATTTCTAGGGTTAAATTTTGGTGAGACTATTACTATACTAATTGCCCTGGAAGATTTCTGTGCTTTAAATATCTTGTAAATCTACCTTATATCGATACTTAGTCCTTGGAAAAAATACAAGAATCAAAGAGTGATGCAATTCATTTTTCACCAAGTTGAGTATTCATTTGGCATCAGCATAGAAAAAGGCATTTGGGGAGAGATTCAGCAGTAGCAGGAAGATTCAGTAATCTGCATGTAAAGTGGTTCGATGGCTTTACTTTAGTAAATTCTGGCCATATGAAGCATTTTTAAATTAATGATCAGAGTTATTAACAGAGTGGGGCTATAGCAATTGTGATTTTTTTTTCTTTTATCCAAATATAGAATTGATTTAAAATGTGACAAGTCCAGTGCCATGTTTGGGTTCTTTATTGTCAGTGGTGGAGCTGTACATAGGAGGAATTGTTTTCTAATGGAATAGTGTTCTAACAAAGAATTAAGGAAGGGGCCGCCCAGTGGCGCAGCGGTTTAGTCCGCGCTTGGCAGCCCGGGGTTCGCAGGTTCGGATCCCGGGCGCCCGCCGACGCACTGCTTGGCAGCCACGCTGTGGCGGCGTCCCATATAAAAAAAAAAGTAGAGGAAGATGGGCACGGATGTTAGCCCAGGGCCAGTCTTCCTCAGCAAAAAGAGGAGGATTAGCAACGGATGTTAGCTCAGGGCTGGTCTTCCTCACAAAAAAAAAAAAAAAAGAATTAAGGAAGATTGAAAATGGGATCAGTTATCGAAAGATCAAGCATAATACATATAGTAAAACTACTAAGTCAGAAAGATTAGGGATTTACCAAATAAATTTGGAAAACTGTATAAACTACCTAGTTCTTAAAAGTAGATAAGTATTTAATATTACTTGTCAAAACTTTGAATTCAGAGCAGTTTTCTTACAAAACGTGTCCCTCCTGGTATCTGTCTTTCGCTCAAAAGTTACCCTAGGACAAATGCGTTAACTTAATGAATATATTCATCACCTGCTCTGTGGCAGAGAATGTTCTAGGCATTTGGGGTCTAAGTCCATTCTGTTATAAGACTTCTTATGTTCTACTGTAATCCAAATACTATCATAAAATTTTTCTGTAAACATGATGTGTAATCTATATATAATGCAAGATATTCCTACTTGATATGCAATGTGATTATTATGTATTAAAATATTTTTCTATTTTAAGAGGATATTTTATGTTGTTTACTATAGTAAAAAGTTTATATTCCTAATGTCTACAGAGCTGAATCAATGAGGAGATTTTTCTAGTCTTGTTTATACATCTAAATCTAATAGCATTTATGCATCTAAATTTATTTATAAAAGCAAAAAAGTAGCATTCGTGATTATTGCAGTTTCAGATATTCAGTTCTTAAATATCAAAGGACCGAATCACAGTTTGTGGAATTTTATCCCTCTTTCGTTCTCAGCCTTTTAGTCATGTCACTGTTTGAAAAGAAAAAGGGAAAATTCGTTTAGCTATTTGTGTAGCAACCTTCCTAACCGTCTCACCAAAGGACTCTTGGGTTCATTTCTAGACTTTATATGTTCATACTGTGCCATTGATAGTGAAATTTATTATACCTTATACAACCCTTTCAGATTTATATAGTAAGTGTTTTCTTGAAATATTTTTAAAGTGTAATATTTTTAATAAACACTATATTTTTGAACATATATATTTAGGCCTACTCCTTTAAATAGTATGCAAATATCTGAAAAGTTATCTTTGTGTTAGCTAAGAAAGCCTTTAACCAATTTAATATCTCGTGTTTTGCCAGTCATAGTGTAGTTGGAGTGATTTAACTATTCTAATACAGAGAGTACTAGCAGATAAAATATTGGAGCAAATTGTGAAGACACAGAGTTAATTACCACAGCTGAAAAAATGAAGATTCCTGGTTAAAATTTAATACTTTAGACAACACTTGGAATGCTACCCCCATTTGGTATAATTTTCAATATCAGATAATTAAGCAAAAGTTATGTGTCTAATAAGAGTCTGAACATTTTTTAGATAATATGAATTGAATTTCATTTGTACTCTGGCTAATCAGAAGGTATTTTTCATTTGAAATTAAGAGGTAAGTCAATAAAAATAAAAACTTTAAACCTTGCGTTTGAATAAGGGTAAATTATACCTCCCTTACCATATGCTCCTCAAAAAATGTTTGCTACGCCCTAGGGTAGCTGTTTTCTTCCCACTGAGTACATTTCTAGTATACGTTGCAAAGTTTTCTCTTGCAGGGGAAGAAAGCTAAAATTAACTTTTTAATTACATCTTATGGAGTTGTATTGCTTACAAACATTTCCTTTCACTATATTCATTCATACCTTGAAATCAGCATAAATTATAAAAGTGTTAAAGAAACTATAGTATGTTTGAAAAATCAAGGAACTGTTTAGAGCAAGCCTGGCTGAGCAGCTCACTATAGAAAAGCTAACTGTTACTTTTACCCTTTAGAAAGTCGCGTAACCTTTCTAATCTTCGTGGTTAATGCCTTTTGGTGGTCAACCAGACATTGTTTTTTGAAAGTCAGGTGGGGAGGATGGCTGACACTTTATGAGACATAGAGTCAACCCTTTGGGAAATTTCAGAGGTGTGGCAAGAGTGGCGCACTTTCCATTCTCAGGTTTTTATCTCATCTCTGGAGACAAGGTAGCTCCAAAGTTAATTAATTATTTCAATACCTATTGAGTGGCAATTTTGGTTTCTCATTGTTAAAGGTGGATATTAGGTAGGACATATAACAGTAGGTGGAAAGTATGAGGAAAGTATGCATTATTTTTCCCTCTACTTAATTATTGAGAAAACTTTTTTTTTACTTGAAAAAAATCTTACTTTATTAGCTAAACCTTCACTGACCTTAGTTCTCGTCCTTAGGTACTCAACCACGTTGAGCACTATTGCCCGTTTTTACTAAGATAATATATATTAGGAAACAGTAGTTAGTTATTATGCTCAAGGACTCTGTAAACATTTTATTTCCGTTATTTGCTTGTGTATGCTTATCAACAGAAGTAAATAAAACAGGCCTTCTCATTACCTGAGTTAGTCCCTGTATGTTAGACACTTAAAAAGTTGTGTTCTTAGCTTTTTATCCTTTAGAGCAATAGATTTGTTATTTTTTTGTGGACATCATTAACCTCCTTCCTTTGCTTAAAAATATTCAACCTGTTTTAGAAAGAGAGTTTGGTAGGAAATTTGTCGTTGAGTCAGCATGGATTTATCACCACTTTTGAAAAAAAATACTACTTAGAATAGTATATATCCTACAAAATAATAGAGTAGCATCTTTGTATGTGAAAGCAAACACTTTTTAAAATTGAGTAGTTTACTAAATGTTAACTTAGAGGTTTAGCTCAAGATTTTATAAACCTAGCTACATGTCAGAATCACCCAGAGATTCTGGCTCAAAAGTCTAAGAATGGGCCCAGTATTTTCTTTTTTAAATAAAAGTCCCAGGGTAATGCTGACACAGCCAGTCAAGTGCTGAGAAATGACTTCCTTAATTTCCTATCAAAGAGTAAACATAGCACTGGGCAAAATAAAATCCTGGATATTTTCATAGTTAAAAGGCTGAGCATGCTTTTCAGGATGATAAATTTTGAATCAAATTCTATTTAATTTTAAAAAATTGTTATACAACAAAAAACATCTAATCTCACTTTGTCCTTTTCATATGAAGACTTTGAGAAAGCCATTTAAATATTGTCATAATGGGATTTGACATATAATTTATAGCACCTTCCTGAGATAAGTGCAGAGACAAATTTTCTAGAGAATGGAGGGTATGTTTATTTGGCTTTCTTTCTATTTTGCTTTTACACTGCTAGGCACCCTGTGAGCGTTTAGTAAATCCTCAGTGATGAAGAGAGGCTTGAGATCCAGTTTAAATTACTGGGCCATGACTGTCAGGGGATGGCAAGACTTCAACTGTAGACACCCCCAGTCTCTTCATTATCTCTTCTGCTTGCAAACAGGCACCTGTCCTGGAGAAGCTGCTCTCAATTAAAGCAGCACTTGATAACATAAGTGTTTGCATCCATTATGAATACTCTTTTAACTTTTAAACGTTCTGTGTACAATTGCTTATTTTTCTAAATACTTTTTGATCAGTCTGTAAATGCTAATCGTAACTGCTTAGTTTTGTAAAAGAGGTTAATTTACATAAAATATGTTCTCTGACTAGTATGAAGTACTCCTTTGTGTACAAGATCATGATGATCCAGCCATTGACGTATGTAAGAAGCTTCTTGGAAAATATCCAAATGTCGATGCTAGATTGTTTATAGGTAAGTAACAAATTCTGCAATAACCGTTTTGCTTTAGTAGTATTAAGAATCAGTAATCTTCTTTGCATAAACAATAGATTAGGTGTTAGCCACCCAATGAAGTTATTAGCATGTTTAACTATTTTGAGCATGTTTGTTGGAGTAATGGAAGGTGTTTCTATCCTTTTGAGAAAACTTAAGTTATAGAAACGTTTTTTTTTTCATATCTGGGATTAACAAAATAAAAAAAAAATCACCCCAAATTATGTTTTACTCATCAATTGGACATGAGAGTCTGTTATTTTTGTTTCTTTAATATTTTCAGTGTGTGGCCTTTTCTGTATCTCATTCACTATAATTGGGAGTGAGCGATAGAATTCACTTTTATTATAGTGCAAAAGGAATATTTTTCCAAAAGCCTACAGGCTTATTCTAAAGACTTATAGAGGTATATTTGGCATTAATATTAATTCATACTATTAATGCAAGAACTTAAGAATTACAAGACTGAAACTAATGAATTTTCAAAGATAAAATTCTCTTTTTGAGAATGAACAATTTTTCTAAATATATTATTATGAGTAATAAGGAATGTAAAACATGTTAAAATATGTTCATTTAAATGATTAAATACGCAAGTATTTTTCACTTCTCTCTACCATGTATCTGTAAAATAGAAAATATTTTCATTGTTGCATGAGTTTTTCACTGCTGTACCTTTAAATTTTTAGGTGGCAAAAAGGTTGGCATTAATCCTAAAATTAATAATTTAATGCCAGGATATGAAGTTGCAAAGTATGATCTTATATGGATTTGTGATAGTGGAATAAGAGGTGAGGTTTTTCTTATTTATTTCATAAAACTATTCATTTGATGATAAAGTATCAAAAGCAATTTAAAAATACATTTATCAGTCCTTTTTGTTTGCCTAATAAAGTAATTCATTTCATCATTATTTCATGGTAATGTATCAAGTTATACTTATTAAAGTTTTGATTTTTTTTTTACGCTAACCTAGAATGTTACATGTATAAAAATGTTTTCACTTTGATGAGAAAATTCCAACCATTAAAAAACAATAGTCATGGACTGCATGAACTCACTCATATATGGAATATAAGTGAACACACGGACAGAGAGAACTGATTGGTGGTTACCAAGGGGAAGGGGGGTGGGGGGGGCACAAGGGGTGAAGGGTTACATCCACAAGGTGACGGACAAACAAAAATGTACAATTAAAACCCCACAGTGTTATAAACTAAGACATCAATAAAAAAAAAAAAAAAAAAAGAAGAGGAGAAGACAGAGATACAGAGAGGGTGGCCATGTGAAGACGGAGGCAGAGATTGGGGCGATGTGGCCACCAACCAAAGAATGCGTGGAGCCACCAGGAGCTGGAAGAGGCAAGGCAGGATTCTCCTCTAGAATCTTTGGAGGGGGCATGACCCTGTCGACACCTTGATTTAGGATTTCTGTTCTCCACAACTGTGAGAAAATAAATTTCTGTTTTAAGCCAAAAAAAAAAAATAGTCACGGTCCATTATAAGGTCTATGACCTTTTTCTCAGGTGTAAATTTTCCCTTGTTCATGTGACACTTATATTTTACTCTAATCTGTTTGTGGTGTGCATAATATACTGTCTCACACAAGGGGACAGAAATTAATAGGTGTGTATTTTATTAGACTAGATACATTTATTAGAATACCTCCGTGGCTCTTTACTTAGATAATTTTAGCAGGAAGCCTTGTGTATACTGAAATTATAATTTACATTCTTAAACATTTTTACTTATAATTTCAGTGTTCTTTTATATTCTAATTACCTCAAGTTTCTCAGCCTCAGCACTGTTGATGTTTTGGGCTGGATAATCCTTTGTTGCTGGGCGGTCCTGCTGGATGTGTAGCAGCTTCCCTCTACCTGCTGGATGCCAGTCGCACCCCTCTCTCTGTTGTGACAACCAATAATGTCTCTAGACACTGCTAGATGTCCCCTTTGGGCCAGTGGTTGAGAATATGCCCTAGAATATGCATATTTAAGGTTCAAATACACTTTTATACAATTGATTTAGTTCTTAAATACTTGAAGGAAATAAATGAAGTCATGTAAAATGATTTGAGACTTTTGCTATTTGAAGACGGGTGAATTAAAATTTTTTTCTTAGCTTAAAATGCAAATTTGGAAATTAATAGAAGTGTGGCACTCCTCATTAATCAGGATCATTATAAATCTATCAATTCATGGTCAGAGATTATGTTCATTCTTCACATTTGCTATCTTAAGTTATTTACTGTCATATATTTATGTTTTCAGTGTACAAATCTCTGTCAAGTATATACTCATTCGATTCCCATTAGCAGTTTTATGAGGTGGGGTATCTCATATCCTCTAAGAAAGTGGAAGCTCGTTTCCTATGGTTGGAGAATGGAGGAGCCAGCATAAAAACTGAGGTCCTTTGACCTCTGCTCCTTTTCCACTAGGACACATTGTCCATTATTCCAGTTTGGAGTTCCTGAAATGGAGGGAGTAATGTTTTCAGGGCCTCTGGTACATATTAGGTATATACCAGCCTGCAATGTACAGAGGAAATTAGCTTATCATAAAGTAGGCCTTTTTGAAATTTTGTATTCTACTCAGAAGGTGATTGAGATTCATTTTATTAGATCCAAAAGTAAAAAAAGAATTTATTTTTGTTAAGAATTGAATAACAACTCACAAAATGTATTTTACATTAATGGGCATTTTTTTCTCTCTCCCTCTCCACCTCTTTTTCTTTTTTATTGTAGTAATTCCAGACACACTCACTGACATGGTTAACCAAATGACGGAGAAGGTAGGCCTGGTTCACGGGCTGCCTTATGTAGCAGACAGACAGGGCTTTGCGGCCACATTGGAACAGGTAAGCGTGATGGTCATAAATAATATTCTTATCAGACGCCAAATCTCCCAGAAGCTTGAGACTATCCTAAGTCTGAGAGTTGGGATGAGCTACCTGAGGTCAACTGTATTAAGTCCATTTTAACTTGCTGAGTACTGAATCCTCAAGTCGAGTAGCCTTTTTATTAGTGCGGAAATTCTCAGCTGAACTTCCTGCACTCTGGTAGTGAGTGAACAGGAAGCATCTGTGGTCTTATTACCAGCTGAACACAGTCTATTCTTTTCCTTTGTGGTCCTTGCTTTCCATTCTAGAGTTCAGTTCTAGACTATTGACTTAGATAAAAGTACATATTATGTAGTTCTTTCAAAGATCCAATCTGAAAAGAATCCTTTTTACATATCACCAAGTATTTCAAATATACAAAAAAGGAAAATTGTTCATGCAAGTCATTATAAAATCCATTTGATTTCCTTTGAAAACATATTTCTAAAAATTATCTGAGACTTATGTTTTCCGTTTTTTCTCTTCAGCTTACAATAGAAATATAAATGTCTGTGTAGGAAACTATAAATGATGGAAAAATATAAGAAGCAAAAAACCGAAAAACAAACCACTCATAACCCTACCAATTAGAGGAAGTTTCTATTTTTAAAAATTTAAAAGACCAGAAAATTTGTTTTTGTTTTAGCATTTTAGCACTAAGATTCTTTTTTTTTCTATGTACCTTTTAAAAAACAAAGTTGAGATAATACTCTAAGAATAATTTGTATCCTATTTTTGTCACTTCATAAGCTTTTCCCCATATCATTAGTAATGTTTTATGAAAGTAATTTTTATTGGCTGTATCAGACTATCATATGTATGTCTTATATGTACATCTGCTTGACTTAACCATTCCTGTACTGTTAAACATTTAGGAGGAAAAACTTGTCTTAATGTTATAAGGGAAGGATATATGTTTTCAGTCTATAAATATATCACCTTGCTTTTAAGCATGTCTGCTTTTATATTCCTTTGAATTACAATCTTGTGATTACCACAGATCTGAGGGGTGTAAAGGTACATTGTGGAAACTTGCGTTTGACCTTTGGCCAAAAAAAAATGAGCTTTTTCTTTTTTTTCAAGTGTTCATAGCAGCTTTACTCATAATAGCCCAAACCTAGAAATAACCCGAGATGTCCAAAGAATACTAAAGATAGTAAGAATACTAAGCAAGAAAAAAGAATAAACGGTTGATATATGCAACAATTTGGATAAATTTCCAGGGAATTATGCTAAGTGAAAAAAGACAATCCCCAAAGGTTACACACTGTATAATTCCATTTATATAACATTCTTGCAATGACAGAATTATAGAAATGAAGAACATATTAGTGGTTGTCAGAGGTCAGAGAAGGGAGTATGTGGCTATCAGTGGACCACATAAGGAATCCTTATGGTAAAGCTGTTCTGTATCTTTGCTGTATCAATGTCCATATTCTGACTGTAATGGACTATGGTTTTGCAAGATGTTACCTTTGGGAAAAACTGGGTAAAGGTTACGTGGGATCTCTTTGTATTCTTTCTGTTTTTTTTTTTTTTTAATTGAGGTAACATTGGTTTGTAACATTATATAAATTTGAGGTGTACATCATTGTGTTTTGATTTCTGTGTAGACTACATCATGTTTACCACCCAAAGACTAATTATCATCCATCCCTGTACGCATATGCCCTATTACCTCTTTCACCCTCTTCCCTCCTCCCTTCCCCTCTGGTAACCATCAATCTAATCTCTGTGTCTATGTGTTTGTTGTTGTTTTTACCTTCCACTTATGAGTGAATTCCCTGAGTTCTTTCTTAATATTGCCTATGAATATATTTGTCCTACTGCAAGAAATCGTTAGTCTTAGATACCAGGGTTTTTGTTTGGTAAAAGAAACTCTGGGTAGTTACTTTAAAATAAAATACTTTTTACCCATATGCCACATTGTGTTTTTGTTTTAGAAATATCCAAGTTGATTAATATGTCAATGGTAAACATCTCCCAGATTACACCCACTCCCTTAGTTTGGGCTTAATCACTGAAAGTCACTCTGCCATACTTGGAGTGAAGGGAAATAGGCCAGAGGAATTATTCCAGTCTGTAAAGAAACCCTGGGAGACTTCAACACAGTCCCTAGCTCTACCTCATTCCTAACACCTCATTTCATAACTGCTTAAGGAATTAAGATGTGTGCTTCTGGTCTTAGGAGTTTGCTTCAGTTCAATCCCACAAATACCAGAGCTTCATTGCAGTCTGGACATAGGGCAGGTAGCAAGAATCATATTCTTTTTTTTTTTTTCTGTGAGGAAGATTAGCCTTGAGCTAACATCTGTTGCCAATCCTCTTTTTGCTGAGGAAGACTGGCCCTGGGCTAACATCCGTGCCCATCTTCCTCTACTTTATTCGTGGGATGCCTGCCACAGCATGGCTTGATAAGCGGTGCGTAGGTCTGTGCCAGGATCTGAACCCGTGAACCCTGGGCCACCAAAGCGGAGCACGCCAACTTAACCACTATGCCACCAGGCTGGCCCCAAGAATCATATTCTTAATCACCCCAATAATTCTCTTGTTCCACGCTGTGTATGTAACTCCTGCCATTGAGAAAGATCACTGCTCTCTATTTCAAGCTAGTTAGAAAAGGCAGCATATCTAAGATATAAATCATAAATAGGCTTTTATGTCTAATAAGTAGGGTGATGACCATCTTATTCTACCATTAATTTAGCTGCTTGCCTATCTCATGACTTCAAAGCTTATCTAGGGAAAGGGCAGTAAAATGGGAGACAGAATTTTAGTGTCCACGCTGTTTATAAAAAATACATTGAAAAATAAAATTGGGGGAATTGGGAAGAAGCTCAGTGACTCAGGCAGGAAGCAGCTATCTATGAAAGGATACAAGAAAAGGAATTAAGAAATAGGATGGTCCTGTAGGTTGATATTCCTTAAGTGGTGTTTGTATGTATGTGTGCATGCGGGTTTACCCACACATACATACATACACACAAATACATATACCTATATACGTATGTGTGTGTGTGTAGATATATGAACATTTTGAAAGCAGGATACATTAAATATTTATTAATACTTTATATGTCAATGAGTGATTTTTTTACCTGTCTTAGATCCAGATTAAGTTTATTTGGATAAATCTTTGAATCTTGCAGTTTTAGGGAAGACAGTATTTATTTGAGACTAGAATATACTTTTCCCTCCTAGAAGTAAGTTTTTCTTTGTCATGGTGATAATAACAAGAGTAATCAATCAAGTAAGATATTACTGCCTGCCTGCTATATATAAACACTATTTTGTACCAATTTTTATTTAGGTAGTTTATGTAAGAATAATAGGATAGTCACTCAATCATACTTAAAGGAAATTCATTAGGAAAAAGAGTTTATAAACACCATACTTGTAACATAAAATTATAGTTGTATACTATATATTTTGTTTTTGTTTTTGTTTTGACAGGTATATTTTGGAACTTCTCATCCAAGGTCCTATATCTCTGCCAATGTCACAGGTTTCAAATGTGTGACAGGAATGTCCTGTTTAATGAGAAAGGACGTGTTAGATCAAGCAGGAGGGCTTATAGCTTTTGCTCAATACATTGCTGAAGATTACTTTATGGCCAAAGCAATAGCTGACCGGTAAGAAAACTAAATTACATTAGGCTATAGTATTTTTAGTACCTAACTTCTGTTGGTTTATTCTATTTGTTAAACCCATTGGATTAAGGGCTATTTTATTTTTTGTTAGTGAGTACAGAATAGGTTAATATTTTTAGAAAGTCATTCCTATTAATTATTCATAAATATGTTATACTAAGGAAACAAAAAATGTTCTGATTACATTCTTCAGATTAATGTGGTTTGAAGTGATTAAAAGGAAGCATCTTTGTGATTGTGAATTTTCATTATTATGGATGTATATTTCTATGTGTTTTAGAAGAATTGAAAATATCAGTGCAGTGATAAGCCAGTAGGTGAAAACTGAAAGAATATGATTTCAAATTTTGAAATTTCTCAGTAGATTATTTGGTCCTTTGCTAAGAAGCCATTTAATGGTTCACGATTGACTTAAAATTTCTCTTTCACGAAATGATACTTGTTTGCTTTAAAAGAGAGTTGTTGCCTTGTCTCATTATTTATTAAAGATGTGATTTTAAACATTGAAGTAGGTTTTTAAAATTCTCTCTGTAGTGTTCTTGTGGTTCATGGTTTCATATTGTCTCCCACGAGATACATAATGCCACTTTTGTTTACATTTCCTATTGAATATCCACACACACATTCTCTCTTTTCTGGGGGGGGGGGGGTAGGGGTTAGTAGTGATCAGAGACTAAACTATTAAATACAGAACACTCTCCATTTAGGACTTTTAGAATGCCTGTATTGTAAGTTTCTTGAAGTGTGAACTGAGGAGTTGTAGTTCCTTCCAGCTCTTAGATGGTACTATCAGGGGCCTAGGTAATTGCTAAAACATCCGGAAGTATGAGATACCCTAAGTAGTGTGCTGATCCTGAGGGCGAGGCTCACTCTGAACACTGGCAGTTGCTTGCTCTTTTTAGTGATGAGTAAATGCATAACCAGTCATATCTGCATGTGTTCATCATCACAGCTCATTTTATAATTATCTTAATTTCCAGAGGTTGGAGGTTTGCAATGTCCACTCAAGTTGCAATGCAAAACTCTGGTTCATATTCAATTTCTCAGTTTCAATCCAGAATGATCAGGTAAATCAGCTGACTTTCTTCCTTTTTGTGCTTGGTTAAAAGAAAAGGAGGGGGAGTAATTTTTACATGGTCGAACTTGGTTTTAAAAAAATCTGAAAGAATTTTGTCCAGTTCCAGGCAAGAGAGTTTAGCTTATTAAAATACATTTAATGTCTAAATATATTTTCCTTACTGTGTAACACTGAAAGCACTCAAAGAGATGTTGAGACTTTGAATTTTTTTATATGCCAATCTCTATTTTCTAACTTTCTCTGCTTTGAATTTTATAATCTTTATTTGTCAGTGTGTAGGCCATACAAATGAATTTATAGACTTTTTTCTTTGATATACTAAATAAAAATAGAAAAGAGATTCATTAAATACTCTTTAAAGAGGAGGGCCTTTATATAACAGGGTAAAGAGATGATCATTTTGGGAAAAAATTGATTAGTCTTGTAACCAGGCTGTTGTTTAAAGAAAATCTTTTTTTTTTTTTTAAAGGTGGACCAAATTGCGAATTAACATGCTTCCTGCTACAATCATTTGTGAGCCAATTTCAGAGTGTTTTGTTGCCAGTCTAATTATTGGATGGGCAGCCCACCATGTGTTCAGATGGGACATTATGGTGTTCTTCATGTGTCATTGCCTGGCGTGGTTTATATTTGACTACATTCAACTCAGGGGTGTCCAGGTATGTGGATAGGCATGAAAAGGTCAGCAATCATTTGAGTGGAACTAAGACTATTTTAATTTAGAAAAAGTTGAAGAAAATCTATCTGAGCCATTCTCCAGCTGTAAGACATTACTTGCGTTAGTGGAACGTGGACACAAAACTTAACTTGATTTTCATCTCTCAGTTGGTCATACAATCACTTTCATTAAGGCTCCAAAAAAAACGATGTTCAGCAAATCAACTATTCAGACTAAGAATCTATTAAGATAACAGTTATTTTAATGCTTCTTCTGCTCACAGTGAACATTTTCTTAACCAATAGCATGACAGTTAGGTTATCAAAAGAAGCAGACTTGATTTTACATAGTGTACTGAAAAGAATGAAATCGAAGAATTTCATTTTTTAACTGTGTCTTTAGTCTGACAGTAAATCAGTTTTTTTGTTTTTAAATTCCTAGGGTGGCACACTGTGTTTTTCAAAACTTGACTATGCAGTAGCTTGGTTCATCCGTGAATCCATGACAATATACATTTTTTTGTCGGCACTGTGGGACCCTACGATAAGCTGGAGAACTGGTCGCTACAGGTTGCGCTGTGGAGGCACAGCTGAGGAAATCCTAGATGTATAACTACAGTTTTGTGACTGTACATAAAGGAAAAAAGAGAAGTATTATAAATTATGTTTATATAAATGCTTTTAAAGATCTACCTTCAGCAGTTTTATCACATGTATGTTTTGGTATCTGTTCTTTAATTTATTTTGCATGGCACTTGCATCTGTGGGAAAAAGGAAAAAAAAAAAAAACAAAAAAAAAAACCACATCTGTAGTCTTGGCCAAATGGTACACTTTATTTTGTGGAAGTAGAGAATCAAGAGAATTGGTTCCAGGAACCCGGGCTTGGTTTTTGTGGTTGTTTGTTTATTTTTTAAAAATAAATAAATATATATATATACACAAATGCTCTGCAACAAACACTATGACAGTATCCTTCAGTAGAGAAAGTTTCTTATTTGTGAGTACACTCTTTTAGAACATTTATGGGATGGCAGCAGCTTTGTTTTGGGGTTTAGAAAAGGCTAGAAGGTAATCACTCTTCGTGTCTAAAGTGAACGATGTTATGCAGTGAACAACCCACTGTGAGGTACTAACTGAGAAACTTTTTCATGCTTTCTGCCTACCTCTTGTAGTTGTTGCAGAGCAAATATAAATTGTAATAAGGTAGCTAGGCCTTGCAAAAACAAACGGAAAACCTTTAAAAATAATAATAATAAAAGAGCGGGAGTCTAGTATTTATGTGAATCTGTGAGAGAGATTTTTTGGTCTCACTGCAATGAACCAAAAGTGGTTGAGTTTGGTTTTTAATCGTAGCCATGTATTGAAGGCATCTTTTTTGACCAACTCTCGTTGGTTCTGTCTTGAACCATTGTTAATCACTGTGCTGGTAAACCTTCCCTTCCCTTCCCTGCTCCTCACCGGACCCACTCCATCTTTCCTTAACTTTTTTTGGGGGGGTGGGGGGTGGGGGGTGGTTTTGTTTTAGTGTGAGTGGATGTTTTGATAGTCGTGAGGAAAAAAGCATTTCAGACACATTTCACACATGAGCTATTTTCTTACACAGTATGTCTTATTGTTAAAAAAGAATGTAATTTCATGATACAGGTATTTAATATCTTTTTTAAGTAAGTAAATATTCTAGCCATCAATAAATAAATTGCAGTAGAGTATTAGGAGGGGACAGGATGAGTTTTACTCTTAAAATTAATCAGTATCAAACTAAGTCTACTGTGTGTGTGTTTTTTTTTTTTTACTATTATAGTCTAGTCTTATTTAAATTGGATTTTTGTATTCCAGTTTGTATGACAAAATAGACTAGATCCATGCTAGTTGTAAATGCATGCTGTATTTCACTTGTCTCTCCCCAGGATGCCGCTAAACTTGCTTGGCAGGTTGTGTGTAACTTGTGGTGAACTGGACTCATTTTTGTTTAAAAAAAAATATGCAAAAACGTAAGGGACAGTGCATAAGCCTTTCTTTCTTTTTTTTTGTAGTGGAATTTTTGCTTTTTCTTCAGGATTGGATGGCATGTTGTCCACATGAATGCCTACTACAGGGGCTGACACTGGCAATATAGTAGCTTTCCGTTCTGTTACTACGGTTTCCATATCAAAGCATAATGTGTACCATATTAGCAATAACTACATATTTATAGAAAATGAACACTTTTTCACTTCACTGAGCCAATTCATTTAGTTGTCTAATGACTATATAAACGGTTTAAATTGCAATATGTCTAGCAATGTGTATATACTATGTATACACATCATATGTAAGCTTTTCTCTGGGCCAAACTGCTTCATTCAATTTTTTTTTTTTTTTTTTGCCTTATGATGAATTTGTTGGAAGGGCATTTTCTTCATGAACAAAGGCTTTGATGCATATTCCTTTCTATGTGAAATGGGTAGTATCGTTCCCTGAGGAAAGTTGCACAGTGAAAACCAGTCTAGTTGTGACCCACTACGTGTTTATTTTTTTAAGTCACTATTATACAATGAATTTTGCTGACCATGTTTGTAATTTGTTGGTTTGTTTCATGAAGTTTGGTTGATGCCATCCTTTGCACTGTTGAGATGAAGTCTTGCTGGTGACTTAGCTTTTTGCTGATCTCAGTATGGACATTGTAACAACAAAACCAAAATGGCTGGACAGACTTCTTGTGTTTTGTAAATATAAAAAAAATAACTGTTCTGTATATGTGTTCTATGTGATAGTGAAGTATTTCCTTAAAGTGAAGCTTCACTTAAGCAGATAGAATGTTTCTTTGTTTAGCAAGTTTAGAGTGATGATAAAATGGTAAGAAATAATATAAATGTTGAAGAAAGCATCACAACAGAACTGTAGGAGTCCAAATTTAATAAACCATCAAAAAAAAGCCAAGTGTCTAGAATTATCATGTTTTATTATTTAAAATCATTGTCTTAAGTTTTTTGTTCAAAAAATAAAAATTTGAGTACAATTAAAACATTAGCAATAATGTATTTTTGTTTCCTGTCTTTCCTTTTATTTTATATTTTTATAAATAATCTAACATGTTCCACCATTCACATCAAAATTATTAGAAGAATTCTGTCAAGCGTTAATTTTGAAATCCTTTTTTTTCCCCCATGCTACAGGCAGATTTATGACTTAAAGTCAGACTTTTCTACATTGGTTGCATGTTAGAATCACCTGGAGAACTCTTTAAAAATTGCAGATGCCTGGCCCCTACCCAGAGATTCTGGTTTAATTATTCTGGGCTGGGGCCTGAGTTCTCGTTGTTCTACTGAGTAAACAGACCTAAGAAACGCTGGCCTATAATAACATTTAGAAAAGACCCAGTGGTCCCTTTGGACCCCCTCTCCCTGAGCTTACGACCTGAACTCAGCCTTCTAGATCTTTCCACTCCCATGGCTGGAAAAGGCAGATCCAAGGAAAGCAATGGAATAGCTTTGCTGCTGGAGACCTAAACAGGAGATAGACTAAGTTACATCCCACACACTGTCCAGGGCCAGAGTCTTCCCAAGCTAGAGGCATTCCCAGGCCTGTTTTACCACCAGCCCATGAGAAAATACTCTTAACTGGAGAGCCAATCCAGGGATGGAAGGCTAAAAAGGTCTGGCTGTGGCCTGCCAGAGGCCCCACTCCTGGCTCCTTGACCCAGGATAACAAACTGATTCCTCCTAGTTTGTAAAGTATACTTCTAACATTTAAGAAATGATCAACACAAAGTTGAGTGTAAGTGTTAGAATTTTATAGCTAGGCAAACTTTGAAGAGCCCCTGCCCTTATTTTAGAGGAAAGAAGCTAAGATAGCCACTGTAAAAGTTGTGATCACAAGGGCAGGTAGACAGTTGCTGAGAGAGCTGGGAGTGGTCCCTGTGTATATCAGGTCATCAGGTCCAAGCATTGTGCGTTTCTCACTAGATCATGTTGTTTCAAGTTCTGCCTACAACAGCTTTAAAACTTGTTATATAAACCTTACAATTTTTTTAAAAATTCATAGTTTTAATAACCGTCTGTATTCCAACTCTTAAAAATTATTCTAGAGAACCAGATTCAAACCTGCAGAACAAGAATGTAGATTATTACAAAGCTAGTTTAAGGTAAAATACATGCATTATTTGATAGAGAAGATTAGTACATACCACAAGACTGTTCCCATGAATAAAAATAGTTCAGACATTTCCTTCTGAAGTTTACTAGGATATAGTGTTGGAATTATTTATTCATTTCAAGTTATAGTTTATGACATCAACTTCATTTTGTTGGAAAGAAGACAAACATGGCAAATGGTGAGCAGTTATCCCTGCAGAGCTTTAAGGTTATGCATTTAATCGAGTCATTTTCCTTAAAAATATTAATATCTGCAAGATAGTTTAAAATCACTATCTCTACATTTTCTAAAAATACATACTTTTCATCATTTCTTAAGCAGCTAGGTGTCTAAGACCCAAAATTGCTAAACCCTTTGCATGGCCCCTCCCCAGTCCTGGGAGTGATTGGCAGAGACTGTGGGTGTCTGTGGAGTGGTTTCATGTGGTTATGCTGTTTAGACTATTTAACATCAAGACATCCATGCTGACAGCATGGACTTGTGATTATCTAAACAATTTAAGGATATCATTTCTATCTAGGACTGGAAATATCTGTTCCACCCTCCCCTGCTGCCTCCATACTTCCCGTTGTCACCTCGTTTTTACTTGGTTTCCTTACACTTGTCATCAGCCCTGGAACTTAAATCATCTCCCCTCATGACTGACCAACACCAGGCCACCCAAAGGACGTAGACAGGATGTTGAAGTCTAGCAGACTTTTGATGTGTCACTCTGGAGCCTGGAAAGGAGTAGGTTTAGAAGTGGGAATCTGGGAGTCATTTCCATAGAGATGATAGTTGAAGACAGTGAATGTGATAACCAAAGACAGGCGTCAACGGATGAGAGCTAAGGACAGAGTCTTGGGGACCTATTTAGAGATGCAATGGGAGAAAAACATCCAGGAAAAGAGGCTGTCAAACCTGGGGTCAGACTGAGCCTTTCAGTAGCTGTGGGACTTTGGGCAGCTTACTTAGTCTTCTGAGCCTAAGTTTGTCACCATGGGGAATGGGAGGTAATGCATATGAAGGTTGGTAATGGTTGGTTCCTTTCCCCTTTCACTGAAAAAAGTAGTAAAAGGAGTATCACAGGGACTTTGGAAAGAGATTTCAAGAAGGAGATGCTCAAGAGTGGGGTCATGGACAATAAGGAACGAAAAGAGTCTGGAGAATCCTGGAGCACACATACTCCCTGCAGTGTCACCAGTGTCGTCGGATCTCAGTCGCTTGTGAATTGTCTGAGATAATGAAAGGTGAAGCAGCAGCGTGTGAGTAATATAGCTTCTTTATGAAGATCTGTCTTGTTTGACATTATAACTTTTTTTTTCAATGAAGGAGGAAGGGCTGGGACTTTCAGATAGAGCCAGAAACTGCTCCTGACCCTGAGAATGCCCATCTGGCTCTCATGCTGGAAAAACAGTTTAAGAATGGCTACTCCTAGGAAGCCAGTTCAGAAGAGTGGAAGGAGCAGAAATCAGATTTGGGGGGCTTAAGAAGCATGTGAAGAAAAAATGGAGAGCTGTGGGTACAGAAATCTGGAAACTGCAGCAATGATGCATTTTTTCCACCCAAGGTCCCAGTGCTAAAAAGAATTCTGACTTGAATGTCTCAAAATGATGAAGGGTAACTGTTTGTCCCAATCTTCCAGACTTTTGACTTTATTCTAGGCCAACCTCCCTACCCCACGAGCGGCATCCAATAAGGAGTTGTGGGCTCCAGTCCTGCCCACAGTCTGCACCTTTTTATTTTGTTCTTATTTTGCTTATTTTACTCCCTGCTCTCCATATTGACCTAGAGCGTAACCTCTGACTTTGGCTTCTCTTTCTAAACCCATGTTGCTCAAAGTCCCAGTAAAAAGTAGTCCTTTCTTTTCTCATTTCATTCCACGTTCTCTCCCACCACCCCACCCCGTGACTCCCTCTCCAGACCGCTCTGTTCTCCCAATGGAACCAGAGCTTCCTGGCTCAAGTGCTGTTTGCTTGGCCTGAAAGTTCCTGTCCCTCCCTCTGTCTTTACTTCCTCTGTCTATTGGGATCCTCTGTCCATTACCCCTCAACTCACATTCGGTCCGGGACCCCTCCAGAGCTCTGTGTACTTACATTATTGTCTGCTTCATTTGTCAGGCTGTGTCTACAAGTTATTTCCAGCTTTTTAAGGACCTGGACTTGGCATACCTTAGTCGTCATTTTTGTGCCCTTTTCTCTTTTCACCCCTCTCTGCTCTCCAGTGCTTTCACACAGTAGTTGCTCACTAAGTGTTTTTTTTTGATAGTTGAGGAGAGACTCATTAATTCCGGTTCAAATGTCCTATAACACTTTTTCACCTGCTCATTGTGTTAGCAATGCATTTGCCATTTCATTTCCCCCTTCTGCTTAACAAAGGGATTTCTCTGCATATGAGTAAAATACTAAATTTTTGTTTCACTATTCTGGAATCTTCTAGTTCTATTTTGTTTTGTTTTTTGCTTTTTTACTTTGAGAAGCCAATGGTTATTGGAAGGAATCAAGGTGACCATGGTAAGTCATCTGTCCAGCACCCTATAAGCCTATTGGTTCTTGTTGTGTTTTATTTCTTTAAGGTAACACATTGCTTTTTGAATCATAAAAATAGTACATATTTACTGTAGAAGACATAAATGAATAACATCACTCCTAGCTGTATACCCAAGAGAATTGGAAACAGGGAATATATGTTCACACAAAAAATGTGTACGTGAATGTTCATAGCAGCATTATGCATAATAGTCAAAAAGTATAAACAGCCCAAATGTCCATCAACTGATGAAAGAATAAACAATATTTGGTGTGTCCATACAATGGAAAATTATTCAGCACTAAAAAAGGAACGAAGTATTGATACATGCCACAACATAACCTTGAAAACATTATGCTAAGGGAAAGAAGCCAGATACAATAGGCCACATAGTGTATGATTCCATTTGTATGAAATGTCTAGAATAGGCAAATTCGTGGAGCTAGGAAGATTAGTGGTTGCCAGGGGCTGGTGGATGGGAGGATTAAGGCATGACCCCTAGCAGATACAAGGTTTCTTTTTGGAGTGATGAAAATACTTTGCCATTAGATAGTGGTGATGGTTGCACAACCTCATGAATTTACTAAAAACCACTAAATTGTTCACTTTAAATGGTGAATTTTATGGTTGTGAATTGTATTTCAATTTTTAAAATAAATAAAGGGAAAATAAAAATAGCTGCTAATGTATCATTTCCTTTCAGTGTTCTGACACATATTACTGAAATGCTTTCCAAAGAGGGTGTGTGTAACTGTTCATTACTTGGCATCCTTGCTAGAACTTGGAATTGCTACTTTCTAAATCTTTCTAAATTTGACAGATGAAAATATTGTATCTCATTGTTTAAATATATGGATTTTTGTAATGACTGGTGAGATTGAGTATTTTCGTATGTATGATTTTTAGCCTTTGGGATTTCTTCATCTTATTTAAATGAGGGTCTTAATGGCTTTCTTATTGCTTATTCCACATCTCTTTTCTTTTTAACCATATAAAACAATTTACATTACCAAACAGAATACTCTGCTAAAATCTTTGCATTTAGGATAACTTTTCCCCAAGGCATGAAAATAATTGATTAGCGTTTGTGCAACTAAATAGCCCACGCAAGTGTCCACATCAAAGATCAGTTTTCCCAAATGTCATTTCCCTCCCTCTTTTAGCACAAAAACATTTTCAGCTTTGAAGTAACAGTATTTTCAGAGTCTGTGTATATTTACATTTTGGAAATGAAGTTCACTTGGCCTTTGGGTACTGTTTTTTTCAATACATTTCTGAACTTGACTTGCTAGTATTTTATAAAATATTTTCTAGGCTTTAAGGTGAGGTTATGCTAATGGTGCAAAGTTAATTGGGCTTTTTTTTTTTTTTAATCTATGCTCTAGAAAAAAATTTATTTAGAGCCTGCCCTGATGGCCTAGTGTTAAAGGTCAGTGCTTTCACTGTTTTGGCAGCCTGGGTTCACTTCCCAGTTTCAGAACCACACCACTCATCTGTCAGTCGCCATTGCTGTGGCGGCGGCTCACATAGAAGAACTAGAAAGATTTACAACTAGGATATGCAACTGTGCACTGGGACTTTGGGGAGGAAAAAAAAAATTAGAGGAGGATTGGCAACAGATGTTAGCTCAGGGTAACTCTTTCCCTACAAAAAAAAAAAAACCTTAAAAAAATTTTATTAAGCAGGAATTATCTGTTCCTTAAAAGTTTGAAAGAATTTATCCATAAAGCCTTAGAGAGGCCCGGCCCTCCAATACCATTTTCAAGTTTATTTCATTGATAATAATCAGTTCATATTTCCTACATCATTTGAAGTCAGTTTTAGTCATTTACACCATAGAGATGCATGTAGCATTTTCATAATTCTTTGCAGAGTCTTTCTGGCCACATATGCTGTTGGGCAGGAAATTTGCAGCCCCTGTGCCCGTTGAACCTGGGCTTCTGTGATCTGAGAGCAGGCTTATAGGCAAGGCCGTCCCTCCCATGGCCACCAGGATCCTCTTACTATAAAGAAAACCTGAACCTTTTACTCCTCTTCTTAAAACACTTTAATGGTTCTATGTTACCTTCAGGATAAAGCCCAAGCTTTTCTCATGGCAGAGAGGCCATTTTAGGTTAGGTCCCTGCCAACCCTTCCAG
This sequence comes from Tapirus indicus, assembly GCA_031878705.1. Lineage (NCBI taxonomy): Eukaryota > Metazoa > Chordata > Mammalia > Perissodactyla > Tapiridae > Tapirus > Tapirus indicus. The sequence continues at coordinate 16,172,927 of CM062929.1, forward strand.
TCTTGTCTCTCGCCAGTTGCCCTAACCCACCCACACAGGCTCTCCTCCTAGTAAACTTCCTGTGGTTTCCCAGACATCTGCCCTTTCCTGCTCTAGGCCTTTGTGCATGTTGCTTCCTCGACTGAGTCCCCCAGTTCCTCTAACTAAGCCCACCCCCCCTTGGGACTCCATTCAGACGCCAACTCCTCCATGACTTATCTTCCTATGGGTTATGCATCCCCATGTCTGTGCCTCCACAGCCTCACCCCTCACTTCTGCTCTAGCTCTTAACACTAATTGTTTTAATTGCCCCTTTAGTTGTTTGCGTTCATCATTAGATTGGGAATATCAAGGGCAGGGAGGGTCAGTAACACTCAACCTTGTATCTCAATCAACTACCTTAGGACCTGGCACGAAGTCCATATTATTGAATGAATTAATGAACCAATAAAGATAAGCATGCCTTTATCACTAATTTCATGCCTACAGCTAGTCACATAATGGTTAGGAGTGTAGACTGGAGCCAGACTGCTTGAGTTCACTTGCCAGCATCAACATTTGCCTCCTGTACCTCTCCGTGCCTCAGTGGACACCAGCGTTATCTACTTCTCGATGTGAAAGTCAAAGGAGATAATGCATTTGAAAAGTCACATTCTCAATAAAAGCTTTGTGTTACTCTGATAATGATCTCAAGCGCTAGGCTGTAGTCACTAAGTGAAAATGAAAGCTTGGTTACCCACTTGACAAAGTAGCTCGTCTTCCTTCAAGGCTTGAGGAAAAGAATTGTTCACAATCTAATGGAAATGGTTGCGTAATCTTTTCTAGGGCAACTGACCCTCAGCCCTTGGTGGTTCCAAGTAAATATTCTAGTGTTCAAGGAGAAAATCAATCTGATTCTTTTGAACTATTATAAATAGTGCTATTGTAGCCCCTGTAATACCACCCAGAATGTTACAGCCAATGGACTGAGCTGCAAGGCCTGGCAGGCAGTTGCAAGACTTCATTGTACAGGCCTGCATTCCTACAAGAATAGTCCACAAAATCTGAAGGCTGAGAGAACCTGGCGTTCCCAGCACAGCATTGCACACACTACGTGGAACAAGATGCACCATGACATGGGCAACATTCAAGGAAGTTTACCCGGCTGCAGTGTTTTCAGTTATTATTCTTTTAATGGACAACTGGTTCTGCATAATTCAAAGACGGTTTCCCAGGCGTTCTCTGACTCTGGGCACTGATAGCAGTGAGCATGGGGGGCTGAGGTCTCTCCAGAACTGGCCATCTGAAAGGGAATTTTCTTCCACATGGCTTTGTAGCTTCCATGGTTCCCAAAGTGTAGGATGAATAAGACTTATTATAAATACCAGCTGCAGTGCCACCCTCCCCTGTGATGGAGCCAAGAACTTTAAACCTCTATAAGCTTTCCTGAGATTCTCATGCAGGAACTTTCCAGTACCTTTTGAAGAACATTTCAGTGAAGGTGTATCACCAGGGGGATGCACTTTGCACAAGTCAAGGACAGTGGAGTGGAGGTGAAGGCCTTGGGGACAGGAGGATAGAGGCTCAGCTCTTACCACATCATTGTGTTGATCTCTAGGTGAAGTGGCTGTGATATTGTGATTTATAATAAGAAACATATATTTGGTCTTCGTCCCCCTTTCTGGCACAGAGCTCCTAAAACCCTTAGAATTTCCTAAGTGATCACAGCAGTAAAGATATCTTTTGTTATGTTAATGAGGTGACTTTTGGACCACATCTCAGGTGACGGCTGGTTGCCAGGGGAACCAACCATGTGATTAGAGGGTTGGAACTTTCAGTCCCACCCTCCTGACCTCCAAGGGATGGGAGAGGGGCTGGAGGTTGAATCAACCTCCAGTGGTCAATGATTTAATCAATCATGCTTATGTAATGAAGCCTCGATAAAACCCTAAAGGACAGGCTTTGGAGAGTTTCCCAGTTGGTGAACACGTGGAGACTTGGGAAGAATGGCATTCTCCAAGAGGGCATGGAAGCTCTGAGCCCTTTCCCCATACCTTGCCCTATGCATCTCTTTCATCTGGCTGTTCCTGAGTTGTATCCTTTTATAATAAGCCAGTAACCTAGAAGTAAAATGTTTCTCTGAGTTCTATGAGCCACTCTAGCAAATGAATCAAATCCAAGGAGAGAGTTGTGGGAACCTCCAATTTATAACTGGTGGATCAGAAGCACAGGTGACAACCTGGACTTGCAATTGGCACCTGAAGGTGGGAGACAGTCTTGAGGACTGTTTCTGGGTATGCTATTTCTGGGTGGATAGTGTCAGAATTGAGTTGAATTCTCGGACACCCAGCTGGTGTCCTGAGCATTGGTTGGTGATGTGGGGGGAACTGATACCAAACCAAGTGGGCTCACCTCCTGGTGAGTTAAATAAGACTCTATGCCAGTGGAAGTTGTCTCACAAAGTAAAGTGTATTTGCAGCAAATAGGAGGCCATGTGGAATCATTTCCAAAGTCATGGCATCCCCGAACAAAGGGAAGCAGGAACTTTTATTTCTGTTGGGGAATGAATATTCAAAAGGGAGAGGCAGGTACACTGCAGATTATGGTAATGAGGCTTAATCTCCTCTTGAAAAGATCTTCGCTTTAAAAATAAGTCAAGGTCATGGCGTAGCTCTTGTAGGAAGGCTTGGTTAGCTTCAGTGTGGTTGCTGATTGTGTCTCCTCAACATGAAAAAACAACTTGGAAAAACAATTAAATGCTTCCAAACCCACCCTTGAGTTCCTTGGGGCACTAGTCCGTGACAGAACCTTCCCCTCCACACGTTGGAATTGTGGTCAGGAACCAAATAGTGTCCCAATAGAAGTGTAAACACCAGAAGTTGCCACAACACACAGGAATCTGTAAGGCAGGCCTGGCGGAACTGCAGATGTAGATTGGCAGACAAGAGGTCTGATAACAGGGGATATAGAGGCAGAGGAAAACGCGTCGAAAAGTTAGAAAGTTTTCTTTTCAGATATTTTTTTCTTAGAAACTACAACTTTGAACTTTGTCACCAAGGTTACTGGAGCATAAAATTTTTACTCTGTTTTCACGGATTAGCCCAAGGGGAAGAAATGTGTGGAGGAGTACCATTGCTGTGTCTAATGAGATTGAACCAAAGCTGCCAAATCAGAGTCCCACTGATCTGAGCAGAGCGGTGCCGCGCTTGCCCGTCATTAGGGAATTCGGGGAAAATGACAACCTGTATAGTCACTTCTGATTTCAGTCCCTCCCAGCTAGGACAACTCAGCCACCAAGGGAAGAGTCCAGACACAGCTAAGAGCTCGTTGTTGGACACCTAAGTATGAGGATCCAGATCTGGCTGCCTTACCTCCTTGCTTGACCGTGTCTGGGAGAAACTGATGTGATTCCACTGATGCCATGACACTAGAAGGAAGGTTTAGCTTTCTTGCATCTGAAAACAGAGACCCTGTTCCCAAAAGCCTCAACAGAAAAGTCTCGGCTTCCTGTCCCAGTTACTGCTGGTCCATATTACAGTGGCAGTCCACCACTGCTTGAGGGATTCCAATGGCTGACTTGCCAAATTATCAGGCAAAAGAGATTGCAAACAAAGAGAACACGTAATTTTCAGGAAACAGACCAAGCTGGCCAGAAGATGTGGGTAAATAAAGGTGGAATTAATGAGAGAAACAGAAGCAAAATTCAATTAAAACATAATGAAGAGGAAAACATAATGAGAACTCTTAAGAAGATAGAATTAGAGCATAAAAAATGAAATTATGCAACTGAAAAGCATGATTTCCAAATTTAGAATTTCAGTGCAGAAATTAAAGAGAATGATTCCTCCAGAAAATCAAATTAGTGTTTGGGGGAGGGGGGATGTCCTAACAACCCAGAGCAAAACAAAACATAACATACTAAATACTAAAATGCAAGATACAAGACAGAGAGGACCAATTAGGTAGAGACTTAATAGCCTAATAAGAGGAGTTCCAGAAGTAGAAAGAAGGCAGAAGAAAAGTAAGGAAAGACTTGATGATTTAGATTTAAATGACTCCCTAGTCCCAGGTGGGTTTAATGAAAAGACACACACACAGAAGTGTCCTGGTGAAATATCTGAACTTCAGGGATAAATTTAACATTCATCTGCCTGAAAGAACAAGTTATTGACAAAGGAAAGAGGCCATCATTGGACTATGGGCAATACTGGAGACTCTTGGGAGATAAAGGAAGGATATTTGTAGGCTATTAGGGGAAAAAATGGATTGTGATCTGAAAATCTTATGTCCAGTCAAAACATTATTATATGATGGCAAAAAGAAAATGACATTTTTGGATATGAAGGGCCTCAGAAAGTATATCACCCATGTACTCCATCTGAGGAAATTAGCCAAGAAAGTACTCAAAATAACCCCAAACAAAAATCTCTGCGTGGGAGAAGACAAAGAATACAAGAAAACAATGGTGAATATGAACCTCACATTAGACATGATCTAAATAGATGATGCTAGCATGACATGAAGAATAAGAATTTTTGAATCAGATAAGACTTAATATAGGGGAAATTTCAATAGTCTTGGCTAAAATTCTAAGTTATCTCGAAACCTAGGAATAGGGATGGGAAAGAAAATAGGAAAGTAAGAGTGGTTTCAAGCTTTGTTGAAGTTTCTGAGTCGTGAGAGAAATGTCTGCAATGTCATTCCATGGTGCACAACAACCAATTTAAAATTGCTCCTTAGACATGAAAAGTCCTTTGTCTGTTCTTCCACCGACGATTTCTTACTGGTAGTAATACTCCACCACTCTCTTTTTTTAATCTAGCTGTCTCCTTTCTTTACCTTCTCGGCTCCTCATCCTTTTCTTGTTTCTACCCACATTCATCTCACTCTTTGCAAATAAAGTACAGATTGCAAACTTAGTTCCAGGCTCACCTGTGCAGATCCAAAATGCATCAAGATGCTCAGCTGAAAAGAAACAATTTCTCCCTTAGTAATAAAAAGGACTAGTAGAAAGCTTGTGGTGATGGTCTTCCTTTTACAGAATCCACCCTCATTAGAAGGCTGTGCACTTTTAAAGAACATTTCTCCCCCTCTGTTAGAGTCCTGTAAGAAGTTCAGGGTCATTGGAAACTATAGGATTGAGAATAGGGGTAAGTAAGGATGGAGGTGGAGACAATGAGATGAAGACGGAGAGGTCAGCAGGGCCAGAGCAGGCCGAGCCTTGAAATCCTAGTTAAAGAATTTAGCTTTCTCCTGAAGGCAGTGGGGAGCCATTGAAGGTCTCTTGTGTTAGAAAGATTTCCCTGGCTGCTGTGTAGAGATAAATGAGCTCGTAGTGATAACCGCCTTGAAGGTAGAGAGAGCAGCAGGAAAGTTGTTACTCTAATCCTAGTGAAGAATTCTGTTTATTTGTGGAAAGAATCGCCACCCCTATGGCCTCAATGTGGCTAGAAACTTTTCTTTTTTCCCTTTGTGCAGGTCAGGTGGGAATGTGCCACTTACAAACTGTTCACTTTCTAATGGGAATCCTTCCTTGTTGCACGCCAACCTTAAGTCTACCTTTATGAGAGTCTGACCTCCCAAAGTTCCAGGAGGCTGACACCCAAGAAAAATCCGTGTCAGGATCACAGCTTACTTCATCTGACTTCCTACCTTTACCTGACCTCCCCAGGACCTCACTCTCCGATTTGTTCCTACGTAAACCTGGCTCTCAGTGCTAGGGACTTTATCTCCCTGGCCTGTCTCCTCCCTACTCTTGGATATCACAACTAGCTTGGCATTCCCTGCTACGACCTAATATTAAAGTTTGATTCTGCAGCAGGTTAAATTAAAACCTTAGCTGAATGCATAGCTTCATCAGATCTATTGCAAAAGTTTGGCATTGACTGGAAAGAAGTAGGTCCCCAAGAATTGATTTGGGGGGATTAATGTGATTCAGAGTATCCCAAATCCCACTAAGCCTTCTTGCCAGCAGATGCAGCTACTCTTCCGCCTCTTCCGTGGGGGAACCCACAATGATCTTCTATAGGGAGTTACTTTGCAAGAGGAAACCAATTTTCTTCATGCCCTATCCTTACCATCTCTGACTGTCTCCAGATTTATAACCAGAATTATATCCTAGCATATCCCCAGGGGCCTAGAACCAGGAAGAAGGTGAAGACATCAAAAGACTTTTAAGTCTTTGCTAATTTTTATCAGCAAAACCCTGGGGAATGTGCATGAGATTAAGACTTGACCAACAAGAGAGGCACATGAATAAAGATTAGGCTACATTTTTCAATATGGTATTCTTTCCAGAGATTTTGGATGAAAATGCTAGCTCCAACAGCTGGGAGTGAGTCTAACTGTTTTTCTCAATTGGCTGACTGGAAACTGACTCAGAGATGGACCACACCAGATGAAGGTGTGGTCTGACCAGACCAAGAAGTCAGAAATTCCTGGGTATAATGGAGAGGAAGGAATAAAAAGACTTAGGAAGAATGGGATTTCGGAGTGGACTTATCATATGTGATTCAGCCCCTCTCCCAATGAAGACCAAGAGTATACTCATATCACCAAACCATTGAGAAATACTTCAGTTCAGGGACAGCTAGAATCTTTGTAAAGCACATCTGCCAAGGATGCAGATGGGAGGAGCTGGCTGGGCTGAAATAGTCTCCCTGATTCCAATAAGGGTGATAGGACGGGCACTTGAACAAGGCCAGCCATTGCACTCAACCATCAGAGGCATGGTGTTTATAATTATCATAACTGGCAAAGGTACTACAGTGGCAGTCTGAATGGTCTGATTCTTTGATAGTATCTAATTAACTACTCAGAAGATTCAGAAGTGAAACCGATGGGCAGCCCACCACAAGTTTTTAGTTGACTTATGGAACCAAAAAAACCCCACTCTGGTGGAAAGAGACCTTACCTGAGCCACTACAACAGAGAATTCCACTTCCTCACTCAATTCCCAGGCCTGATTTATTTCAGAAACTCTGAGCCCCATAAATGAAAGGAAGGGTGCATACCCCCAGACTATGATAACATGACAGGTTTATACCGTGCATCTTCCTCCTCATCTTCTCCAAAGAGACAGCTATTTATCAGGGTAAATATACACTTAGGGAAAGAAAATAGCCAAACTTTTGGCTTTGAAATAGTGGGAAGCTAGAATGCCACTATGGATTACCAGTCAGTGGCAGCCTTATGGTGACCATATTTTAAGTGATTTAGTTCTAATCAGCCTCACACTGAGCCCTGTGAGACCCCAAACCCATCTTGTGGTTGAGTGTATAGTTGGAAAAGATAAATTCAGCAATCGGCATAATTTCCAAATTGGCTACCTAACCCCTGTCATGAAGACTATTATGGTAAGAAAAGCAAATTAAGCTCTCAAGCCATACTGTCCAACAGAAACATAACATGAGCCACATATCTAATTTAAAATTTTCTAGTAGCCATATTTTAAAAAGGTAAAAAGAGACAGGTGAAATCAATTTTTATAATTCATTTTATTTAACTCAATATATCTGTGGTATCATTTCAGCATGTAATCAATATGCAACTGATTAATATATGTATTTTTTGTACTAAGTCTTCAAAATGTGGTGCATATTTTACACTTACAGAGCATCTCATTATGGACTAACCAGATTTCAAGTGCTCAGTAGCCACATGTGGCTAATGGCTATGGTATTGGACAGCGCAGCTCTAGAGCTTCCCCTCCCTACCACGAGAGTAAGCCAACAGCAATGCTGCATCCCTAGAAGATTCTCAGAAACGTGTGTGACATCAAAAAACAGTTGAAAGTTGCAGGGGTTATGGTTTCTTTCAAATCTGTTTTTAACGTATCTGTTTTGCCTATTCAGCTGTCAGATTTCAAATATAGAGGCTTCTTATAGGCTCAATTAGGTAGACTCAAATTGTATCTGCTGTTCCAGATGTGGTCTCTTTACTGAGCAAATCCGCATAGTTCCTAACATCTGGAATGCAACTATGGTTGTGGTAACTGTTTTGTCCATTCAAATAAGGAGAAAGCTTTAGCTGTAATTTACTTGCATCTGTGCTACAATTTAGACCATGCTTGACTTCTTCCCTATTCCATAGGACGTGATGCTGGCATTAGATGACATCATAGGACTTGGAGGCAGACTGTAGCAGGTGCTTTAGATACCCTAGGTAAGATATATATGTGCCCGAAGTGAGAGATGTATCCCATGGAAATATAGGGGGAGGCCACCTCATTAAAGTATATATCCCATATAAAGTCCAAGGATTTGGATATCATCTTCCAAGGAAGAGGTAGGTGCACCTTGCAACTTCTACCATAAAGAAAGAAACCCATTGCTTGATAGACCTCTTTAGATTTTGGAGGCAATATATACATTTAAGCATGCTGTTTTGACCCTTTTATTGCATGACCTAAAAGGCTTTCAGGATTGAGCAGGACCCCAAGGGAAAAGAAAATTCCCCAGCTGTTTTTAACACTTGACACTTAGCGTTCCTGCAGATCCAGTGGTGTTTGATGTGTCTGCGTAGATACAGGATGCATGGCATCAGTGGCAAGTCTCAACAGGAGAACCACAACTGAGTTCCCCGGGGTTTTGGAGAAAAGCCACATACTCTTTGGCAAGGAACTATTCCTTTTCGGGGAGCAGTCTTGGCTTGTTATTGATAGAGATTGGATTTCTAATCAGCCTCACATTGCGCCCTATGAGACCCCAAACCCATCTGGTGGTTGAGTGCATAATTGGAAAAGATAAATTCAGCATCTGTCAGTGGACACCAGGAATCCATGTAATATGGATTGTCCAGTATGAACTGGGTGTTATTTGATCCATCAAGCTATTAAGTCAAGCTTACTAAGCAACACCCCATCAAAATGTCCTGCAGGCGCAAACAAGTTACAAGCATAGGTGACTCAGACTCTCAGAATGCCTATTTCTGTCACACTGCCATCTCTGCCTTGGCACCCACCTATGATCTCATGTGGAGTTCCTTATAACTAGATGACTCTGCATGATGTTCTGGCACCAGAAGGAAGTGGAATGTGAAGCATTAAGGTCCCCTTAAGAATGGCCCTGAAACACAATGAGGAAGAGAAATTCTCCAACAGGCAGAACTCTGAAGTGTATATTGTACAGTTCACTTTGCCTGTAAAGTAAGATGGTCTCAGGTGTGGATCTACCGTGTAGATTCATGGGGAATGTACACCGTAGATTCATGGAAAACAGCTAATGGTTTGTCCAGATGTTAAAGGAGTTGGAATGAACAAAAGGGATTGGTGACAGAAAGGTTTAGGGAAGAAGTTTTTTGAAGAACCTGTCAAAATATGTGAGAGTGTGACACTGTGTCCCATGTGAATGCTTACGAAAAGCCCCCACTGGGTTTTAATTTGTTTTCCCTGCTCTGTATCCTTTTTCCAGGTATCACAGACTCCACTGGTTCTGATGAAGAAACTCACTTTACAATTTAAGAAGAAAATGGGCTGATGGGATTCAGGTGTTTCCCCATGTATCCTGGCCACCCAGAAGCAGCCACCCTTGAAGACAGGTTAAATCGTTTATTGAAGTCTCAGGTTTGATGAGGCCTAGGAGACAGGACCTTAAGTGTCTGGGCTGAAGTTATGCTCTGAACCAGTGGTGCTGTTTCTTCTATAGCCCAAATATATAGGTTCTGTAGCCAAGGGTTAGAAATGGTGGGTGTAGCATCTTTCACTATTACATCTAACGAACCACTCAGAAAAACTTTGATGCTCATTTCCACAACTATGACCTCTGCTAGTTTAGAAATCTTCATAACCAATCAAAGAATGTTTCCTCCAGGGACACAAAAATGATGGCACTGACGTAAAAGCTGAAACAGTCACTTGATCATTTGGGACATCTCATATCACTTGAAGAACAGGCATAAAGGGAGTTATGGTCTTGACTAGAGTGATTTATCCTGATTATCAAGGAGAAATAGGGTTGCTGTTATGCAATAGAGGCAGGGAGGAGTATGTCTGAAACCCAGCATATACCATATCTCCCAGTACTTCTCTGTCTGGTAAGGTTTAAATGAAAACTACAAAAATCAGATATGGGCAAATAAAGGTTTGGGTCACCATAGCATGAATAGAATGATCCAGCCACCATGCTAGCTGAGGGCAAAGGAGCATGGAATGGATGGTGGAGGAAAGAAGTCATGTAAATACCAACTCTGACCGTTTAACCAATTGTGGGGGGGAGGGGAGGCTATAATATGTACTTGTATTTTTTCCTTGATGTGTCACAACTAATTACCCTTTTTCCTTTTTCCCATTCCTCTACTAATTAATATGGAAGGTTGTGGTGATGGTGGTTGTCTTTATAATACAGTCCATAGGTTACAGGGTATAAGGCAGAACCCAGCTGGAACTAGAGAAAGAACATCACCCGGAGAGATCATGGACTTGAAGCTGGATGCCCTAACTGGGGAGACCTTGAGTTGTCTCCTTTTTGGACAGAAGATAATTCTATTTCATTTTGGGGATACTTGCATTATCTCAGGCAGAGAAGTTATAGGTAAGCTTAAGTATGCAAGAAGGGTTTATGTATATTGTTGGGCAAACTAAGGATTGACTATACTGTAGATATTTATCACATTTCCTGGCTGCCCAGAAATTTTTGAGCACACTCGCTATATTACCACCTTATACAGCCCACTCCCCACCCCCAACTAAAAGTCCAAAAAACTCTCTGTCCCGCCTTTCCTGGCAACTGTGGCATAAACATGTAACCAAGACTCCATCAATAGGGCTTATCCGTGAGACATTGGTTTCGAAGTGAGTAATATAAGGAAGCAGTCCTGCATAGTATATATATTTTTCTGTTAATAGAGTAACAGAAGTATCTGGCATTGAGAAGCCTCAAGACTGAGTTCTTGGTGAAGAGAAGTCACAGATACCGGCAGCAGTAGTGGTTGCAATAAAATTAAATTTCTGACACAGAAGTGGCAAAAGGGAAAACCACAGCATTTGGTTAGTGCTCAAGGAAACAACTGGGTGATTTTCTTATAAGCCAGTTGTTTTGGGGGCCCCTAGAAATGTAGAGCCGTGACTGATTCTCCAGTCTTGTCAATTAGTCTGCAAACTACCCAACATCCAGAGACAGTTTCTATTGCTTGCAACTGGTGACTCTGACTGATCCATAAAGGTACTAGTTCCATTTGGAAGGCTTGAAGGATACATGAAAAGAAGGAATGGAAGCCCAGTCTAGAAGGAGCAATTGTGGAACTAGTACAGGTTTCTGAGCAGGGCACTGATGTAATCACAATGATGCTTCTGGAAAAGTCAACTGGCAGCAGAAGGGAAGCTTTATTAAGGAGAAACTTAAGATAAGTTCCAATTAAGGCCAAGACAAGGCCAATGAAGAGACTATTGCGCTAGTCCAGGTGGGGACACTGAGGCTTGACCTAGATCAGGGGTCTAGATCAGGGACAGTGGAGGTGGACAGCAATCTCATTCCTGGTTTGACTGTTGGCAACGGACACATGGCTTTCTAATCACAATTTTTAATATATTAAAAGTCGCTACCAATCATATCTCTGGCATTTGACTGAAAGAATTATCAAACTCAAACCTGCCCAGGCATCACGTGACAGTATCTTCTGGGTGTGGATTCCAGACTGACTGACTCTTCCTGAACTTTCCTTGTTGTGAGGTCTTCAAAAATTTCACTTCTGCAAAAGCAAGTACTTCTATAAGAAACATTTTTGAGGAGTAGCGTCTACTCCGTGTTTAATGGAAAAGAAGAGAAGTAACATTTGACTCTCTAATCAGGTGTCATAAGCCCGTTTACTCCTTCCAAGAACCTTATGAGGTTGGAATGATTATATTCATTTTACAGATGATAAGAGCAACCAGTGATTCTCACAAGTGAATTCCCTGCTGTTTTCAGAGTTCCCACCTGCCCGACTACAGTGTTCCCACCTATTGGCCTGGTTGGGGCCCCGGTTCTCCTTTTGCTCCATATCAAGGGGCTCATGGAAAATTTAACAATGTTGCAGTCATGGAGAGAACTACTACATCTTTTTCACTTGCAGCCTAGGACCAGTGGGACCTAACAGGAAAAGCAAGCGAGGTAGCTGGGTAAGGGGAGTAAAGTTAATGGCAACCACTCCCATTTATAGAGTTTACAAACATGGCTCCCACTTGTTTTCTCATTGAATGAAATCTTCACAAGGAGGTAGGTAAATAGGTATCATTAAGCCCACTTTAAAGATGGATAAACTGAGACTCAGAAGTAGACTCATGTGTGTACCGTTATGCAACTAGTAACTGGCAGCGCTGAGGTCTGTGTTCCAGTCCTCTGACTTCCAAACCAGTGCATTTTCCACTGCATTGAGCCACAGAGGAAAATGAAGGATGGAGCATCTTTCTAGATAGAGTCATGGGTCTGGGACTTCCTGGTAGGGGGCCAGTATCCCTGCAGGATGTCCTTCTTTCCTCAGTTGCTTTGGGACCCTTAAGGCAAATCGCCCTATTCTGTACTCAGAGGTGATGTTGCATGCTTTCTCAAGCATCCCAGCCCAGGAGTGGCAGTGTCCTGGGAGAGGAAGTGGTGCTGACTAACCATGATCCTCCCTCCTAAACCAATCTCCAAAGCCACTGAGATATAATCATAAGAGTTACACAGACCACGATCAAAATACTAGCTTTGTGGCTGGTAAAGGAGACTATGGCTTCACTTCGCTAGACTTCCCCAAAATTGTAGTCCTCCTTCTCTGAGGGGAAGAACATGTTCTAGTAAGTTCACTACATGAAAGAGAAGAGAACCTGAGTTTGCTGAGAGTAGGCTTCTCCAAAAGAGAATTTTCCCATTCTCACTATTCCAGTTAGTCACTCTTCCTCCCTCAGGGGACTCTGTGTGAAGGATAGAGGGAGGAAACATGTCTGCCCATATTTTCTCCTCTTCTCCATGACAATGTAAGGAAAGAGGGCAAGCATTCCTCCCTCTCAACACTGTGCCTCCCACATTGCAACATCCTGAGTCTATCAGGGACCTTCAGCTGATGCGGTAATGTAATCCATTCTGATGAGGAAAGAGATAGATCTTATTCCCCTCTAAATATCATAAGCAAGAGACAATGGTCTTTGTTGTTTTATCTAAAATAGAAGGTCAGTGTGGCAATCATATAGGAGGGAGGACTAGTAGCCTGGAAGAGCACGTGTGGTATTTGAGGACTGGTGGAGTCACCAGATTAGATTATCAGGGCTTCAAAGAATCCTAGAGATCATGTAAAACAAATGCCTGCATACCTGACAGGCTTGTCTGTCAAGGTCATATGGGAAGTCGTGGATGTGAACCCAGACATTTCATCTAGTTGTCCTGAAGAAGTCTAATGACCTTCACCCCATACTCATGATCCCCTTCTAAGGCTGTCTCACTGTAGGTCCTGTGACAACACTGTTGACTCCTCCAGCCTGGCCATAACTGAATGGGCGTCTGATGCATGGATAGTCAGCCTACACACTGGTCTATAAACTGGGCAGTAGGGACTCCAGTGACTAAACCAATCAAATTCTTCTTTCGAGGATTTTTGAATATAAGACATTGGGCATTGAAAATTGATGAGAAGGGCAAAAAGCACAGAGAACAGGCAGTAGGAAGACATGAGCTGAAACTCATGAGTCAGCAGAGTGTGAGGTCAGGTGGCGAGTTAAGAGCACTCTCACAGGTGGAGATGTGGACAGTAGAAGAAAAGATGGAGGAGCTGGATCGAAACAGTGGTGAAGCTCTGCAGTAACAATCAGCCCCTCCAGCTGCTGTCTGATCACCCAGTTGCCAGATGTGCATTGGATCCTGTCCTACCTTCCAATTACCAAACTATATTCTAGGATGTGGGGCAGCTAACTATTGAGCTGTTGATAGGCTCACCAGAGCCCTGGTTGTATGGTCAAGATATCACTCTTCCTTAAAACATGTAGCTTCTTAAACCACTAACACTCAGAGTAATCTGGATGAGCCTCTTTGTACCTTATAACCCAAAGGGGCTAACACACTAGCTTTTCCACTAGCAACTGAACTTGTACATACCACACACATTAGTATTAAAATTTTTGATCTAACAGTTTTATCCCCCTGGTAGTAAGACCTGAGGTCTTTTGATTGGCCCAGAACTCACTGTAGTCATTTCCTCCATCCCAAATAATCAGTGATGTAGCTTTAGAAACCTCCCTGTATGGCCTAAACAACTCCTTTTTTCTTGGCACTCAAGCAGGGACTTCTGGGGCAGTAGGTGTGTCCACGTCTAGTGTCTGTCCTGATGTCTGAGAATGGCATGGGCAGTCAAGATGATTAAGTGCTCAGAGCATAGCCCCCTATTCACAGGAAGTGGCGCAGCTGGGTAGAAGTGTATGTGTTGGGTGGAGAGAGGTAAGTCAAATAGGGAGAGGACAGGAATGCATCTGATCAGCTAGGAACTATAATCTCTAGGTTCGCTCTGATTTGCCCCAACCTACTGCACTCTCCTTCCTCATCCTCTTCACCCCTTTTTTGCTCTCTGCCACTCTTCTCTTCTTTTCTCCCTCCATCCCCCCTCTTCTCTTCTACCCACTTCTCTTTTCAGGACCCTGGGACGGTGTGAGTAAACCAAGTCTGCTTCTCCCATTCATGGTGATAAAAGCATGAATTTTTTCAGTTAGGTGCAATCTTTTTATTTTCTCACCTCCAAAGTGGACAAAGTTTAAAAGCCCATTTTATTTACAAACGGATGGGAAAACGAGCACTCTCATAAGCTGCTGGTGGAAGTATAAATTGGAACAATTTTCTACACGAAAATTATAAATACACATGCCTTTTGTCCTAACAGTTCCACTTCTAGGAATTTATTCTACAGATATATTCATACTTGTAGCAAACTTTATTTTTGATCTCTTTCAGGGAGTATCCATTAAGAAGGGCCCTAATGAAAAAGAAGCCATGTTGGAATTTTCCGCAGCCCATGATTTGAGATGACTGGTGTTGTAACCAACAGCCTGTCTGGATCGAGAATGGATACAGGTAGGTGACATCTCCCTCCATCAAATCTTCTGATTTCTCCAATAGAACGACATAGATAGCACCTCACTGTATCCCTTACAGATTGCAGCTAAAGAACTCAAACTACTCACCAAATATTCTGCCTTTCTGATGAATGACAGAGGATGAGAGGATTGTGACCATGTCATAGGACATGTTGGACAAAAAGTGATTAAAAAGCAATATCTCAAGTTACTCCTGCCAGAGAGGCATTTAGTACTGTTGCACAGGCAATACCAGAGCATTGTGCAAATGGAGAAGTCATTTTCAGTTCTGACCTCAAGCAGAAAGGGACTCCTCTAGCCAGAGGGCCTTTAAAATCCCTTTTTGTCACCACAACCTGTAATGAATACAGCCACTAGAAGAGAAGGGTCCCAGCAGAGTGCATCTCTAACCCTGGGTTAGAGATTCAGAACGCCAGCCTCCCTCAGCTATTCCCAGCCTCAGCATCCAAACACTGTCCCTTCAGCATGTGCGGAAAGATGACGTTTAGCAATCGGATCCCGTAGAAAAGGCAGACCTCCCAGTGCAGGGCACACTGTGGGATGGGGAGACATGGGCTACCTACAGAGAATTAGACCCAACCTGCCCCTTTTCTTTAGGGTCATCACCAAGATCATCTGAAGGGGAGCCAGAGCTGGGGATCAGAACCCACCATGGGTTGTTATCCAGTGTGTACTATAGCCCCCCCTTCAGTCGTTCTCAACATCCCATTTTGCCATATTCATAAAGTTCTGAGCTTGGTGAATTCTGAGGCAATATTAGAGTCTTCTAGAAAAATAAAGATAAGCACTACCTTTTACCAATTTCTTTCCCATCGTTCCTGCCACACGTTACAACAGCTCTTTATTCAAGGGGGCGCGGTAATTGGGTGGAAAGAGCATTTCACTTGCTGTTTTATGTAGGACAAGCCTTCTTGTGCTTTATTTCCTCATCTGCAGTGCCAGTTTTTATGATTCTGCGGTAAATTTACTGACATGGAAAGAATTGGAGGGAGGTGGGTAGGGGGTGGAACAGAATAATGATGGGGTCGGAGTGCCTGGATGGCAGGGAGATAATTCAGACAGAAAACAGCAAGGCCAAAAACAAATTGTGACTTTGAGAGCCTAAAGGAGAATGAGATGTGAGTCCCTGACTATAATTTTAGCTGTGTTCATTGAAAGGACAGGTGTTTGCTCTCTGATAATAAGTAGACTTTAATCCTAGGTGTGAGTACAAGTCATGTCAACAAGGGTGGCTCCAGAGAAATTCAAAGTAATTGCTCAAGACACAACATCAGCCCACAACCAAATTCTCACACTGAAGAATTACAGTACTGGCGAGTAGGAATGGCAGTCTTGATGCAGCTCATTAGGTAATAGAAAAGGCACTGATTCTTCTAATGCTTCAAGAGCCAGCTGAGCAAGCTATCCCAGCAATGGAGAGGTGTGGCCCTGGTGGTGACACGTGGTGTGGTGACACATGGTGAACACCCAAGCTCTATAGTGCTGATTAGTTGTGTAATGGATGGATGAGTCAAAGATCACGCTTCCTTGTTTGTCAGCTACCTGGTAGCTCCCAGGAACTTGCTCCAGTCTGTCAGCGGCTCCAGGCAAGCAATCCTGGGGCTGATTATGAGCCCACAGAGTCACCACCAAGATCTGAGTTTCAGTGGAGCAGATAAAGAAGCAAGATAAAAAGACTCCTGACTTCCATCCTTTAATCCAAAGAGGAGGATTCTGTGTTTCTGTGAGCATCTTCATTTTCTTCGGGGCATTGTGAATTTATGATGACAGCCCAATGGAAGGAGCAAAGTAAAGTTCTGGTCTAGCAAAATCAGCTCTGGCAAGGTATAGAATCTTACCTATAAGACATGGCAATAGCACCCACAGCTCTGGTTCCGTGTTCTTTCCAGTGAGCTTCCTCCCACAAGTCCCCTGATTATGATATTGGTATCAACTGGTCACACGGCTAACTAGTAGTCCTGGAGTGGGTGGAGAATTGGCTTTGCTCCTAATTCAGAGTGGCCCGGGAACAATCAAGAAGTCGTATGCTCCCAGGTTTAAATCCTAACTAAGCGACTTAATAATTGGATAACCATGGACAAATAATTAACCCCTTAGTCTCGGTTTCTTCATCTATAAATTAAGGATAATAATATCCACTTGGTAGAGTTGTTTGGAAGATGAAATTAAATCAGGTATATAAAACACCTAACACAATGCCTAGCACAGGTGGAAGCTCCATAAATGGTAGTTCTCATCTCTGGGATTAATGACTCTCAGAATTGGAAATATGTTAAAGGTCATCCAATAAAACCCTCCTTCTGCTTTTCTGTTGCCAGAATCCCCTATTCCACCTCCAAGACCTGTGGCCATCCAGCCTCTGCTTTGAATCTGTCCGAGGCAAGAAAAAATCCTCTTCAGGAGTTCTGAGGTTCTTGCTGAAGTTAAGCTGAAACACAGCTCTCAGGGGCTTCTACTATTTGAAAAAGCAACCCCTTGCCCACACGCAGGAGTGGCACTTCTGGTTGTGCAGACACGCAGTGCACATCTCTGCATGTTGCTCTTCACACAGACTACAGTGTAAGTGGTGCCCCCTGGGGTTGGGCAGTGTGATAGCCCTGTCTGTGTGATAGTCATCCAAATATTTGATGTCGGCCTCATATTCCTTTGAGTCTTTTCTCCTCCAATGAAAACCTCCAAATTCCTTCTATCATGCCTCACATGAAAAGTTTTGTATCTCCCCTCATTCTAGTTACTCTTCTCTGGATGCTCAACTATGTAGTGTCTGGATCTGGGCTGAATGTTTTACTCATCATCTGACCAGTCTGGAGAAAGGAGACTCATGTTTCACGTCTCATGCTGCTAAGCTAAGTGCTCCCACCCCTACCCCATCCTATACTTGCACAGTTTGTTTTATTGCTTTAGTTCTCACTTAATCCAAGAACAGGGCTTTACATTTGCCCCTGTGAGATTTCATCTTGCTGGGTTCAGCTCATAGTTCCAGATGGTGAAGACTTCTTTGTATCACACAACAAGCTCATTCTCTCATGTTGGTACAAAGATTACTCAAGGCTCAGAGGATGAAGGACAGAGCTCTTTACTCCACTCAGAAAATTCCCTCCAACTTGACATAGACTCCTTTTTCTTCTTTTCCTTTCTTTCTTTTTGGTTTGATATTTCTTGCACTGGCATCCAGTTAAGATGTCTCTTTCTTGACCACAATATATTGCAGAGACTTTGTTAGGTTCAAGTTATTTATTCCTTCAGTCAACAGTTATTGAGCACAAGCTGTATCTTGGCACTGGACTAAATACTTGTGGTACAGGCAATGTTGTGCTGGTAAATGTTTAACAATCAACTACCCAGGGGAGGAAAAAAATCCCCAGTTTGTAGTGTTTACTGATTTCTGTGGTGTAGCTATTTGCAACATGGCAGATTTCAAACTACTGATGTGATACCACTGGACAGGGAGTTGGGAAGAGATGTGCAATCAGCTCTTGTGAGCCGGCATGAGCCAATTCCACACACCACTGATATGTATAGATGAACTATGTATGATCTCTGCCTTAGGAAAGCTCCATGAGGTTCTTATAGTCTGGTGATACACAACGTCTATCTCCCCTCTAGACCTACCATGGAGAAACCATGTCAACAGAGAAAATATGATTTGTTTTCAGTGAACCCATGTGGTTTCATAATTCCAATGGACTCTGTTAGGTGCTTGTGAACCATCTTTTCCGTGTTTCATTCAAAATTATTTCCGGAAGCAATGCTGAACTCATTCACCTATAGTTTAGGGGATCTATCTTCTCCCTTTTCAAGATTAGTACACTGTTTTGCCCATTTCTAGTCTTCTAACATGTACACTATTCTCCGTAAGTTCTCAAAACTCTCCATGAGCAATTTGGAAATCTCATTCCTAAATTCTCAGTATCTTGGGGTGAATTTCATTCCAGCCTGGGAGCCTACATCTCATACTGCCTCTTTACCCATCTTGAGCTTTGATTCCAACTGGTATTTCTTCTTTTTTTGGATCCAAAGACCTTTCTACTTGATAGAATGATAGAAGGAAAATAAGGATAAGGATCCTTTCTCCATGTTTCCACGGCAGACAATCTTTGTTTGCTAACTATGATAGGCAGAATAAGGCCCCCCAAAGATGCCCACATGCTAATCTCTGGATTAGGGGGGATATGTTATGTTACATGTAAATATCTTCTATGGCAAGGAGGAATTAAGGTTGCACATGGAATTAAGTTTGCTAAACAGCAGATCTTAAAATAAGGAGATGATCCAGGATTGTCCAGATGAGCCCAATGTAATTACAAATGTCCTTTAAATGTGGAAGAGAGAGGCAGAAAAGATTTAAAGATGCTACATTGCTGGGTTTGCAGATGGAAGAAGGGGCTGTGAGCCAAGGAATGCAGGTGGCCCCTAGACACTGGAAAAGACAGGGAAACAGATTCTCCTCTAGAGCCTCCAGAAGGAAAACAGCCCTGCTGACTCTTTGATTTTAGCCCAGTGAGACCCATTTTGGACTTCTGACCTCCAGAACTACAAGAAAATAACTTTGTGTTTTTAAGCTACCAACTTTGTGGTAAATTTGTTGCAGCAGCCGTAGAAAACTAATACATTAACCCATTCCAGGCCTCCTTCTCCCTTGCCATCTTGCACTATAGAGGCTGGAAAACCCCATACTTGCTATGTCAGCCATTCTGTGCTCTTCTAATCCAATACCAAAAACATGATGGTGACCTAGATACCACTTTCACCAAACTATGGTGTTCTTGAAATCCAGAGGATCTTGACCACTGAAGAAAGTGCATTGGGTATCAAGACATGCCTTGTCACCATAGCCTGATGGTAGTTTCTCCAGAGGCAGAGGGGAAGATAATGCTTCCCCTCTACAGTGTTATGGTCAGCTTTAGTCATATCCAGTGTGGGAGCTCTTCAGCTACACAGCTCTGTCTTTAGGTGACACATGCACACACAGCCTCTTTTCTCAAGGTGTCTTCATAGCACTAGAGTGCTACATCCAGATGAGTTTCCAAATTTGGCCATCCATTTCACCTGGAACCTCCTTTCCCTATAATCTCAGTGTCCCAGCTCCTGAGAACAGAAATCTCACTTCATCCCAATCCCAAGACCCACTGCATTTTCTGGCCCAAAATGAGTTTTATTTCTTTCAGAGGGAAAACCCCCACTTTATTACAGTAAAAGTATATTTTTGCTTCCTAATCTCCCTGAGGAAATTTTCCCATTAGTAAGTGGTCTTGTGAGTCTCATAAATTTAACTTTGTTTTTTGATTAGTATTTCTTCTCCACTCTTGCTTCTTTAACTGCTTCCTCTCCCTCTACCATGAAACCATCAACAAAACAAAGCAAGGATTTT
This sequence comes from Tapirus indicus, assembly GCA_031878705.1. Classification (NCBI taxonomy): domain Eukaryota; kingdom Metazoa; phylum Chordata; class Mammalia; order Perissodactyla; family Tapiridae; genus Tapirus; species Tapirus indicus. The sequence goes on from CM062929.1 coordinate 16,193,287, forward strand.
GCCACATACAGTTTTGCCTTGCTTAATGACAGGGATGCATTCTGAGAAATGCATCATTAGGTAATTTCATCGTTGTGCAAACATTATAGAGTGCCCTTACACAAACCTAGATGGTATGGCCTACTACACACCTAGGCTATATTGTACTAATCTTATGGGGCCGTCATTGTATATGTGGTCCATTGTTGGCCAAAATGTCGTTATGTTGTGCATGGCTGTACTCAGGTCTTACATGAATCAGAATTTCAGGAGAGAGTGGGAAGTTTATGTACTGCCATATCTTGCCCTTCCCTTCCCTTCAGCTGGGTGGACAGCCTGCAATTCTTTCCTACAACCATAGTACTTACTTCTTTCTCCCTTTTTATCCTTGCCTATGTGCTCTCCATTGAGTCTCTAGCCTAAGGTAATTGATTCCCACACCACCATAAATGTTCCCTTGAGTAGCTCTGTTCTCTTTCATCTCCATGTTCGGTTCTTAAGTTTCATGCGTTAGAGTCTCTGGAACTGTGTTCACTCAGTTTATTACTCATGCTCTGTACTCAGGTACCCTCAGTTTATTACTCAGTGATATGTTCTAAGTGCTGTGGGAAATCAGAGATGCTTCATGTGACATGAATCCTGCCTCATAGTTCACAGTCCAGGCAGCAGATTACTAGATAACTATGCTGTGAGGTAGGAAGTGGCATGTGCTTTAAGGAAAGAATTGATAAGCTACAATGGGAGCTGAGAAGTGGGCAAGAGGTCACTTCCAATTTGAAGACAGACCTCAAGGAGGAGAGACTTTTAAGCTAGGCTTGGAAAAGTATGAACGATTTAGAGATGTAAAGAAGGGGGCAGATGGTGTTTCAGGCAGAGGAGTCTATCACATGAGCAAAAAGTTTAGAGGTGTGATAAGGCCGGGCATATCCTTGGAGAATAATGAAGTTCAGCTTGGATGAAGCATAGTGTGGTGGGTGGAAGAATGGGAGATAAGACTAGGTGGGGCCAGGCCTTGGAGAGTTGTAAAGACAGCAAACAGAGTCTGGCCTTCCAGCTGTAGTCAATGAGAGTCTTGAAAGTTTGGTGAGCAAGTAGTAAAGTCACGTACATTTATTAATGTATAACAACGGCTAAATTAAAAAAAAAAAGTTGTGTTCAGTGATTTAACTAAGTTGTATAGGTTGTCATTTAAACTCTGATAGCTCTCAAAAAAATTTTTTTAACAAAATTTCCAATTGAAAAGGGTCAAGTGAAGGAAGTGCAACTTGGGTTCTGAAAGGCTCTGCCTATGCAAACCTAGAGGTCGAGGTTGGAAATGAAAATGTTACTCAGATCCACCAGTTACTGGCCTTTTCTAAGCAGTTGGAGAGAGATAGAAGGAGGAGGAAGCAGCTTTCAAATGCGATGAGGGCTGCGGTTAATGACCTTGGAATGACATTCAGGTACCCAATGTTGTCACTGATTCACAGGTCTCTTCCCTTGGGGCCTCAGTTTCTCATCTGAACACCAAGGAAGTCCATCAAGGCAGCCCCTGGGCATGAGAAGTTCAGTGACCTCTGCTCTGTTAGCTTCTACAGTGTCTTAACCCCTCTGCCACTGCCCCCAGCATAGGCTTGAGACGAATGTGCTCCATTCTTCTTGCCTTATCTCTGGGACTTCTCTTGTCCTGAAATGCTGCACAAAGAGCTCTGGATTCAGGGAACATCAACTTTAGTCGCCTTAATTCCATTACCTTCCTGGGTAGTTTTTGGCATGTGTTGGAGAGAAGTTTCAGGTGGGAGTGATGGTGGGGTGGGAAAACCTTGAAGAAAACCAATTATGACCCTTTCTCCAAAAGAACGCCTACCCTGGAGAACTGTTTAGAAGTGGCTTTTAGAAAAAGCACGGCTCAATAGAGTTAACCAGGTTATGTAAAGCTGTGAAACGTCAGGTGGAAATGACAGTCCTCTTTTTTATGGAGTCGGGTCCTGGATGGGAAGTAGCATTGGAAAATGGCCCTTAAATAGGAGCTTTACCCTTCACAGATTCCCTGGTCCAATACCTGGACTTGCAGGTGGGTCTGGGAGATATCTGACTGGTCTGGAAATGTAGCCATCATTTTTTGGCATCGGCTGTCACCACTGAGGGGCAGGACAGTGCTGAGAAGACAGCAATGGATAGAGAGTAGAGGCAGAAGTAGCGATGGGAAGGGAAGAGGAGGCAGGCAGTGTCCTAAAAGCTCTCCAAGATTTTGCAGCACAGCCTGGCTATGAGTAGGTCACATCCCTGGGCAGATCTTGCAGAGAAAATGCCACATCTTCCCTGGCAACAACTTCTATCCTCCAGAGATTGGTGCCTTCTTGAAGCTAAGCCAAATCCTGTGCTGAAGCCAAGGCCCCATCAGTTGGTGAAGTCTTCCATCCAGACCATTTGCCAAAATGATGGTATGGGGCCAAGCCTGGCACGGCTAAGCTAGTAGGCCCTTGGAGGGTACTTAGGTGTAGCCCCTGTCTCTATCAAGGAAGGAAATTAGCCTGAGAGATGGGAAGGGATTTGTCAAAATCATTCATCTAGCAAATGGCTGCACTAGAACTTGATGCCAGGCCTTCTTGTACAAGGTGTAGTGGGTAAGAGAACATCGGCCTTAGAGCCAGGTGACATGGGTTCAAATCCTGGCTCCGCTTCTACTAGCTGAGAGATTTGACCAACTTTCTTAACCTCTTTGAGGCTCAGATGCCCCACTTATAAAAATGGAGACTGTGATAGAATCTGCCTCACAGGGTGGTTACAGTGCTTAAATGAAATAATAAATGAAGAGCACTTAACATAATTGACTCACATAGAGTAAGTGCTCAATACACATTAGGGAGAAAAAGTCCAGGCTCTTTGCTGTACCCTCTGCAATGAACACCTGCTACCCCCAATTCTTGCCCCCAGACCAAACTACTGGATAGATACTGGGTTTTTCCACAGCTGGTCATTGGCACCACTCGTTTGGTTTTGCTCAAAGCACAGGTCAGGGAGGGAAGGAAGAAGGGCATCTCATTCCAAAGCCCCACCTCTATCCATGCTCTGTCTGTTTACACTGTGGTTGCAAATTTAAATATCTGCAGAGAACAGACAGGTGTGTAAACAAGTGAAGCAGGCCAAGTGAAATGAATGACAAATTAGAGAGTACAGTTTGATCCTGGCCCCATAAAAATGCCTTTGCTTGCACTTCCTGTGATACTGGGGGCTGAGATAAAAGCAACCGTTATGGAACCAGCCATATTTGAGGGCACGTGAAAAATTCTCGACTGACACCACTATCAACACTAGGTATGTAACTCTTAACCAGTGATCTGGCTTTTATGTCATGGACGCAGTGAACTATGTAATCAACAAGATGTACTTGTGTGAATTGCATCGTTGACAGCTCAGAGGCAAATCTGTGGCCACACACCAAGATGTGTTGGTTATCATGCATTTTAGCTTTTTTCCTTTCCTTTATCCTACCTAATTTTGAAAAATTCCTTATTTCCATTAAGAAAGAAATTGTGCTTAGTGTAATATGCTCAAACAAAGATATATAATGTAGAAATTGAAAGTCCCTTATAGAATCACCCCTTCAGAAATAACCTCAGCAAGGGTTTGATAGATTTTCTTCCAGTTCTATTTTATTACATATGCACACTGTATTAGTTTGCTAGGGCTGCCATAACAAGTAACACAGGCTAGATGACTTAAACAACAGAAATTTATTTTCTCACAGTTCTGGAGGCTAGAAATCCAAGATCCTGGTGTTGGCAGGGTTGATTTCTTCTGAGGCCTCTCTTCTTGGCTTGTGGATAGCCATCTTTTCCCTCTGTCTTCATGTGCTCTTTCCTCTGTGTATGTTTGTGTTCTAATTTCCTTTTCTTATGAAGACTAATCATATTGGATCAGGGTCCATTCTAATGACCTCATTTAAACATGATTACCTCTTAAGAGACCATATCTTCAAATACAGTCACATCCTGAAGTACTGGGAACCAGGGTGTCAACATATGAATTTTAAGGGGGACAAATTCAGCCCATAGCACACGCATAGTAATATTTTTTCTGTACAGTTCTGCAGCTTGCTTTTATCACTTAAAGCAGTTTCAACATGCTTTCAAGTCAGAAGATCTGTAGCTTTCTGAGGAGGCTGCAATATTGAGTACTTAGCTTTTTCATCCTATATATTTATTGCAAAGGAGAAGGGGGTTGGGAATGGTCATTAGGTCAACAATCAACAACATCAGTGAAAAGGCCATGCTGGCTCTTCACTTCCTCTCTTCCTTCTTCTAATTGCTTTTCTTTATTGTGTTTTCATCTGGAGTTTATGTGACTTCTTTATGCTTGTTCTTCACATCACACATTAAATTGGCTACTGTAAATTATACTGTTTGCTATTTTTGTGATATGATTCATTCTAAAATGCCATTTTGTCCTTGCTTTCTTTTCTTAGCTCTTCTAGCTTCCTTGTTTTATCTCATTCAGTTGATTTATTATACTTCTTTTATCTCTTTTTTTTTCATAGAGGCCACATGCTCTTTGTTTTCTGTGAAAAGTGCAAGGCATGTGTCATCTGAAAGCCCCTGATGTTTCCTGGGGTGTTTTCTCCATGTGTTCTGTTTGACCGTCAATAGTGCGAGTGGTTTTTCCTTTACTCTCCTCTTTGCGTCTTTGGATCCCCTTTATAACTGCCCCTAGTACTTAAAAATGGATGTTGAGGGGCCGGCCTGGTGGCGCAGCGGTTTAGTCCGCGCTTGGCAGCCCGGGGTTCGCAGGTTCGGATCCCGGGCGCCCGCGGACGCACTGCCTGTCAGCCACGCTGTGGCGGCGTCCCACATAAAGTGGAGGAAGATGGGCACGATGTTAGCCCAGGGCCAGTCTTCCTCAGCAAAAAGAGGAGGATTGGCGACGGATGTTAGCTAAGGGCCGGTCTTCCTCACAAAAAAAAAAAAAAAAAATGGATGTTGACGCCTTATATTCAGCCTTGCAATGGTCTGTGAGCGTGTGTGTGTCTGTGTGTGTGTATGTGTGTGTACAGGGGACTCGAGTGGTTGGCGTTTGTGAATCTTGTCTTAACTTTCTTCCTCTGGAACTTTCCTTCATCAGGGCCTATCCAGTCCATGGCGTGCCTTCAGCTTCTAGACGGTTCCATCCTCAGGTGAGGTTCATTCTCACTGCAGGCTCCTTAAGGCCCCTTGGGCAAAGCTTTGATGTGCAGTCAAATCTATTTTAGTGTCTTTAATGATTAGAAAAGATTTTCTTACTTCAAGATGATATAAATATTTATCTATATATTCTTCTAGTAAGCGCAAAGTGACTCCAAATTTATCTTCTGCCAAATAGCTAGCCAACTTTTCCAATGTCATTGTTTTTTCTGGGAAAGATTTGCCTGTTGCCTATCTTCCTCTTTTTTTTTTTCCTCCCTAAAACCCCAGTACACAGTTGTATATTCTAGTTGTAAGTCCTTCTAGTTCTTCTTTGTGAGCCACTGCCACAGCATGGCAACTGACAGAGGAGTGGTGTGGTTCTGTGCCCAGGAACCGAACCCAGGCTGCCAAAGTGGAGCATACCGAACTTTAACCACTAGGCCATCAGGGCTGGCTCAGCAATGTCATTTTTTAAATTATCCAAGTCATTCCTACCTGTATAATATACTGAATAATGTATAGACATAGAATTTTTCTGGGCTTTTCTTTCAGTCTTATGGATGTAGCTCTTCTGGTTATATCTATTTTCAGAACACTAATGTATATTCAGAAATATACTATATTATTATATTGTATTATTATACATAATGTAAATAAAAATTTAGCTTTATAATACAGGAAATAGAAAGTTGTGTAAGTTATACAAAAGCTCCCACTGTCCTCTCCTCCCACTTAGATCCCATATACAAGGTCTAGTCATAATGCTGACCAATGGATATGCCCCAAATGAGAAAACCTACACAACTTCTCCTGCCTGTGGGTAAGGCTGCCTGGAGCAGGGCAAAGGAACACATGCTGTGACTCAACAGTTATAAATTTGTCTGAAGTTAACAAATCTTTATTTTAATATAACAGAGGAGTAAAGTCTTACATAGATTTTTTAAGTGATCTGAAAAAGTGGCCCCAAAATTTATCTCAGGGAGGGAGCACCTGTTGTTTACAAAAAGATTTCGTAGTCCATTTAGACATATAAAGTTGGTTCTCAGGTTGTAAAGCCTGGTCATGAAATGTCGAGTAAGGAGGGAGTTCAATTGCTTTATGAGAACAAAAGGAATTATTTTAGACTCCTAAGAGAAGAAGAGAGAAACAAGATAAACAGAAAGAGAGGAAAGGTAGAGTCCAGTGATACAGTAAAATCCCCAGTGGTGGGAGAGCTAAACAGACTTTTAAGAGGATATCTAATATTCAACGTTGAGTTGTTAGTATTGTTTTGACATAAACTCCTCCATCTCTCCAGATTCTCAGCATCATCTGCTCCTCAAATGAAAAGCATGTGTGTTGGGGGGAGGAGGGAATGGAAGAAAGTTGCTATGTTTATGTCTAACCTATGTGTTGTCATGGGATGTCCATAATCTAAACTTATTTAGCAGAAACAGGATCTTAGATCAGAGGTAACCAGGAGCAGGTAGGTTCCCCAAACATTTCCAAAAATTGGGGAAGTTCATTGATTTCTACAAGTTATAAAATGGAGACTTTGGATTTTGCTAAATCTTGTGAGCAGGGTGACCCCAGCTGACATCTTGCAGTTATTTAAAACTTCACTGAATATATCTGTGTTTGCCTTTCAAAAGAACTGGCATCATTCATATCTTTGGGGAAATAAATCTTCATATTGCTCAATTTACCTCCCAGAAACCAGTGGGGAGAGAGAAGGAATAAATAAAATTTCAAAGCCTCTGCCAGTTCTTCTAATGATCCATTTTTAAACAGAGCAAATTAGATATAATGAAGTATTTTACCTGTAAACTGTGGCTAATCATAATAGCTCCTTCTCAGGATTGTGGTGAAGATTAAATGATTAATATATGTAAAGTTTTTTAAGAGTGCCTGGCACACAGTAAATTCTATGTATGTTTACTACTATGATTATTAAGATTATTGTCATTATTATGCCTAGTAAAATAAGGGAGATTGAGCTGGGAGGGGAATTCTAAGAGGAAAGGACCCAGAACCTTCAGAAGCAGGGAGAGGGGTGGGCCCGCAAGTTGACTATACAACTCCCACTCCCCATCACCTCAAACCAACAAGTTGACCATATCCAGAAAAAAGAAATGGGCTGTTGGAAGTTTTTGGGGGGCAGTTGCATAGCAAAGAATCATTGAACAGGAGCTGAGTTATGGAGTAGGGAAGTGAGAACAGTTTCAGGAGGTGGATGTAAACGAAATCAGGAGTACTAGGGAGCTGGAACTTGAACTCGGAGCCAGAAATGACCAGGAGTCAATAAACTTCCCAGGAATCTGCAAACATATTGGAAAGGACATTGAACTTCCCATTGAATATGGGATTAAAGAAATCATGCCAATTGGAAAAAAAAAAAAACCAACCCACAAAAGAATGCTCAAGTGATGATCCCAGCTGACCTAGGATCACATTAAAAATAGAATGTACAAGAAAGTTAAGAAATAACTTAAGTTAAAAATATATCAGATGAACACTTCTGGGAAAAGCGTAGTTTAAATGCACATTTACAAAGTCCCTTCCAGCTTATACCCATTAAAAGAAACAAAAACATCCAGAAATAGAGAAGGCTTAATCTCATACATATTAAGAAAACTGGCCAGTAAGACTTAATTTCTACCAAACAGAAAACTGGTGCTGGGAGTCAAGGCATTAACACTCAAGTTGGTGAGCATTGCTGTTATTGGTACGGGACAAAATTCTGAGGATCCCCTATTACGACCCAAGAGAGAGACGGGGTGGGTTGTGGGAGAGTACATTTGGAATGCATTGCTCTGCAGGATATCAACAAGGTTAAAGAAAACACTGGGTAAGAGTTCTTTTGTTGATTTGACCCTGCATCCACCCCTGGACAGGTTAGGTCCTTAGGGAAGCTGAAGAATAGAAACGACTTGGGGGTGCAGCGTGGGGAGATACGTGCCAACTGACAAAGCAAAATTCCCACTAGCATCTCCCTAGCCGGCCTTCCACCAAAATGGCTGCCTTTCCTCAAAATTAGGATCAAACAGAAGTATGGAACTCACCCCCCCATCCAGAAGAAAGACAATGTCCCAGACCATGAGGTTGCTCACAGCTATGGGATTTTTAACAACTTATGAAAGAAATTGCAGCTTCCCAGATGATTACCAAAAGAACTCATAAACTAATGGAATGCAAGAGAGAGTCCAGAATTAGAACTTTACATATATGGTCAATTGATTTTTGATAAAGGTGCCAAGGTAATTCAAATAAGGAAAGAATCATCTTTTTGATGAATTGTGCCATTGAAATTCTTTACCTCACATTGTACATAATCAAGTTTTATCTCTCACTATACACAAAAATTAACACAAAATGAATCCTAGACTTAAATGTAAAGGCCCCAACTATAAATCTTCTAAAAGAACACAGAAGAAAATTTTTGCAACCTTGGCCTAGACAAAGATTTCTTAGATAAGACACAAAAAGCATGAACCCTAAAAAAAGATAAATTGGACTTCATCAAAATTTAAAACTCTGCTCTTCAAAAGACGCTGTTAAGAAAGCAACAGACTGGGAGAAAATATTCAAAATATTTTTTTTGCCAAAGCGTTTGTATCCAGAATATATAAAGAACTTTTATGGCTCAATAATAATGAGACAAGCAACTCAATTTTTAAAATATGCAAAAGGTTTTAACAAACACCTTACAGAAGAACATATATGGATGGCCATTAAGCAAATTAAAATTAAAATTATAATAAGATACCATCATGTACCTACTGGAATGGCTAAAATCAAAAGAATGGACAATAGCAACTGTTGAAGAGAATATAGAAGACCAGGAACTCCCATACATTGCTGGTAGGAATGTAAAAAGCTACAGCCACTTTGGAAAACAGCTAGGTGGTTCCTTATTAAGTTAAGAATATACTTACAATATGATGGAACAATTTCACTACTAGTTATTTACCAAAGAAAAATATGTCCACACAATGATTTGTACATGAATGTTCATAACAGCTTTCTTCATACTAGCCAAAAGTTGGAAACGACTCATACATCCATCAAAGGTGAATGAATAAATGAATTGTGATATATCCAAACAATGCAATATCCATACAACTACTTAGCATTAGAAGGGAACAAACTATTGACACAGACAGCGAAATGAATGAATCTCAAAAACACAGGCTGAGCTAAGAAGCCAGACACAAAAGACTACATACAGCATGATTTTATTCTAGAAAAGACAAATCTAATATACAGAGAAAGAAAGCAGATCAGTGGTGCCTTAGGCTGGCGGTGGTGAGTGGGGATCGACTAGGAAGCCGAAAGGAACAGTCTGGGCTGAAGGAAATGTTCTGTATCTTGATTGTGGTGGTGGTTACATGGGTATATACATTTATCAGAAGTCATTAAACGCTACACTTAAAATGGGTGCATTTCATTGTATGCAAGTATACTTCAAAAAAGTTGATTTAACAAAACAAAAAAGAATAAATTATTTTTATTGAAAAAAGCTACATAATATAAAAATACCATCTTCACGATGATAAACAGGAACCTGGACCAGCCAACTAAAGGCTTGGTTTGTAGGGAGGTGGGATACGTGTACAATATCCTCATCTTTCAAAAGAAGATGTTATTAATGGATAATTATAGATTCAGATTCTGATCAAGATAACGAGCTTACTTAGCAAGGGTTGCTAGTTCTCTGTCCTGAAGACACAACAGAAATGTGAGAGAGATGTTGATGAACTCTAGAACCTAATGGAAAACTGAGAAACCTTTGAAGAGACAGAAAGTGGTTGGGTCTTGGTGAGGGAGGGAAATGGGCTTTGGAAGCCTAGTAATAATAAAAATAATACAAAGTGTTTATTGTTTGCCAGGTGCTCTTCTAACTCTCATATATATATATATATATATATATATATATATATATATATTAGCCCATTTAACCCCCTGAACAATTCTATAAGGTAGAAATTACTCTCCCCACTTTACAGTTGAGCAAACTGAGGCAGGGTGAAGATGAGTAGTGTGCCTAGGGTCACAGAGCTAGTAAGGGTTGAGCCAAGATTTAAATGTAGGCAGCCTGGCTCCAGAGTCAGAGCTCTTGTCTCTGTCCTATGCTGCCTCCCATGACAGTGTCAGGAGCCACAGGGTGAGGGAATGGCTGAGGGAGTACATTCTTCCCTGCCATTTTCTCTCCCCATCATTGCCCTCCCTGGGTGAACGGCAGGATGATGGCCATGCCTGCAGAAGGTCGATTGGAGAGGGCTCTTCTGTCCTCCATGGCATCTTCTGATATTGGCAGTGTAGGTGGGCGATTGGCCCCTGATCATTACCTTGCTTGTCCCCCAAGTTGTGACTAGGAAATTACAACCGAGGACGCCACTCCTGCAAAAGATCCATGCCCGCATAAAGTGGTTTAGAGATTGCCGAAAGAGTGGAATTGCCTGGGGTACTGGGGGCATGCTAATGTGGAGCAGGGGAGCCTACCAGAGCCTCCCCTGTCCCCTCATCTGGAGAAGACAGTGTTCAGGCTTTCGTCCCTCCCCGCAGGCACATGGTTGGCCAAGGTGGCCATCACACACGAGGGAATGTGAGCTCACAAGAAAAGAAAATGAGACACCTGAGGATCAAAAATACTATAAAATAGAGACGACAAAACTAAAGAGCCAGCATCAGAGGAAGCAGGATCAGGGGACCAGCAAAATAAATATCAAATTTTAAGCATTATAGATGTCCTTGGAAATACAGGGGAGGCATAGCAGTGTGACAGTATGAAAAGAATAATAGATGCAATGAGGAAGAAGCAATGCCATATGAGAAATAAGGTAAGCAAATAACTTTAAATTTATTGCTGCCTAAATAAACAAGACAAAAAATTTGAAAAAAGAAAACTATGTCCATGACAACATGTAACTAAAGCTAGGAAATACCAACATGATGGGAGAGAAGGCTGGGCCACGGGGATGTGAAATTATGCTAAGATATTTGACTTATTTCAGGAGAAGACACAGATGATTTTAAAAGGTAAAAAGAGACTGAAAATAAGGTGACAAAGTGAAACACACGACAAAAGCCAAAAGAAAGCTGGAGTAGCAGTTTAATTTCAGGCAAAATAGATTTTAAACTCTTTATTCCTCCCCCTGGCCAAAAAAAAACAGACTAAGGGAAAAAATAATGACGTCATATAGTTGTACAAGTACTGCAGATCCAAAAAGACAAAATGAATATGAATATATGTACATCTAACTATTTAGCCTTAAAATATATAAAGTCACAACTGATGGAATTAAGGGAGAAAGAGATAAAACAACCATTTTTAGAAGTTTCAACACTTCCTTCTCAGAAACTGTTAGATCACACAGATTTAAAAAATTAAGTTCCAGTACAGAAGATTTCATAAATACAGGATTAGACATTTTTAAACCAGGACTTATCAACATATTTTTTTCTCAGCACATCTGAAGGAAGAAGCTCATGACAGGAGTGATTCTCAAAAGTGGGAAGCCTAGTTGAGAAAGAGACAGAGAGAAGACAAATTCATAAAATTAGTAATGATGACAGCAATTCACAGAATCAGGAAAATTAGAGCTGGTCTAAAAGTTTAAAAATCTGCATAAAATAGATGAAATTCTAGGTCAGTTGACTCAACAAGAGTGAGACTCTAATATAAACATGGAATGTCTATCTTTTTTTTAAGTGCTAGACCCTGGCTAACCCAGGATTCATCTCCTTTAATTCTTAAACTAATATTTAGTAAGTACCTCCCTGTGCGAAGCTCTCTTCCACATAGCAACTTATTTCATCTTCACAACAACCCTGTGAGTAGGTACCATTATTATCCCCCTTCCACAGAAGAGGAAACTGAGGCATGGAGACATTAAGTATTTTGCTCAGGGTTACCCAACTTATGAATATGCCACAAGTAAGCACTTATACTAAATATTAGAATATGAGAGGTAATGTTATCCTCATTATTTCTATTTTTTAAATTGAGGAATCTGACTTAGGGTGGGTTGATTAACTTTCCCAAGGTCACAGAGCTCGGAAGTGATGGAGCAGGTACTTGAATCCAGTTAGCCTGTCTAAGAGCATAAGCATATGACCACTAACCTGTCACCAACAAGATCAGGGGTAGCACTTTATATACTCCTTGTGAAAATGCCCAAGACACATTGTTAGCTGGGGCGGGTGGAGTGAGATTCAAAAATTGTATATAAAATATTTCCTTTAAAAATAAAAATATATACATTATAAATATACATTATATTGTATATAATATATAGTATATATCATAACATGTAATATATGAAAATACTTATATGTATATAAATTTATATTTATTTATAATAATTATATAATATGTTAGAGAGAGAGGGACACAGAGAGAGAGAGACTGACTACATTGGGAGGCCTATAAAGCCTGGTAAGAGCTTTGGAGCCACATGACATGTGTTGGATCCCAGCTCCACCATTTATAAACTGGGTCACCTCGGGCATGATATTTAGTTTCTCCATGCCTCAGGTTCCTTTGCTCTAAAATGAGACTAATAATGGTACTTAACTCATAGGGTTGTCGTGAAAATGAAATATGTTGCTACATGGAAGAGTGGTTTACCAAGAGCAACTGCTTACTAAATATTAGTTATTTTATTTGTTAAGCACAGCTATTTCTGGAGAATTTTTCACTGTTGTTAATTTGTAACCAGAGGAAATTGTTAAATGTTAGGAATAATAACCATACTGTAATTGAAACCATGTGCTATTGATGCAGAAATAGGTAGATGAATGAACTAGAACAGAGACTTGAGAAAAGAGCCAATTATACTGGAGTATTAATAGACAATAAAAATGCGGGATCAGTGGGGAAAGCATGGGCTATTTCATCTAGGCTTTTGGGGAAAATGCTTGGCTATTTTGGGGGGAAAACCGAAGCTGAAGTCAACAAAGCACCTCCCTTCCTTGGGCCGACATGCAGGGTGATGGGGGGCATCGCGTGTTGGACTAGCCGCACCCTCTTACCTATCTGCAGTGGGCAGGTAAGCTGGTTTAATTTAGTGCCACTGACGCTGCATTTTCTTTTCTGAGTTTTCCCACCTGGGATGGGAATCAGGTGGCTAGAGTCCCCTTTGGACAGTGTTCTCAGCCCTGGCTGCACATTACACTCACCTGGGGATCTTCTCAAATTACTGACTCCCCTGTCCCCACCCCCGGGCATTTAAGTCATCATCTCTGGAATGGGATCTAGACATCAGCATTTTTCAAAGTCCCCCAGATGATTCTAATGTGTAATCAGGATTAATAACCACTGCTTGATGGGATATTATTTTACCAAAATGATATATTAAATATTGATTTCTTAGGAACAAAACTCTTGACACAAGTTGTTTATTAAGAGCTTCAAGATTCTCTCATTCCTCCCCTTAGGGGACCCTGGTTGGCAGGTACACTTTGCATTTAGCTTTTCTCTCGGGAATGTTAATGGCTTGAGCTCTCATAACAGACTGGAATTTTCGCATTTCCCTGGTGTGAGTGAGAGAAGAATCTGTACAGCATGGCTGAACTCTGACCTCTATGTCTGTTCAGATGGTTCCTCAAACCCAGCAAAGCAAGTGGCCTTGTTTACTTGCCAGACTTAGGTGACACCAGAAATGCAGGACTGAGTCAGTTAAAAGTGGCGCCAAGAAATCACCAAGCCACCCTATAGAGCCTGAGGTCATGAGGAAACCAAAAGTCTTCCTAAAGTCAAAAAGTTCTACCTGTATTTCCAGATCTTCTTGGTTTCCAAGCAGCCAACCACCTACTCTCAGCTTTTACCTAGGACAAAACTTAAGGAAGGAAAAAGATTATTCTATGTCAGAAAAGCTCTGGGAAACTTGAAATAACCTTTCCTCCGGGGAGTACATTTCTTGGCCTCTTTCCCTTGGAGGCACATCCGTCTTCGGGATGTGGGAGAAGAAAGTCCTTTATCTTTTCATAGCAAGCGCATTTGTTGAGGCCTAAATGTTTGAGTTCATGCTGAAAGCCCTGTTCACAACTGCTAAAAGATAAGGTTGAGCAGGAAGATCAGTTGATGGTCCCTCATTTCTGCATCCACAGTATCTGTGGTGCAGCTCTGTAATAAGCCCGCAGAAATATAAGTTACTGAGGCAGAAATGAGAAAACATCTTGGATCTTTCTAGAAATCTGTGAAAGCTGTCCTTGGGAGGTGAAGGCAAATTGCAGATGCGAATGGCTTGATTGAGGAGTTTAAGAAATTATTTGACTGCTTAATATGGACACACTCCTTGCTTTCAGTGCCCATCAGAGATTTCTGGTCTCAATGTGGAACTGGAGCAACTGCTAGAAAACCAATACTGTGCAGACTAAGCATCACATGTAAAAGTAGAGTTGGCACAGGAAGCATGAAAAGAAAAAATAAGAAGCCTCATTAAGGTCCCAGCCAGGTCTAGGATTCTCTCTCCTGCAGACCGGCTGTCCCAGGGGCAGTGGACAAGAGTGAGCCCAGGGCTGGCCCAGCCACATATGAGGGAAAGGCAGAAGCTGCCCTTGCCTTTGGTTTTAGCCAGGTGCACTATGTCAGACTGCCATCTGCTGAACTCTTCCCAATACATCCCTCTGCTTTTATGTCACACACCTTGACTTCCTTTCCCTCTAGATGTTTTCCTGGTCCCCAAAGTGAGATCTTTATTAGGAAGTAAAAGGAGTAGAAAGAGCACGAGTCTGGAAATGAGAAGACCAGAGGTCTGGCACTGTGTGGCAGAGGACACTACTTTTTTCCTTCTCTGAACCTCATTCTCATATTTTAAAAGAAAGGGAGACTCTAGATTTTTTTCCTTCCAGTCTGTGGACGTTTACGGTGCCCATACGTTCCTCCCCATCACACCTATATTTTAATTGCTTCATCTGTCTTCCCGACCAGACTGAGAGCTCAATACAAGGGGGGCCATGTCTGTCTTACTCCTCTTTGTGACCTGCATATGGGTACTCAAAAAATGTACCTGTTAAATGAGAGAGAGAGGAACAAAGGAAGGGAGGGAGGAAGACAGGAAGGGAGGGAGGGAAAGAGGGTAAGATATCTCGCAGGCCACTGGGGGCCTATTTGCATAAGGGCTGCTTGGAGCTCTGGATGTTGCAAATTAGGAAGGAAGAAAGCTTCTCCTCTCCAATCCCTATGAAGGAAAAATAAATGGGGCAAGAGGCCACTGGCAAACTGAGCGTGGCCTAGCTCTCCAACAGAAGGCTCCGTAAACCTGAAAAAGCAAAGCCACCTGCGGAGACCACGATTTTGTGAACACCCCAGGCTGGTCCTCCCGATGGTTTGGCAGGACAGGCGGTGGAAGGGTTTTCTTTTCTCTCTTATCAGAGAGGTCCGAGGCTGTGCAAGAGCCAGCAGAGGAGACTTTGTGAGAACTTTGCAGTTTGCAAATATTTTCTTAATCTCAAAGGAACTCTGTAGCATAGGGAGGTTAGCTGGGAGCTGGAGAGGAATGGTGACATTAGCACAGGGCTGGGCCTGGGAAGGACTGGCTGGAGGGGCCCCACAGCTGACGGCCCCAGAATTCTCCCCTATCTGGAGTGATTGTGGGGAGACTCTGGTGCGTCCCTTAGCACGTGTTCTCAGAGGAGAGGGGAGAGGGGAAGCTGGTGGATTTGGAATCTCAGGGGGTCTGAGCATAATCTGGCAAACACCTCTGAGTATAATCTGGGCTCTTGATTTTTCCAAACAGAAGGAAAACTGAGAGATATTTATTGTTAGATTATTTTTTCAATAACGCTAGCCTCATGCTCAAATCATGGAATTGCAGACTCACAGGCCTTGTGCACCGGCCCGTCCCAACTTTAATAAAAAGTAGCCCCATCAGGGACGTTAACATCAATAGTGACGACCACTTTATTCCTCTTCTTTCTCCCCACAGAGCCTGGACGGGGGTGGGGGGCAGGTAAGTGAGGCACCCGCCTTTTAATTTAAGGGGTGCCCCAAAACTTAGTAATTGCAATAAATAATATTTTAATGCAATACTTTAAAAATATCAAAACCGATGCAAAAAAAGTCCATGATGAACAAAATTTTAAATAAAAACTGGATCTAATCCTGCGCTTGCTCGACCTTGAAAGTGAGCTCTTCATTTACCCCATCCTACTCCCGGCTCGGACCAAACTTATTCTCATTTTAGGACCTTTTACTTTCTGTTCTCTGTCTGCAGTGTTCCTCCCAGATCCTTGCATAGCTGGCTCCTTCTCATTATTTAGGTTTTTGCACTAATGTCTTCTTCTCAGAAAGGACTTTCCTTCTCTGACTTCAATATCTACAATCACCCATCCCCTGCCCCACCCTTACCCCCACGCAGTTTCTCTCTGTTCCATTGCTGCTTTGCTTTTTCAGAGCCCTTAGAACTATGAAATTATGTTATATGTTTATGTATTTGCCAATGTCTCTTCAGTGCCGAACACACAGTATATGCTCAAAAAATATTAGTTGAATGAATGAAGCACATGTCTATCAAATACCGGGCTAAGTGCTTTGCATGCCTAATCTCACTTAATCCTCTGAGAAGTTCGATGACCACTGTTTTACAGATGAGTAAACGGGCTTAGAGAGGTTAAGAAACATTTTCATTTTCTGTGACACGATGTCACATAGCTAGTAAGTGAATGAAGGCTAAAATCATCCAGAATCCTATTTCTTTTCACCACCTCTACTTATACCACTCTCCCTTTGGGTTCCTTATTTCTCTCTTCCAAGGAAAGACTTAACTCTTTTATTTCCCAAAGTCACCTCTGCCTTCTTCACTGAGCCATTGTTGTGAAAACAGTAAAATCCCAGCCCTTTCCTCTGTTAAAAGCAATACCAACGGTGGTTTGCATGCCCGGGGAGGGCCCTAGCATGATGCGTTCACAAATGGGGCTGTTCTCACCAGTCAGTCTGAGGCTGGGTCAGCTTCCTTCCTGCAAGTCCTGCCTGTAATCATGTAGAGTGTGATCAAACTCACCATCCTTCTTCCAACTTCTTTACCCCAAACCACTTTTGTGACTTTGAGACTATGAACTGTCCAACTGTCCAACTAGGTTTGATGAGAAAGTAGCAGTCCTGGGAAACAGATCCTATCTGTGCTTGAGCTAAATTCCTCTTTGCCCTTGTAGGAAAGGTACGATGCTTCTGGCTTCCCCAAGGCTTGCATATGTGCATGTGTATGTGTGTGTGCGTGTGTCTTCCCCAAGGTGTGTATGTGTTTAAACAAGTTTACAAACCATAAAATTTGCTAGTAATTTTACCAAGTTGGGTAATAAACACCACAATCCAGTTTTAAACATTTCCATCACCCCAATAAGACCTCTCATACCCATTTGTAGTTAGTCCCCATTTCTACTCCCAACCCCAGGCAACCACTAATCTACTTTCTGTTTCTACGGATTGGCCTTTTCTGGACATTTTATATTGATGGAGTCATTTGGTATGTGATCTTTTTTGTCTGGCTTCTTTTACTTAGCATAATATCTTTGAGGTCCATCCTTGTTGTAGTGTGTATATATTTTGTTCCTTTGTATTACCGAATATTATTCCAGATGTGTGGATTTGAATGGGACTAAATGAGCAGCTCTGGCCAATGACTCCTCCTCTAGGTCTCTTCTTGGAGTAAAGTCCAACAGTTCTGTGCACAGGGTCCCACCCCCCCAACCCCGTTGAGTAATCTTCCTCTAATTCTGTCTTAGTGGGAGGGCAAATCTGAGCCACTGCGTCTTGCCCTTGGAAACAAGTTGCTTTAATACGTCCTCAACTCAACGTTGTCTGGAGGTCCTGGGTCTCCCTCACTGAACTGAAACCTCTCTGCAGGGAGAAATTGGGTCTTTAGTTGCTTCTACATTACCTCAGTCTTCCAAGAACAGTGCTAAGCGGAAAATAACTGTTTGATAGAAATGTGTGCAGGATCCTTATGAGTGAAGCAAGAAGACGGCAGGGACTGTGGATAATCTCTTAGCTCTTTCCATCCCTTCAGCCCCAGCTGCCTGGTGCTCAGTATGTGCTTTAGTACTGCAGCACTGAGAGAGTCCAGTGAGGCATGGAGCAACCACTTGGCTGCATCATCTCCCCTGAGGCCATGGCCCCAGATGTCCCTCCGTTCCACAGAATACACTGGGGCCGGCCTGGTGGCACAGCGGTTTAGTTCTCATGTTCTGCTTCTGCGGCCCTGGGTTCACTGGTTCGGATCCTGGGCACGGACCTACTCACCAGTCAAGCCATGCTGAGGGGGCGTCCCAAATAGTCCCAAATAGAAGAACTAGAAGGACCTACAACTAGGATATATAACTATGTACTGGGGCTTTGGGGAGAAAAAGGGGAAAAAAAGAGGAAGATTGGCAACAGATGTTAGCTCAGGGCCACTCTTCCTCAAAAAAAAAAGAAAGAAAGAATACACTGGAAAGAGCACATGCTCCTTTCAATAGGCTCTGGCTCTGAGTGACCTTAAAAATGGTTCCTCTTCTGGAAAACAAGAAAAGTATCTACCCCACAAGCTGTGAGGAATAAATGAGATAAGGTATCTATAGCATAGTCAGGTCGAGAACGTGGTGGTGCCCTCCGCCCCAACTCTTTCATCTTCTCCCTTCCTCTTCCCTTCTCCTCCCCTTCCCCCTTCTCCCTCAGTCAGCAAATAGTGGAATTCTGAAGCCACTTTAGAGTTTTGTTAAAAGTGGTACTCACACAATGCCCGAAGCTATTGCTATCTCTGTGGAAGGATTTAACATGTTTGGGGAAGGAGTTCCAAGGACTCTGAATTCAGTTTTGACATTGCTGAGCTGTCGCAAGTAGAGTGGCAAACGGGCAGTCCCAGATGTGTTTCATTTGTTTTGTATAATGGAAGTCCCAGAGAGGTGCCTGTTTGTTTTAATTTTTGTATTTAATGTCCACATTTTAAAATTTAGAGATTTCATATTGTAATCTGGATTTCTGTCTTCTCTTGAAAAAACAGGAAGATCTAGCCATTGGGTTTCATGCTTTGAAGGGTAAGCACCCTCCAGATGGCCTCAGTCCGCATGGGTTTTCTCTTGCTCCAAAGACTAGGGTCAGTTTTTCGTCACCTGCGCTCATGTATATTACTCGTTGGCCCCTGAGACACTTGAATCTGCGTCCCTTTGAAAGGTCATGCCCAAAGAGGATCATTTCTGGGATGTACAAAGGCTAGTAAAGAGGTGAGTTGCTCAGAGATGCTAATTGTCCACTTGGGGTAAGGGGACTATTAATCTGTCTTCATCTTCATATCCATTGTAGGAAGAGCTTGAAGTGGGGGGTGGAAGGGGGGCACACTTGGTCTTAACTTTTGGCTGGGGTCTTGGAAGGGGAGGTTTGGTAAATTTCTTTCTATGCTTAAGAGCAGGTGTCCTGCCCAGCCCTTTACAGCTTAATGTGAGACTGTGCGTGTAAAGTGCTCACCTTGGTGGCTGGCACAGACACAGGAAACACTTCATACACACTCGATGCAAGTATTTTTATTGTTGTTAAACCCCTGATTCCCTGCCACTCAGCCAGCTCCCAGCAAGATGGGATCCTGATATCCTTGTCTTTCTCTATGCCTGACCCATTAGCAGCCCCCTCCCCTACTCTCTGTCTCCTGACCTCTTCCAAATGCCTGGACTTACTGTGTATCCCCGCACACCCCTTAGACCAACCCATGACACTACCCCTTTGGCCCGGAATTCTGGCTTCCCTCCTCCACCAACACTAGCACATCCATGGCTGCACTGCTTTTAGCTGCTCCAGCTCAGGCTGTCTAGTCCTGCCTCTGGCCTAAAATGCAGGCTCTTAGAGGCAGTTTCCACAGTGGGTTCCTTAGTGGGACCTGGACAACAGAGGGCACAAATCCATGGGCTCCCGTGATTGTCTCAGGGGAGTCAGGAGCTCCATGAGAGCAGGGGGATATCCATGTCTGAGTTGTTCACTGCTCTATCCCCAGTGCCTAGGCTACTCCTTGGTACACAGCAGGTGTTCAATAAATACTCATTGAATGGATAAATGAATGAATGGACAAACAAAGGAAGGAAGGGATGAACATGGATCAGGAAGGAATGAGTGAATATGCATCAGGGACTAGACTGGCAACAACTGTGTAAGTTAACTCTCCTAGATATGTTGGTTTTGTGATCCAACAAAGTAGCGATAAAATCATTAAAGGGAAGATCGTCTGCGTGCTGACCTTCTAGGGGAGCTGCTGGGGAGATTTCCCTCTACACTGCAGTCAAGCTAGGCTCTCACCCCATTTGTGGATGAGTCAGGAGATGTGGCCTGCTCTGAGGTTATCAAAATGTAGAAGCCTAATAAATGCAGCTGGTTATTAGCCCTGATGGTGTAAAACCAACAGCATCACAATCACAAGGCATGAACTTTCTCCTCCACTTCTCTGTTCAGTTCCTCTTCCTGCCTGTTTTCTCTGCTAAGTGGACAGCTAAGGCGGCTCAGGTTGACCAAGCACCAGACCAAAGAAGCCACTTCCCTTTCCTCTGAGTTGTCCCAGCATTGTGAGCCCAGATGTGAATCTTTCATTGTTCTTCCCCCCACCCCCAGCCCATTTCCCCCACGAATATGAGCCATGAACCCCTCTGGGCAACGGGAGCCGAGATGAAAGAACCAGGCCCCAAACACTGGACAGCAAACTGCTCCTTCCTTCTCTTCCAGCCACACGTCTCTCTCTGTGGGCAAAAGTTAATTTTAGCCAAACTCTACCAATTTCCTGAGGTTGATTTTCTTTCACTATGATTTTTCTGGAAATTTTTGCTTCCCCATTTCTTATGCACAGCAAACCTGGGGTGCCTTGAAGACTGGGACAGGGGCAGAGTCTGAGCAGCTTTAGGCCTCTAGAATACTGTTCCTTCTGCATCCCTGCCTCATCCCAGGGCACAATTCCCCACGACCATGGTGATGTCATAATTGGGGGGCACCAGGGTGGGACTCTTGCTGTCATATTACCATTGCACCCCCTTAAAACTCTTCCCTGACATTTGTTACCCAGGAGCCAGAGCAACAGTTGCTCCGCCATACCCACCTCCTTGTGGAGGTGAGAATCATAGCTAAGATGTGTTGAGCATTTATTTCACTTGACTGGGCATCATACCAACCACTTTATCTTCATGATCTCATTTCAGGTTCATCACAATTCTACAGGGCATGTAATATTATTTCCCTCATCTTTCAAGACAAAAGACAGGCTTAGAAAGGTTAGGTAATTTGCCCAAAGTCACCAACCAATAAGTGGTACAGCTGGAAATTCGAAGCCAGGAAATGAGCCTCCAAAATCCTACATTCTTACCACCATTTCCATGTCCTCTCCTAACTGAGAGGTTGAGGAAGGAGTGGTGATCTGGCCAAGGGTTTCTTTTTTGGGTCTGACTGTTAGAGAGCTCTCTCTGAGGAGGGAAACCAACATCTGTGTGGCACTTGAGGCAGCTCTCTGGTCTCCCCAGTTCCCAGATGGTGGGGAATGTGTTCATTCATCTCAGCTAGAATCTGGCACCTGCACTTAGAACACCAGGACACCTGCTTGTGCCCTCAGAACTACCCCGGCCTTTGGGTCAGAAAGGAAACCCTTCTCACTGGATCCTCACATGAGCCAGCCTCTGACCAGCTCCCAGGGAGCTCATGGTTTTCTGGAGGTAATGAACTCCTCTCCTCCACCCTGCATCTCCCCCGCCCACAACTTCTTCCTCTGGAAAGGCCCCCTTGACTGAAAGGGTCCCTGCCCTGAAGGAGACCAACCCTTGAGCTATAGACCCAAGGAACAAGCCCTCACATCCATCAGTCTCCCATCCCCGACCCAGCCTCTGTTCGGCACTACCTGAGCCCCTCTGCCTCCAGGGAAACCACCAGGTTACCTGGGATTAACACCACCTGGCGGAATTCCGCCCTCCCGCTTATGCGCCTGTAGGAAGTGTGAAGCAACTGCACCAAATCTTTTTGTCTAAAACTGAGATATATGTACGCACTCGGACTGCACATGCCAATTCTCAGAAGCCTTTTTCTTGTGGTGAAGTAGGAGTGGAAAATATAATGTATTTTAAAACTTGGCTTTCTTCATCCTCTTTTCAAACCCTGAGACCTCTTGTTCCTACCCTTAACGTCCACTTCCTATGTTCTCTGGCCTTTTTTAAATAGAAAAACTGCCAACAGATAAACAAACTGGCCCATGTGTGTGTGCACACGTGTCCACACACACACATACATGTTTATTTTTTCTGGTTACAAAAGTAAAATGTGTCCACTGTGGTTTGAGATGCCTTATGAAGGTAGAGTTGACAGGACTTGCTGATGGGCTGGATGTGGAGGGTGAGATGCTGCGGATGATGCCGATATTTCTGGCCTAAGCATGTGGATATAAAGAAGACTAATGGAAGGAAGTTTCCAGGAAGCCACTCATAATTCCACTTCCTAAAAAGGGGGTATGCTATCCAAGAAAAAGTGAAGAAGAAACTTGGAAAGTGTGTCCTCCCCTCCCGATATGGAGGAGAAGAGCCAGGAGGCAAGGGTGGGCTGTGGGACTCGTGGACCCACTGCGCTCACAGCATCTCCGCCGCCGTGGATCAGCAGTGGTCAGGAGCAGCTGCTGTGAAAACAGAAGACTCTGGGGCGGCAGGGGAGGTAGGGCCCCAGGAAGGAGCCTGCACACCACCGCACCATGCGACTTGAGTGGCGGTTGAGCCAAGGAGAAAATACGTGGGAAAGCTGGCTCCTGGTGTAGCTCTTTCACCAAACACAGGGAAGAAACGACAAAGAGCAAAGTTCCCCACTTAGGGCTGGTCTTGGCCCAGCTCCCTGCAGCTGCTGTGCTAGTCAAATAATGGATAGTAAAGATTTCCTCTTCCTGAGGAAATACCTCAAATACAGGAATAATGCTAATGCCAAAAATGCCAGACATGGATCAGGTGGTAGGGAAGCTATTTGAGGTAGTGGGAACCTTCTAGCAGGGCTTTGCAAATTAGACCACAAAGTGTCCCCTTCTGAACACAGGCAGTTTTGGGAAACCAGTGTAGGTGATGTGAGTTTTACTTCATGACACTCAGATGTAAGAAATGTCACATTTCTTTGTTTCTATAAATAAGATCAGTTCGCTGAGGGCCCTCACCCACTTGGTGGGTGGAATATTCCATCTCAGTCAATTCAAATGCTCTCTCTCATCTCAACATCTCTCTATCACACACTCACACATACACACAGAGGAGGCTGCAAAAATCTTGGGATCGCAGGGTGCAAGAATGCCAGGGACGAGGCAAGTCAGTCCAGGAGACGTACCTAAATGAAATCCATTGCGATGGGAGCTACCGGCTGTGGAAACCACTAAACATCTCAGAGCAACGAGGTGTGAGCCACATAGATTTCTGCAAAGTGCGCAGCAAATGAAACGGTAAGAAGAGAAGGAGCATTTGTGTAGGCCTCCTTTGCTGTAGAATAGCTTCCCCCAGAGACAGACAGTTGAGGTGGGCCCATTAAGCTGCAGGCATTCACTGCGGCTCACACATAGGGGGATGGGGGATGCAGAGGAGAGAGTGCCAGTGGACTCGGTGGCCCTAAGAGCTCTCCTCCTACCCAGCGCTCTGGATGCAGGCCTCTTATAAAGTGCTCCTTCCTGCTGTGTTCTCCTCAAACATTCCTCCTCAATCTGATTGCTCTGGTCTTGCCTCTGATCCCACCTTCTGACCTTGGCTTGTGTCTCGTTTCACTTCTCCACTTGACCCCATGGACTTGTTGTTTAGGCTCTCCTTCTCTCTCCAAGCTCCCTCATGCAGGATTTAAGCATTAGTTCTCTTTTTGCTCACACTGAAGCCACAGTGTGACTCCCTTTCTCTGGCTGGCTCCAGAAATGATAGGCCGGGATAAATGCATACTACTCCCTCAAAAGCCAAGGTTCAACAGTTATCCTTGTTGGCCCTGGGGTCCCCATTTATGCCAAGCTCCAGCTGATGCTTGACATGACAACTGTAGCTTGCTGAGTCTTTCCATGGGCCTGGCCTCACCCTGCCCTTTTCCTGGTGGTTGGTTGATGCTTTAACAATTACAAATTCTCTTCTTACTCCAGTGAGGGAGATAACAGGAGCTATTTCAGTGCTGGGCCCCTCAGTCTTGGGATCCTGTGTGCACTATTAAGGGGAACTCTCATGGCCCTAAGGCTAACAGCTCTTTCTAGTGGCAATGGTGCAACTACAGCTGAGGGCACTGATAGAAATAGCAAACATTTTTTGGTGTTTGTAGGCACCATTTTGTGTATTCGACATAAATATCAGTAATTTAATATTCACATCACTCTATTGAGAGAGGCATTATTAGTATCACCATTTTACAGATAAGGAAACAGGCACAGAGAGATGAAGTAACTTGCCCAAGGTCATACAGCTAGTTAGGAACAGAGCCAGACTCTGAACCCAGGAGGTCTGTTTCCAAAGTCGATGATTTAATCTCTACCACAACTGCCTCTCAAAACAAAAGACAGCACCGTCCCACTCCACCAAAACCCTCAAACACACCTCCACCCTCCCACAGAAATTTCTTTTCCAGGCAGATGTGGTACAGGCTTGCAGATGTGTAGCGTGGGCCCCCTTCCCCCTCAGTAGTGAGGTGAGAGGAGTTTGGTACTTCTCTGACCAGGCAGGCCACGGCTCTAAGGTCCCTTTGGACATCTCTTCAGGTTTCTGAGCTCTGTGGTGGTCCCCTGGTGTTTCTGGGTGCTAGCTTCATGCCTAAGGTGGCAGCTCAGATATTAGCCTTGCTTCTCTCTTTATAAAGAGGCCCAGGGGCCAGCCCGGTGGCGCAGCAGTTTAGTCTGTGCTTTGGCAGCCTGGGGTTCGCGGGTTCGGATCCCAGGCGCCTGTCGATGCACTGCTTGTCAGCCACACCGTGGCGGAGTCCCATATAAAGTGGAGGAAGATGGGCATGGATGTTAGCCCAGGGCCAGTCTTCCTCAGCAAAAAGAGGAGGATTAGCAATGGATGTTAGCTCAGGGCTGGTCTTCCTCACAAAAGACAAAAAAAAAACAAAAAAACAAAACAAACAACAACAACAACAAAATTGGTAAAATTAAAATAAATAAATAAATAAAGAGGCCCAGCAGCCCGGAGAAATGGCCTCCCCAGCATAAGATAGTTGTTATCTTAAGTTGCAGGTTCAGACTGGGGATAGGACTGATTCTCTTCTTGCTATGTGATTATGGATATTCAGCCAGGCACAGGAATGTAATGACTTTGGACTAGAAAGGACTCAGGGACATATTCTCCAAAGAACTTGTCTGCTCCATTTCTCTCGGTAGCTAGGCCTCCCTACAAAGAAGAAAGCAAGGCTAATATCTCAGCTGCCACCCTAGGCATGAAGCTAGCACCTAGAAACACCAGGGGACCACCACAGAGCTCAGGAACCTGAAGAGATGTCCAACTTCCAGTCGAAAATCCCTGTATTCCCATGAGGGGCAATTTTAGACTCAACATATTCCTCTACCAAGACTTGGTCCTGCAGGCTCAGCCCCAATCTGACACTCAGCAGTGGGAGGAATGCGAAGGGTCTTATGAGATGTTTCCCACTGACCCTCATGTGGGGAAGCATGTGGTCCACGTCATTTGAGGACGGGACTCATGACAGTGTCGTGGGCGTTCTTTCCACTCTTGACTTCCCTTTCACTTTTCATGCTTGCATTGCCTTGAGCCCTACAAAGCCTTATCCTGCCTAATATGCCTGTGGCAGGAGTTCTTGAAAAACACAGCCAGCATTTATGAATCCCAAACTCAAGTAGGTATGAAGTCATAATCAAAGAAGCACAGTCCACAAGCTACAAGAATTTTTTAAAGGAAGCCCAATCTTTAACTTGCATCTCTATTGTATTAGGAGGGGTTTAATTTATAATTCCCAACAAGATTATGTGGGACAGAGCCTTTAAAAGTAAGACTGCCAAAAGAAGAGTCCGTGGAATTGAAAAACAAACTCTTCTTGAGAATCTTCTCTTCCTTTTTCTGTTTCACCATCTGTAAAATTAACTGCCCAATCCCCCCATAGCTGTTAATAGCAAAATGAGGTTTGCTAGAGACTTTTGCCCTTCGCCAAAAGGAAAGTCCAATGTTCTTCCCAGGAAGAACAAAGCAGGGACACAGTATGAGAGTAAATGTTTATTCCTGCTGAGGCCTTAAAATATAAAAGAATCCCACAATGAGACATCAGAACATTTCTAATTTAGTGGTTCCCAAACTGGAGTTCACAAAGGCAGCTCATTGAGCTATTTGAATCAAATCTAAGACATCAGTAAGGTAAAATACAGCAATATTTTATGCACCACTGAGAAAGAAAAAAGGCCGCCAATTAAACCAAATGTTCTATTTGTTGTAAGATGAATTGGATTTTAGAGATGTTAAAATGTGAAAAAGAATTTGTACCTTAGAATCAATGAAATATGGTTGTATCAGTACGGTTAGGGTGAAATGTGCCACTCCTCAAAGGGTGCTTAAAGACGTGTTTGACACAGAGTAAGAGCTCAGTAAATGTTAGCTATGAACTTTAGTTGTTGAAATACCTTGGCTGTTCATATATTTGGGATTTAATCCTAGCAGAGGTAGGAGGCTGTATTCAGGGAGAATAATTCACTTTCTCATGGCAGAATGAAGAAGTATCGGTTGAGTTGATGAGTTGGATGGTCATGAGGGGACTGCCTGAGGGTACAGCAGAAAGACGGACTGCGTGGAGCTGAGGTAAGCACACTTGGTCCATGTCTGAGGGAGGACCTGTGGGTCTGGCCACTGCCTACAGCCAGGCTAGAGAACTGGAAGCCCTGCCTACTGGAAGCAGAGTCACAGCAGGGAAGGTCTGGGTGAAAAGGTCTAAGAAACCTGTATTATTAGCTTAAAAATGAGGTCGTGAATTAATAACATGCCTGCTAGGAAAGGGTCCCTCACCATCAGTAATTGTATTCTTGAAGGTGCTGGGAATGATGGAGTGATTGCACCACCAGAGAAGGGAGATAAGGCTGCCCCATGACACCTCTCCACCCCTCACAAAGTGCTGTGTGGAACCAATGTGCCCTTATACATTTTGTATCCTTCTCCAACATTCCCTCTGATTTCACGTATATTGTCAGTTAGAACTTACTGTGCGGAGTGAGGAGTTGGAACCCCAAGGTTTTCATGGAGAATGGATGCCGTCAGTCGGAGTCAGGGGGACACAAGCAGGTGACAGCATGTTAGATCACTCCCATTTTCTATTCCTCAGAAACCCACATTCAAAGAAGAGCCAAGGCAGCTGCCAAGAGCAGCCTTATCCATGTTGAGGAGACTTGTTCAGAAATCAGCTTCCTGGCCTAGTCCTTGACCTTTTTGCTGGCCCATAAAGTGAGGCCTAGCCCCGGTGAACTAATCCCAGGCCTGCACATGGTGGCAGGCCTGCTCAGGGTGGGCACGCAGGGACAGGGGACCAGGTTCAGCTTCTGGGCAGCTGCATGTTGGGCAGGGAGCACTCATGGCAGGAGCCAGGGCTGTTTGAGAGAAGGGATGTGGCTTCTGTTTCTTCTCAGCATTTGACTATAAGGTTTCCCAGCCACTAAAGCTCATCAAGGAGCCAGCCTACACTTCCTGTTCAGAGGCAATCATGGCGCACACAGATTTATCCCCCACCAGCTAACATACAGTATAGATGTTACATGCACAGTTCTCTCCTCTATGGAAAGCCATAGAAAAATTGTGACAGGAGGGTCAGCTGTTGGTAAATCAAGAGTTTTACATGAAGCCCTTGGTGCCCACCGCTGACTTGGGTTAAATCTCTTTTAGGGTAATATATGAGTAAATAAATTATTCAAGCAAACCATTTTAAGACTGAATAACCTGATTCAAACCCAATCTTGGGATATGTCAGAGAGTTTACTTCCTCTGTGGCACAAATAATTTTTTTCACATCTTGAACTTGGGATTTATGATTTTCCACCCTAGGGTCACCTTTGAAGTATAAAGGCTATCAAACAATCACTTCCCATATCTTGAGGCTTCTAGCCAATCCTCCAATTTCTACACACCTTCTAGAAGAAAGCATACATCAAAGAGAGACTTTGATAAAAAATGTATTGTTTCAGCCAAAGCCAAGCATTGTTGTTCTTTTTCTTTTTAACCAGTACAAGTGGGCATGGGTGTGCCTGCATACACACATAGATATTCTGATTTTGTTGATTTCTCTGAGGAGGCCTTAACCAAAGACAGACATCTACTATTGTGATTTACCAAGCCTTTTTTAAATAAAAAGACTACTTACCAATAATTTCAATTTAATTCTTTATTCTAAGTAAAAGATGGGGTATCACCATCATATTTTGCCCAAGCAACAGCAGACATGTCACTCTACCCCAAAGTCTTTATGCTTTAGCTTTTCCCTCTTTCTCTCCCTAGCACCATCTTCCTTGAAATACTAGGTATGCCACAAGCACTAATGAGCTCCCTCTCTCCACAGTAAGATCTCTAAGGAGGAGATCAGTTCCCAATTGGTTGGAATTCTTGCTGGGAGAGACAGCTATGTGAGGCTTCTATGAGGCAAAAGTCAGGACATTGTCCAGTAGATCACTCAAAACAGTGTTGAAGAGTGGAAGTATGCATTACCTTTGAGGATCAAAAGAATACTGTCCCTAGGATCTTTTTAAAAATTGTAATTAAGAATTTTATTGAGGTATAATTTACATACCATAAAATTCACCCATTTAAAATTAATGACTTTGATATATTTACAGAGTTGTGCAACCATCACCACAATCTAATTTTAGAATACTTCCATCTCCCCAAAAAGAAACCTTGTGCTCATTTACATTGACTCCTCATTCCCTTCCTCTTTTCAGCTAATATGAATAATGCTGCTATGGATATTTGTATACACACGTTTTGTATAGACATGTTTTTATTTCTCCTGGGTAGATACCTGGGAGTGGAATTATTGGGTATGTTAGTTTTCTGTTGCTTCCATAACAAAGTACCACAGACCTAGTGGCTTAAAACAATGCAAATTTGTCTTACAGTTCTGGATGTCAGACGTCAAAATGGGTCGTATGGGCTAAAATCAAGGTATCGGGAGAGCTTCATTCCTTTTGGGGGCTCTGGAGAACAATACAGCTGCCTTTTGCAGCTGCTCACAGCTGGCTCATGGCTGCATTACTCTGACTTCTGCTTCTGTTGTCACATCTCCTTGCTGACTCTCCTCTCTTGATTCTATCTTTCCCTTGTGAGGACTCTTGTGATTACACTGGGCCCATCCAGATAATCCAGGATAATCTCTGCATCTCAAAATCTTTAATTTAATCAGTTCTGCAAAGTCCCCTTTGCCATGTAAGGTAATGTATTCACAGATTCTGGGAATTAGGATGTGGACTCCTTTGGGGCACCATGATTCTACCTACTAAACTCGGGTATATGGTAATTCTACATTAAACACTTTGAGAAACTGCCAAACTGTGTTCCAAAGTGGCTGCACCATTTTACATTCCTCCCAGTCATAAATGAGGATTCCAGTTTGTCTTCATCCCCACGAACACTTGTTACTGTCCGTCTTTTTTGATTATAGCCATCCTAGTGGGAATGAAGCGGTCTCTCATTGTGGTTTTGATTTGCACTTTCCTAATGGCTAATGATGTGGAGGATCTTTTCATGTGCCTAGGATCATTGGTACCTACTTGGTTTTGCTTTTCCCAGGAGCTGGGGGAGCTACGGAGATAAAACGCATCTCTAACCTTTCTCAGCATGCAATCTCTCACCCTTCTCATCCCTCTGTCTTATAGCCCTTTGCACAACTGAATGATGTCTGTAAGCCAGTCATGGGGCAGAGAATATAGAACCCTGGAGGGCAGAGGCGCTAGACTGCCACCCTCAGTATCATGTCCTGTGTCTTGCAACTGGGCCCTCTCCCACAAATCCAAGCCCTCTCCCATGTTCCCAGTTTGGAAAATTTGTCAATTTGACTACAATTTGATGACACTTCTCCATAAGTGATCCTCTGGGGTGGAATGGTGAAACAGCATAAAAACTATCCTTACCTCTCAGAGCCTCTATATGCTGGGAGGAAGGATTCTCTATCCAGCAGGGATGAATCCCTTATATATAGAAGCGCAGTCCCTTCACAACGGAAGGCACGACAGAAGCACTCACCCACACAGCACATGAAAAAGGCTCTGCTCAGAATTTCTCCCTGCCACTTCACAAACCTTATAGCAGCCTTCCCACTTTCTGGAGTGTAGGCCAGAAACCTTCAGAACATTCAGGCAGTTCTGACCCCGAAATGACTTGTGCCAACTTTTAGGATGCTTGAGAGATGTCATTTCTAATCAGGTCTCTCAGGCCTCAGCCATAAAGGAGGCAAACTCTCCACCTGCCATCACCCATCTCCGACACCCTTTCTTACCTCCATCCTCTTCCTACACTGCGCCGCCTTGTCCCTACCTCCTCTCAGGTTGGAGCTCAGTCTTCCTGAGGCTTTTTAGGGAGCACTGAGGATCTCATGTTCAGCAAGAAGAGAGCGACCCCAGCTTTAGGTTGACTAGGCCCTCCAGTTCAGGGAGGGGATTGACACAAGACCATGAAGGAAGGGCCACCGGACTCAGGCCTGCTTCCTCATTGCCACCAACTGTCCCCACATTTGCAGCCACCAATACCAAGCGACTGTGAGGAGAAGAAGCTCCTGATTCACACCCAAATCATGGCACGTCATTTCCAAGTCACAGCTGAGTCCTATTAAGCCTGAGTGGAAAACCCACCATGTCTCACGTCCCTATTTTCATCTCTCCTTTTCCATGGCCGTCAGACAACATGGCCTTTAAGATTTTTGCTTTGGGGAGTATATGACCGTTTTCTTTTTGGCCAAATAATTGGTGTTATTAATATTCCATGGGCAACGGTTCTAATTAAACAAGGCAGATTGAACACATATTTGTCTCTCTTCATTAAAAACACACTGAGGGGCCAGCCTCGTGGCATAGCCGTTAAGTTTGCACACTCCACTTTGGCAGTCTGGCGTTCACATGTGCAGATTCCGGGCGCAGACTGACGCACCACTTGTCAGCCATGCTGTGGTGGTGTCCCACATAAAGTGGAGGAAGGTGGGCACAGATGTTAGCCCAGGGCCAATCTTCCTCACAAAATATAAATAAATAATAAAAAAGCACTGAAATGACAAGAAAAGGAATGTTTTTCACAAGGCATAAACCAACAAAGAGAATTGTAGAGGAAATTATAATAGACTCAGATATCAGTACTATTTTTTTAATGGAAGGAGCTGACATAAGAGACAGGAGGAAGGTGAGAGCTTGTAGGGAGAAGCGAAGAAGAAGGAAAAGAATTCCCACCCAAGAAAGGCTTAGGTCTTGGAGACATTAGTACCGCTGACAGCAGTGTAAGAAGCCAGAAGACAATTGAACAATAGCAGAAGAAACTGCCACAAATATCATTTTCTTTAAAGAAAAAAAAAAAGTTTGATTCCCTCATCTTAAGAAAAAAAAGGATCACTCAATTAACCTCTGTCCTCTCTAAGATATATCCCTAATTTCCTTCTCTTCTATAGTCAAACTGATCTTAAATATTGCCTGCATTCCCTGTCTTCATGGCCTCACCTCCCTCCTATTGCTTAATGAACTGCAGTCTGCTTTTCTCTCCCATCACTTCCCTAAAACTGCTCTTGCACTTGTTAATCCAGTGGGCACTTTGGAGTCCATATAAGACTTGAGATCTCTTCAGCCTGTCCCGTAGTTCACCTTTCTCTCTTCCTTGAAACTCTTTTCCATCCTTGATTTCTGAATCTCCACACACCTCTGGGGCCTGGCTTCTCCTTCATGACCTTCTTAACAAGCTCTTCCTTTTCCTCTCCCTTAAATGTTGGTTTCCTGGGGATTCTGTATTGTTCATGACTCACTCTGCCCACTGTACTAACCATTGATGTACCTACTGGAAACTCCACAGGATTTCTCCTTGATGAATTAAACTCCACTGAATTTATCATCTTCCCAACCATCTTCTATCTCAGAGAAAGGCACCACCACAAAAACCATAAACCTGGCATTCCTATCACACTTTCCCCTCTCCCTCACCATTCTGGTTATCCATTACTGCATAACAAATGACTCCCGAAGCATCATGGCTGAAACAGCTATTTATTTTACTCATGATTTTGTGGGTCAAGAATTCATGAAGGGCAGTTCATCTGTGATCTATGTGGAAACAACTGGGACATGTCGGGGTAGAGGGTCTACTTTCAAAATGTCTTCTTCACTCATGCGACACCTCAGCACTCCTCAACATCTTTCTCTTCACATGGCATCTCAATCTCCAGGGCCTCTTTAAGGCCTTGGGCTTCTCACCTCTCTCCTTCTCCATTGTCATCACCTTCTGCAGGCCACCATATTTTCTCTCCTGGACTCTTGTCTTAGCTTCTTAACTGACTTCAATGGTACTTCCATATCTCCTTCATGCTTGGTGTGACTGATAGACTGATTCTTTTATATGGCAAATTTAATTACATTTCTCCCTATACTTAAAACTTTTACATAGCTCCCATTGCCTTTAGGAAAAACTTAACATAGTTTACAAGTCCTTTCATGACCCTATCTCTACTTACATTTCCACCCTCAACTCAGAGCATGTAATGGATTACTGTTTAGCTCTACATATTTGGAACCATTTTAAAATAGGTATTTAACCTCATATAAAATTACTTTTATACTTGTGTTAATGTTTAATCTGTGCCTTTTGGTTAATTTAATTTTTATTATGAATTTCTGATACCCTATAAAATAGCTATCACCTGAAAGGTGCTTAGAGGTGAAGGTAGTATTTCCAAAAATACATTATTGTGACACATTTCTGTCCTCATACTTTCAATCTTGCTTCCTCTTCTCTGTTCCTTTTGGCTGTAACTTAAATGCTTGGTTATTCATAAAGATTTTAAAATTTCAACACCTCCAACACTCTTTGAGTGTGTTCATAGCTTCTGATTTTATACTAGTAGCTATTTTTGAATGGCCTGTTTTACACAAATAAAATGCATTTATCAGATATTAAGTATAAATAAATAACTTTAAAAAATTAATATGAAAGTCTTTGTCTTTTAATAGGATAATCTTACCCATTTACATTTATTGTCATGACTGATAAATTTGGTATCTCGTCTCGAATTTTATGTTTTGCATTTTTCTTATGCTTCCCTTTTTTGTTGTTTTCTATACTCTGGTATTTAGCTTCAAGTTTTATGACTTAGACCTGTGATAGTGTTTTGGAAAATAAATCAATGTTTCTAACTCTATTAGTACTTATCTTTATTTCTTTGCATGAAGAAAAAGTTTTTCAAATTTTGACTAGCCCACCTTTTTTTCCTCACTGTCCAATATTGGTTACTGAGGACCTAGTATGTGTAAGACACAGATGACACAATGGTAAAGGAAAGAAACAATCTCTTCCCTCACAGAGCCTACAGTTTAGCAAAGAAGACTGTAACATAAAAAGAGTAAAATAGGGCAAGTACAGGTTTTTACTCAGGTAATTTTCATACACATTTAACCATACAATAAATTTCAAGAATAATCTTTGGCTTTTGTGGTCACCTTGGAGCTCAGTTTACCCTTATTGTATATAGTAAGCGATTTTTGGTGCTGCCATGGTGTTCCTATTCTTGAGTCCTTCTTTATTTCTCTCCTTGGCTGTAATACATCTTCCAAGTAGCTGAGTAAAGGCATTCTTTCATGGGTGTTCCAAGACCCAGCTAGCAAAGCAAAGGGAACTTAGTACCACACAAAATTGACACATTCATGATTTTTCACCAACAGGGGACCATGACACATGCAGCAAGGCTGTGGATTAGAAAAGATGAAGCTTCCTAGTAAAGTTATGGAGAGCACTGCTCAGTTTTGAAAGAGGCATGTTTCTAAGACTTTAGGAGCTTGAGTAACTTTTTTGCATTGCTTATAGGAACAATTAACATCTCAAGGTTTACAGCACCCATAAAGAGATCTCCTTGCTAGTCATGCAAAAGTTGAGGCATGCTTGGTAGTAGTAGCATGGAGAAGACTGTCCAGGAAACCAGAAAGGAACTGAAATGATCAACGTTGATCCCACAGACTCCAGAGTGAGATAGCACCTGTTTCCTCTTTCATACCAGACATCTGGGACCTGACACACAACATTGGCTTAGGGGATGGACTAACTACTTGCATAACGACAGCTTTTATGAATGACTATTTAATTGGGGCAAATGTAAGCAGGAGGCCAACTCCCAAACTGTAGAACCAGAAACAGGGGAAAGAAAAATTAATCTGAGAGTCAAGAGAGTATGTCAAGAGATTCATGTCAGGAAACCAGCCCAAGTTCCATGCCAACATTGGATACTCTTGCCTATATGTCAAAGACAGCTGTTTACCTCCTAGTTATGCAAAGTTTATTGGTGGTTTGTCTGACCATGGGAACATTCTGTCTGCTTGCCCATGTGGTTCAGCCTCCTGAAGATTGTGGAAGAGAGAAGAAGCTAGTGTGAGATAGAGAGGAAACCACCAAACACCCCAGCTTACGCTCTTGACCCTGCACTTATGGGAAACATCTCACTGTCAAGGAAACCTAACACCAATCACAATTCTCCAACTCAGCTTTAGCTAGCTTACCTTGCCCTAGGAAATCAGACCCGCCAGCCTTATAAGGAAATCTCCCACCTCCTAACCAATCACGCCCTGTATTCATGTTGCCTCTTCTAACACTCTATAAAACTGGCTTTTGCCCAAAACTGGCTCTTCCACCCTCAGGAAGATTGTTCCACTGGTTCTGAGACACCCCAATCCATGAATTATTTTCCATTGAATAAAGGACATCAAACTAGTTACTAAGTTGTTTTAGTTTTGTCATTTGATGCTATCTATCTATCTCTCTGTATATCTATCTGTATATATATGTAGTTTTACATATATCTATAGCTTTATCTATATATAGTTATGAAGTTAATTTAATACATTTTATTAATTACTCATATATTTTTCCCATTTCTTAGGAATTAAAAAAGTCATCATTTTTGCACAGTGTATAATAAAAAAGCAATTTTAATTTTAAAATATTTTATTTTAGATCAGTATCTTATCAGTATACTGTAAGTTCATTTCAATATACTCTAAAATTTTCATAATATAGAAAGACTAAACTCTACTTTTCTTATTTAACAAATGGCACAATCTAATCTTCTTTAAACTAATTATGTACAAAAATGATAATTTTAAAGAAAAAAATTAAATGACATGTCATGTTGAGTTTGGTTTGGGGATCAACCATATACTACAATGAAGAAGTAAATCAACAGTATGTGATGCCATCAAAAATAGACAAAACTCATTTTCATAACTGAAATGTTTAAAAATTTTGAACATTAAAAATCAATTGGTTTACTGTTTTAAGTCTTGTGTTTTATTTCTGAATAACAAGATTAGAAAGTTCCAGGCAGCTAACTGGAGACTTTCTCTGCAAATAAAACAATCCAGGTGTAGTTATTCTTTATTCCCAATAAACGAAAAAGGTAAATGGGATATGAATGCCACTATATTTTCTTTTTAAAAATATTAATTTTACAAGTGCTAAGAACTCTTTGTTATGCCATATAAGAATTTGGATTAGATGAATGCAACATATGATAGAATGAAGATTAGTTTGAGGCAAATTTGCAGAATTATTATTACATGTCCTTCATTAGTTTATGGCATATATTTCAGCATCAGGGTTTCTTATGCTTTATTTTTAATCAACAATCAATTGTGAGGATAAATCAAATAGTATAGATGATAAATAACAAAAACAGCTGTTCAACCAAGTAAGAAGCCTTCTAGACAATTCCTCACCAGAGCACTCATCTGAGTTTCACTAAGTATTATGGATGTCCACTCCATGTGCACTTAGAGGCTCTCAAATGTTCCATATCACAGGGACAAATAATGATGAAAGAAATAGAAATGGAACCAGATGCCGTTAGCCGCCTGTAATGATATGGGTCCCCAGAAATATCATTTGAAAAATGCTCAAGTATTGATGTTCAAGACAGCAAGCCAATAGAACACAATTTTAAATTACCTGACTTGGAACTTTAAGATTGACCTTTTTTTTCTTATGTATAAATATTTCTGCAGTTCATTATGTACAATAGCCTTAGGGGGAAGGTCCCCCATAAACTTCCTGGAGAGATACAAACTTTTAAAAATGCATATATAAATCTACCTAAATAAATGGGAGTTGATTTGAGTTTAAAATACAGTTATTGGAGAAGGTGAAACCTTCTTCCAGTCCAGTTTCTTTCACTGAGAAGGTGGCCTTCTGAATAGTTATTTTCCATCCCATGTGTTGTTATTTGCACTGGGTTATTGAGAATATTCTCAAACTGCTCTTTCTGTCCGAGCCTACAGAATACCTAAGCGAGGCAAACAGTGATTTAAACAGGGCCAACCGTGGACCATCCCCAGAAAGACACCTCCAATAGCTGATAGGCAATAGCTGATGGCTGAGAGGGGGATGTGAGTTTTTGGAAAATCAATTCACACACATCCCAGGACATTGTCACTGTATTTATGCATCAGAGATACCCGTTCTTTCAACCTGTAAGGAAACCCATCCAACTTGTCTTACCAATTGCTCTAGGGCCCCAAACAGAAGACTTAAGAAATGAATTTTGGCATAACATTTTGTGTGTGTGTTTGTTTTTCTTTTTTCCTTTAACAAACCACCAATTTTAACACCCTTCCTCCCTCTGCTGTGTTATATTTGCTCTCATTACTCATGTCATAACTAACTTTAGTAGCAATGACACTGAGTGAAGTAATTTCCCAAGGTGCCTGACAAAGCCAGCCCCCAAACCAAACCTGGCTGCTCCCGCTCCCTCCCAGTTCTTCCTGCAACACCACGCCGCCTCAGTTCTCCCGAGATGTGCACACAGGACTGGTTCCACAACAGCTGTGGCGCAGGGACGAGCTGCAGTGATCAGAATTGCAAATTTTCTCTTTTCAGACCAGCTCTATATTCAAATAAACCACAAAATCACTTTTGCAAACTTAATTGGAAAGCACCATTCATTCTTTCCAAGGAAAAACGAAGAAAGAGAAAGGCATCCTGGAGAGTGTTGGATGTCATTTCAGATTACCTTTTTAAATTTCCTAAATCAGCCAGTGTCCCATTTCTTTCCTCACTTCGGTCCGGAACTGGAATATGGGAAGAGCTAGAGAGGCTTTCCTGAAGGCCCAAGGAAGCATCAGAAAAAAAGCTCCAACCTCTCTAGAAAGCCCAAAACAATGTCACCATCTACATGGAGTTAGGATAAGTTTCCTTTCCCAGCTCTTCATTCGTGCTCCCTGACATACTAACATGAGTCGGGGGGAAGTGTTTACTGCTGAGTCAGGCACATCTCTTATGTTTCAAATTCATAATAGTAACAAGAATAGTAGTCATTGAAACACTTGCCGAAGACACTGGAACCCTCATGTACTGCTGATGGGAATGCAAACTGGTATAGGCTGTTTTTTAAAAAGTCAAACATAACATGCTAAGTGAAAGAAGCCAGACACATATTGTTTGATTCCATATTTATGAAATTTCCAGAATAGACAAATCCATAGAGACACAAAGTAGGTTAGTGATTTTCAGGGGAGAGAGAGAGGGAGGAATTGGGACTGACTGCTAATATATGGGGTCTCTTTTTGGGGTGATGGAAATATTCTGGAATTAGGTAAGCTGATACTTGTACAACACGGCAAATATACTAAAAACCACAGAACCGTACACTTTAAAGAGGTGAATTTTATGTTATATGAATTATATCTCAATTAAAATAAATAAAACTAAAAACAGCAGGGCCCACATTCCAAACAGTCTGAATTAAAGGAACAACTTTATATGGAAATGTTCAATTCCATAAAGGATACCGTTCTCAATTTGGAAAAAAGGGGAATGGAGAGAAATAGGAAGGCCAGTCGTGTCTGACTAAAATGATCTGTTGATCTACATATACTTTCATAAACAAAAAATAAAGTCAAACAGAAATTTACTATAAATCTTACATAGATTCCCCTCCTAAGAATCCATCCAAGGGAAATGAGGACACATTCACAGAAACATGTGCAGGAATACTCATAGCAGCATTATTTGTAATAGTCAAAAACTGGTCCACTAGCTGGGGAGTGGAACGACAAAATGTGGTGTATCCACATAATGGAATACTATTCAGCAGTTAAAGGAATGAAATGATGATACACTATACACAAAATACTTCAAAAACATTATGCTAAGTGAAAAAAAGCCAGACCCAAAAGACTACATATTGTATGATTTCACTTGTGTGAATTTCACAGAAAAGGCAAATTTATAGAGACAGAAAATATATCATCGGTTGCCTGGGGATGATGAGAAAGTTCTAAAACTGGATTGTGCTGATGGTTGCACAGCTCTACAAATTTACTAAAAATTATTGAAGTGTGTATTTACAATTAGTGAAAAGGGGGGGAGAGGGAGAGAGGTGGAAAGGAGGAAGGAAGGAAGGAAGGAGGGGAAAGGAATGAGAGGAAGGGAGGGAAAGAGAGAAGGAGGAAGAAAAGAAAAGAATGGAAACATAAAGAAATATTTTTAAAAACAAAAAAATGTAAAGCAATATGACAGATGTAACTCAAAAGTTTCAGATTAAGACAGAGTTAATGCAAAATACTCAGAAAAGTTTAAAATAAATTGTGGACAAAGACACTTAAAGCAAACACAAGAAGTCCTGGCCATATTCATAACAGAAAAGTGGAATTCAAGGCTTCAGCCTTCAATGGGACAAAGAAAATCATTTTACATGAATAAAAAGGTAAAAGATGCAGTGAAGAAATAGTTGAGCTTGTTATGTTCTAATTTTCTACATACACAACTGTAACAATATGTTTGTAACCATAACCAGTCTATCACCAATCAAATGGACAATAAATAAATTTATAAAAATGTTAAATAATACAGTTAATAAATTTGAATTAGTAGATATATTAAATATGAATAAAATAGTTTCTTTTTAAATGTCCAAGAAACAGTTGCACAGAAACTGCCCAGCAAGAAAACCTCATTAAGTTCTGAAACTTAATGAAATGAAAGTAGAACTTTTTCAGACCATATTCTCTGACCACAAACCATAAGTAGACATTAATGCCAAGACGATGGCACAAAGATAAAAGCTCTGCTGTAAAGGAAGGGAACTTTTAGCTACTGTCCTCACGCCACATGCTTCTCTGCCCACTCTTCCTGTGTCACACTCTTACCGCAAGCCAGGTGGTTTTATAGCTGCTCTGCTCACTTCCTCCTCCTTCTCCAGTTCTGTGTCCCCAGGGACCCCTGATGCCCAGGGAGTGATCATCAGGGCACCTCTTAGAGCCCAGCCAGCTCTCCCAGCATGATTTCTGAATACTTGGTCCCAAGATTCAGAGCAGAGCCTCTGTGAGGCTTGACACTTACCTCTGTGCTCCGTTCTAGCTTCTCCAGAGCCTCTTGTCAAACGTTGTTATGAGCTGGCTCAGCTGTTACTAAAATGATGATTTGATTCCCATTTGATTAGTCTTTCTTATATATAGCTCTGCAGGAACCTCTAAGGAGAAGTATAGAGTGGCTGAATGAGGATGATTTGTGCATTTCTGCAATCCCAGATGTTGATATTACTGGCAAGTGTTATCAATGTTCCATCTCGATTTTTAATATCTACCAGTTGGAAACTAGAAAAGACGTCTGCACCCCCCGAACATTAAAATACTATTGCAAACTATGTATAAAATAGAACTTATAAAAACTAACGTGATGCTTCGATTAATAATACTTTTAATTCTAAACAAAAAATAATAATAATGTGTTAACATTTAATGACAGGGATTTAAATAAAATCCACCCTAAAGAAATCAAGAAGATCAAAATAATAAAGAGAAAGGTGGAAACTAATTAAGAAGCAAAATCAGATAGAATAGATAAGTAAATCCAAGAGCTGTTTCTTTGGGAAAACAAAAACAGTTAAAGAGACACATCTCTTGACAAATCTAATTAATAAAAAATATGTTAAACTCCCTAAATGACCAAAAATAAGAAGTAGGTTAAATAAATAATGGTACATATATACAGTGTCATACTGTTAAAAATTAATATTTATTGTCTTTGAAATATGCTCATGATACATTACAAAACAGTTTATAGAGTATGATCCTGTTTTTATATTATACTATATTATATTTGCACATACAAATAAAAAAACTGGAAGAATTTATAAGTTAAAGTTTTTTAGTTTGCAAGAAACTAAGGCTGATCTAGGCCAACTTAAGAAAAGAAAGAAAAAAGATGAATTTATTGGGAGAACACTAGAACATCTCACGAAATTGAAGAAAGAGTTGTACCTTCGAGATGTGGTGGATAAGGAACAAGAACACCACCAGAATCTTTCTCAATAGATGGATTTGAGGAACTTCTGCTACAGCTTTGATGAAATGATTCTCACCTCAGCTCTGTGTCGTTATAGTCCAAAACGTAAAATTTTAAGAAGAGAGTTTCTGATTGGCCCAACTTGGGCCAAAAATGACTGTTTGGATTAATAAATTATGAACGAGTGGGTCGAGCCAAGTAGTACGGACATGGCAAGTGGAGGTCTTTCCCTGAGAATCAGGGGCCATGGCCGGGAAGACTCCTTGAGAGCTGGGCAGATACTCTAAGAGAGTTACTATGAGAATATACACCACAGTGTGAAAACGGGTTATCTCTCGGGGTGAAATTGGGGATGTCTTTTTCTTTTGGTTTGTATCATTCAAGAACGGCTTATTTGCAAGTGACAGAAGCACAACTCTAACCATCTGAGGCAGAGAGTAGAAATCATCAAAAGGCTGACATAAATGCAGTGAGAGCAGGGTGCAACTGGCCTCAGGAACAGCTGGAAACAGAATCTTGGACACTCTGCCAGGACCATCTCTCACTTCTGGTTCTCTCTGACTCTCAGCTTACTTTCCTCTGGATTTCTCCACACAACAGGAAACAGGGCTGCAAGAGGCTCCCCAGCCTTGCGTCAATCTGTTTCACTGCCAGACAGAGACTGATATTTACTCTGTCTGGTTCCAAATTTTAAAACCCCAGAGAAGACAGGCTTAACTAGGACAGGAATCTTTACTGCCTCGTTCCTCATTGTATTCACGCTACCTGGCACATAGCAGAGCCTCAGTAAACATTTTAAACAAATAGAGGATGTGAGGGAAATGGAGATGGCCTAGTGAAGGATGACGCTTGAGTTTGGGTGACCAATTAGGTGATACCATTAACTCAACCAGGCTTCAGAAGAAAAACAGCAGACGTGGAGGGCCCAGGAGCATGGCTTAGTGGTTAAGAACATGAACATTAGAATTAGACTGTCTGAATTTGAATTCCAGCTCGACCACTGACCATCTGTGTGACTGTGGGCAAGTTACTTCAACCTTCAAAACCTCAGTTGCTCCATCCATAAAAATGGAGATCATTGTAACACCCAGTTTACAGGGCTCATTGTGAAAATTAAATGAAATACACTGTGCAAAGCACTCAATAATCATTGACTAATATTATAGTCTTCTTTCAACCACACTGCATTATGCTTTCAAATTGACTTTCGCTATCTTTGTGGTTAGAACTGATTTTTTTTCTAACGATAGTTTAAGTTTCATGTTTCAACATTCCTGCCACTTAATCAGACTGTTCTTCCAGTAAACAGAGCGAGGATATGTGCTCAATCATACTTATCTCGATGGGGAGAAATAACTTTGGAGCCCCCACCTTTGCACAGGTTCATGTCATCAGAGAGCCTGTGCCATAAGAAGTTTGTATGTTGCACAGGACTGCTCTCGGCAGGCTTCTGGGCAGTAACAGATGGAACATGATGACAGCCGTATTAAGGGAGGGCAGACCAAGCCCAGCAAAATCTAGGACAGTGTGGAGACAAGTGCTCAGTCATGCTCACTCATGGGGATCCCCAAAAGAATTTGGCTTCTCTCTCTAAATCTTAAGGTTGAAACTAATATTCCCCCCCCTCTGGGTTTTTAAGTATTAGCTAAGGGATTGGAACACATCCTTTACTGGGAGAATA
Organism: Tapirus indicus; assembly: GCA_031878705.1. Taxonomy (NCBI): domain Eukaryota; kingdom Metazoa; phylum Chordata; class Mammalia; order Perissodactyla; family Tapiridae; genus Tapirus; species Tapirus indicus. The sequence goes on from CM062929.1 coordinate 16,235,476, forward strand.
TGTAAGTTTGAAAGCAGAAGCTTTTTATGTGGTCTTTCTAATTTCTCTGTATATAAGGACTATGGCTTTGGGGACACCCCCGCTCTCTAGATAGGTGATGCTTTGAGGGTATAAGTGGAACTTAGAATAAGAAGGAAATTTTGTGGGTAAGTTTTACTTTCTTTTTATTAATAGAATAAACTTTAATATTTTATATAAAGGTCCTAATTTTTGTAACATCCTCAAATATGTTGGAGCAAATATATTTTCCGAAAATGGCTGCACCAATACAGTATATCCCAACCCACATGTTCTGATTCGAGAAACACGCAGATAACACTTTTCAGTCAAAGGATACTGATTGCATTTCAGTAACTATTGACCTCTAAGTCATGACCCAAAATTCAGACCGTAACATTTGACTTAAAGTCATGTTATACTCTGTTCTGCATTAGCATGTTAAATGCCCAGGATGTAGAATTAAATTTCCTGGCTTGATTCTTGGTTTATCACTAATTGTATGACCTTAGATGAGTGACTTAACCTTTCTATGCCTCCGTTTCTTTATTTGTATGAGGGGGATAATAATTGTTCCTAATTCATAGAGTTGCTGCTAATGTGTTAATACACATAAATAGTAGTTCTGAATAGTTCTGAAGACTTATCATATGCTTAATATATGCTAGCTGATATTATTCTGGGTGTTCTTGTTCAAGGGCTGATATAGAAGGAAGGAAAGGAAGAAACAGAGAAATAACATAATCCAAGTATCAAGTTTGCTTTCTTTATTCAGGTTAAGAAGCGAAGGCAAGAGATCATCTGTTGACTCACTCTGCTGCTATCTGCTCTGCTGGACCTTTCTTGGGCAGCCATGTCCTAATATGCTGTGGCAGGACCGAGGCTGCCCCTGGAGGGACCTGGCCTGATCCACATACTTTCCGGAAGCTGCGGTTTGAGAGTAGATATATGTGTGTGTGTGTAGGGGAAGATAGGGAGGAGAGATCAGGGCACCATGGGGAAAGCTAACCCTAAGGACAGAAAGTTCAGAATTCAGGATATTAGTTGCTCCAGGGACAAACCACATCTTGTATCATTTCTCCCAAGTCTGGGCCCCACCTACCCGCAGTCTTGACTCAAGAGGGAAGGTAATCCTGGCAAAGCATGGAGAGTAACTTGTGTCACGGGGCCCAGGCTGAGGATGCTAGGCCAGGAGTGAGCATTGGAAGAGAGGAGGAAAAAGACACAGAATGTCCTTCAGAGTCCTGCAACCTTCCTGCTTCATTCAGTGAGGGAGAGACAGGGGCCCGCCTGTCCTGTTTCCAGGGGAATCCCATATTCTTTATGACTTACCACCTTTATCCTACTCCCTCCACTCTAAGCACCCCAACATATGAAGACCGTCTCACGGGCAAATGCTTAGTCTGGATTTAGTGCTAAAAATAAAACACTTGGAGATGGGGTAGGGGGCGAGTGGAGGTGAATAAGAGGAAGAAATGCAATTTCTTGAGTGCCTACTAAAAGTCAGGAAAAGAGCTGGATATTTTTCCATGATCTCATGTAGTCCTAAAAAAATGACCCTGAATTCAGTATTTTTACTTATTTCCAGGTAAAATGGGAAACTGAAGTTTGGTGTTAGAACTGGAATTTGGATCCAGTGCTGGTTCCAAGGTTCCTGATCTTCCGATTATGCAACGCAGACCCCCACGGTGAAAAATATGAATGTCGCTCTCCATAAATCCAATCACTCCCCCAACCACCGGCCAGAAAAAGGAGCGAAAATAGGACAGCAGATGCCAAAGCACGACTTAAAATTCACAAAACAGGATATGGTGAGCGCAGCAGAGTTCTCTGGTTATCTTACTGTCAGTCACCAGCTCTCACCCTGCCTGTTTACAAGTCAGGAAATGTAGTGGGGATGGCCCGCGTGAGGGAGAAATTGACAAGCAAGCAAACTCTAGAAGTTTCATTCAGCAGTATGGTTCTCTCACATTTTGTTACCAGCAGGATAGAGAAAATGTCAAGATTGCAGCCAAGACGAGTGTGTAGCCCACGTCTCCCAGGGCCATACCAGACTGCGGGTACAGTAAGAGAAATACGACCGTGGATGCTGGCTCAGCAACCGCAAGCAGAACCGATGGGCCACCAGCAGCTCCCTCCCCTAGCCAATCCCTCTCTTTCTGATTCAAGGGCTCACAGAGGCTCACAGACTCAGGATTTGGCAGACTTTGGAGGTAGACATACCTGGTTCAAATCCTGCTTCTACTGTGTCCCCTTATGGGGTCGTTGTGAGAGGTACAATAAGAGAACATCTGTAAAGGACCAGCCCAGGGTAGTATTCACTCATGTGACTTATCAAGGGTAGTTCTAGATTTCTCCAAGTACTTACATGGTCCTGCCGCCTCAAGGTCTTAAATATTTCAAATCAGCCTCCTTCCCCAGCCTCAGTTCAAACTGCCAAAATGCTCCACCTACACATCAAATCTGATTTCATCATAGTCACAGAAACATAGATTTGAAAGGGAAAAAAAGTGTATAATTCAACTTTAAACCCATATCCTACTGTCACTTCACATACCTGTAGTGCACTATTAATTAATGTAGTTTAGAAATCCTCTAGTTTCCTTGTAGAATAGCACATTCTGTACACTATCTTAGAGGAAGATATGGTTTTCAATGGTTTTGGTGGGAAGAGTCATTTCCATTAAGAATTCCTTAGGTACTTGTCATGGCTGACCTTGGATGCATCCTTGGTCCACGTGACTGGGTTCAGCAGCGGTGGTTCCTCTTCTGGGGTAAACCCCGGATATATTGTTTTTCTATTATTGGTGACATTTAGGACATTCACAGTGTTGTGCAACCATCACCACTGTCTAGTTGCAGAATATTTTTATCACCCCAAAAGGAAACCTCATACCCATTAAGCAGTCACTTCCTGTTCTCCCCTCCCCCTAGACCCTAGCAGCCACTAATTTGCTTTCTGTCTCTACGGATTTGCCTTTTCTGAATATTTCATATAAATGGAATCATACAGATAATATTTCCTTAAGAGCTAAGCCTTATTGATCTGACTGAGAGCTCCTGGCCTGGGAGGTTCAGGCCAATCAAGGATCTCCAGGGTCACTGGCCCCATCACAGTCTAGCCCACCTCGAGTGCCCCCAGTGAGTGACTTTCTCAGATGAGGAAAGATATTTGATTGGGCTGCTTCTTCAGTGATCCTGTGGGTTGAAACCCCAGTTTCCCTCTTCCTTGGGCCTATCCTGACCCAACCTGGCCTTGCACATCAAAGCCAACAGCTCTAACACTGCAGTGGGACCATTCTGCTATAAGAAGTGAGTCTTCCAATAGTATTTAAAGGCAAAGACGTAGATACAGTTGCTTGAGGAATGAATATAGGATGAGAACAGGGTCTCGGAGAGAGCTCTGAGGAGCTTCAGCAGAAGAGATTGGTTAGAGGAGCCATTGATAAAGAAGACTAAGAAAATGTGGTCAGAGATATAAGAGAAAAGCCCGGGATTGTGAGTTGTCACAGAGGCCAAAGGAAAGCATGTTTCAAGAAGAAGAGAGCAGTCAAAAGACATCAAATAGGCGGAGGACTTAATAATCAGGCTTCGAAAGAGCAGTTCTGGTAATGAGACACCTCAGCTAGAAACGAGATTGCTGTGGGTTGCAGGTGGAATGGAGATGAGGGGGTGGAGACAGCGAGGGTCAGGAAATTTGGCTGTAATGGAGAGAAGAGAAAGTGGGTTGCATCTAAAGAGGAGCATGGAGGTCTAAGGAGATTAGGGTTTTTTGGTTTTGTTTTGGGCCATGAAAGAAAAGAGCATGTTCTAGCGTTTGTAGGAGTCTCCCCATAAAGGAGAGATTTAAGATGCAAGAGAGGGGATGACCACATATTGGGGTCCCTCAGAAGACAGAGGATGGAGCCAGGACAAAGATCCTCTGAAAGCGGATCTGCCCCAGCCATGAAAGTCTGGGGAGAAGACCCAGGGCCACAGTCTGTCAAACATGTCTAGGAGCAGGGAGGTCCTTGGCAGTGAATGTGGGGGAGGAGAAAATGGCAGATGGAAGGCTCCTCCCCAGACTGGCCTGTCCTCATAGCAAAATGACTTCCCATTGTGGTCTTAGACAAGTAATCGTGCAGAGCCAGCCTGGCTCTTGTCAACACACCTCCCTCAGGGACTCCCTCACAGCTGTCCTAGAGGCAGACAAAGCCTCTATTTGAGAGTCTTTCGTTGTGTAAAGGGATAATAATGAGTGAAAAGATGGATTAGAACAAGGGCCAGAAAACAGAATTCCTGGCTCCCAAACTCCATTTCCCAGTAGCTCAAATGGAGCAGGCTCTGAGAGGTGGACCAACTAAGGAAACAGAGGAAGTGATCAAAGTAAGTGCATAGAGTGTGTTTCTCAGGAAGAAGTACAAACAATATCTTGGTTATTTAAAATAAATAGATCTGGAGGATTTTGAATCATTAATTATCCTGTCTCTGCAGGATGTACATCCTGAGATTTGTTTGGCCTCTCCAGGATAGTTGGCTCCATTTCTAATGAGATTACACAAAAGCCAGGACCAAGCAGGAGCAGAGAGGGAATTGTCACTTCTCCTCTTGCAAAGTCACATTCTCAACCACGGCACTGGTGACTGGCTGCCTGAGGCTGGAGCGCTCAGAAAGGGCTGGGGGTTGGGCTGCACACCTGCCTGCAGCATCAGCTGAAGCTTTCGTGAGCTCTGCTCAGCCTCCTCTGCTTGCAGCCTCTCCAGGCCTCCACCCTCCCCTGGCATTCACAGTCCCACCTGATCCAATTCAGGCTCTCGCCTTCTCTCCTCTTGGGTCTTCCCGACACAGCTACGGTCAGGTGATTATGATGTGATTGTAAGGACCAAAGTAGGGGGCAGGGGAACGCTATTGGTTCTCAGGATGAGTCACAACCCTCAGAAGAAAGAGGAAATGTTGGGGCAAAGTGCTTGTTTCCAAAGCCAGGGCCTCATCTCGCCCCCAGTGTGATTGCCACAGGTATGGGTTTCAGCAATTCTGCCTTGCTCCAGGCTCTGGGTTGGACTGCAAGGGGTACTGAGGCGACTGATTCCTAAAAAGCACTTTCAGGGCACAGAGAGTATTACTGGAATTTTTCAGATGATGAAACCGAGGCCCAAAGACATCAGTGCTATGTCCATGGTCAAACAGCTAGTGGAAAAGCCAGAACTGGATCCTGGGTTGTGCTGATTTTTGTCCAGGATGACTTAGCTGCCCAAGATTCAGTCCCAGTGCTCAAGAAACTCACAAGAGAGGATCTGATGGATAACATGGGACTATAGTTGATAATATTGCATTGTATAATTGAAATTTGCTAAGAGAGTAGCTCTTAAGCATTCTCACCAAATTAAATAAATAACTATGGGAAGTTACGGACATGTTAGCTAACTTGATGGTGAGAGTTCTTTCACAATGTATACAAACATCAAATCGTCATGTTGTACACTTTAAATATCTTACAATTTTATTTGTCAATTAAACTTCAATAAAGCTGAGGGGGGGAAAAAGAAACTCACAAAAAATATACACAAATTATCATAATGTGAATGTGTGCATTAGAGTCCAGCGGGAATTTAGAGGAAGGAGAAATCACATCAAAACTTTTTAATTTGGGAGAAGTAGTCCAACTGTCTGAGGAAAACCTGTCAGGATATTTGAAAGCAAGTTTATTCTGAAAAATCTCGTTCGGTAGATCTGCAAGTTGAAAAAACAAAGTAAGACTTCCAGGGGTGCAGAGGAGGGGCAAACATTTAAGATGAGATCTGATGGTAGGATTTGGATACGTGGAGATGGAGGAGACCTACAGATGTTACTTCCAAAACAGGACCAATAACATGAAAGCCAGGAAGGCCTATGAGATAAAGCATGATGTGAATGAATTTATAACACAAACCTGAAATGTGCAAGAAAGAGCACATTGCTTTATTTACTATACATAAAATTAGCGTAGGTGTAACACTGAGCCCCATTCCACTCAGCTGGTGGGAAATTTAATTACAGAGATCGAGAAGGTTTCTCTTCTCTCTCCAACTCCCATCCCCACTCCCAGAGCTAATGACCAGGAGGTGTGATATGAAGCAAAACATTCAGGAGGCACCTCTGGTCACTGGTGTACATCGTGGGCCAGCAAACTTTTTCTGCAAAGGATCAGAGAGTAAACGGTTTAGGCTTTCCAGGCCAGCCCAGTCTCTGTCACAACTACTCAACGCTACCATCGTTGCTTAAAAGCAGCCATAGACAATAGGTAAATGAATGAGCTTGACTGTGTTCCAATAAGACTTTATTTATGGACGCTGAAATGTGAATTTCACATCATTTTCATATGTCATAAAATATTATTCTTCTTATGATTTTTCTCAAACATTTAAAAATGTAAAAGCCATTCTTAGCTTACAGGTCATAAAAAAAACAGGTGGCAGGCCAGATTTGACCTATGGGTAAAGCCCTTGTCTACATGGTTTCCACCAAGATGCCTGTAGGCCAACCTTACATAGATGCTTGAAGTTGGGTGGCCCTGTTGCCCCAAGGAAACCTTCGTCAGGGCTGGGAGTCCCAGTAGCCAGAGTCCAGGAAGACCTTCCTGTACTTCACATGGAATTGTTGCCTCTGGATGTCTTCTTGTTTTCCTGAGGCTGTGTGAAGTATGGACCACAGAGTCCCATTACTTATAAAATCTGCAGACATCCAATCCTTCCCTTGGGGAAAAATTTTCCTTCTTTTACTACTAGGGATTCCACTCCTCAAAGCTACTCTACAGCTCCCTTCCCTAGCATAGTATGCTCAACTCCCTCAAGATAAAGAGAGAAAAGTCAGGAAGGGAGATGGCCTGCAGATGACTTCTTCTTTGGCCCTGCGGTAAGGGAGCACAAAGACTTGGCTATCTACTGGAATGTTGAGTAATGTACAAAGAAAACAGGCAAATACTCCAATAAACTATCCTGCCTAGGACCAGAGCTTTCTAGCCAGGGAGCAAGTTCAGGCCTCAACATTCCAAGCTTAAGAGGTCAGGCTGTTCCGCACACCTCACTGGGTACTGGTCTTGGGTGTCCTCAGAAAACCTGTGAAGGGGGGTCAGGATCCTGGTGACAAAGATGGGAAGTATGTGATTCGGGCTCCCCCAGGACACCAGGTTCCACTGATGGTGACTCACTGTCTCAGCTTGTAAGCAGCTTTGCTAATCGCTTTGACCACCACTTGTCCCCACCAGCTGCTGCTCCAGAAGGACTTCTAGCATATCTGTGGTACAAAGAACACCTATCAGGCCAATTTCCAATTTCCCCAGGGAAGCCTGTTTTGCTTCTGCTTCGGGCGGATTTCTTAAGCTTTGTGGAACTGTAGCCATAATTCCACAAATGGGAGGTCGAATGCCATTTCAGTCGTGAAATTACCTCCAAGCCCCCAGCCTAAAGAGGCCTCTTCCCCCATGATCTCAAAGCACACACTCAGCAGTGCCTGCTGTTCATGTCATTATTGTATCCTTGTTCTATCTCAGGCCCCCGTGGTAACAGGATTGGCTTCAAGCATGGTTCCTGCCGTCACCTGCTCCTCAGTAGGACGGCCAGGCTTACTGGAAAAGAATGTTCTCTATGCAAAGCAATTTGAGGTAAGAAAAGTCATCCTTGGAGGGTAGGGATTGGGCAGACACTTGAGCCTAGGAAATGCAGTTTGTGCTGGGAAATTGCTCTTGTAAAGAGCCCACAGGAGGCCGTCTACTGCCCAGACTTGAACGTTATTCTCTCAAGTGGAAAACAGAAACCATTGTCCAGGCTGATTTCTTGCTCCTTATCTGTGCACCCATCAACCTTTGACGACAAGATCATTTTGATCATTGAGATCATTGTGTGCCCACACAGGTCTTACAGGAAAGACTCAACGAAGCCTTATTATATGGATGAATAAATCAAACTCACTCTCAGGGGTTTGGCCAGTAGTTGCCCAATTTTCCCTACACTCTAGAAAAATGATATTTTATAAAATAGCCCTATCATTCCACAGAGCTGTGTAAAGCTCCCTAGCTTAACTGACTTTTTTTTTTTAACTTGACACAATGATTCTTAAGTTCAACATGGCTGCCACATATCTGCTATCTAGACAGGAAGAGGGGGAAAGGAGAGGCAACAGCCCCATTGTACCCTTTAGCAGCACAGTGAAAGCTTTATCAGAAACTCCCCTAGTAGACCTCACTTCAGCCTAAATGACTAGAACTGTATCCTCTGTCCAGCCAGAGCAACGAAGGAAGTTAACAACTTGAGGGCTCAGTTTCTCCAGTTTCTGGTGACGGGGAGAGGGGGGTTGGGGTGGGTGTAAGTGGAGTAAACCTGAAATTCTGCCACAAATAGCTAAACAATTCTGGAAAATAAAAGCACTGAAGGAGAAATTAGCTCTGTTCTATACTAAAATATATTATAAAACCACAGGAATAAAATCAGAGTGACACACACAAGATTTGACAGAGATTCATAGAAAAGAAGAATTAGCCCAGAAACAGATCCTTGTATGTGTAACAACTCAATATATGATTTTTTTTTTTTTAATTAAAGGATTTGCTGACCCCTGAGCTAGATGATGAAGTACTCTTGCTGCTTAGGGAACTTGCGAGACTGAATCACCCTTGGCTCTTGTTGGAGGGAAAATGAACCCAGAAGAGTAGAACTCACCATCTACCCCATTGATAGGCCAGACCCCCCTTCTCCCTTTGAAGCTGGTAAAGTGTGAGCAGTGCCCAAACTAGCATCCGGGTGATGTTAGAGTTGCATTCTGAAGACCTTGGGGACAACGACGTCTATCTCTGTTGGAACAAGGTTGAGTTTTCCAAGAAAACGGAAGTGGGAACTAGGAACTCTGGGGACTTCGGAGTGGGCTGCAGAAAGAAGTGGAAAGAAGAGCTCTTTAAGGAGAAGAGGGCTCTGCGTGGACCATCTTTCTGGAGGTGGTAAGGACTTCCCCCTTGCCTCATATGAGAGGAATGAGTCAACTGAAGAAAGTCTCAGTTTCTGCTCTGTGCTAGTAAATTCACTCTTCATTAACAGATCTGTGATTAGCCCATTATGGGTCACCAGGTGCTTGGTCTGTGGGAAAACTGTGAGCAGAAAGTTTTAGGGGAGGAGAGAGCAACCATTGTCACACCGATTTGTCGAGCTCTGGCAGAAATGATCCTGAAATTTCATCAGTCTCTTTTCATAGGCGGTGATGATGGTGATGATAAAAATAATAGCAGCTAACATTTAATGAGCATTGAGTGTGAGCCAGGAGTATGGATTGTGTAATTTCATCCTCAGAACAACCTTTAGAATTCTGCTACTGCCATCCCTATTTTTTTTTTTTAATGAGGAAGCTAAATATGCTAAGTTAATCATCCGAGGCCAGGCAACTAGGAAGTGATAAAGTCAGGATGCAAACCTTGGTGGAGAGACCCCAGGGTTAGTCATGGTCCTAACCCTTATCTTGTCCTGTCTCCTTTGGCAGAGCCACAGCTCCACCAGACCGACTGCTGGCAGAGAGAGACCTGAGACCCACAGCAGAAGAGATGGTCCCTGGAACGAGACAGCATGAGGCTAAATATACTAATTTCCTGCCTCTTTCCATCTCCTAGGTTAATAAGAAACATCTTCATTGTATAAAAATGAAGACCTCCATGACATATAGGATACACCTAGAATTACAGTGTTTCAAGTGCTCTGTCAAGAACAGGGGAAGCAGATATTTTCTAGATTCCTCATATTCAATAAGGAAAGCAAATTCCCTTACTTAAATCCCATCATTGACAGAGAATTATAGCCTAATGAATGCTTTTAAAAATCTTAGAGAAAATCATAAGTATAATTTAAAATGTGATCTGTGACATCCAAAACCTTGAAAAACATAAAAATGACACAGAATAGTAAAAAAGATAAGCAAAGAAATGTGAGGCAAATGCAAACTAAAAGAAAATAGAGACTGTACTTAAAGTAGAATTCAAGAAAAAAGAACTAAATTGAAAAATGCATATTATTTATAATTGATATATACCAGCCATTATCTTTTATGTCTCAAATAACATGACATCAACATATAAAAGTAAAAACTGCCAAAAACTAAGGAACAAGTGACAAAAATATAATAAAAATGAGAGATTTAAAAATATTTCTGTCACTATGTGACAAATCAAATGTGCAATAAAAGAAAAAGAAGCAAGGAAAAGAGGAACTGAATAATAAATAATAAGATGAGAATCAATTCAGAAGAGTGTGTTGTCTGTAAGATTTGTTTCTGGGCCCAGCCCCCCAAGGCTAAGTGACAGATCCCATGAGTCTCTCCTCTGACAGGCAAGACAAACAGAGCTGCAGCGAAGATCCTTGTACACACATACTTACATACCCGTGTGCTTCTTTCTTGGAGGTGCATTACCAAATGTGAGATTTCAAGGCCAGAGGTAAATATGTTTTTAGTTTCAATGGCACTATCTGGATTTTGCATTACTAAAGGCTGCAGCAATTCACACGCCTACCACAACATCAATGATCTTTTGTGTTTTGATAATCTAAGTGAAAAATGGTATCTCGTAATTGCCTTAATTTGTATTACTCTGTCTTCCACATTTATTTTATTTATTTATTTTTGTGTGTGTGAGGAAGATTAGCCCTGAGCTAACATCCGTTGCCAATCCTTTTCTTTTTGCTGAGAAAGATTGGTCCAGGGCTAACATCCGTGCCTAGCTTCCTCTACTTTATATGGGATGCCGCCACAGCATGGCTTGACAGGCAGTGCGTTGGTCTGCGCCTGGGATCCGAACCTGTGAACCCCAGGCTGCTGCAGCGAAGGGCGCAAACTTAACCGCTACGCCACCAGGCTGGCCCTCTGTCTTCCACATTTGTTGGTCATTTGCATTTCCTTTTCTATAAATTGCCTATTCATGTCCTTATCCATTCATAATTTGGCTTCTTTAGGGTTTTTTGTCAATTCGTAAGAGCTCTTTGTGTATTAGGACATTCTGTCATTTGTCTTTTGACTTTGATTTTAGTGTTTTTCAATATAGAAAAAAAATTTTTTTAATGTGGCCAATGATATCTATGTTTTCCTTTGTAAATTCTGGGTTTTCTGATTTGCTTAAGAATTCTCCCCTTATCCAAGTTTATGCATATATTCTCCTAAGGTTTTTTCTTTTTTCACCTTTATTTCATCTGAGATATACTTTTTGTATGTGATGTGTGAGGAAATGGTCCAACTTCATTTTCTTCATAATGTATAGCTTGCACCGCTGATTAAATAGATGGATTCTTTTCCTACTTAATTTAAAGTCCACCTTTGTCCTACATTAATTACCCACATGCACCCAAGATTATTTCTGGACTCAATTGTGTTTCTCTGATTTATGTATAGATTCTTGTGTCAAGTTCATATTGTTTTTATTACCATTGCTTTGTAGAATTTTAATGGTGTTAAATAACTACAGGTCAAGCAAAATGAAGAGTGAGAAGCTATTGGATTTCAATTTGGGTCCCAAAACTATTGATCACCTTGTGAGTACAGTTTCCGTGGAGATATATCGGAAGTGGAAGCTAGATATGGTGATGTTCGGGAAAGAGTGGAAAGTATAGATTGTGCTCTTGAAGAATTTGGCAATGAGCGAATGGAAGAAGGTGGTAGGGTGAATTGAGTGGGAAGCAGAAAAAGGAAAATGTTTTAAAGCCCAAGGAAGATTTACATGTTTGTGGCCCAAAATGAAAGAGTCAGTGGAAAGAGATTAACTGACAACTGAGGATACACATCTACCAAAGAGTTATAAACATCCATAAACTTCTTCCCCAAAGAACTAAAATAACGTGATTATCATAAAATGGTATTAGTTTCAGGCTCCATATAATGTGCATTGCCATTAAGACTTGCAGTAGTCTCAATTCAACATTAAGCACTATATTAAAAGAATTAATAAATAAAGTTAAACCAACTACATCCTCCCCTTTGGTGAAAACAATGACGAAGTTAATTTTTTCTCTATCAAGTACAATTCTGAGGACAGACACCGGGGTAGGAGGCTAATGGAAGGCACGGGATTTAAAGGCATCAAAGGGACCCAGCTTCTTGATAACCAAGGTAATAGCAATGGTTTTACCCACCATTTGCCTGTTCCTTTTTATTCTGCTCCAAACAGGAGATTGGCTTAACCTGTGCCCTGGGGCTCTGGGACAGTGGTTTACAAACTGAGCTGCCCATTAGAGTTGCCTGAGGAGCTTTAAAAAAAAAAAAAAAATCTCAATGCCCAGGTGGCACTCCAGACCAATTAAATCAGAGCCACATGAGACCCGAGCATCAGTATAAGCTTCCCAGATGATTTCCATGTGCAGCAAAGGGTGTGAACCGCTGATCTGGGACTTCTGAATCAGCTGACAATGTAATGCTGTTTCTGAAACTGGGACATGTGAGCCTGGCAAGGTCTAGTGTTAAGAAATATTAGAGACAGATGACCAAGACTCCTTCATGTGACAGAGTATATTCTCTGCAAGCTGGCTTACGTAGGATGTCCTTCAAGGAAAATGCTGTTGATACCTTGAATTGGGGTTTTTTCCACAGGGTTTCTGGCATGTGCAAGAATCAGAGGCGAGAGAGTGTTTGCGTAATGGGGTGGTTTGGTCACTGTGCAAGGGAAAAAAAGGTTTAAATATCACAGGAAATGAGAGAGAATCTACTTCTGATCTGGAATTGAAAGTGAGAATTTAATTGCTTAGAACAAGAAAGGAGTCCTTCATTTACTAGTTTCCAAGGAGGCAAACTCATTTGTCTGTGAACTCTCCCCGTGGCTGGAGTGCTGTTTAAACCAACTGCCAAGGGGCATTTAAAAATTAACAGTGCTACAAATTGTTTTGACATACAAGCACCTAGAACAAACACACATTCACACCCACCCTAAAATCAAAGTTTGCAAAACTAAAAAAATATTTGCCTGGAAACAAAATGAATCATACTGAAATTTGAAAAATAGATCACTAGGGTGTCACCCTGATATCTGAGAAGCAAAAAGAAATATTTGCCAGCATTTGATTTTTATTCCCAGGGGTTGGTATTTTTGTGATCTCTTAACTAGAGAACAGAAAGTCGAGTTTATGACCCAGAGAATCCTCTAATAATGGATAAATTTCTGTATTTATGTAACTTTCTATACACAAAAAATTTCCAAGCTCAAGATTTAGAGTATGAAGCCCTAAGTTAGAATCCCAACTCTGCTAGATACTGGTAGGTGACCTTGGATAACGATTTAACTACTTTAAACTTCAGTTTTATCATCTTTAAAATGGGGATGATGATAATGATGATGATGATGATGATGATGATAGATAGATAGATAGATATCTACAACATAGGTTGTCTACAAAGTGCTTAGCTCCGCGCCTAGCACAGGGTAAACATTCAATAGAAGGTAATCATTCCTCTAACCATATTCTGTTTACAAATTGTTTGAGACCCAGAGAAATGTCCCTATCTGTCATTATCTGATATGTAAACAGCATATAGAAATAGCTGAAATTTTTTGGCATTAATGAAATACTCGTGGTTTCATTTAGAGACGCACTCTTCTTGATTCTGCTCTAAGCTGGGACCACTCTCTTTCTGAAGTAGTGCTTCTCTCTCTTCGTTACACTAGCACCCTGTCTCCAGTAGAAAACTGAAAATATACTGAGTAAACAGAGTACAAACTATTGGTTTATTTTTAAATTTTCCAGATTCCCTTGGAGACATAACCATCTCCCATCAGCATATCAGCTCATGCTTACTTTCTCCTTGCTCTCCGCTGCCATACTGTTTCCATAATTTAAACTCTTTCAAACCTCACACATCCCCACCTTCAATGCCGCTAGGCACTGCCCTCTGGGACATTCATTATTTCAGGACCATTTTCACAGTCTTTCTTTCTGCCCCGTACTCTTCCATCAGCTCGTGGCCTTTCTAATAGTTTTTCACACTCCCAAATACAGGGACATCCATCATTACGTCATTTTAATCACTCACTCATATGCTAGTAGAGACATACCTAGGACTTTATATATACCTAGATCTCAAATTTTTCAAATATTGCCTCTCCTTCATTCCCCATTCTGAAATTCTGATTATATGTGTTTCAGACTTTCACATTCTATCCTCCATATCTTAACCTCCCTCTTATATTTTATACATCCTTTTCTGTATGTGCTTCATTCTAGATAATTTCTTTAGATCTGTCTTCCTGGTTTGCTCATTCTCTCTTCAGCTGTATTTAATATTCTCCTTAACCCATTTACTAAGAAAGGTTTTTTAAAAGATATTTATATGTTTCATCTCTAAAACTTCTATTTGATTCTTTTTTAATTTTATTTTTGAACAGATAAAAAAGCCACATGATTAAAAAATGAAAATGATATTGAAAGGTATACATTGAGAAGTTTCGCTCCTATTCCATCCCTATCTACCCCCTATCGGTAATCACTTCAATTAATTTCTTGTGTATGCTTCCAGTCTTTCTTTACGCTGATAAAATTATATACATATTCTTATTTTTCTCTTTCTTACACAAAATTTAGCATACCATATATGCTATTATCAATTTAATTTTTTTCACTTAAAAGTATATCTGGGAGATTTTGCAATTTGGTTATTTTTAAATCTTCGAGTCAGAATGAATAATTTCTGATTATGTAGTCAGTTTTTAATTCCATCTTTTTTTCCATAAATACTCTATGCATAATTACTTTATATTCTGTGTCTAATAATTCCTGTATCTGAAGTCCCTAGAGTCTCCACACAATAATTGTAGATTTAGCTAATTCCCAGTCATAGTGACTTGTTTCCTTGAATGTTTGGTGATCTTTGAGATAAAGGCCATAATAATTAATGGGGTTCTGCTTTCTTCCAGAAAGAATTTGCATTGGTTTCTGCCAGGAACTAGGGGCAAAGGGTGTTAATTACCTGCAATAACTTTAGCACCACTTCAGGGTCTTCTGCTTAATCTGAGTTTCTCGTTTAGTCTCCCCTGCCCCACATACCAGGGCCAAAATTTAGGCCTATATAGAAGCATTGACACTAGTGTTTGCCCTGGGTATATTTCTAGACTTTCATTGAAATGATCTATCTATTTCAGTGCCAGTAGCAATTTACTTATTGCAGTTTTATGGTATAGTTTAATATCTGTAGGTAGGGAAAACTTTTTCTTTTTCAAAATTGTCTAGGCTTTCCACAATCATTTGTTTTCCCAAATGATCTTTTAAATTATTTATTCGTGGATTTTGCCAAAGTGAAACAATCTGTGAGGACTTATAAGGAAAATGATGGCAGAAGTGCATGTTAACCCCCAAACTCTATACCAACACAAACAGGAGTGGGGAAAAAAAATGAAAATAAGCAAAAATATTTAAGTATGCTGTGGCTAGGAAAGGCCTCAACATTATGCTATACCCTCTGAAGAACATAGCCAGATATAACGCCATTTGGAACAAATTGAGAGAGTCCCGTGACCTAAAACCAATCTCTAGCTCATGGCAATAGCACAGTGTTGCAGATTACAAATGGAGGAAATTCCAAACGTTCCCACCACTGTGAGTTCTGGAAGAATGGGCAAGCTACTGGAAGAATAAGAAACACCCCGGCTTGGAGCCCATTGGCCCATCATTGATTGCTAAGGGATGCGGTGTTGCAAGAGATACTGCCCTGCCAAGCACATCATTTCCTCTCTGTCATCGTTTCCTATCAGATTGGGGCAGCGTCTAGAGTCAAAGCCAACTCCACAATTACAGTGGAAAGAGATAGATAATTCCTATGCTATTTAAAATGGTTTAGATCAAAGAAAGAAGGAATTCTTGCCAATTAACAAATACCAATGTACTGCTGTTTTATATAGATAATGCACAAGAGAAAACTAGAGATGTCAAAATTGATTTTTCAAAGATTCTAAATAAAGTACTAGCAAATAGAATCTAGGAGCAGATTTAAATAGGAATACTCCGTGACTGCAGCTGAATATTTCAAGAAGGCGAAGGTGGCTGAATATTAGGAAATCTATATTAATGTTGAACAAAAGGGGGGAAGCATAGGATCCTATAATAGATATCAGCAAAACAGTTCGTAAAATTTAGTGTCCATTCCTGATAAAGGCTCTTTGTAAAATGAGATTAGGTGAATTATTTCCTTAATGTCAAAACATATCTTAAACCAAAAGCCAGTATCATGCTTAGTGATTAAGCACTTATAATTTCTATAGTATGACATTGCTTTTATGTGATAAACATTGTAATTAGACAAGAGAACAAAATAAGAGGTTTAAATATTGGAATGAAGAAGACAAAATTATCATTATTTGCAGATAATAGAAAGTCTAAGATTCAGTAGAAAATTATTGAAAAGTAAAAGAGAGTTCAGAAAGTTTTCGTGATATAATATTAACATTCAAAAACAGAAAGTCTTATAATGCATTAAAAATATAATCCAAAATTAATCCATTTGTAAAAGTATAAAAACACGAAATTATACAAATAAATTTGAATTATATGAAAAAACTAAAAAGTTACCAAGCAATATAAAATAATATGTGACTAAGTGAAAAGGCATATGCTGTGAGAGGACAGAAATATTCATTATAGCGTAAAAATATAATTTCTTCCAAAATAATCTAGAAAATCACCCTATTTCTGGTCAAAATCCCAATGTGATATTTGCAGGAGGGAGCATTTTAAAAAGTATTCCAATCCCATGATTCAAAGGTGGTATTTCAAATCAACAATGATTGGGAAAAGATAATCACATATATAATTATGCTATCATAACTGCAATGAGTAGTATGAAAGAAAAACACAGGTTGGAGTGAAATGTTTTAAATATGTGGGTTCCTGTTTCACGCATTACACAAATTCCAAATACAACAAATGTTTTAAA
Source organism: Tapirus indicus (assembly GCA_031878705.1). Lineage (NCBI taxonomy): Eukaryota > Metazoa > Chordata > Mammalia > Perissodactyla > Tapiridae > Tapirus > Tapirus indicus. The sequence goes on from CM062929.1 coordinate 16,252,363, forward strand.
GTAAAACTAAAATTACATAAGAACTAGAAGAAAGACTGGACAAATATTTTCATAATCTTGAGTAGAAAGTCTTTCTGAGCACGTCATGAAAACCTGTGATCACTAACAGAAGATCGATAACCTCGACTATGTAACAATGAAAACTTTCCAATGCAAAAACAAACAAAAGCCCTATAAATAAAGTTGAAAGACGAAGGACAACCGAGGGAAAATAACAAAGGACACAACGACGATCTACTACTACTTTAATATAAAAAGAGTTGTGTAGTTATTAAGAATAAATCATTCCTCCTCCCAAATAAAAAGTATAGGTTCTTCAGCTGATTCAATTTTTTTTCCTCTCTCTATTGACCTGCTCTTTCATACTCTGAAGGGGAAGGGAGGAGGTATAACCAATGGCAGTTCCTATCACCCACTCCCACCAGGATCCTCCCAGCACCCTTTACACATACACACACACACACACACACACACCCAAACACACCCTACACATGTGTGCACACACACAATACACATATGCACACATGTACCCCCCCACACGCACACTTTAGGCAGTGTATTGGGGAATCCTGCCTGCATACTTGTAGCGTGCGCCTTCCCAATACACTGCTCAGTTGTTTCTACACTGTTCATTCTTTCTGGATCCAGAATATTGCCCATGAATGTGGTGGTGGAGGGGGCACATTCTGTCTGCCCCCAAAAGTGGAATCAGTTCATGGAGAAGCATGGCTGCCCATTCCTTGGTTCAGGTCATGAGAAAAGCCTTTCCTCCCTTTGCAAAAGGGCTCTGTTTTCATGAAACAAAGCCAGAGTGTGCAATGGGCTAAAGTCCAGTCCTCCTCAGATTCTGACGTTAGGTTGTCTGTCTTAGTCTTTGATGGTATTAGGAAATTTCTTTCTTTCCCCAATTTTGTCGGGGTCTTTCAAGGGTGATTTAAGGAGAGGTTCTAATTATGAGTGACTGCATTGGAGACCACTGTAGACCATAAAGTGTCATATAACAACTTGCCCAACCACAATGACAAAAATTCCCCAGGATGTATGTAATCATGGAACATGATCCCTTTGTCAACAGTCACCTGTGGAGGCCAGCACCGACTCCAGTGCCGTGGCTGCTCAAAGTATTCTTGGAATCCCTCTTTGAAGATCACCATCGAAGCCTGCAGCACATTTTTTTGGCATTCTGAGTCCACAAGTGAAATCTTTTTCAGATTGTATTCGATTTTTGGAAATAGGTAAAAGCCATTTGCCACATGCTCCAGTTTGTAAAAGAAATGTCCAACTGGCTAAGTTGTAATGATACATACTTTACGTGCATACATAATGTTTTCACCATATGTAAAGAGACAGACAGAGACAGAAAACTGTGAGGAAATAAGACTAATTGATCTTCTTTTGTAGCTCATAAACACATTCTGAAGGCAATTCCCAAAAGGGATTTCTAAAGATTTTTTTAAACACTAATAACATCACTGGAGTAAGTGTTTAGCCTTTCAAAGTAACTACTTAGGACGAGAAATATAACTTAGATAAATATCTGGTATGTTTTAAGGAAAAAAGTCTCATTAGAGTCACAATTTGTGTAGCAGATGTTCTCTTCTTTCTAAATGTTATTTTGAAAAACTTAATAAGCAAATCTTCCCCTTCCAACACCTACTTCGACACCCAGCCAATCCAATGCACCATCAACTCCTTATTTTCACTTTGGTGATGTCTCCGTGACATTGGACCTTCTTCTCTAGTCCCTCTCTTGTGATCTTTAATGTCTCTCTTCTTGAAATTTCATGCCTTTGTTCACATTATTAAAGCCTATTCCCCACCCCATTCCTGGAATTTCCCTCCTAGTCTTCTCCGCCCAACCAAATCCTACTAATCCTTCAAGGTCCAACTCAGACTCCACCTGAGTAGCCTTTGCTCCTCTCCTGCACCCCTCTCTGTCATTCCGCTTGTCACTCTGAACCGCTGTGTCGTGCAGAAACGCCATCACTGAGGGTGCTCAGTAAGATATTTGCTGGGTGTTGTGAAATGAAGGTTGGACTGATTTCTCAATCACAGGGGAAATTCAGGGTCCAGATGGAAGCAAATGATATCAGTTTGTTTCAGTCAGGCAAGAGTCCAATTTGCTCATAATGAGTGCTAAAGTAACAACAGATGGGACTGAATTTTGCACTTCCAGTCTCATTCCTTTGAAACTGTATTGGGAAGTTGGGCACACCCTTTATAGAGAACACACCTGGAGTCCTCCTTAGGTTTTCAGAAACACGACTTGAAGAAATATGATCAATTGGAAGACATCAATTAGAGAAGAGTGGTATTAGGCAAGAAAAGGAAAAAGTATTATCTGGGAATAGAAAGGTTGAAAATATCCATCGTGTGAGCTAGGATGAAAATCACACCTAGCCTTTTGTTAGTGAAAACTTTGGTCAGCTGTCTGATGTCCACCTGGCTTCTTACTCCGACGTTCTCATATTCTTCATTTCTTGCTCCGTTTTTACTGGTGCAAGAAAAATTAAAATACAGGTATGACTTCCAGAGGAAAATATTAGCAGACTTGTTGTGAACTGTCCGATCATTTTCTTCTCCTTTGCAGGAGGATCTTACAGTTTTTCTTATTGACGTGTAAGAATATTACGTAGTAAGCCTATTAACTCTTTGTTAACCATACTTATTGCAAACAAGTTTTGCCCAAATGGTTAGACATTTAGTCCCACGAGTCCCTGATAATCCACCATTCTCCACTAATTTGAAATTGCCACCATGGCTTCATACTTAGCAGGGAGGATGGTCAATAATGCGCTTCTCCAAATGACAGACAGGCTCTAAAAGGGGCCTCAAGGGTGGATCCTGAGGAACTCCAAGCCAACTGGACAATGACATTCAGAAAACTAGTAGTTAAAAACAAACAAATAAATGAAAAAAAAAAAAACTGTGGTGATTCAGCAAGCTTATTCCTCAGAATAATAAAAAATAATCTACACACTTTGGTCTTAGGGTATGTGGCATAAGTACTGAGTTTGGAGCATTTCCGAAATACAACTCAGACTAACTTAAGCTGTGGTTTCTTTTACTGTGCATCAAATCCCATCCCTTTGTCCCATGGATGGTTATAAAAAGCTTTCCTTTCACTATAAGCAATCACTATAAATCTTATAAAAATAGATATAAATAACTCTAGTGACCTATGACCACCCTCAGAATGGGGTTCCTCAGGAGTGTCATCAGATTTTGAGGGGAAATCACTGAGATCAGACAATTTTGGAGGTTCTCAGTTGAAACACTTGAAAGTTCAGTATAGCTGGGCATCCTCTCCTTCAGACTCAAGTCTCAGGCTCTCATTTCACTCAGAAAGTATCTGTTCAAAATAAGTTCTTTTTCCTGTTGTTCAAACAATTTCTTTTCCTTTCAGTTTACCAGAAGACAGCACGGTGGTTGACCAAGTGAGAAATTATGCAAAGCAGAAGTCATATAGCAAAAAACATAAGCCAGTGTGGAAACTTGATCAGAGTTTCCAAAAATACAGGCTAATGGGCAGCATCAAACTAGAGGCAGTATGAGCCATGTATTCTTGGGAAACTGGTGAAGTCCCAGGAATTAGGGCAATGACCTGGGTGACCAAGCTGATGAAAGCTGAGTGGGCAATAAAGGGCCAGTTGGCAACCCACTTGCAGGCAGAGATTGAGGACAATGACCTGGCTGGTCAACCTTGGAAAGCTAAGTGTGCACTACAATCAATACAGACCACAGTCCCAGGCCAAGTGTAGCGTAAACACAACTATCCCTCCAACGCACATAGGCTGCCTTCCAAGGCACACACTCAGCCTCCAACGCACACAGTCAACTCCCCAAGGCTGTTAGCACTGTGTGTCCCTCCAGGAAGGCAGACTGCCTCCCGCCCTCTGGAAGTGGATCTCTATTTCTTTTATATCATCCAATGACAAGCCTCTGTCTTTCTATGCCTGCCTCTCACTAAGACTCACATGCTCTCCCAGCCATATCTCCAGTGTGGATTCCAGTCCTGCATCTGGGTCCAACTTCGTCTGAGTGGGCTCTCTACCAAGGCCTCCAGGAAGCCAGAGTGGCTGCAGAAATGAGGTGAAGTGGAGGAAAGTGGTTGACACCAGAGGTGTATTATAGCTGGAGACTAAAAGAGGTAGTGTCACAAGGTGAGTATGGGGGCTGTTCCTTTTGCCTTTGTGGAGTTCCCTAAGTCTCCATCTAATCCAGCAAACTGTTTCAGATACACCAAACTCAGAAATTGAGACCAGATGGCTACGTATTCATTTTCACGAGAAATCCAGGAAGAATGTTCATGAACGCAGATCACAGGCAGCCAAGTCAGACTCAGCTAATTTGTGCCCTTGGCAGCAAGCTGAAGACACGCTGGAGTCTTTGAGCCTGACAGCCCCATGCGCCATCTCCCTTAGAGAGCTCACGCAGGGTGGACATTTACATTGTCTGGCTAGGACCAGGACACTGTCTTCTTTGTTCGGTGCAGGAGTTGTACTGCTCAGCTGCTGCCCCTTCCTAGGCTCTGTGGTAACAATTCCCCTTTCCTGGGCAAGGTCTTTCTTTAGCCAGAAGGTAGCACAGTAGAGAGCCTCATGGCTGTCCCTGACCATCACCAGCATAGCAAAGCCCATGTAAACCAGCAGGGTCCTGGAGTCATCTGGTATTCCTCTTTAGGAGATCCCAAGACAACCTGAGTTCCCTCTGGCTCTTAGAACTGAGCTCTCTTTCAGGTTCTTGGGTCCACTCTTCACTGGAAGGCACCTTGGACAGAGGGAGTCATGGCTTGTGGCTAAGTGCTATAAGTGCTCTCCCCTCAGCTTCAGCCATTCTCTGCTGCACACAGCTACTGCCCGGTCCTTGGCTAGGGAGGATCCTGGCGGCTGGGGAGGACCTTTGTGCTCTTCAGCTCTGGTCCCTGGAGCTCTTACCACCCTCTGGAAGCCTTGAATCTGGTCTGTGTTGCCTTACTGTGCCCAATCCACCAAGACTCAGGATGGCCACTTCTAGGGGCTACAGGACAGAGCTAATGCTTCAGGGCCACATCTAGGCTCACTCAAGTTTGACAGAGATAGACTTTTGCAGGCCAAGCCCACAAATCCTGAATCCTATTAACCCAAAGGCTAGGAGAGAGGACAGAGGCCCATGGACCCAGAGAAAGGATGCCCCCCCACCCCCGCCAAATCGTTGTGCCTCACTCAAGTGAATGCATCCAGTCCAAGGTGAGAAAGCAGCCTTATAGACCAGTTGCCTTCCTAAAATCTCTGGGCCATTGGCCATTTCCACCCCTGGCAGCCTTGGCACCTCTCCCTAGAGAGAATAACATTATGCCCAGGCTTTTGCTACAAAGTCAAGTAGCCCTGTCAGAAGAACCCAGGAAATACTGTGGTAGAGTTTAAAGTTTATCATTGATTTTTTTCTTTAGCAATTTGTGGTATGCAGAATTCTAAGATGGCCCTTACAATCCCTGCCCCCTGGTGTCCACAGCCTGTATAATCCTTTCCTCTTGAGTGTGACTTACTTCTAAGCAAAAGAAAATGGCAAAGGTGAACAGATTTTGCAGACATAACTGAGGTTCCAAATTAACTGAGTTTTGGTTAGTTAAAGGGGAGATTATCCTGGGTAGACCTGCCTTAGTCAGATGAAAGCCCTTTAACAGAGGAACTGGGCCTTTCATGTAATCATAGATTCTCCTTGCTGACGTGATGAATTAGTCAGTCTGTTCAGGAAGCCCACGTGGTAAACAACTGCCAATGGCCTCTAGGAAGTGTGGGTGGCATCTAGGACCTGAAGACAGCCAGCAAAAAGTTGGGACCCTCAGGCATGCAACCACAAGGAAATGAATTCTGCCAACAATCTGAATAAGCATGGAAGAGAAGTCTTCCCCAGTCAAGCCTCCAGATGAAAATGCAACCTAGCCAACATCTTTCCTGCAGACTTGTGATACCCTGAGCAGAGAGCCCAACTAAACTAACCCTGGATTCCTCACCCACAGACACTGGGGGAGAATAAGTGTGTACTGTTTTAACCCTCTAAGTTTGTGGTAATTTGTTAGATGGCAATAGAAAATTAATACATGACTACAAGTATATACAGTCTTTGCTATAATTCTCTAGCAAATATTTCACCTTCTAGTTTCTAGTTGTCCCCCAAAATCACATTACCAAAGATTCACAAAAAATTTTTAAGAAGTTTGAATCAGCACTGTGCAACAAGGAAGAATGCACTCAATAATTGAAGCTTTGGGAAATTTTCAGAAGGTCAAAAATGTAAAGTTTAAGTTAAATGCTGGCAATGGAATTCTTAAGGAGGAAACTATTTTTGTTTAAAATAATGCTTTGGTAAACTATTTGGGTAAAGGTGGATGCTTAGGGCATGAATTAGCAATAAAATAAGACATAGCTAAACTGTTCTGCATTTCAGGAATTTAGGGGATTTTAATAAAGAATGAAGATGGGAAGGGAAAAGAACTTTGAAGACAAGGGATAACTAATATCCACTTCTAATTGTTCATGTATCTAAAATATAATACTTTCTGGAGCAGGCAGAATAATGGCCACCTAAGATGTCCACGTACTAATCCCAGAGCCTGTGAATATGTTACCTTCCATGTCAAAAAGAACTTTGTAGACACGATCAAGTTAAAGATCTTGAGATGGGGAGATTAACCTGGATTTTCCAGGTGGGTCCAATGTAACCACAAGGGTCCTTATAAGTGAAATGGGGGTGGAGGCAGGAGGGTCAGGGTCAGAGGCCTGATTGAAGAGGGCACACTGTTGGCTTTGACGATAGTGGGAAGGCCACAGCCAAGGAGTGAAGTCAGCCTCTAGAATCTAGAAAAGACAAAGGAATGGATTCTCCCTAGAGCTTCCAGAAGGAACACACCTCCACCAATACCTTGACTTTAGCCCAGTGAGACTCATGACAGACTTCTGACTTCCAGAACTGTAAAATAATATATTTGCGTGGTTGTAAGCCACCAAGTTTGTGGCAATTTGTTACAGCATCAATAGGAAACCAATACACTCTCCATTCACGTTATCTCAATGCCCAAAGTTCTTAGTGAGATTTTGAGTGGAAATCATGAAAAGGAGCTGATTTCCACAGGTAGGTCAATGTGAGTGGAAACGGAACTCCACACAGGAGTGAGATGGTCCATCAACTGAACTAAAAGAAGCAGAAACTGGGCCCTAAAGTTGATCATGGGAATGTGACACATCCACCTCTACTCACTCGTGGAATTTTCAGAAATCTTAAAAAACAGTACTGGATGCTCCACCAATGTTGGAATGGAGACTTAAACCAATCTTATCCAGATTTTAAGTGTCTTGGGTTTAGACTGAGAAGGAAGCCAAGCAGAGTATCCATCAGATTTTGATTCGACATGTGTAATAAGATATTAAAAAGAAACACTTTATTTTTTCTTATGAAATTTTACTTTTATGTTTTTGAATAGTAATATACTTACATATTTAAAATCAAAACAAAATAAGAAGATAAACATCTAAAAGACTCACTCTCACCCTGTCCACCTCCCCGCTTCTCCCTTGCTCCATTTGTAACCATTTTCATTAATTCATTGTTATTATTCCAGCATTTTATATAAAATTGCATAGATGTTTTCATTCTCCCTGTTTCTTACACAACAGATAGCATACCAAATACACTACACTCCACCTTGCTTTTCGCATTAAAACAATACATCTTAGAGATCTCTCCGTTATCAGTGCATAGAGTCCTTCCTCATTCCTTTCTCACAACTGCATGATATTCCATTGTGTACATGGAAGTACCATAGTTTATTTAACTAGTTTCTGCCTGAGAGGCATTTGGGTTGTTTCCAAGCTTTTGCTCTTATAAACTGTCACAGTGAATAACCCTATGCATGTGTCATTTTGAACATGTGCAGGGGAACCCTTAGGATAGGTCCCAGAAGTGGGACTGCAAGGTCACAAGGACAAAGGCACCTGGACAAAGGCAATGTAAATATTGCCATATTCCCTTCCACAGAGGTTGTTCCATTCTGTACTCCCACCAACGTTTGAGTGCCTGCTTCCCCACAGCCTCAAAAAAGAGTGTGTTGTCAAACTTCTGGATTTCCTCCAACTTGATAGGTAAGAAATGATAGCTCACTAATTTATATTTTTCTTCGGAGAGGTTGAGGGGCCAGCCCAGTGGCGTAGCAGTTAAGTTCGCACGCTCCACGTCTGGCTGCCCGGGGTTCACAGGTTCAGATCCCGGGCGCAGACAGACACATCACTTGTCAAGTCATGCTGTGGTGGCATCTCATATAAAGTGGAGGAAGATGGGCACAGATGTTAGCCCAGGGCCAGTCTTCCTCAGCAAAAAGAGGAGGATTGGCGACGGATGTTAGCTCAGGGCTAATCTTCCTCACACACACACAAAAAAAGGGGGAATTGAGAACCAGCTCTGATGGCCTAGTGGTTAAAGTTTGGCATGCTCTGCTTCACCTGGGTTCGGTTCCCAGGCATGGAACCACACCACTTGTCTATCAGTAGCCGTGTTGTGGTGGCAGCTCACATAGAAGAACCAGAAGAACTTACAACTGTACACAACTATGTCCTGGGGCTTTGGGGGCTGGGAAAGGAAGAAAAAAAGGAGGAAGATTGGCAACAGATGTTAGCTTAGGGCGAATCTTCCCTTGCCAAAAAAAAAAAGGGAGGTTGAGCATCTTTTCTTATGTTTAAGAGCCATTTGTATTTCTTTTTCTGTGAACTTTGACCCCAACTTATCCTTTGACCCCAAATTGGACTTGTTTTATCTTGACCAAAGTTCCAAAAAACTGAGAAGAAAATAATAGGTTGCAAGCACTCCTATATTCTAAAACGAGGATTTCCAAATTGTCTTGTGACCCTTAGCCCAATACCCAGATATGTAGTGGTTTAGAACTGAAAAGATCAAAAGAAAGTAGTTCTTCAGAGAAAGCTGTTGGCTTGCTGAGCATTGTCTATCCCCCAACACAACGGTAGGGGTGAGGGGTCTTCTTCAGTACAAGACTAGAAAGAGGAGCTTCAAGGGAACCCCCCACTCAGAGAATTTGACGTGTGTCCCTTAAAGCTTCAGAAGACGCAGTGGTCTGGTATCTGATTCCAAGGATAAGAAACCCAAGGGTCAAGAAGGTGAGGCTGGGGGCCAGCCTGGTGGCATAGCTGTTAAGTTCACGCACCCTGCTTGGGCAGCTCGGGATTCACAGATTCAGATCCCAGGTGCAGACCTGCACAACGCTCATGCTGTGACAGCATCCCACATACACAATAGAGGAAGACTGGCATGGGTGTTAGCTCAGGGCTAATAATCCTCAAGCAAAAAAAAAAAAAAGAGGAAGATTGGCAGCAGATGTTAGCTCAGAGCAAATCTTCCTCACAAAAAAAAAAAAGAAGCTGAGGCTGTCAGGCCAGCAGCAGGACAAAAAAGTGGGAACCACATTGGAAGCAACCTACACTTCCACTAAGGGGAGGACAAAGGTCTAGTGGGTAAGAAACCAAAGTCCGTGGCGGGAGCTATCTGTGATGGTGGGGCAATCCCCCATTTAGCATGGCAAGGGTCCATGAGTTTCCACAGGTCAAGTAGATACTCTGGAAGGTAACTGTGCTGGAGGAGCCATCTTGATATAACTTTTCTCAAAAAAGGCAGATTGCCAGGCAAGAGAACTCCAATAATACCAGCAGCAAGAGGCTATGGGATGCACTTTCAGGGGCAGGAGCTGAGGTAGTGACTCAAGAGTTCAGGGTGACAAAATATAAAGTATCTAGACAGACACAACAAAAATTAAGCATGAATTAACTACCTTGTAAGTGGAAAACTAGAATACTCTGGACAGGGATGCATAAAAAATCAAATGGAGACACATATCATGTTCTGGGACAGGAGCACTCTTTATTTAGCACTTCCCCAAGAAAAATATTAAGATTTGGGGGGGGAACTGACCAACTAATTCTTTAGTTTATATATAATAAATATGTATACATGAATAAATATATAACAAAAGCTGAGAATATTCTGTGAATTAACAGAAAAAGAATGGTAACTTACTTTTACCTGGTATAAAAAAAACTATTTTAAAGTTATAACAGGTGGTATTGGCACAGAAATAGATCACTAGAACAAAAGAGGGAGTTCAGAAATAGACTGTAGTACATGATTCAGTATATGACTCAAATCACTAGGGGAAAAAAATAACAGTCTAATGAACATTAATAGGACAATTGGCTAAACCATCTAGCAAAAATAAAAAAAGATTCCCCTGCAACCTCGCTCCTTATACTAAAATACATTTCAGATGGGTTAAAGATTTAAATGTTTTTGAAAACTGCTGAATTATACTTATTACCTTGAGATTGGAAGGTTTTTCTAAACATGGCACCAAAGGCAGAACACATAAGGAAAGAGACTGATAAATTTGACTATACAAATTTAAAGTGTTTGTGCGGCAATGTGGGACAGAAACAAGGTCAAAAGGGAAATGGTAAACTAGAAAATTTATTTACAAAATATATGTCAGCTAAGAGTGAGAACTTCTATGATGCAAAGAGCTTTTTCAAATCAATAAGAGACAAGCCAAGTACTGAGAAAAAAGGCACTTCACCAAGACAGAATTACAAATGACTGATCAACACACAAAATAGTCAGAGAAATGCGAACAAAACATTAAAACATTTTTCACTTACCAGGTTAACCACGATTAAAGATATCAACAAAGCCCAGTGGTGTTGAGGCTTTCTGCTGGCAAGAGTGTAAACTGGTGTAAACTTTCTGTGAGATTCCTCTGACAATATGTAGTAAACATAAAACATATATAGTTTTCATTCCAACAATTTCACTTCTAGGACTTTAGCCTAAGTGATAATTGCACACAATTACATAGACTTGTATAAGGATAGTAAACATCTGGAAACACTCTACATGCACAATGCACCATAAGATCTGGGTACATGAATTACGGTACAAACTTTTAATGCAGTCATTACTGACATGAAAAATGTGCCCAGGATATGTCGATGAATGAAAGAAGAATGTTACAAAACCACATGCATAGTTTGACCCCATTTTGGTAACCCTGAGTTGTGCCAAAAAAGTATGGATACGGATACACACACACACACATCACCAAAATGACTCATTCATTCTCTTTCTCTCTCTCAAACAATGAGCTTACACTGCTTTTTTAAATTGATTTGCTTCATTGTATCACCTGCCCACAAACTTGGGCACAGAAAAAGCCACACCCTCTCTCCCCTCCAAAACTGGGCGCTTCAGTTTAACCAACAATGGTGTGGTAGGCAAAAGGTCTTTAAAACACTATTTGATTGACTACTGCTACTGGTTTTCTCTTAGATAAATAGAACGGAAAAACACAAGGTCTAAAAAATCAGAATGTGAGATTAGCAATAAAAAGGGAGCATTGAGAATTCTTTTTTACTTCCTTTAAAATCGATTTAAATATTAACTTTATTCCAAGCTAATGTGGAATTTCAAGATAATCACTTCTGTTCTGGTCTTAGCTTAAGCGCCCAGCTGCAATTTCAGGTCTTGGGTCTGTTACCTATTTCCCCTAATTAACCTCCATCTATTTGTTCAGTTGTTTGCGGCTCCTTCTAGAAATGATCGGGGGAGGTACCTTACAGTGAAAAGACAGGTATAAAAAGACATGTGCTATAATAGTAAAGGCAATGGTTAAAAATATACATATTGTTTAGAAATGTAAAGGCCTGACTCTCCCAAGACCCAAAAGTACTGGCCAAAGTTTAGCTCAAGGCCGATCAAACCCCAGGAATGAGAACTAGACCTGCGGTCAGAAGAATTGGCCCCACAATTCAAGTCATGTATCTGTCTGAACCCACTTCTCCATTCTAAAATGGGAAAACAATAACCCATAACCTTCCCAACACACAGAACTGCTGTGAGGATGGAATGGAAGAACGCGTATAAACAAAAACTATGGTAGAGATAAAGAAAAACTATGGGCACACACACACAGAAATCAGCCAGGGAACAATCTGCTCCATATCTGGGCAACCCCCCAGTTTTGATTCCTAGTCTAGAAGGGAGCTCAAGACTGGATCTTAGTGCTCCCCTCCACACGCTGTCCCCACAACAGTTAATAGAGAAAAGATCCTTCCTCCAGCCCCACCTCAGGATCTAACTTTATTCAGTGGCACTCATAACCCAGCTGCAAGTGCTACCTGATCAGTCCTTCGACAGAAGGAGCCTGCATTTTCCCAGGAAGACCCACAATCAGTCTGCTGAGATGCCCTCCCCGCCTTAGACAGGAATCCACTTGGAAAAAAAAAGAACAGTATTGTGGTAAAGCTACGAGGAGAATTTAGAAAACTTAAAGCTGCTTTCATGTTTAGGAGAAAATAATTAGAAAAGAACTGTAGAAAAATGGTACATCCTTTTGGTTAAGTATTAACACATCACAACTCTGTGTTATAATTTGGAACATTTAGAGGAAGTGACAAAGTCCATGTTTTTGCCATTTTAACACTCTTTCATGAACTGTTTTTACATTTCTGCACTGTACCCAGAACATTTTACTTAATACTTAGTTATTTTAACCAGAAACTTTCGATACTAAGCAAGTGTGATTTCTTCCTTCCCGTGACAATTATGCTGAATTCCCGTGTGGACAACTGTAGCTTCTCTGGCAGTTCATTCTAGATCTGGAAATTAGGGGGGCTGTAGAAACATATGGTGTTTACAGAACCGGTAAAAAATAATAATAATATGGTGGGGGGGGCTCAGATTCTCTCTTTGGATAGAAGAGACTTTGAGGAAAATCCTTACTCATCAGAGACTATACCCTATACTAACCACAATAATTTGTAATGATTCCAAATTTAATTCGAGATCTGTGAAAATAGTATGAGTGTGAATTGTTGCACATAAAAATTAAAATTGAAAGCTATTTGTTAGTCCATTGAGAGTTCTACTCTATCATTCACCTAAAATGAGAGCAGGAAGGGTTCTAAATGTTGATCCTAAGTTGTAGTCCAAGATAATACCTCAGAGGACAAAGGACAATTGTTCCTAATACTGTCTAATACTGGCAAGGGCCAGGGGCTGACAGCTGGCACTGACCACCCAAGTGTCATGATATCACCTCCTTCTCTCCGCCTCTTCCCATTGGAGTGGATACTCTTGGGGCCAGATCACCCAGGGTGGAGCAGCTTCATAGACAGTTTCCACCTGTTCCTATTGTTCAACTGCCCATAAGCCCAGGCTACTCAGATCTGTCCCTCACCAACACCCAGTAAGCCAGTGGAGAACACACCAACCCACCACGTTGGAAAGATTGCCCCTTTTCCTCAGGACTGCCACGTTGCACAATTCCAGGACCACCTTCATATATGCTGTCCCCTGAGGTTGTGCAATATAACTGTCCCCATTTTCCCCCCCACTATGCTTTTTCTTCTCCAGGCCTAGAAAGGGAGGGAGAAGAGGGAGGAGAATACCACTGTTACTTGGAGAAGCCACAGCCTATATCTTTCTTCTCCATTCGTTTCTTACTGAGCCTTGGAGTTACACTGTCGGTTAGGGAGGAAAGTTAAAGAATACTGATTCAGGCTTTAAAAGTCAAAGCTAATACACACCATCTGTAAATTCTGCACATTGACAGTAGGCCCAGGACTGCTTACATCTAATGCATCGTGGTTCATGATAAAGTAACAATCCCAATGACTGCGGTTGTAGATGAAAGGGATGATCATGTTACCACATTGATCCCCCTTCCCTGTAAACACATGGACTCTGGCCATGGGCTTGATATCGTTTCAACCTGTTGTCACTACACGACCACTGAGTCTAAAGAGAGGCACAGGGCATTTTTAGTAATAAAAACATTAACCAAGGCTGCTAAACATTCACGTAGAAGAGAAGAACTGTCTAAACTAACAGAATATTTTTACTGGAATGACGACTTATGGCTTTTGAATATGTATAAGACAAATGGAACTGTATCAAAGCAATGCTGCTAACAGACATTGCAGGGAACTTACCAGAGCGGCCAGGCTAGTATACTTTCTAATTATATGTCAAGTGATTATAGGAAAAAAGCTGCTTTTAAAGTGTTTGACAAGTTTTCCTATGATCTCTATCCTTTTCAATGACTGCCTTCATCAAGTCAAATTCTAGCCCAAACTTAAGTCCATTTCACTGCTTATTGTAAAAGAATGGGTTCTGAGTTAATTAACAGAGATGCCATAAAGGGAGATGCAGAGACTCTTGCATTCAATGTCCAGAGGAGCTGAGTCTCAGGCATCACTAGAGGAAGACACAGGTGTGGCCCACGTGATCCATAGCCTCAGGTCAATGTTACTTTGTACATCAAGTATCTCATGTTCATAGACACAGAACTGGTCGTGTAGCAAGGAAGACGTCAGCAATTCCTGAGTTTCCTCCTTTTGGGGGTTTCCACAGAGACAGTCACCACCTTGAATCCAGGAATGGAGTCAAGCTGGAAATGGAGAAAATTGCAGGCCCACACACACACCTGGATGGAAGCCACATGGGGCCTCTGTGCAGGCATCTGAGAGGCTGTCATTACATCTGTCCCAGCAGCAGTGCCTCCTCATGTAGAGCCCATCTGCAATCTAGACGTGGAGGAAAAAAAGAGAATCCACTGACACACTTTGGTTTTCCCATGGTGCATCCCTATGTACAGCTCACGCACACTCATGGGAAGCAGCCTACCACTCTGTGAGTGGCCAGGGCAGCCAGCACCAACTCTGCTCTTTTCCTGGGCCAGGAGGGCATCCCCCCTCGCTTCCCTGAGGTGCAGAGTTACTCATGCCTTTCACCTGCTGAGTGTCTGCTGAGCCCAGGACAACCTCTACCCACATCCCCTTTGACCCTCCTCAATCCCAGCTGTTCTTCATGACACCAACCCCATCCTCCCTCCATTCCATTCATTTCTCAGAAATGACAGTCTCACATACCACACTGCTGAGAAGGAGAGGAATGCGAGAACAATCACAGCAGCCATGGAGCCCAGCCCAACGCCCACCATCTGCTCTAGCGTGAGTGATGAATCTGCAGGACAAAACCACACACTGAGCCCACAGCGCACAGAATCACGGCCCTCCCAGGAGGTGCACACCCACCTGTGCTCACTCCATTTTAACCCAGAACTTGGCCCCATTTGACAAACCATCCTAAGAATGCCCAGAGTGCCTCTGTGGCCCCTGAATTGGCTCTGAGGATATAGGGCCTCAGGCAAATACAGTTCCAGGGTATTTCTGAAAAGGAAATGTAAAACCAGGGCACATTGAAGTTAGAGGGATAAAAAAGCTGATCTTGTTGCATATACAAATATATCATACTGTGTTGCTTCTGTTGGTCCTCTCCCAAGTCAACGACACTTGATAGATTTTGTGTGTGTGTGAGGAAGACCAGCCCTGAGCTAACATCTGTTGCCAATCCTCCTTTTTTTGCTGAGGAAGATTGGCCCTTGGCTAACATCCATGCCCATTTTCCTCTACTTTATATGTGGGACGCTGCCACAGCATGGCTCAAAGAGTGGTGTGTGGCTCCACGCCCGGGATCCAAACCTGCAAACCCCGGGCTGCCCAAGCGGAGCATGCGAACTTAACCTCTTTGCCACGATGGCCAGCCCCAACACATGATGGATTTTTATGGACAATTTTCCTTTGTATTGAGGAAGAAGTCATTTTGACATTATTTGGATTTTTGCTCCAAAAATGATAGTTAGCTCCAGTGGCCAAATAGAGCAAACAAATCCTCTCTGTTGGATAGTCATCTGTCATTTTCCCTACACATCAACGAGGGCGTACCTCCCTGCTCGGCTCAGTGGGTTTCCATGAGGATAAAATAAGAAAACTGATGTAAAAGCTCTTCAAAAGATATACATATGTTCCATTTGGGGTGCATCACATGCCAATTCCAGGGAGATCCCTGGTTACAAACTGAAAAACACCCACATTTGAGTTGCACATTTGGGCCAAGTGACTGGATCAGAGCATGATGTTCTAAAGTTCTCATCTTAACTTGCAAACACCTATTTAGCACTTACTATGTGCCAGACACTGTTCTAATTACCTCTCCTAACCAGCCAGTGGGTACTATCATCATAGTACCAGGTATAATAGTACCCAGTATAGCAATAGTACCCTGAGGACTATTATTATTCCCATTTTACAGATGAGGAACCGAGGCAGAGGATGGTTAAGCAACTTGCCTAAGGCCACCCAGCTTGTAAATGACAGAGCCAGGATTCAGACTCAAGCTGTCTGGCTCTAGTCTTTGCCTTTGACCACAGCATCATGCTTTCCTAGTGCAGACCTGAACCCAGCTCTGTCTGCAGCAGAGCAGGCCATGTCCCCCCTAGAAGTCGGGGGTGCAGGCCCAGACCTTTCCTGCATAGGCTGATGAAGATGGGTGCTCAGGCTGCAGTAGTTCAAGTTCCTCTTTGGAAGGACAAAATTCTGTGTGCAATGGCGCCACCAGACATTGAAAAGATCTTGGGGGCTGACTTTGCATGTATAGAAATAAAAATAAAAATACCACCAAGCCACGGAATAAATGTAAGGAAGTGCAATCAAGTCCAAATTTTGCCAGATGATTTGTTGCAGTTGTCACTGTTGGAATATCAAATTATTCCCTTTTTCTGTACCCTCCTTTTACCAATGCCCCAGGGATGTGCTTTGTCTGCCCCTTGGGTAATCCAGCACTGCCTTGGAAGAGCTGAAAACAGCAAAAGTCAAGATCCGTTACTGTAAGGGGAGAGGGGCTTGAGAGGAGAAATCATAGCCCCTGGACTTGAGACCTTCAAAGGGTACATGACTTGTTTCCCTGGCAGTGAATAAGGCACATTTGAGAACAATTCAAGCTACTGAACTATTTCATCATCTAATCTAAGCTGTCCAATATGGTAGCCACTAGCCACAATGTGGCTATTTAAATCTAAATTAAATTAAATTAAAAATTCAATATCTCAGTCATACTATTTCAAGTGCTCAATTTCAAGTATACATTGCAAGTAGCCGCATGTGGCTAGTGGCTACCATATTGCATAGCACAGCTTTAAAATCTTTCCATCACTGCAGAAAGTTCTATTGATTGGCACTGCTCACATCTCTACCGCCAGGTTAAGAGCAGTTTGTTTTGTTGGAGACTCTATGGGGTAACTGGTGCCAGCAAAAGCAGCTGTGGAACACACCTCACGCCAAGGAGCCCTGCAAAACCCATTATCTCAGAAAGTGTAGTCAAGAGACTTTCCAGAAAAACATAGCTTATATTGTTTGGCTACTTTTAGTATTCTGAAGCAAAAGGGCTTGACATTTTAAGAAGGCATATTATAAAATGGAAGGAGGCGCTGTGGTTCAAGTAGAAATTAGTAATGAAAAAATGGGGGGAGTGACTTGAATTACTAGATATTAAAACAGTGCTGATCAGCATAGGAATGAATACATTGGAACAAAGTAGAAAGCCTCAAAACAGACACGAGTGTATCAAATAATTTCAGCGCTTGAATACTGGAGTCAGGTTGTCCAAGTCTGTATTTGAACACCACCGCTTCCTAACTGTATGACTTTGGGCAAGTTATTCAGCCATTCGGTGCCTCAGTTTCCCCACCAAGGGATGATATCACAACATGGGAATGATAACAATAGTACCCATCTTAGAGAGTTATTGTGAGAAATAAATGAGTTAATACATGTTAGAACTATGCCCTGCACAGAGTAAGCAATTGGCAGATGGTAGCTATTGTTAATTATTGTTGTTTTGTTTCAAACCATTCGGGAAATGATACATTATTTATGACTAGTGTTGAGAAAATTGACTAACCATTTAGAACAAAGTAATTTTGATCACTAGAAATTATACTATATACCAAAATAAAATCCAGATGGATTAAAGACTTAAATTGAAACCTGAAAAAGTTAGAACAAAATGTAAGTGGATATTTACCTATTAAAGCAAGTAAGAATTTTCAAGGCATAATTATTAATGCAGAAACCTTAAAATAAGAGAATGAGAGATCTGACCATATTAAAAATCATACACTTCTGTATACCAAAAAGCATCATAAGCAAGCTTAAAGGGCAAATGGAAAACTGGGCAAATAATTAGAATAGAATAGAATAACATATAGAGAGTGCGACAAATTAATAAGGAAAAGACAAATACGTCAATAGCAAAATGAGCAAATTCTATGAAAAGGTAAATCACATATAAAACATGATTACAGATGATTAATAAACCTTTGATCAACTGCTCTCTTACAAGTAACAAAAATGCTAATTAAAACATTGAGAGGCCATTTTTGTGCACTAAATTTGCTAAGTTTTTTTTAAGAGAAAATACAGTATTGGAGACAGTGAAAAGAATCTAGTACTTTCCTGCACTGCTTGTTTCATCCAATCTACTCAGTATTCCTCCCAATTTTAATCATCAATGTTTTCTCTATATTTTTTCTTCTATGGTTTCATCCTCTGTATATTTTTAACCATTGATTGATGAAAACATTGAACTGAAGATGACCGGAGACAGTGACACATGTCCTGGATTTGACATCAACTCATTGATAAGCAAACTTTGCGTAGTTGTTCCACCAGTTTCTAAGTTCACGCACAGCCCTCATTTCCCCACAGTGTCCACAGGGCGTTGTTAAGTGTTGGCTGAAGTCAAAGTACATTATGCCTGCTATATTTCCCTAACCAAATAGTGACTCTGTGCATGAAGAAAGGAGCAATCTGACCCAATCTGCTCAAAGCTGCCACGCTGACTGCTGGGAACTGCGGCTTCTTCTACCAGGTAGACACAGAGCCACCTCTTGACAATCTTGTCTGGCCTTGACTTCAAGTCATCATCATCATCTACAGTTCGCAAAATCTATCTTCCTTGTAGAAAGTTCCATGTTCTTTGATCATCCCCAGTCTTCCTACTTTTGTTCATCAAGATTTCTCAAAGACCACTTGCAGTGGTTCACCCATCTTCTTTGCAAATTGTATGAACCTGCTAGCATGTGCTTAATCAAGGTCAGAAGACTTTAACTTATGTAGAGCAGTGAGCTCTTCTCTTGCTTTCAAATATCCCCTGACAAGCCAACAGGACAGAAGCAAAGTAGGAGGTGAGGAACCTTTCTCTGGGCCATCCACCAACTGGACGTCATTCACCCTAAGCAGTGGGCCCAACTATTCCTTACTCTAGATGTAAGTATTAGAAAATCATCTGCATTTATTCTGCATAACATGACTTAGATTTGGGCTCCAGGCATGATGCTTGCTGGTAGAACAGTTCTTGGTTACATGTCTTTTTGTCCACTTTGTATATGTACTCTGTGAAAATCTGAGTCAGTCCAACCAACGGTGTTCCTGGTGTAGCCACACAGGCTTCTTTTGGGACTTCCACCAGTAATTCCTTACTGAGAAAATTTACAACTGTCCAATTTGAATTACATTTTTTAGAGCTTTGCCATCCTCTGGTTATCGTCCCTTCCATGCTCTCATGCCATGAAATCATGTTTATTTTTCTTCTGAATCACTCGTAGAATATTTTTTTAGAAACCCAAGTGAGTGAATCATGTGTTATATCCCAGATTCTCAGTGATTCATTCCTGAAGAAAGTAAATCTGTCAGCCTTAAACTCCACCTTCTCCACCATTCAGTGGCTCCCTGAAGAGGGGTAGAGCTCAGGAAGGGTGATAGAGCTTCTCTGGGCTTATCTTTCACCCTTTCACTAATGGAAATATCACAGGTGCTCAAGAGCAAGTTAGAAAGGCCCCATTCCTGCCCTCAGACTTTGTGACAGCTTGAGGACTTCCTATGGCTATGGCCATTTCTTCATGAATTTACATACGTAGGGTCATTTCCTGAAAGCAACAATTCTGTTCTCCAAAAGGTACAAATAATTAGCACTGTCACTTCTATTTAGTGTGTGAAATTTCTCTTTGCTATTCCAGGGTCTCCTCACTTGAATTCCCCGCAGGAGGAGATGGCAAAGGAGATCAAAGTAGAAAACTAATTCAGAGATAAGCAAAGCCTGATGAATCAGCAACATTACCGAACTCTTTTTCTACTGCAGCTTAACAAACCACCGTAAACCTAGCAGCTGGCACCCGTTTATCAGTTCACAGGTCCTCGAGTCAGAAGTTCAGGCACACTGCGACTGGGTCCTCTGCTCAGGGTCTTACAAGGCTGAAGTCGAGGTGTCAGGTGGGCTGCACTTCCCTCTGGAGGCTCTGGGGAAGAATCTGCTTCCACGCTCATTCAAGTTGTGGGCTATATTCGGTTCCTTGCAGTAGCAGGACTGAGATCCACATATTCTCATTGGGTGTCAGCCAGGGGCCGCTCAGCTCCTACAGGCTGCCTGCATCCCTGCCACGCGGTCCCTCCATCTTCAAAGCCAGCATGAGAAACCCTTATGTCAAATCCATCTCTCCCTTTCAATCTCCAATTTCCCCTGTCCCTGACCTCTAGACCCAGATTTAAAGGGCTCATGGGATTAGGTCAGGTCCACCTGGATAATCTTTCTATTTGGGACCTTAATTGCTCTTCAAATCCTTTCACAGTAACAACTAGAATAGCCTTTGAATGAATAACTGAGAGAAGGCGGGTGTACACCAGGGGCCAGAAATTTGTGAGGCCATCTTAGAATTCTGCCTACCACAATCATGAAGGTTTAAAATGAGTATGTGTGTATACATACATATACGTAGCATATCTATACACACACCTACACCCTAGGCTTATATCTTGACGTAAATCTTCCCGGCTTATTTGATTTGATAAGTATTACACCTACTGAGCTTGATTTTTCATCAGACTGTACTGCTGGTTCCCTGGTAATCATTCAACCCAATTCTATAAATTCCGATTCAGCACCCAACGTGTGCCAGGCCTGCCCCAGCTCTTCAGACGCTCTCCCTCAGGGTATGAATCTAGTAAGACAAGTGTACCCACTGTTCTAAAGAATGGCAGAATGGGCCAGCCCGGTGGCGCAGCGGTTTAGTCCGCGCTTGGCAGCCCAGGGTTCACGGGTTCAGATCCGGGGCACCGGCAGACGCACCGCTTGTCCAGCCACGCTGTGGCGGCGTCCCATATAAAGGAGAGGAAGATGGGCACGGATGGTAGCTCAGGGCCGGTCTTCCTCACACAAAAAATAAATAAATAAAATAAAAAACTAAAGTATGGCAGAATGGCTACAGAGAGGGAGAGAGAGAAATCCTGGCTGGTGGGGGAAATAAAAAAAGCTTCAGGGAGGAGATGGCAATTGATTTTGACCTTGAAGAACAGATGGGATTGTAATAAACAGAGATTATAGGAAGGGCATAGGGCAATCCAGGGGGAAGTAAGCAAATAAGTGTATGAGTAAAAACATTAAGGAGAGAAAGCAAGGGCCATATCCAGAGAAGAATTGGCACATCAGTGTGAATGGAGAAGAATGAGAGATGCAATTAGAAGGGTACATTGGTGTCAAACTGAGGCCTTGGAAACTAGACTAAAAAGTAATGGAGAACTATGGAAGAACTGTCAGGGGAAATAATAAAATCAGTGCTGCGCTTTAGAAATATGAGTCAGGTGGTAGCATGTAGGCTGGTGTGAAGAGGGAAACCCTGAACACTTGTGATGCGAAGTGAGAAAGGAAGCTTTGCCAGTCATCCATGCTACAGATATAAAAGCCTAACAGAGAGGTTTGCCCAAGGTGCAAAATGTGAGCAAAAGAGAAAGGAGTAGTCACTAATGACTCAGAGGTTTCATGCCTATGACTGAAGAACATGCCTTGATTAGTTTATCATCTCACATATATCAAATGACCTTGCTTTATGACTCAAGAAATCACAGACTCATAGTATTTTGTGGCCGGAAGGGATCTCAGAGACCTCCGGAAGAAGCAATTGAGAACCAGCCAAGTTAAATATAATTTCAAAGACACTCGGCTGATTAGTAGTAGGGCTCAGGCAAGAAAGCCCAGGCCTCTCCATTTCCCATCAAACCAACTGCTAGTTCTCTGGTAATCATCACAGGGCTCTTTTAGGGACAATTTGCAAAAGGTAAATAACATAATTCATCACTGGGCAAAGGCAAGAATGGGGCTGTTGTTTGGCACAAATGAACTGGAACAATTTCAAGACTCATTTGGATCCTTGTTCTCTCCAAATTACTTTCTGAAATGGTACTCTCCAAAATTTTTGCAAGAAATGAGTATACAACACAGGTAAAATTTGCACATAGATACATATATGCTAGAATTGCCTTCAGAATGTCAACATAACAGTGGGTTTTCTATTATCTCCAGAACTTTCCAGTAGTTTGAACTCAAAGGTTGTAACTCTCTTTCAATATTGGTTCTTAAGTTGAAGGGTGGTGGGGGAAGCACTGCCAAAAGTCACTTAGATATTTCCAAAGGAAAATCTTCCTGTTAACTTAATCACAGGAGAATGACTGCAGCCGGCTGGCTCTTTGGCCATTTCTTCTACCCAGTTTGAGTATTTGCTAATCATACCAAACAGTTGCTGAAAGCAGTGGATTCTGGAAGCTATTGTTTCTGCGCCTGGCCAGGATGCTTGCACTTCTCCATTCTTCGATCAAAGCTCCTCTTTTCCTTGTGGGAACTCCATTCCCACCCTTAAAGCTTTGGGGAATGGACTGGCAGAAAAACTTCCAAATGTTGGAATGTGTGGTCGTTTCTTACAGCCTTCATTAAACTCCAAGAAAGAGAGCTTAGCCTGTCTGCACGCAGAAACGTAACAGCACACATCTTTGTTAAGAGAGGCCCTCACTTATTCTACTAAGTGAAATGAGTCAGACAGAGAAAGACAAATATGATATGATCTCACTTATATGTGGAATCTAAAAAGCCGAACTCATAGAAATAAAGACAAGAATGGTGGTTGCCAGGGGCTGGGGGGTGGGGGAAATGGGGAGATGTTGGCCAAATGGTACAAACTTCCAGTTATAAGATGAATAAGTTCTGGGGATGTAATATACAGCACGGTAACTATAGTTAACAATACTGAATTGTCTTCTAAGTTGCTAGGAGAGTAGATCCTAAATGATCTCACACACACACAAAAATATATTTATATATGGTAATTATGTGAGGTGATGGAAGTGTTAACTAACCTTACCGTGGTAATCATTTTGCAGTATGTACGTGTATTAAATCATCACATTGTACACCTTAAACTCATACAATGTTATATGTAAATTATATCTCAAGAAAGCTGAAAAGAAAAAGAGAGAGGCCCTCACTGACTAGCAATCTCATCCAAGGTGGCTGACGGTCAGGTAATGTGCCTTGCTCAGTTCAAAAGCCATGTCCTGTAACCTTGTTGAAGTTGGTGGGTAGAGATAAAAAGATGGAAAATAAGATTAGGGGATAAGCAGACAAATGACGGAAGCCTAATTCTCTGGGTCCCTCCCAAACATTTCCTGCTATGTACCCTCTATTGACAGGGTAACAAATCCCCCATTGTAAAGCACCATCCACTGGAATCCTCCTGGAAGCAGGGTTATGTGGGTGCTTCCTCACCATCTCAGCCTATTGTTTTATACTTTCTGAGGTAAGGGGCAGGATGTAAGGGGTTAAACTGATATTTGAGATAAGAGCAAAATTCCTCAGGCTGTTGCTGGGACTCATAAACCACAAGGAAAAGGTCCAGATTCAAAGGTCATAAACTTGACAAGATTTCTGGTATTAGCTACAAACTAATGGAATTCCTGGGAATCAAATCCACTGGCTGGCTGGCTGCCTAGTGGTTTGAAGAAATGTACTGCCAGGGAAATCCCAGCCTGGCAAACAAGGACCTGCGATTGCTCAATCCATAAAGCAATTCCCCCACCTGGATAATGGATAACTGCCCGTAAGCAGAGGGTTTAAGCTGTGCAGCACTCAGCAGAGCTCCTCCTTGCTGCATCTCTTAGGTGCAGCTCTGGGAGAAATGAACAAGGGTACTCTCCCATTAGAGCCCAAGGCAGCCAAACTGACTGACCAAGTGACCGATTCTGCTCCCAGGGCAGAGGATGCTTGCTTTTCTTGTCCAGCAGGATGTGGTCATTGCTATGGACTCCCTGACCACCGCACAGCACTTTGTCTTTTCCTCCTTTCTAAATGAAAGTACTTACTGTAGTTTCCAAGTTTTCCCTTTCATACTATATACTGTGGTTTGAGAATGGTTAAATTTGCCATTTCCTCATAGATTGCTAAACAGATGATGAAAAGCACATCTGGATTTGATCAAGAGGAATGGACCAGCCCTAGGAATCCTGGTCTTGGAGCTGGATGCAGTAACAGACCCACCTTTGAGTTGTCTTCCACTAGGGTTCCATTTTTGGTTGTATGGAGGATAATTCCACTATCTTAATGAAGGGTGTTTTTCTTAATAGTATATTGTATGTGTGTGCACATGCTCAGCAGCCAAATGGTTGAAAGTAGTGGACTCTTGTATTGGTCTGCCAATATGTTTTTTTTGTGTGTGTGTGTGTGAGGAAGACCAGCCCTGAGCTAACATCCGTTGCCAATCCTCCTCTTTTTTGTTGAGGAAGACTGGCCCTGGGCTAACATCCGTGCCCATCTTCCTCTACTTTATATGGGATGCCGCCGCGGTGTGGCTGACAAGCAGTGCGACGGCAGGCGCCCGGGATCCGAACCCGCGAACCCTGGGCTGCCAAGCGTGGACTAAACCGCTGCGCCACCGGGAGGCCCCCCAACATGTTTTTCTATGCCTCTCTTCCTGATGGGGGTCATGTCCCCCTCTCAGTGCAACACGGGAGGGGTTGTCGATCGCACTGATCTGCCCCCAACCAGCCACAGAGTAAGCCCCAAACCCAAGGTAGACGATCATAGCGCCCCATCTCCTATTAACAGTGATTCATCCAATGGATAGTTATTTAACCTAGGAGAAAAGATTCTGTCCCTGAATTGAAAAACTTTCTGTTCCTACTGAAGTTGCTGAGCTGGGGCAGCTGGTCCCCATCCCTCCCCACCACATGGCCTATAGTAGAAGAAAACAAGCCAACTCACACTTAGAAACAGAGAGCAAAGACAAGAGACAGAAAGGGAGAGTACCACTCATGGTGTCGAGTCCCAGGTCCCCAGTTCCTCGAGTCCTGGTGATGTCGCTCCCACCCCCTCATCTTTTCAGCTATGGCTTTTTTGCTTAAGCTAGTATAAGATGGGTTTCTGTCACCTGGGAAAATTTAAAAAGAAATCTCGCTAACGTACACTTGATGCCACAGATTGGACAGAGGAGAAATAGGACAGCATTCTTAGGCAGAAAATGGTTTTACCTTTCACCTGAGCCCAAACTGCACAGGAGTATCTTCTCACCTAGAAAGGGAAACACAGCAACATATTTAATAGTTGGCACATGATGTCAGTTTAAATAATATACTTTAGTCCTCCAGTTTCAGGGTTTTACCACTTAATTTGGACTAGAAGCTCTTTAAAGTCTCAACTAGTTCTAACACCTTACAACTTAGCCATATGATCACCAAGTGTTCAAAGGACTGGCATGGGTAGCAGGGATAGAGGTGACTGTAGGGATCAATTCTATGGCTTTCCAATGGATCTCAGAAAGCATACACTGCAAGTAAACGACAGAAATGGTAGTAAGTTTCATTCCTCTTGCCAGCTCTGAGCCACTGGCACTGATTGCCTGGAGAACTATATTGGAAAGGATTCTGAGGTCACATCCAAGTTCAGCAATAAGTAGTGATGCATGGTATAGGAAAGGTCATGAGAAGTCCTGGTATATAATAATATTTCACCTATCTAGATGATATTTACCCAGAAAACTCAGTTACCCAAAATGTAGCTAAGAATCAGGAAGGGAACAAAAAGAACAGGTATGTAAGCTCATCTGTGGTAGAAGAGACCCACAAACTCATTGGAATGAAATACCTTCTCTTCTTCCCCCCTGTTATTATATGCATATCCATCTCCTAGGAATGCTGAGATTACTGTCTGTGATAAAACTCAGCAAATATTCCCCCAAGGAAACTGAACAGCAGGGGTTAGAGACAGATTCCTCCAACTTCAATAGGAGATTCTCTTTCAAATAATGGCATTCTGGTTTTTATTTTACTAAATTAAAAAAAAATATTTAAATTCAAAATTCTGGGAAAAGCTTAAAATGGCCATGAGGTTTTGAATGTGACTAAATTTTGCCTTGATGCTAAGTGCTTCAAGTACATCTAATGGAAAGTAATATGCAAGAATAACCAGTAAAGGACGTATTTCAAGACATTGGAGAAGAAAAGGGACCTCAAACAACAAGGCAGGTACTAGGGAACTAAGTGTATGAGATGAGAGAAATTGGCAGGGCCAGGTGAAGAGGGAGCTCATTAAAATGGAGTGCCTTGATCAGATTTTCATTTTATAAAAGTCATTCTGGCAGTAGTATGGAGCAAAGAGACAGGCAGAATAAGAGACAGGAAAATGAGTTAAAAATCGATATTCACACAAGAGATGGCAAAGGCTAAATGGTACTAATGAAGAAGGAGAGGAAAGGTTGATTTTATACAGCATTAAGGTGATAGAATTGACACAGCTTGATGATGGACTGAACAAGAAGATAAGAAAAAGGGAGGAGACAAGAATTATTCCTAGATTTCTGTCTTAGCAACTGGGAGTGTGGTGGTGCTATTTATTGGGACAGATACACCAAAGGAAAAGCAAAATGGGAGAATTGGAAAATTCACACTTCCTGATTTCAAATTTTATTACAAAGCTACAGTAATTAAAACAGTGCAGCACTGGCATAAAGACAGACATATAGACCTATGGAATAGAATACAGAGCCCAGAAATAAATCCTTGCTTATATGGTCAAATGACATTTGACAAGGGTGCCAAAATCATTCAATCGGAAAGGAAATCTTTTCAACATGTGGTGCTGGGCAAACTGGATAGTCACATGCAAAAGAATAAAGTGGGACCCTCACCTAACACCATATACACTAATTAACTCAAAATGGATAAAACCTAAATATAAGACCTAAAACTCTTAGAACAAAACATAGAGGAAAAGCTTCATGAAATGGGATTTGGCAGTGGTTTCTTGGATATGACACCAAAGACACAGGCAACAAAAGTAAAAATTGACAAATTGGACTTCATCAAAATTAAGAACCTCTGTACATCAAAGGACGCTGTCAACAGAGTAAAAAGGCACCCTACAGAATGGGAAAAAAACATTTGTAAATTGCATATCTCATAAAGGATTAATATCCAGAATATATGGAGAACTCCTAAAACTCAAGAACAAATAAATAAATAACTCAATTCGAAATTGGGCAAAGGACTTGAATAACCATTTCTCCAAAGAAGACATATAGATTGTCAACAGCACATGAAAAGATGCTCAATATCACTAATCATTAGGGAAATGCAAACCAAAACCACAATTAGATACTACTCACATCCATTAGGATGGCTATTTTAAAAACAGAAAATAGCAAGTATTGGAGAAGATGTGAAGAAAATGGAACCCTTGCACACTGTTGGTGGGAATGTAAAACGATGCGGCTGCTATGGAAAGCAGTATGGCAGTTCTTTAAAAAAATTAAAAATAGAATTACCATATGATCTAACAATTCTATTTCTGGGTATATACCAAAAAAAGTTGAAAGCAGAGACTCAAAGAGATATTTGTACACCCGTGTTCATAGCAGCATTATTTGCAATAGCCAAAAGATGGAAGCAACCCAAGTGTCCACCCACAGATGAATGGATAAAGAAAATGTGGTATATACATACAATGGAATATTATTCAGCCTTAAAAAGGAAGGAAATTCTGACACATGTGACAACATGCATGAACCTTGAGGACATTATGCTAAGTGAAATATGACAATCACAAAAATACAAATAGTGTATGATTCTACTTATATGAGGAAACTAGTGCAGTCAAATTCAGAGAGACAGAAAATAGAAGGGTAGTTGCCAGGGGCTGTCAGAGCGAGGAGGAATGGGAAGTTGTTTAATGGCTATAGAGTTTCAGTGAAAAGAGTTCTGGAGATTGATCGCATAACAACGTAAACGAACTTAACACTACTAAACTGTACACTTAAAAATTGTGGGTTTTTTACACCAAACTTCTCCTAGGGCAATCATCACAGTACTTCTTCCAGAAGACCTTCCATCCCTGACTGACTGATCCAGCTCTTGCTGTTCTGTTTGTCCAGCTCATTATATTTATTCATCATGTAACGAATATTCAGTTCTATGTTTCATGAAAGAACCAGTGCTGGAAGAACACAGCCTTTCTAAAGACAGGGGAGAGGAAAGTAGGGCCTATGCAATAGCCAAGGAAGTGATGGAAACAGAAAATAAGGCGGTGCTGAGCTTAATCTGCCCCTCCCTCCTACTTCTGGGAGAATGAGGAGAGTCAGCAGCCTGGCAGGAGTACAGGGAAGTGACAGAGCAATCTAGACATTCCTCTCCAACTCAGGCTTCAGCAGTGCAACAGGATGAGGTCATTCACAAAGCTTAAGAGGAAGAACCAAAATCAGGTCAGTCCAAATACAGATCCAACCAGGTCCCCCAGGAAGTTCAGAATATCTACCCATCCGTTATGAAGGCAAAGTATTCAATGTATTTTTATGGTTATAACATGCAGTGTCTATCACAAATACTGAGAAAACAAATGTTCAAACATTTAAATTACATGGGAAGAATAAAATATAGAATTTACAAGAGCTTTTAAAGAAATATACCTTACTCCATTCACTTGTGATTCGTAATATAATGCAGTAATCATTGCCTGTTTTCAAGGGGGCATTATAATATTTCCCGTAGTACAGCCTGTCTCCAATAGCCAACTCCATGGCATCATCTGGAACATCTTTGGCCAGTAGTTCTGCAGACACATATCCATCAGCATCAGAAGAGTTGCTAAAGAATGAGGTAGCCCCTTCAGAATCACAAGAAAATGTGCTTTGGAGGGCCAGGGGAAGCACTATGACCTGATACGAACTGGAAGAAAAAAGAAAACGTCTATCAGAGCCTTGCTTGAGGGATTCATTCACTCATTTGTTCATATTTATCGAGCACCTGCTATGAGATAAGCACTTTTCTCGGCACTGAAGATACAACGCTGGACAAGAAAAAGTCCTTGCCCACATGGGATTTACAGTCTGACAGCTCTATGGGTCATGGAACTGCAGTATTACCAGTTATGTGGGTTACCACAGTGTCAATACCAAATGACACTGGGCGAGGGATCTCTTCAAGTTCTGGCTGCAGATGGATGCCAAGTACATCCTCCTCAGCTGGGAGAAGTCATTGCATGTATCGATGCTCTGAGTGTACAAGACATAAAGTTGATCCAATCAGTGGTCTTCACGTGGGCAAATAAAGCCCAGCTGTGGAAAGGGCTTTGCAGTCACATGAAAGCTGAATGCCTACAGGAGTCAATGTACTAAGTCTGTGAAAAGTCTCCAGAACATCACATGGCAACCTAAAACAGAACTCATGTGACTTACATTCCCTCCAGTTCACAGACTGATACCAAAGTTCATGTGAAATAAATGAGAAGAAAGGCGTGTAAAGTCACCATGAGTCAATATCCTGAAACAGCCAGAAAGGTAAAGTGTCCTATGTACATTGTGACACTGTTCCCTAAATGGGGGCATAAAAACACACTAGCAATCAGGTGTCGTTGTGTCATGTGTTTTATTATTATTTTTCCCACCAAATGGAAAACCTGTCAGTGAAGGGAAGTGTAAGAACAAAAATGCACAGAGAAAGAATCATGCCTTCTTTTTTATTTTCTTCTACTTAGTACTTTTCTCCTGCCTCTAAGACAGGAATTCTTTGAACATCTGCTTTCTCTATCAGGCCTGAGAAGCGATTTGGATGGTTTACTCTGTAATCCTTGCACAGTTCTCTGGCTCTGGTTGACTCCCCACTCATATTTCTTGAGTTGAAATTTCAACAAAGAGGAAAAACATGCATCAGCACCAAATATGATTAGGGTAATTTCCAAAACTCATGAGGCCACGTGATTCTTTTTTAGAGTATAAATATACTCTTCCTGCTCCACATTTCTACTGCCCCATCTCCTGCTTCCTAACGGCTCCTGAGTCACTAGATTAAGAAAAAGGAGACCTCCCCCACAGCAGATGATGGATTTGGAAAGTATCCACCCACCAGGCTCCCAAAATTCCTAGGTGTCCTCAGGGCCCTGATTTCCACAAAGTCTGGGTTCACTCTCAGCAGAGGGCTTTCTACAAAAGGGACAAAGTCAAGCCTGCAGGGCAATGAGTTATCACCGCCACCACCAGTAAACATTTACTAAGCCTCCACTGCCTACAAGGGAACACCTTTAACAGCAAACTTTCCTGGGGACTTGAAGACATCGCTGTG
This sequence comes from Tapirus indicus, assembly GCA_031878705.1. Taxonomy (NCBI): domain Eukaryota; kingdom Metazoa; phylum Chordata; class Mammalia; order Perissodactyla; family Tapiridae; genus Tapirus; species Tapirus indicus. The sequence continues at coordinate 16,282,719 of CM062929.1, forward strand.
AATCACGGCTGCAGGTAAGAAAGTAAATGTTGCAGCAGCTCCATGCTGTTCATAAGCACATCTTCAAATCCCTCTCATCTTTCTACGTCAGTGGTGGTGTTCAAGTGCAAGTTCAAGGCTCACCTAAACTCATTTGGTTCTGTACATGCCCACTAGAGTCACCATTCATGGGGCATGAAGCAGTCTCCCCAACTAGCATTATAATCATCATAATCACCTGCATCGTTTGATAACCATAGAAATTCCCAGCCCCTGTCCCAGACCTACTGAATCAAAATCTCTAGGAGTAGAGTCTGAGCATTTGTATTGCTGATAAAGAGTCCCATAATCTGACAAGTATAGGAGACACTAGCGTGAAGAGAGCCCAGGGACAGGCTGCGTCATCCATCCAAGGTCACCAAGCTAAGGAAGGAAGACTTGGTCCCAGGGCACCTGCTCCACTGTGTGCCCCGAGACACTGCCCCTAACAATGCCACAGAGCCCACTCAGGCCTGTCTCACACACTGGCAACGCTGCTACCCCCAGCTGAAACTAGGTGGACAGGCTGAGGAAACTGCCCCACTCACCTGATGATAATTAGCCCTGATGACGTTAGGGAAGCAGTTGTGACTGTTTGGAACACGACTGTTGGGGAAGGACTTCTCCCCCCTTTCTCACCACCACCCTCCCTTGAATGACTCACTGATCTCCACGTCCTGTTTTGGAGGCACTGGCCGGCACATAACCACAAGGATAGACTGTCATTGGCTTTTCTTTCTGCCTAAATATCACATTTGCTCTTGCAAATTCTCTCAAGCAGTGATATCATAACTTCTGTTCTCTTTATAGCAACAGAATTACAATGCCTTCCAGTAACTTGTCAGGAATCAAGAAACAAAGCAATTTAGGCAATATCCATGGCTGGAAAGACTTTTGATTATTTACTGAATTTAAACTAATGGAAAGGCAGGAAAAGCTAAGTTTCATCATAAACGGACATACAAATAATATCTCCAGAGTTTCTTTTTTATAATTTTATAATATTTCACACTTATTTTTACCTTGATTATACTGAAGGGTCATTAGACTGCAGGGTCAAGAGAAACCTAAGGCAACGTAGGTTCAGTCAAGGATGTCAAGGTTGTCATCTCCTTGACTGACTCCTGTGAACAAGTTGCTCATCTCTCCAGGTGAACCTCAATCTTCCTCTCTAAAAAAGGGAAGAATTCTGCTTTCCTAATCCTACCATGACCTTTGTAAATAAAATGCTTAATTGAACACTATGTAGTCCACCAACTGAGGTAAATTAATTCCATCTAATACCATCTAGAATCCCAGGAGCAGTCATTAACTACGTAGTGTCTTGCCCATAACTCAATACGTGAATGAATTAAAAGAATTATCCAAATGACCCTTTCAGAAACCACTACACCCATCCCAAGATCATCCTTAAATAAGGGATAATATGCTCTGTCTTTGGTAAATGAAATGATGCTCCTGATTCACCATCACTAACAGATGTACATGGAGATGTGAGTACAAAGAATACCACCTGACATGTCATAGACACTCAACCAATGCTTGTCCAATGACCAATGAAATGGATTTAATTTCTTGAGCTCAGCTGCCCAAATGCTTGTCTCTGGTCCCCTAGAAGTCTCTCTATTAGTTTGGAAGGGTACTGGTTGGAATTAAAGGCTCAGTCTGTGCCCAAAAAAACAAAAAAGGAGGCCCTGACTGCATTGCCCCAACTACTCAAGCACAGCCGTCTAAATGAAGTCTCCTCCTCACCCAAACAAATTCCAAAACACTCCAAGGGGATCACAGGGCAACCACGGAAAAGGGGCCGCTACTGACCTGATGGGTCCATTTTTCTCCTTGGCTTTCCTTAGTCTCAGGCGTGGTAGAGGCCCTCCATGAACTGTGAAGAAGTCTACTTCTGGAACGGGAGGCTCTGAAAACATGTTGAAAAGAAGAAAGAGGTATGATCAGAACAAGTAGAAACACGAAGATGGTGGTCCTTGTGGGGCCATCCAAAGGAAAGTTTTAATGTAACAAATGATGAGCATATTCTGACACAAGCTACCACGTGGATGAATCCTGAAAACATTATGCTAAGAGAAATAAGCCGGACATACAAGGACAAAGATTGTACGATTCCACTCATATGAAACATCTAGAACAGACAAATTCATAGAGACAGGAGTAGATTAGAGGTTGACAAGGATTGAGGGGATGGGAAGGGAATGGGGAGTTACTGCTTACTGGTCAACAGAATTTCTGTTTGGGCTGACGAAAACATTTTAGAAATAGACAATGGTGCTGACTTACAACATGGTCAATGTACTCAATGCCAATAAACTGTGTACTGAAAATGGTTAAAATGATACACTTTATATTCTATATATTTTACCACAATTAAAACTTAAAAAAAAAAAGAAAAAGAAGAAGAAGTGATGCCCCAGCACTGACAGAGGGTGGATGCTGTGGGCATTACAGTTTACTTGGTGGATATGTTCCTATTTGGTGGGTAAGAACAGAGTATCACTCCAGATCCTTCATAATCACACAGCTCTCTGTCCTTATTTTGCTTTCCCCAGAAACCAGGTTTCCCAAACAGATTTTCCGCTGGGAGTAGAATGTACTAATTGGCTGACACCAGCGTTCTAGCATCTAACCGGTAGTTACATTCACCCTGTAAAGGCACCAGCTGCCATTCTGTCTTATGGGTAACAGCTTAGAAGTATTGGGCACTAACCAAATGCACTAGACGTGTCCTGTATATGTCTCATCTCACTCAATCTTCTCAAAAATGCTATCAAGGTCTGAGATTTATGGAGACAAACAGTTTCTCCCTCTCTTAGCGATCCTGTACTGGCCCACATGATAGCAACTTTCCTTTCCAAGCTATTAGGAAAAGAGCTTCCACCTGTCCTTCTACCCCTCTGATCTGTGAGACAGCTAGAGTTTGGATGATGTTCCCACGTGGTCTTGTAACAGCTAGATCTTAAGTTAGCATGAGGGAAGCCATCTTAGGGAAAGGAAGCAATATTGTAACTGTGATCTCTAAGACTCTAAGAATGCACTCTGACCTGCACATAGCCTAGATCATTAAGCACCTCTTGCTTTCGCAAAATACATGATCTGCTAGTTCTATGACTCTTGCTTACGTATATCTCCCAGCTGTGATAAGATGATAACTTTGTTCTCTAAGTTCCCCAGGAACATGATGACCTCCAGAAAGAAAAACTCTGCTTTGGTATCCCTCACAAATGACAGAAGGAAGAGATAATGTGGAGCCTTGAAGTTTGTCGCACTGGATGGTCAACATCCCTAACCCCGCTCCTTCCCTGCCCATTTCCCCTATATAACTGCCTCAAGGCTCTGTATGATTTGAAGACAGTTCTTTGGGACACTAGTCCACCATCTTCCGATTATGCTAGCTAATTGTATAAGTTTTTCTTTCTCAACCACCAGCTTGTTTGCAACTGATTGGCACTGGATTGCAGCGAGCAGCACGAGCCCCTTTCTGCTCGGTTACAGTCTCACCTTTTTTTTTTTTTCCTTCCTGTTTTTGCAGGGTAGGGGGGCAGCCTGCATGCAGGACAGGTGTTTCTCTTCCTGTTCCTGTTCTCCACGCACTAGGCAAACCTGAGTCAAGGCAAGTCTGAAGCCAGGTCTACATTTGCCCTATAGATTCAATTTCCCCATAGGTGGGGTCCAAAATTTAGATGTGGGAGGAAGTTCTAGGAAGCTTCAGACCCAAAGGTTTTGGCCTCAGAACCAAGCCAGTTTTACCAACAATAAGACCATCATTTGATCCCTATCTTACTCTTGTTTAGATTGAGAAAATAGCTTTGGGGTAGAAATCCTCAGTCCAAATGATAATAAATAAAAACTTGGGCTGGCCTAGAGCGTTTTAAAACTCTATAAATGTGTTATTTATACATCCCCATGCAACACATATTTATTAGCCACATCTATGTACCAGGCACTGTACATGGCTGGGAGAGAGTCATGAAAGACACAATTTCTGCTGTCCAGGAGCTCAGAGTCTAATAGTGGAGGAAGTTTTGCAAACACACAGAGCTTAGAGCTATGACAGTTATACACAGGGTGTTGTGGGAGTACAGAGGAAGAATAGCTGACCAAGGGCAGGCAGTGAGCCCACCAAAGACAGAAACAGGTACATTCAGGGGCAGGAGGAGGGAGAGAGAGTGGGCAAAGACAGAACTACAAGTAGTTCAGTATGGCCAAAAGGTTGAGTCTCAGGTGGGTAGAGGCAGGCAATAAAGTGAGAGGTGGGGGTAAGGTCAGCTCTGAGGTCCTGGAAATAATGAGACGTCATTTGAAGATTCTTAGTAGATGTGTATTTAAGAAATACATCTTACACAGCTGGTTGGAGAATGAATTGGAAAAGAGTATAAGCACAAGTTGTCCAAAATCTGGGTGAGAAGCACCTGAGGTGTGAAGCAAGTGAGGGCATGGAGAAGGGAGAAGAGGGGCAGATGGGAGAGACACTCAGGGGAGAGGGGAACAGAACGTGGCGGGAAGATAAGGAAGGAGAAGGAATTTGGGCTTTGGTTTTGGCAGCTGAGTCAGTGGTGATGTCAGTCTTCAAGGTCTGGGGGAAAGTACAGAAGCAGCTCACTTCTAGACCCAGTCAGTTTGAAATGCTTGAATTGTCAAGTAGGTAGTTGGAAACACAGGTCCAGAGCTCAGGAGCAAACTGCGGTGGCAATATGGAGTCGGCCATCAGTAGGAGAGGATACGGCTGCCCAGGGGAACGGTATAAATGCATCCTAGAAGAGATGAGTGCCCAGGGCAGACCACCAGGAAACCCAAGCATCTAAGACCAGGTGGAAGAGTCAGAGTTCCCTGTAGTTTTTATTAAACAGTGCTAAAGCTTGAATTTTTTCCAAAGTCACCTAGATGTAGTCACATAGATTATGTTTTCTATAAACCTGTGGGATTGCCAGGGACCCTAGGAGATTACCTGGAAAACCCCTGCTTACAGTCAAGGCTTCACACAAATGTGTTAAAGGTCTACACTGTTTCCAAGAGGTGTCCAGAAAGAGACTCCATAACTGACACCCCTGAGGAAGACAATGGCTAGGTTCCAGCAGCAGCGATGTGGAGAGGGGGAATTGAGTTTGGTCCCCCAGCGGAATGTGCCCCATCCAGTTGGAGAATTTCTGCCCTGAGCCCTTCGTGCTATCTCTGAAATGCCCCTTCATTTGTGATGTTTTGTTGTTACATTAAAGTGAGTGGTTTTTATCACACATTTCCTGTTTTCAGCCCCGAGGGAGATGAACTGTTCACTCTTCTCTGTGTGAGAATCAGCCTCAGACTCTTTTAAGTTATTCCTCTGTTTGCCCCTGTCTGAGATTAATAATTCTAGTTCCTCTAACCTCTTGGCTAACCTTTTAAAACCACCCAGCTTCTCACCACCCTCAGCAACAGCGGTACAAAGTGCTCACTCAGCTTGGAGAAGGCCGACCCACAGGCCAACCCACAGACCTAGGAGGAAGGCCACGACATTGGTCCTTCCAGTCTAGCATCATTCTCGCAATTCTAAATGTGACACTACCATCTGGCTGACTCAACCAACATGTGGCTTCTAGACTGTTTTCTGCTCTGCCTGCTTAAGGCCTTCCCCACCTTATATTTTAAACAGTCTACTTTTTCTCTCCAATGTAAAAGCTGAACTTCATCATGCTGTTTCTGAGCCACATTTCAAGGTTAAATAACCTTAACTTCTAGCCACATTTTCCGAGATGCTGTTCCCTGTCCCACAAACTGCTGTCCTTGGCAGATCTGCTCTCCTTTCCATTAGCCTTATTACTGATTTAAACCAAATCAGACCCAAATTCTTCAAGCCAAGAAATGGATTGTGTCAGGACTGAAAAATGTAGTTCTTGCTTCCTAGGTATGTGAGATGGAGGGAGATGCAGAAGGGAGACCCTCATTACCATTCCTAGGTGTCGACAATATCCATCCTCTACTAGAAGCAAATGACAAAGGAAAATACGGGGGCTGCCGTGGCAGAAAACTTTGAAGAGTAAGGAGAAAAGCAATGAGGGAGAACTTGTCCTGCAAAATATTAAATATATTATAAAATCACAATAATTGAAATAGTAAGGTACAAGCACAGGACAGGCAAAGCAATGGAAGAAGCTAGACAGTCTAGAAAGAGACCCAAATAAATAAATGAGAGTGTAGTGTGTGACATGGACAGTCTTTCCAAAGGTGATGGAAAACTGGCTTATCATTTGGGGGAAAAAATTACCATGTAAATTTAGCCTTATACCATATCAAAACAAGTTCCAAATGGGTCTACATTTAAAAGCAAAACTATTAAGAAGCATTAGAAAATATTAGAGAATAAGAATTGATCTGATTTCAGGGCAGGGAAGGCACGAGCAGAGGCAGAAACTATAAAAGAATAAATAGAATTGATTAGATGAGAATTGAAAACGTCTAAATGTCAAAAAGAATATTGAAAAGGAAATTAAAGAGTAAATAACCTGGGGGGTGGTGTGTAACATGTACAACAAAAAATTAATATCATTAATATAGGCAAACTATTAAAATCCATAAGAGAAAGGAAGTAGTGTAAGTGCAAATGTGTGAAAATTCCTCTAAAACCCACCAAAATAAACAAAAAGAACCAAACATAGAAGAAAATTTTATCTGCACCAAAACTAAACAAAGGTCCCAACTTTATACCATAAACTTCAAGTAAATGCAAGGAATTAACACAATTAAATAATTACACACAAATAGACACCATGATGGTTCTTTTCTAATCCTCAGTACCTCCCCATGCCACCCACTCAAGGCACGATAAATTGAGATTGATGGCAATAGAAAACATGGTAGCTTATACCATAAGCCATCAGATATCGCAAGGCTAACTCCATCTCCCCTATCAATAAAGTTATGAGACTTGGCCTCCCAGGGAGAAGGAATGATCTTCTTTTCATCTTTATATCACCTTCAGCACTTAGCACAGGTCTTTGTACATAACCAATCAAATATTTGCTGAATTAAATTAAGTTGCAGCATGCCCCTCCCACACTCCTACCAACTCGCAGAAACCCTGGTTTTTAGGCTCTGATATAAAGAAACTTTCCCACTCATATTTTGTAAAAGCTAACCTTAATACAAGAAAATAACATACCCAGCTCATTTTCCTCTGTGGTGTATCATCATGTCTCCGTGGGGTCTAAGCCGGGATGTGGATGTGCTCAGTGAGAGGAGGTGGGAGACGCCCAGCCCCACACAGCTACTGACTTGGGGGTCTAGGGGTTTGATTTGAAGCTAGAAAGCAGTTGGGAGATTTGTGGGGATGAGAGGAATAGGTAGATGGCTCGTGGAGGTATGGAAGGGCATGCGTGCCTCCCTCCTGGCCTGACCTAACATTAGGTCTTTAGATGTCAAATAACCTGTGTCCAAGAAAGACTTTGAGAGAGTTTGGACAAAAAAGAAAACAGTTGGGATGAAGGCCAGTCCCTCTCCTGACCTCTGGTTCAGCTTCTGCCCCCTGGGAGCCAGGGGGACGAGCAGGAATAAGAGTGGTACCCTGGAACCAGCCTGAGGACATAGGTTCTCACTGAGGACACAGGAATACACTGTCCTTGGATGGTTTGCAGGTGGCCAACCATGGAAGAGAAGCCTACGGCGGAAGAATTCAAGAGACTTGGTCCTGCACAGTCCTTCCTGAAGACACCCAATAGTAAGAGAGGAGGTGTCAAAGGTGAGGGCTCTGGTTCCTACTTTCATAGAGAGAGTCAGAGCTATCCTGACTGCACCTCTCTGTTAAAGGCACAGTCGGATAATGCTTGGGACACATCTGTGTTTTCAGTTGCTTTCCTGAACATTCTCTCCTTCTTATTATGAACGCAGGTAGAGATGGGAAATTCCCATATAAGTAGCCAGCCTTGGTACTAAAGGTAGACTCAGGAAGGAATGCTTTCATTTACATCTTTTCTTCCCTTTTCTCCTCCAGCATTCTTGGTTCCATAATAAACATTCATGTTGTGTAATGTTTGCCATGTTGTGTAGTACAAGTGGTTTATCTGTGCACCCATTTGCTTTCTCTCCTCTCTCTCTCTCCACTTTTCCCTCTCTGGTTTTCTCTCTCTCCCTATAAGAAAAATTTTGCCTACAAGCTTTTTGACTTGGCTAAAAAGTAGCATAACCAACGGGTGAAAGCTCTTCTGACTCTTTGAGTCTACATCAAGAATGAAAGTTTGCTCTTCACGCTGTCCTAAAGGAAGTAGAAGTGATGGAGTCATTCTGAAGAATTGGGATCAATAGGTTACCTGAGGAAGCATGTCAGCCATGAGTCAGAAACACCGTGACAGTATCCCCTCTCACCAGCACCCTCTTCCATCTTCACTGCAACACTTGCCTCTGTCCTTCAACATTCCTAGAACTTTCACCCTCCTCTGAGGTCAGCGATATATTTAAAGGGCTTGTTTTCATCCTGTTCCCATCAGTAAGAGTTAGTTTAATGTAAGACACTTCGAGGGGAAATTCCATTCACTTTTCTTCTGGGAAATCAGCTGTTGCATTTTCCAGACCCAAATCTCTTGCCTCATATTTCTGGTAAAATTCACAAGTTCACGATTTTACTGAAACAAAGCCACATAAGGCAACCAGGCATACCTCTTCACATCAACATATAAAGTTCTGGTTTTTTTCCCCTTTTATAAAAGAGAGGGTTTGGGTTTATTGTTTTTCTTTTTTTGTCCTTTCATAAGATCTTAACAACTTGAATCTTCCCACTTTTTCAAAATTGCAAATTCTCTAAAGTAGGGTAGAGTTGGAAAATACGTAGTCATGGTCTCAATGAACTTAAACAGCTCAACAGTGTCCCCTGGTGGCCACGAGCACAGACATAGGGCACTTGAGGTACTGAAGCTATATTTAGCCTACAAAACAAGGTAGAAATAAGCGTCTCATTGAGATGACAATCCCTCTCCCCAACTCAAAAAACATGAAATGCTAATTTGAATCAGCAATGCAAACCACCCAAACACAACAAGGACCGTAGAGGAGACTGAAATAGCTGTTCATCTTAATAAGTCACCACAGGAAGGAATACCCAAATTGCATGTTACTGCTCTTTCCAGCTCAAAATCTGGTGAATTTTTCTTGGTCTAAAGCCTTTCTTAACTAACCAGGCATCTCCTCAATACCCCATACCACCCGCTGGCCATTACAGGGTTGACTCTCGCATTCATTCATTACAAAAATATTTCTTTGTTGTGCTATGTGCTAGCACTGTCCTTATGTGTTGGGGATTCAGTGTAGAACATACAGACAAAAATCTTCAGGGATTCTCCCCTAATTTAGTAGGGGAGAAAGAAAATAAACAAGTAATTTAAAAATACAAGTTCCAAAAACAAGTTCAATGAAGAAATTCAAACAAGGTACGTGGATAGAGAATAATGAGGTGGAGATGGGGAGGTTTTTTATTTTTTTATTTTTTATTTGGGCAGGAAGACTAGCCCTGAGCTAGCATCCATTGCCAATCCTCCTCTTTTTGCTGAGGAAGATTGGCCCTGGGCTAACATCCTGCCCATCTTTCTCTACTTTATATGGGACACCGCCACAGCATGGCTTGACAAGCGATGCGTTGGTCCATGCCCAGGATCTGAACCTGCGAACCCCAGGCCACAGAAGCAGAGCGCACAAACTTAACCACTACGCCACTGGGCCAGCCCTAGGGAGGTTATTTTTTAAAGGATGGGCATACTTCTCTAAGGTAATGGCATTAGAGCAGAGACCTGAATATTATAAAGAAACCATATGGAGAGAGTGTCCCAGGAAGAGTAAACAGCAGATGGAAAGGCTTGGATGTAAGAACAAGTTTGACCCATTTGAGGAATAGGAAGGAGGGCAAGAGGGTGATGCTTAGTGAGAAAGGGGGAGAGCAGAGGAGATGAAGTCAAGAAAGGAGGCAGGGGCCAGACTACATGTCCCACGGTAGGAAACTTGGATTCTATTCTAACGCTAAAGCAAACTCATCAGACAGTTTTGAGCTGAGGATGACATGTCCTAAAATGCTGGGTTTTTTTTCTTTTTTTTGCTGAGGAAGATTTGCCCTGAGCTAACGTCTGCTACCAATCTTCCTCTCTTTTTTTTTTTCTTTGTATGTGAACTGCTGCAACAGCATGGCCACTGACAGACAAGTGGTGTAGGTCCACACCCAGAAACCGAACCCAGGCCGCCAAAGCAGAGCACACCAAACTTAACCACTAGGCCACAGGGCCTGGCCCCTCATAAGCATTTTTAAAAGATCACTCATACTCCTGAGCAATCTTTTCAAAGTTATGGTGAAGATTAAGACTTGGGGGAGGGCAGCTCATACACAACTGTGAAAGGAGGGAGACCAGTTAGAAAGCTACTGCAGGAGTCCAAGCAAGAGATTACTGGCTTGGATGAGGTTGCTAGTGGTGAAGGCGAAAGTGGGGAGAAGTGGTTGGACTCAGAATATACTTTGGAAACAAGCCAACGGGGCTTGTTGATGGATCAGAAATTGGTGGAAGTGGTAGAATCAATTATGACTCCTTTTTGGCCTGAGCAATTGGTGACTAGGAATGCCAGTAACTGAGATAGAGAAGCCCGGATGGAAAATGGATTTGGGGGTAAGGGAAGAGGGGAGAAATCAAAAGTTCCTTTGGATTCACCAATTAGATGTTCAATAGGATATGGTTAGGAGACGGGTAGATGTATGAGTCTGGAGCTCAGAGGAGAAATTGGGACCAGGATACACATTTGGGAATCCTCAGCATATAGGTAATATTTACACCCATGAGATTGGTAGAGATCACCTAGGCAGAAAGGGTAGATAATGGAGAAACAGGAAGAGAAGAAGGCTGGGGGGTCAGGAAAGAGGGCGTCAATAAAAGCAGATGGAGCTAGCGAAGAAGGGGCAGCCAGTAAGGTAGAAGGAACCAAAAGCCAAGACAAAAGGTGTTTTAAGAAGAAGGGAAGGTCAAATGCTGCAGAGAAAATCAGATAAGAACAAAATTGGCCAGTGGATTTTGCAAGATAGAGACCCTTTCAGTAAAGCAGTGAGACAAATGCCTCCAGATTGGAACCAGTTAAAGGGAGAACAGGAGGTAAGGATGTGGAGTCTACACAACAGACGCTGCTTTCAAGGAGTTTTACTGTACAGGGGGCACTAAGAGAAGATGAAGTAGCTGGAGGGGATATGGGATCAAAGGAAGTGTTTATTTTTTTTTCTCTGTTTTCATTGAAAAAGGAGATATTACAACATGCTTGTGCAGTGTTGGAACTAATTCTATATTGGCAGGAAGTGATGATTAGGCAAGAAGGGATGGGATCCAATGCACCAGTTGGTGGGGGGGGGGTGCCTTAGGAGTGGGGACAAGGGAAAAGACAAAATATTCGGTTCTGCATGCAGGTAGCAATGGAGATTTGGGAGTGGCAAGTCCTCACCTGATTACTTCTAATTGCTCAGGGAAACAAGAAACAAGAAGCTAATACTCTGAGTATTAGCTCAGACTGTGGTTTGGGGGGTGGTGGGGGGCGCAGTGCCACAGATTTGAGGAGAGACAAGAAAATGAGTGGAAAGTGAATTTGCTAGGAGACTAGTGTGGGACTGCCAATTATTTTCCCCTGAGAGTAACCTCCTCTTAAGGCACTTGCAACAGAATGACAATTAAATACGTTACTGAGAAAGAAACAGTAAGAGGAAAAATTATTTTTAAGTATGAAATATTTTAAATATTTCAAATATCCAGAAGGAATTGAACCAACCCTCATGTACACACTACCCAGATTTAATTAATGTTAATATTTTGTTTCAAATATCTTTTTAAGAAGTAAAACATTACGGTCACAATTGCAGTTCCCTTAGTACTGTCCATGTCCTTCTTCCAATTCCGGGTCCTTCTTCCTCTCTCTCTTAAAGTTCATTATACAAGCATAGAGAGCAGTAGTCTTCCTCTTTATCCAGGCCTGTCTACAGCTCTGGTCACTCTGTTCCTCCAAATGCTGTTATTCAAGATTTACCTTTTATCTGGGTTGTCAGGGAGATGACCACAGGAAGTTCAGAGGACAGAGCCTGGATGCTGACACTGTAGTTGGTACCCGGATGCAGGTCCAAGCACATCTCAGGAGTCGGGCTGCTGGTAGTGATATTAAAGATCATTTCCTGGGAAAATTTCTTCTGATACCATCTCTGGCCCCAAATGTGGAACTGAAACAGAAAAGTTCACTGGATGAATCGCTAGTTTGAAAGTGCCCCTTTCTCACGAGCTCTCTTGCTCTCAACTTGAAAGTTCCTTCAAAAAGTGAAGTACAACAATAAGCAAATATCAGAGTTATAACACCATAAATATTGCAGTTACAATATTATCAGTATAATAAGTATATTTTTAAATCAAAATGCACAAAAGGCTGAGGTCCCAATACTGACACCTTTCTCTTTCTCATTCTCACACGTACAAAGCACGTGCAAAGTCTGTTGGCAAAACTGCAGAAGCAAAGCCAAAGGACATTTTCCTAGAAAGAAAATTAAGCATCCTAGAAAGAAAAGCCTTAAAACTAAGGCTTTCCAAAGCAGGACCTGAATTAGGACACTCCTAGCTGGTCTGGTCAAACCTGTGAAGGGTTCTTCTCATCTGCCCGCCCTTCTGACATTCCCTACACTTTCCTGTAACATTCCAGCACTTGGGCCAATAGGGACATTTTTCTTCCCACTTAATTTCTTCTAGTACCAGCTCGTTCATTCCATGGTCCTTCCCTTACTTACTCACAACCACATCTAGCTTCAAAAGTTCCCCTGGACTCTCTAGGCAACACATTCAGACGTTGGTGTAGAGAGACACACACACATGTAAAAGCCATGGGATTTCTTCCAGGGATCCTGCCTGAACATTGACTCTGCATCAGGCTATGTGCACAAAGAAACCCTCACGGCTTTCTCATTTATCCCCAACGTCTCTGTCTTCGATTATGCAGCAGAAGCGCCCATTTTCTTGTTTCTTATTGCAACTGTCACCACAAATCTTCCATTGATCATGGCAGCTATATAAGTAGATTTTTAGGTTTGTTGATATTTTTTAAACCTCCTACACAAGACAAACACCCATAAGTAGAGCAACTTTCAGTAACTTACTAAATACATCTCTTCTATATCAGCTGTCATCATACTTTTCCATCTCAAGCAGGTTTCATTAAATATTGAAATGTTATCAATGGTCTGTTTCACTGCAGGGGGAAAAGAAAGAAATCAACTTACACCCTATACAAAAACACTACCTTTTAATTGAACTATTTTCCAAGGATAAGCATTTACATAGGATGATTTCAGCAAAATTTTAATCTAGAAATTAGTCGTAGCAGTCCAAGAAATACCACTTTTATATTTATGTAAACTCAGTCCTGATGAACGATTTAAGATCAAAAGATACTCAATCAGAGGATCCCTCTTAAAAATTATTTAAATCTATTCACTGCAAACTCCCTTAGTTTACTAAACTAAAATTGCAACTCATTGTCCCGGCCTTAGACAACCTCATTTATACAAGTAGGCATCATTTGCAATTCTGAGCTGAGAGCAATGTTTCAGCACAGAATTGAGAATTGCTCCTTGAGGAACTGAAAAAGGCGATCTCAATCAGTCAGGCCTTTCATGATGAAAAGGGAGAAGGGGTCCCTCTTTGTTTGGGCTTCATCTCTTAGGATCAAAGAAGCATTTGTTGGCCTCTGCTCAATTTCATGGTAATCAATCCAAAAGATGGTTCCAATCTGGTACAGTAATATAGAGGCACATCTCCCATGCTTTTAAAAATAAAGACTACTTGGGGCTGGCTCAGTGGCCCAGTGGTTTAGTTCGCACTTGGCAGCCCGGGGTTCACAGGTTTGGATCCCAGGCGCCTGTCGACACACTGCTTGTCAGCCATGCTGTGGCGGCGTCCCATAGAAAGTAGAGGAAGACGGGCATGGATTTTAGCCCAGGGCCAGTCTTCCTCAGCAAAAAGAGGAGGATTAGCAACGGATGTTAGCTCAGGGCTGGTCTTCCTCACCAAAAAAAATAAAAGAAAAGAAAATAGAGACTACTTATTCAAAACTCTGATATCAGAGGTTACTTCCTTCAGCAATGACCCCTGTCCCTAAACTGGAAATAATATAACAGACTTGCTAAGCAGTTTCACAGGAACACTGCGGTGACTAATATGTGATAAAGGCAACTCCCAAAGCACCTGAAAGAAAGCTCTCCCAAGCCTTTATTGTGTAAGCCCCTGGGCTGACAGATTCCTATGAATGAAGCCAAGTTGGTAGACATGACCCCTCTTTATGGATTGGGCAGCTTTGCACAGAGAAAACCTGCTCCACAGGTCACAAGCTACACTTCAAATGTTGTAACACAGAGTAGGTAAGAAAATGTAGATGATTCAGGATAACACAACCTCACTGCTGCAAAGAGAAGATTGTTTTAGAGATGGTATAGTGGTCCAAGGAACCTCACAATTGTAAAATGTTCAAAATCCAAATAACTCCAATACTCTTTTAAATAGTTCCAGATCATACAAAAAGGTGGAAAGTTTCCCAATTTATTCAATATGACTAGATAATCCACAATGCCAAATTGCACAAGGATGGCAGAACCAATCACTCAACACACTATGCCAAACTCACTTCTTAATATAAATACGAAAATCAAAAAAAATATATTAGCAAATAGAAGTCAGAAGTACATTCAAAGAACAATATGCTATGACCAAGGGAGATTTATTCCAAGAATACAGAGGTGATCATTACTGGGAAAGCTATTAATAGATTAAAAGAGAAAAACCATATGGCTACTTTTATAATCATAATGGTTAATACATTTAATATATATTCCTGACTAAAAATCTTAGTAAACTAGGACTTAATTTGATAGACACTCGTTAATTTAAAAGAGTGTTTATTAGGAAACCATCATACTTAGTGGTAAAACAATGAAGCAATTTCTAGTAAAGTTAAGAACAATACAAGCATGCATGGCTTCATAGCTATTATTTAGCACTAGTCAGAAGATTCTAGACAATGCAGAAAGAGGCAAGAAAAAAATGAGCTATAAACTCCAGACAGAAAGGGAACAAATGAGGCCACTGCCAGTAAATCTAAGAGAATCAACTGAAAAACAAATATAAAATTGTTTGAAAACAATAGAAAAACAGACACAAATAATAGGAGTTTGGTAAAGTGCACCAAATATAAGAATGTAGAAAAAGAAATCACTTTCTATATATCTGCAAGAACAAGTATGGTAGGCTGAATAATGGCCCCCCAAAGAAGTCCACTTCCTAGTTCCTGGAATCTGAAGTCATGTCACCTTACAGAAGGACTTTGCAAATGTGATTAAGATAAGGAGATTATCTTGGATTATCCAGTGGGCCCAATGTAGTGACAAGAGTCCCTATAAGAGGGAGACAAGAAGATCAGGGAGATTTAAGGATGAAAGCAGAGGCTAAACTGATGAGCTTTAAAGGTGCAGGATGGGGCCACGAGCCAAGGAATGCAGGCAGGCTCTAGAAACTGGAACAGGCAAGGAAATGGATTCTCCCTTTGAGCCCCCAGGCCTGCTGATTTTACCCCAGTGAAACTGATTCAGACTTCTGACCTCCAGAACTATAAGACAGTAAATTCGTGTTGTTTTAAGCCACTAAATTTGCAGAAATTTATCATACCAGCAACAGGAAACTAAAACAACAAAATACAATAGAAAAATTAAAAGAGCCCCATTCACAAGAGAAGAAACCAAGAACAAACTACAAATACCTAGAAATAAATTTAACTAGAAATATCCAAGACTTACGCGAAGTTTTTGTTTTTGTTTTTGTTTTTTTCTGAAGGACAGAAAATAAAACCATAAAGAGAGAAACGCCACATCCTTGAATGGAAAGACTCAAAAGTGAAAAGTCGTCAGTTCTCTACCAGTTAATCTATAAATTGACCGTACTCCCAATGGTGGGTCCAATGGACCTTCGTGGAATGTGCTAAATTTATACATTCATTCAGTGAATATTTAGAAAGTTCTTACCACGTGCCAGGCATGCTTTAGGGGCTAAGGATAAACTGGAGAGAAAACAAAGTTCTTGCACCTAATGGAATCCATTCTAGTAAAAAAGGCAGAAAACAAGTAAACAAATTAAAAATTAATTATAATCTTGTGCACTGGTAAAGATTATGAAGAAAAGCATCGTACGAGGATGGTCAGGGAAGGCCCTCTGTGGAGGTGACATGTGAGCAGTGACCTTAAGGACACGAGTGAGTGAGCCACCAAGAGTGGAGGAAGAGGGCTCAAACAGAGGGCGCCCCAAGGTCAAAGGCCCAAATGCAGGAATCGGCTTGGCACCTTCAATGAACAGGAAGCAATTACTGCTAAATTTCTTTGGGAAGATTAATGAGAATAGCAAGAAAAAAATTGAAATAAAAATATTGAAAGAGGACATAACCAGGTATTAGTACTTATTAGAAAACTGTAATAGTATTTCTCAACCATTTTCATTATAACTTCACAAGGAGCCTTTTTAAATGTTGTTTTTTTCCCCCAATCTTCCATCTTCTATAAAATTTTGATACCACAGATATGCTGTATGTTTCTTATGTACTATATGTTTTCCTATGCTGCATACATAGAAAGAATAATATTTTTTTGTCCCTCAATTTTTTCCCCCTTGTGGGTAGGGGATTTTGCCCCCCTGAGGTGATACCACCCCCATTGAGAATGCTAGAGTAATTAGACAGTTTGTTCCTAGCAAAGGAATAAACGAATAGATAATGGAACAGAGTAGAATCCAGAAATCAATTCATCTATGCATGGGAATTTATACAAGAGTGGAATTTCAAATCTGTGGGAAATAAATTAAGTTGGGAAATAGTTGGGAAGAGAGATAAACTATTAGATCCCCACCTTGACATAACATGCAAAAATGATTCCAGCTGTATTAAATTTTGTTTTTACGATTCAGTATTTTTCAGTATGTTCATGATGTTGTGCAACCACCACCATTATCTAATTCAATAACATTTTCATCACCCCAAAAAGAAACCCATACCATTAAGCATTTACTCCCCATTCTCCTCTTCCCCAGCCCCTGGCAACCATAAATCTACTTTCTTGTCTCTATGGATTTGCCTATTTTGAAAATTTCATATAAACGGAATCAAATGCTTTGTGGCCTGGGTCATAAAGCTTGGGCTCTTCGCCGCTAATAAATACTGTGACAATCCTCCTCCCACCCCCAACCCTTACACACAGCTTTTCTCTCGCCCCGGGGGAGGGCCTCCTCCCTGGTCTTCAAGCAGTAGAAACAGGGAGTCACAAAAGCCTTGGGGTCAGGCAGGTCCAAGTTCAAATTCTAGCTCTGTCTTGGACAATTCACTCATTTTTCCTGCTGTTGCCTTCTCAAAATTCTTTGCTGTTGTTAATATTTTTTAAATAAACTTTCAATTTTAGAACAGTTTTAGATTTACAGAAAAATTACAAATTACATCTTTTCATTAAAAAATATACTAGAAAAGAATATAGAAAAATAATTCTATAATCATGGGTAGGAAAGAAATAATAAGAAAACTAGAAAATATTGTTTTAAATTTGACTAAATAAATCTTAAATTTTCTTTATGGCAAAAGATATAACAACCCCCAAGTTTGAAAGACAAACAACAAACTGGGAAAAAAAATTGTAACATATTTGAAAAAGTTGATGGCTCTGTTATCTAAGGAGAACTTACCATGAGGAAAAATACCATCGCCAACACACAAAAAGAAGTAATAACTAAAAAAAGTGATTCATAGGAGAACTGAAATAGACCACTAAATAATCAAAGAGGTACAAATTAAAACAAAACAAAATATGCTTTTCACTTATTAGGCTCTCAAACATTAAAAAATTATAATATCCAGTGTTGGTGAAGGTGTTGGAAAACAGGTGTGTGTGTAAATTGATACAATCTGTGTGGAGAGGAATTTATGAGTCTCTTTATCTTGGCAAGTCCACTCTTGGGCCTCAATTCTACAGAAATACCCTATCCAAGTATGCAAAGATATAGCACATTTATCAAACCTAAGATGCCATTCTTGTAAGACGCACCATTAGTCGATCATATTAAGACAGAAAAAATCCTGCCAAGTAAACTGCATCATGATTATTTTTTTATCTCATAGAATTATTTTATGCTGTTGAAAGAGCCTTTTTCATATCAATAGACACATTAAAATTTTATCATATATCATAAAACAAAAAATATAAGCAAAATTGATTGAGACACTCCTAAAATTTCTTCACATTCAGTATATAAGACTTCTCAATCACTTTTCAACTGAGTTCTCAATATCTGTATTTTTCCACACAATATTATCTTACGTGCTATCCAGAGTTTTGGTGAGGCAATATTGCTTAAAAGTGTACTCTGTTTTCTCCAGGATTTTCTTGCAAGCCACTGACACCCATTCTGATGCTGACATTTGCTTTTATACATTGCTGTTCTATTTCCCATGGTTCTCTACAAACGTAATAACTTTTTGTTTCAAGGTCAAAGCACAGTGTAACCTTTTTGAAAACATTTTAATAGGCAGTTAAACCCCAAACGTTAATAGTACCACTAATGTCCATAACTAAATAAAAGTAACAACACTTGAGTAGCTATGACCAATTTGATGCATACCTGGGTAATGACGATTATGTTCATGGCGGCCCCCTGACTGTATAACAATTGTGAGATTTCATATATATTAAAATGTGAAAAAATGTGTATCTGAGAATCAACAAAACATAATGTGCACAAGTATATTAACGGCAGCATTGTCTGTAATAAAATGTGAAGGGGAAAAACCCCCTAAATATCCTTCCATAGTGGATAAGTTAATAAATTAGCGTACCTTCACACACTGGAATACTATGCTTCCCTCAAAGAGAATGAGGTGACATTATATGAACTGGTGTGAAAGCATGTCCCCAGAATATTGTAAAGCCAAAAATTTTTTTTTAATTAAAAAGCAAGATGAAGAACGGTACGTATATAATGATTCCTTTTTTTTTTTTTAATGTACACACAAACACACATATAGGAACACATAATGTTACAGTAGTAGTGGGTCTGCAATTTCTTCTTCTCACAGGAAAAGTCTCCCTGGTTAAATACAGTTCCATATTGGTCAGAAAGTGACTCTCACTCTAGTCCCCTTCCCTCCATTCAAGGGGCTTACAGTTTCAACTACATGCAGGTTGAACCCAGGATGAGTCCACTGGGGAAAAAAGGATCCTGGATAGAGGACAGCTCGTCCTGAGTCCCTTCCCACCCTGCTCTCTGATCCTTTGCTGTGGAAAGTACATGCCCTGACTCTCATACAAATACTCCTTCTCTGGTTCATTTCTAGCAGTTACTCTGCCTTCTCTCTCTCTCCTTTTCCCATTTAGAAGGCCAATCTAATCTAAAATCCTGACATTGAAAAACCAGACCTGCAAGAATGCCTCAGAGAAGAGAAAACTTGACTCTCACTTCATCAAATTCTTTAAAACTTAGTTTCTGCTTCATTAATGTGAGCAAGCACTCTTGGCAAAATCAATCATTACTTCCTCTGTGCTCCCACAGTACCCTGAAAATCCCTCCAGTTACACTTTATGCATTGTACTATTACTGATCCTTGTCTATTGCCCCATTGAACTGAGACCTCCTTGAGGGGGAGACTACGTCTTGTTCATCTTTGCACTCCCAGTGCCCAGGACAGTGCAGGCACAGCATTCCAGGTTGTTTAAATGTAAACAATCAGCAATAAGGGGAAAGCCAAGCAACTGATATATTAACCCAATGGAATATAGGTAATTCTCTGAATAAGACATGATTTCTGCCCTTAGTATGTATTTAATCTAGAAGAGGAGTTACACCCTCCATCAGTATAACAAAAATACAAGGGAGTATATAACAAATGTCATAAGGTAAGTTTAAGTAATAGCTAACATTTGCTAGATGCTTATTTTGTCAGGTATTGTGCTGGTTCTCCACAACCCCTGTAGTCTCACTGAATACTGACAATACTGAAAAGAGACCAGGTAGGTCAGAGTACTAACAAAGCAAAGAAGGAAATGTCTATGAGACTTCAGGTAGTGGTAGGAGAAAGGCATTGCTTCTGAGAAAGAAGACGATTAATAGGAAGGAACTGGTGTCCTTTGGAGACTAAGTGGTGATGGGAAAAAGAAGCAAGGTGGAAATGCAAGATGCTACAAGATAAAAGAGAACCCCAAAATAGAAGAATACACAATTCATCTCTACCCTCACCAAAAAACAACAAAAATATCCTTTAAAGAAACTGCACTTCATTCAATGACAGAAGAGGGCACTCTTAACCTAGAAATTTTATTAACCATACTAAACTAGCAATTCTGTCTATGGAATTAATAGATAAAAGCAGTGTTTGTTAAAAGAAAAGAAAAGAAAATTATAATCAAAACATTTCAGCTTGTGAAAAACTCCATATTACTTTTAAAAAACCCACAAACTTGAAAAAAAAAAACCTGTAACACATAAAGTGAAATAAATATCCTCAAATAAGCATTGGGGGTATGAAGACAACACCTTATGTCAGAAATACAAAAACTAAGAACAGAAATGGACAAAAAGCAGGGAGGAATTGAAAAGAAAATGACTGAATTCAGGAGAGAAACAAAAGAAAAAGACAAATTCATGTCAGAAATAATGTCAAAATGTCATGGTACCCAAAGAAGAATAGATTTGAATGAAAATTTGATAAAGGGCATTGAGGAAATACAGGAAAAAACCCAAAAGGAATAAAAATGAAATTAAAAAGAAGTAAAAAGGATCAAAAATAAAGTGGTTGAAATGGAATATAGGCAAAGATCCAACATATGTATAATTAAAGTCTCTAAAGAAGAAAAACATCAAAGCAGAACTAATATTTAAAACTATAATCCATGATAACTTTATAAAAATAAAAAGACCCCAGGGCCAGCCCAGTGGCATAGTGGTTAAGTTTGCATGCTCCACTTTGGTGGCCCAGGGTTCACAGGTTCAGATCCCAGGCACAGACCTACACAGCACTTATCAAGCCATGCTGTGGTGGCGTCCCATATAAAGGAGAGGAAGATGGCCACAGATGTTAGCCCAGGGTCAATCTTCCTCAGCAAAAAAGAGGAGGATTGGCAACAGATGTTAGCTCAGGGCTAATCTTCCTCACAACAAAAATAATAAAATAAAATAAAATAAAAATAAAAAGACCTGAATATAAATACTGAAAGGGCCCATTGGATACCTGAGAAAGCTCACTCAGAACATTCAACCCTAAGACTTATCCAAGTAAAACTATTAGGCTTTGAAGATAAAGAAAAAATCCTCAGTATCTCCACTCAAAGAAATACACAAATAAGTTCCAAATGCAAAAGAATTAGGCTTCATCAGACTTCTCAAACGTTATATAAAACGCAAGGCAACAAAAGAACTGAATTTTAAGAAAACTCAAATCAAGAAAGGGTGAACCAAGATTTTTACATCCAGCCAAGCTATCTATCAAGTATCAAGGCCATAGAGAAACAGTTTGAAACATGCAAGAACTCAGGGAATACTGTACTCTTGAAGAATCTACTAGAAGATGAGCTTTGTCCAAGAAATAACTAGGGAAACTTCAGGAAAAAGACTGATGGTGAGCATCTGATATATTAAATTGTAGATCTAAGACTAAAGCAAAGGTGGGACAAGGTGGAAGAATAAAATAATAAATGGTATGTGTTCTGACAAAGTAGAAATAAGGCAACTGAAAAATTGGGAGGAGATGGGATAGACAAAAAGGAAAACAGAATACACTAATTTGAATGCATGCAGGCAATAAGTGGAAGTTAAAATATGCCATTAAAAACTGATAAACCAGAAGGCGAAAAGTTAAATAAGGAAACAGAAGATAGGGCACTTTTAAAAAGGTACAAAGGTAGCAATTAGAAAATATGTATATAGGGAGCTGGCCCGGTGGCGCAGCGGTTTAGTTTGCGCTTAGCAGCCCGGGGTTTGCGGGTTCGGATCCCAGGTGCCTGCCAACACCCTGCTTGTTAGCCATGCCATGGCGACGTCCCATATAGAGTAGAGGAAGATGGGCATGGATGTTAACCCAGGGCCAATCTTCCTCAGCAAAAAGAGGGGAATTACCAATAGATGTTAGCTCAGGGCTGGTGTTCCTCACACACACACACACACAAATATATATATATATATATATATAAACCTTCCTAAAAATATTATATATTTAAAATAACATACAACATAATTATATATTATATATAATTTTATACATTTATATATACAAAGTAAAACAGCAAAGAAATCATCACATAAAGAAAGAAATACAAAAAACACAACATATAGTTGTTATAAAATAATAGGACAGAGTTGAGTTCAGACATGTCAGTCTTCTCAATAACTAAATGGATTTAACTTACTTATTAAAAAATTAAAAAGATTTTCAATTGGTCTTGCAATGTAAGATCCGACTATATGCCAAATACTACGACACCTAAAACAAAGTGATTCAGAAAGGCTAAAGACAAAGCGATGGGCAACAGTGTAGCAGACAAATGGTAACCATAAGAAAGTAGGAGTGGCAATCCTCAAGAACACACAATGGAGAAAGGAAAGTCTCTTCAATAAATGATGCTGGGAAAACTGGTCAGCCACGTGCAAAAGAATGAAAGTAGACCATTATCTTACACCATACACAAAAATTAACTCAAAATATATTAAAGACTTAAATGTAAGATCTGAAACCATAAAACTCTTAGAAGAAAATATAGGCAGTACACTCTTTGACATAGATCTTAGCAGTATCTTCGAATACCATGTCTACTCAGGCAAGTGAAACAAAAGAAAAAATGAACAAATGAGACTACATCGGACTGAAAAGCTTCTGCATGGCAAAGGAAAATATCAACAGAACGAAAAGACAACCCACCAACTGGGAGAAAATATTTGCAAATCATATATCCAATAAGGGGTTAATTTCCAAAATATATGAAGAACTCATACAACTCAACAACAAAAAAACAAACAACCAGATCAAAAAGTGGGCAGAGAATATGAACAGACATTTTTCCAAAGAAGATATACAAATGGCCAACAGGCACATGAAAAGATGCTCAAAATCACTAACTATTAGGGAAATGCAAATCAAAACTACAATGAGATATCACCTCATACCCATTAGAATGTCTATAATTAACAAGACAAGAAATAACAAGCATTGGAGAGGATGTGGAGAAAAGGGAACCCTCATACCCCGCTGGTGGGAATGTAAACTGGTGCAGCCACTATGGAAAACAGTATGGAGATTTCTCAAAAAATTAAGAATAGAAATACCATATGATCAAGCTATTCCACTACGGGGTATTTATCCAAAGAACATGAAATCAATAATTCAAAAAGATATATGCGCTCCTATATTCATCACAGTATTATTCACAATAGCCAAGGCATAGAAGCAACCCAACTGCCTATCAATGGATGAATGGACAAAGAAGATGTGGTATATATATATATAGATATATAGATATAGATATAGATATATAATGGAATACTACTCAGCCATAAAAAGGCAAAATTGTGCCATTTGTGACAACATGGATGGACATTGAGTGTATTATGCTGAGCGAAATAAGTCAGCAGAAAAGACAAATACCACATGGTTTCACTCATATGTGGAAGATAAACAAACACATAGATAAGGAGAACAGATTAGTGGTTACCAGAGAAGAAGGGGGTGGGGGTGGTCAAAAGCAGGAAAGGAGCATATATGTATGGTGACAGAAAAAACTGGACTATTGGTGGTGAACATGATGCAGTCTATACAGAAACTGAAATATGGTGATGTACACCTGAAACTTACACAATGTTATAAGCCAATATGACCTCAATAAAATAATTTTTAAAGAAGAAAGTAGGGGTGGCAATCCTGATATAAGTAGAATTTAAGTCAAGAAGCATTAAATACGACAGAGAAGGACACTTTTTAACACAAAAAGCCACAATGAAGATAAAATGGAGCTACCTTTATAAAGCAAAAGAAAGCATAAGAAAAGATATAATAAATATGAAAGCAGAAATTAATGACGTAGAGCAAGGGTCAGCAAATTTTTTCTATAGATGATCGGAGAGTAAATATTTCAGGTTTTCTGGGCCAGACGGTTCTGTCACAACTACTCAATTCTGCCTTTGTAGCACAAAAGCAGCCATAGACAATATGTAAATGAATGACTCAGCTGTGTTCCAATAAAATTTTATTATAAAAACAGGCAACAGGCCAGATTTGGCCCGAAGGCCATAGTTTGCTAATCCTTGATGTACAGGGGGAAAGAAAAGTAGATCTAATTAATAAAACAAAATCTTGGGTTTTTGAAAATAGTAATAAAATAGATAAACCACTAGCTAACAATGTAGAAAAAAGGAAGAAAATACAAATAAAGGGAGAAACAATCATTGAAACAGAAGAAAATTCAAAAAGTTAAATGAAACTACTTTGCAGACCACTATGCAAATAAATTTGAAAACATAGATGAAATAAGAAAATAGTTTGCCAAAACTGACCCCATTCAACATAAAAAGCTTAAACAGACCAATTTCCATAGAAAAAAATTGAGAAAGTTATCAAAGGAACTAGCCCACAGAAAAGCCCCATGTCCAGATTGTTTCAAAGGAGAATTCTACCAAACCATCTGAGACCAGACAGAGCAAACGCTACATGAATTGTAATAATGAAGGAAACCCATCAAATAATGAAGGACGTAATAATGAAGGAAACCTTTCCAACTCTTTTTATGATGCAAGGAAAATGCTAATGCCTAAACCTGATAAGATGGTACAAAAAAAGACAGAAAACTATTAATGAATATCACTTATGAATATTGGTACAAAAATACTAAAGAAAATATTAGTGAACAGAATCCAACATCACACAAGAAATAATAAACCATGACCAAGCGGGATTTATTTCAGGAAGAGGGAAAGAATGGGGGGGGGGGGGAACAGGAACAAGAGAGAGAAATTTAAAATTATATCAAATTTAAAAATTACAAGGAAATGAAATAAAAAGGAATATCTTGTAGTTAGCTTTCCTTCGTGATGTATTAATAGATATTTCAGACTAAGAAGTAAGAGATCTTTTCTCTGATTTCAGCCTTGAAGCCTCCTTGTCTGTACACATGATTAGAATATGGGCGTCATGAAAAGAATGAGATGAACCTATTGCCTCCAGAGCCATTTAGGACCCATTGAGTGAAGCGCTCTAATTCTAAATCATTTACTCATCCTTATTTACCCCCATGGGTATGGTCCTACCTAGCTGGATCTATCATGTTATCTTATCTTTAAAAAAAAACAACCATTGGGGGCCAGCCTGATGGCAAAGTGGTTGGGTTTGCACACTCCGCTTCTTGGTCCGGGGTTTGTAGGTTCAGATCCCAGGCGTGGACCTACACTGCTCATTAGCCATGCTGTGATGGTGTTCCACGTACAAGGTGGAGGAGGATGGGCACAGACGTTGGCTCAGGGCTAACGTTCCTCAGCAAAAAGAGGAAGATTGGCAATGGATGTTAGCTCAGAGCTGATCTTCCTCACTGAAAAAACCCACAACCATTTACTCTCCCCATCTGGCACATATTACAAATGTTTGGATATTCCACACAAAATGCACGCCAATTTCTGGCTTGACCAACTGCAAGTATGAGTTTCTTAGGCTGATGGTTTATAAGAGAAGCAAGATGACTTCAGACATAATTCTTCTGCTATGGAATACTGTTATGATACTTATCATTTTGTGGGAAAATATCAGACACAATGTTAAATTATTTATGGCCTTTATTGTCTTTCGTTTGGACTTCGATTCTGTGAGCAGGAATCAGTTACGGGGGCAGTTTTATAAGGTCAACATAGATCTCAAATTATGCATGCTGTTAGAAAACCTGCTTCATAAGCCACCTTAACAGTTATGGTTTTTATCAGGGAATAGAGGGAAGACTATTCTCTTCCCCCTTCTTTTGATTTTTTTTTAACTTACCAACACTATTTTAGAAGTATCTAAATGTGTGCAATGATCCACTAAAGAGAACAGAAAAACAAGCATTCTCTTACTCATAAATGATATGGTTTTAAAACCTCTAATTAGGAGCAATCTAAATAGACAGTTGGCTTTGCAAGGTAAATACTGTCAGAAAGAATGGCTACAAATCGACTATTTTGAAAGCAAAGTTACTATTTTTATCACTGCTCTATAAATAGCAGTATCATTTTATTATCTTTTAGGTGTCCTTGACGTACATTTCGCAAACAGTTTATCTTAGAACAAGAGGACATAAAATTGTTCAAATTGAAAGTTTTACTGTTATTTTGTTGAAATTTTTCTTAAGACAAATTTGGTATCTGGTTATAACTACCCTAAAATTTTCAGGCTAAAAGTATGTGGCCGTATTATATGGAGAGGAATCTGGGGGACTTGATCACTCATCCATCCATGCAGAGAAGATTCAAACAATTCTTTCAGCTCAGCTCCCCAGGCTCAGCCTTCTAACAGAGGGGGGCAGCCTTCTATTCGGGCACAAGTCCTTGTTATTCAACTGGCAACACAGAACAACGGCTCCCTGAGTACTGATTGGAGAGAACAGTCTCACGCTCAGTGACATGAACGATTTATCAAATTTGAGTTGCGAGAAACAATATTTAGGGAACATTGCTTGAAAGACATGGATTCCAGTCATTCCTCCAAATAATCTAAAATAACCTAATCCTACCCCCGAATCAAGCCAGATCAGCAGAGCACAGGCATTTCTAAGGAATATTTCCTTGTCCACCCCACACTGAATTGTGCTTTTCTATAACACAATGAGCCATGATGAGGAGCAATAAAAGAAACAGCCTCATAAAATCCTCGTAAAACGCTGCTCATATATTGTATGATTTATGAAACCCCCTGGAATCAGAAATTCCTATCTGATCTTGGTGTCGTAAAAATTCTACTTCTCCCAAAACACATGACTTTGTTGTAAACTTATGGACAATGTAATGGCTCCCTTTCTAACTGGATGGGGCAAAAACTTAGACCTCAATTTGTGAGCCACTAATGAATAAGTAAATAGGTTATAAGGACATGAATTATTCTTAACCTTATTCCTACATCTTCTTTTATGTTCTTGTCTTTGTCTTCTTTCTTCTTTAGCTTAGATATATAATTTATTATCTTTGATTTCATATACCCCTGCAGGTCACAAAGTCTTTCCTAGAAATAAGATGGGATATACACTTTTGTTTTAAAAAAATTCTATATTAATATTAATGTAATAAATCACAAAGGAAAAGATCAATAAATTTGACTGCATAGAAATCTAAAACGTTTTTATGTCAAAAACACCATAAACAAAATTTTTAAAAACTATAAAACAGGAGAAATGTTTGACACAAATAATAATCAAACTCTTACTATATGAACAAGTTGTATATATCAATAAGAAGACAAAATTGAATAGATAATGGAAATAATGATAAACAAATCAGTCAAGAAATTCAGATGTTGAGATAAATAAATTTGAAGGTACCTAAAATTGGTTTCCTATCATAGACTCCCAGAACTAGCATGGACCTTTCCTGTGCAACCATCTAACATTACAGAGGTCAATTACCTTGCTCAAGCATGTTAAAAGTTGCCATTTAACTGTCTCCCATTTCCACAAAGGAAAGGACAATTTTGGCCTCTCTCCACTCCCAATTCACTAATCCTCAAAGAAGGGACGGTAAGTATGTAATCTGACTGGTAGAAGACTACAATTCCTTGGGTCGCATTTCTTAGTGAGTGGAGTTCATATATTATAGGTCACTGCCCAAACAAGACCAGAGTCCTGCTCTCTGGGACCTGCCGATGTGCAGGTACAAGGGACACCTATATCGCCGGTCTCCAAGAGGTAAGAAAGCAGTCTGCCAACTGCCCTTTCCTTGGCTTTTCAGCCTGAGACGGTGTGGGTGAGCCAGGTGAGGTTCTTTTGCAGATCCAATTGCTCACACTTCCGGGGGAAAGGGAGTAGGAAGCCCCATTTGGCCACATATCTAAGCCTCATTCTCCAATACAGCTTTTATCAGAAACTCTGCGGTGGGGGTAGTTCCTGGGAACATGCCCAAGCAATAAAGTTGATGCTTTGCTTCTCATGTGTCAGTCTGTTAATCCTGTGTGACCTCAAGTGGAAAGTAGGAGAAAGATTCAGTCTCTCCCACCTGCAAAATGTGAATATACTGAGTGGGACCTTGAGTCTAAAGACAAGAGCTGCCCCAGGGAACAAAGCACCACAGGGGAAGATGCAGCCAGAACTGCAGGAATACATGGGGGAGACATTCGACTGTCAGGAAAACTTCACGAATCAGGCAAAGCTTCAACACACAGGTTTCTTAGGCATAAGCAGACAGAATTATTTTGGCTACTTTCTTTTTCTTTCTTTCCTTCTCTCTCTCTCTTTCTTTCTTTTTTTAATTAATTAATTTATTTATTTATTTTGCCTTTCTTTTTATCTTGTCTTTATCTTCAAGTGAGGGCTTTAAATTGCCCAGAGGTAGCTAAGGTCTTTGTGGTTAGAGCAGTGCTACTCAAAATATGGGCTAGCAGCATTAGCAAGGGCTGGGAACTTGCTAGAAATAAAAATCTGGGGTCCCCACTTCAGACCTACAGAATCAGAACCTCTAGGATGGAGCCCAGGAACCTGTGTTTTAATAAGCTCTCCAGGTGATTATGATGTCTGTTAAAGTTTGAGAAACACAAAGAGAGCAGAGTGGGAGATTTCTGGAGATTTTAGAGAGCATTTTGGGAAGCTGGACATTAGCAGACAGCAGTAGATTAGCTGCCCCAAATTCTGTTCCTCTTTTTCTTGTTTGCAAGAGAGAGAAGTACAAAAAGACTGAATCCATGGTTTGTCTACAGGCGCAGGAGCCACCCCAACACCACAGGCTCTCAAATTGCTTTGGATTATTCGTTTTACAGAGACCCAGACTGGGGATTCTACAGCAGGGATTCTTCTTGGGTTGAAGTATAGAAAATCCAGTGGGATTATTGCAAACTCAAGTGCTAAGAAGGAATTCTAAAAGGTGTATGCCCAGAACCCTCTACTTCTAGAAATGAGATTTGCCCAGTCTCTGAAAAAAAAAAAATGAAATCAGTTTACAAAATAGGTCTTGGTCTTGCAGGTAGGCCAAGATTAGAAGAGAATGAAATAGGCCCCTTCAACCATGTGACTACACAGCTAGGAGGTGCCAGGTATGAATCAGTAAAAGGGCCGTCCCTTGGTCTTGGACTCTCCAGCCTCCAGAACTGTGAAAAATAAATTTCTGCTGTTAATAAGCTAAAAAAAGAAGAAGAGAATGAAATAAAATGAAGGAAATCACACCAAGAAGAAAATTTGGAAGCATATTGGCCCAGCTAGAAAAATATGATGAGGAAAAGGAGATATGTCCAAATGTAACTGCTCTAAAGAGACTAGAAAAGATAGGAAGATTTACTAGGTCAGGGAAAGTGGCTCAAAATCATCAAAGAGAAGAATAAAGGGACTATTTTGGAAAATAGACTAAAATGACACCCCTCCCAAAGGGTGCCCCGATTCAGGTATTATTATATCAAGAAGGATCCTCTTAGATCATGCACCATGATCAAGTGGGATTTATACTAGGGACACAGGGATGCTTCAACATCCACAAATCAATCAATGTGATACACCAAATTAACAAAATGAGGAATCAAAACCACATGATGATCTCAATAAATGGAGAGAAAGCATTTGACAAGATCCAACATCCATTTATGATAAAAACTCTCAATAAAATGGGTATAGAATGAAAATACTGCAACATAATAAAGGCCATATATGACAAACTCACAGCCAACATTAGATTCAGCAGGGAAAAACTGAAAGCCATCCCTCTAAGAACAGGAACAAGACAAGGGTGCCCACTCTCGCCACTCTTATTCAACATAGTACTGGAGGTTTGGGCCAGAGCAATTACAGGAAAAAGAAATAAAAGGTATGCAAATTGGCAAGGAAGAAGTGAAACTCTCGCTGTTTGCAGATGACATGATTCTATATAAATAGAAAACCCTAAAGAATCCAATGGAAAACTATTAGAAATAACTACAGCAAAGTTACAGGGTACAAAATCAACTGACAAAAATCAGTTGCATTTCTATACTCTAATAATGAACTAACAGAAAGAGAACTCAAGAATACAATCTCATTTACAATTGCAACAAAAAGAATAAAATATTTAGGGACAAATTTAACCAAGGAGGTGAAAGATCTATACACTGAAAACTATAAGACATTATTGAAAGAAATCGATGATGACATAAAGAAATGGAAAGATACCCCATGCACATGGACTGGAAGAATAAACATAGTCAAAATGTCCATATTACCTAAAGCAATCTACAGATTCAATGCAATCCCAATCAGAATCCCAATGACATTCTTCACGGAAACGGAACAAAGAATACTAAAACTCATACGGGGCAACAAAAGACCCCGAATAGATAAAGCAACCCTGAGAAAAAAGAACAAAGCTGGAGGCATCACAATTCCTGACTTCAAAATATACTACAAAGCTATAGTAATCAAAACAACATGGTACTGGCACAAAAACAGACACACAGATCAATGGAACAGGATTGAAAGCCCAGAAATAAAACCACACAGCTCTGGACAGCTAATCTTCGACAAAGGAGCTAAGAACATACAATGGAGAAAGGAAAGTCTCGTCAATAAATGGTGCTAGGAAAACTGGACAGCCACATGCAAAGAAATCAAAGTAGACCATTATCTTTCGCCATACAAAAAAATTAACTCAAAATGGATTAAAGACTTGAAGGTAAGACGTGAAACCATAAAACTCCTAAAAGAAAATATAGGCAGTACACTCTTTGACATTGGCCTTAGAAACATCTTTTTGAATACCATCTCTACTCGGGGAAGGCAAACAAAAGAAAAAATAAACAAATGGGACTTCATCAGACTAAAGAGTTTCTGCACGGTAAAGGAAACCAGGAACAAAATGAGAAGACAACCCACCAACTGGGAGAAAATATTTGCAAATCATATATCCAACAAGGGGTTAATCTCCAAAATATATAAAGAACTCACTCAACAACAAAAAAACAAACAACCTGATCAAAAAATGGGCAAAGGATGGGAGCTGTCCCGGTGGTACAGCGGTTTAGTTTGCGCTTGGCAGCCCAGGGTTCGTGGGTTTGGATCCCGGGCGCCCACGGATGCACTGCTTGTCAGCCATGCTGTGGCGGCGTCCCATATAACATAAAGGAAGATGGCCACAGATGTTAGCCCAGGGCAGTCTTCCTCAGCAAAAAGAGAAGGATTAGCAACGGATGTTAGCTCAGGGCTGGTCTTCCTCA
Source organism: Tapirus indicus (assembly GCA_031878705.1). NCBI lineage: Eukaryota > Metazoa > Chordata > Mammalia > Perissodactyla > Tapiridae > Tapirus > Tapirus indicus. The sequence continues at coordinate 16,314,153 of CM062929.1, forward strand.
CAAAAAAAAAAAAAAGAAAGAAAAAAAAATGGGTAGAGGATATGAACAGATATTTTTCCAAAGAAGACATACAGATGGCCAACAGACGCATGAAAAGATGTTCGACATCACTAATCATTAGGGAAATGCAAATCAAAAATGCAATGAGATATCACCTTATACCCATTAGAATGGTTATAATCACCAAGACAAAAAACAACAAATGTTGGAGAGGATGTGGAGAAAAGGGAACCCTCATATACTGTTGGTGGGAATGCAAACTGGGGCAGCCACTATGGAAAACAGTATGGAGATTTCTCAAGAAATTAAACATAGAAATACCATATGATCCAGCAATCCCACTACTGGGTATTTATCTAAAGGACTTGAAATCAACAATTCAAAGTGAAGTATGCACCCCTATGTTCATTGCAGCATCATTCACTATAGCCAAAATGTGGAAGCAACCCAAGTGCCCATTGACTGATGTATGGATAAAGATGTGGTATATATATACAATGGAATACTACTCAGCCATAAAAAAGACAAAATCATCCAATTTGCAACAACATGGATGGACCTTTAAAGTATTATGTTAAGCTAAATAAACCAGACAGAGAAAGACAAACACCACATGATTTCACTCATATGTGGACGATAAACAAACACATGGACAAAGAGAACAGCTTAGTGGTCACCAGAGGGGAAGGGGGTTTGGGGGTGGGCATAAGGGGTAAAGGGACACATATATATGGTGACTGACAAATAATAACGTGCAACTGAAATTTCACAATGTTATAAACTATTATGACCTCAATAAAATAGTAAAAAAAAAAAAGGATCCTCTTAAAGTTTTAAATAGGGAATCCACAGAAAGCATTAAGGAGGAACTCTTCAACAACTGGAATTGTGATACTATGTATACAAGTTACAGAAAATGTGAACATATTTAAAAAGAGAAAGACTAGGGGCCGCCCGGTGGCGCAGCAGTTTAGTCCGCGCTTGGCAGCCCAGGGTTCGCGGGTTCGGATCCTGGGAGCCCGCTGACGCACTGCCTGTCAGCCATGCCGTGGCGGCGTCCCATATAAAGTGGAGGAAGATGGGCACAGATGTTAGCCCAGGGCCAGTCTTCCTCAGCAAAAAGGGGAGGATTGGAACAGATGTTAGCTCAGGGGTGGTCTTCCCCACAAAAAAAAACAAAATAAAATAAAATGGTAGTCATTAAAAATAAAGATAAAAATAAATAAAAAGAGAAAGACTAGAAAGATCAGTGTGGAATTCTTCAAACATCATTAAATTAGTTTCAAGGTGACACTGTTCTTCCAGTTGGGACAGCAGGTATAGCACAGGCTATAAGGAGGTGTGCCTGGGAAATGTAGGTAGGTAGAACTTGAAGAGAAGGACCAGAAAAGCAGGGACAGATTACAGAGGATCCAGGGAGGATGACAACTGATCAAGCCCAGGCCTGGGTCATAGGCTGAACTGAATAGAAATAAATGCCTCCTAATGAAAGTGAAGGTGGGCAGGATTTATCTGAACAGTGGATGTTTGTGGCAGATCCAGGACTCTTGGGCATCATTTTCTCTCTAGGGAGACCTCACTGGCAGAATCCAAAGTAATATGTCGGGAGAACAAAATCTACATATGAAAACAAAAAGCAAATACAAGGAAGGAAAGTACTAAGACCTAGCAAAAGGTATTAGCCAGACCTGAGGACGAAGAAGGAATAGAAACAACTGGGATGGAAGGTTAAAAGCTTACAGCTCAGCTGGGCCTGCCGAGCAGCAGGCATACTCAGAGGGAACTGGAACGCTGGAGGCTTATCTCCCTGATGCAGAAAAGGAAATGTGGCAGGAAGGAATGCTTCAGTTCCCATCAAGAAGGCACAGGCAGGGGCCGCCCGATGGCGCAGCGGTTTAGTCCGCGCTTGGCAACCCGGGGTTCGCGGGTTCGGATCCCGAGCGCCCGCCGACGCACTGCTTGTCAGCCATGCCGTGGCGGCGTCCCATATAAAGTGGAGGAAGATGGGCACGGATGTTAGCCCAGGGCCAGTCTTCCTCAGCAAAAAGGGGAGGATTGGCAACGGATGTTAGCTCAGGGCTGGTCTTCCCCACAAAAAAAAAAAAAAAGGCACAGGCAGTTCAAGTCTTAGAAATTCAGTTCTAAGGAAAGGTGGGTCTTGGATGAAAAACCTAACCTAGGGGACTTCCTGGACCTCATTAGACCAGTGAAAGCACAGGTTCCAGAAACTCAACAGCAGCTTAAGGATCAGCTGAGCGTAATTCTCCAGGGGAGACAAACGTGAAACCTCCTCACCAGAGAGCAGGACTCGGAGGCAAGGTATTCAACAACAGGAGTCCGATGAGCTCAGAACTAAATTCTTGGGATCTTTCTGGGGATGCAGAAATTCAGAAAAAGAAGCAGGAAATTGGGACTGTGACGGGGGCAGGCAAAACAATGCATTTCAGTTGAAGAGTTTCCTACTATAAATATGGGGTAGCCTGCCCACAAGGAAAGGAGGCTCTTTCACCAAACAGATCAAGATCTGCAGCAACGGTGGAGGGTGGTCGAAATGAAAATGAAAATGTTCTAAATACTTGGGACGGACACCAAGAAAGAAATGGAGGCACCATTGCAAAGTTCTAAAATTTTCAAGGAGGGTGGATTTCCCTTACCCAAAACATATGGGAAGCCTAGTGTCAGACCAAATCCAAGTAAGCTCATGAGAAAGAGACTTCCCAAACTAAGTTTAAATTCACAGGTGGTGGACTCCAGACTGCTTGGTAACCTGCAGAGGCTGGAACATCACATGCGAGGTTATACTTGCTACAGGTCACTTGGGGTCCGCATTGCAAAGGAGAAGGTAACAATGGACTTACTTTCTGAACTTGACACCATGGGTCTCTCATTATACACAAGCTAGAGTTTAGACCTCATCTTCTACCATTTTCTCCAGCTCCCTCTGCTGCAGCCATACTGGCTCCCTTGACATTCCTAGAACACGGCAAGTACATGCCTGCCTCAAGACCTTCTCACTTGGTGTTCCCCCATGCATGCTTACTCCTTCGCTTCCTTCAGATCTGTGCATAAATGTCACTTTATAATAGAGGCCTTCTCTCACCATCAATTGTCACTGCCTTTGTCATGCTGTATTCTTCATCTTAACACTTAGCTCCACCTAACAGATGACATATTTCCTTACTTGTTTATTTGCATTCTCCCCGATCCCACAACTCTAGCTCCATGACAGCTGGGACTCTTTCATCGCTGCTACAGTGTCAGCTATCAGAACCTGCCTCACACACTGTAGGCAAGAAATAAACATTTGTTAAATGAATGCATTTATGCATCCCTGGCATTTGAAGTTTTTGCTCACGGTCCAAGGTTGACAAAAGCAAGGTGGGTCTGGACTGAGTATGCACTGGGTTCTGGGAACATAATTTTTACTTTTTCTATTTAATAACTAAATATTTAGTGAGATGCAGGAAATGTACTGATTAAGAATGAGGGCCCTGGAGCCCGACTGCCTGAGTTCAAATCTTGGTAATACCCCTCACTAGCTGTGTGACCTCGGACAAGTTGTTTAACTTCTCTCTGCCTCAGGATCCTCATCTGTAAAATAGGGATAATAGTAATGGCTACCCCTGAAGATCTGGTAGGTTTGCGTTGACCCAAGGATAGCACCTTGAACAGTCCTGGCACATTCTGTGCTCAAGAAATGTAGCTATTATTGTCATCATCATTATCATGTGCTGGGAACTGTTCTAAACACTTCACTTGTATTATGTCATGTAATGATCACTCAGAAGGTAACTGAAGCCCAGGTGCAAGAAGAACATAGCTAATCCACTGACTTTTGAAAAAACTTGAGGTGAAATTCACACAACATAAAATTAATCACTTTAAAGGGTACAATTCAGTGACATTTAGTACATTTGCAATGTTGAGCAACCATCATATAATTTTACTTTTCTAAGTTTTGTATCCCTAGGACTCATGTTAAGAAATAGGAAAATGAAACTTGGAATAAGATGAATTCAACTTGGGAGGTGCCAAAGGAGTAACATCTAGGAAGTAACAAGATTTCTAGGATGCAACAGCTAGAACCACTCCCCGTTTCAGTGGGACCACCCTGGGTGAGGCCAAGCAGAGAAGACACTGGAGAGGAAAGAATCTGAGACTTTAATGCCTTTGTAGTTTAATTTATAAGGGGAGGTGGATTTTATTTTTAGACTTTAATTTCTCTGAGAATGTAATAATCGGAGGGAATTCATATTCAAATTGTGAACATTTTCTGGAGCTGGAAATGTATCTTGGGGTTAGGTTCACGCCATCATGACGTGTTCACTGTGCAACCTCTGCTGATACATATAGGACAAGGTATAATCTGAGATGGAAAATAGAATAAAAAGTGAATTTTCAGCCTCAAGTACCACATGGCCCTCATGAGTATCTAATATATTTCAGAGTCTTCCAAGCACAAAGGCCAAAGCGCCCACCCCGACCCACAAAGAGCAGTGGTGCATATGGGAGAGAGGCCTCAGGAAGGCAGGGGCAGGACTTATCCCATTCTACTGTTTTCCTTCAAAGGGGGCAGCCTCTCTGCCCGGTCGCCCATAAATTTGTCTGTTAAACCCAATGGATTAAAGAACAAAAGAAATTATAGAGACTTCTGGGTCCCTTCCCACTAGGGAGAGCTGTGGAGTTGATACAGCTGGCCTCTATATGGCTTCCTCACAAGGCCACAAGCCCTTTCTAAGGAACCCAACCTTCATTAGACCACTGTTCTCTAGGTCGGGTCATGTTCTCGTACATGGCCCAGTCATGAGGCCTCTTTGTTCTACCAGCACCCCACACAGTGAGGTTCACATTTCTGATCTCCTGGAAGTTGGTTCTAGTTGCCCGTAATGACTACCCTTCGGGTTCAGCTGTCTTAAATTTGGGGTGAGAGCTAGGAGGCCTTACAGTATTCTCAATCTATCACTACTAGGGAAACCTCAGTAAAGCAGTCCTTTCTTGTTCTGTACCCTCTATGAGCCAGAACCCCTGTGGGGAAGGGGAGAAGTGGTTAGATTCAGGTACCCTGAACCCCAAAGTTAGAAGTTTGTTAGAACTAGAACCCAAGTATCTTGACTCCTAGACTAGCATTCTTTATGCTCCCCGCCCCCCGCATTGTACAGTTCAATTCACACATTTAACTTGTCCTGAGATACAAAACAGAGGGACACTGACACCCACCTGCTGGTGCGGTTGTTATCGTCATTTGCACTGAGCGCTGCTCCGGAGATCCCAGTAGAGTGACATTCACGGTGTAATCAGTTGCTGGGTACAGATCTAAACACACTACTGAAGCTTGCTCCCTCGTCGTGAAGTTAAATGATGTTACGTGATGAAAATCATTCAGATACCACCTTTGACCCAGAACTTTAAACTGTCATGGGATTAGAAGAAAGTGTTGCATTAAATTTTCTGTTGGCTTGCAGATGTCTAGACTAGAAGCAAAATGGAGATAAAGCAAGAAGGTTCCTTCTATTTGTTCTCACCCACTGAGAATTTTTTTTTTTTTTTTTTTTTTGGTGGGGAAGACCAGCCCTGAGCTAACATCCGTCGCCAATCCTCCCCTTTTTGCTGAGGAAGACTGGCCCTGGGCTAACATCGCGCCCATCTTCCTCCACTTTATATGGGACGCCGCCACGGCATGGCTGACAGGCAGTGCGTCCGCGGGCGCCCGGGATCCGAACCAGCGAACCCCGGGCTGCCAAGCGCGGACTAAACCGCTGCGCCACCGGGCGGCCCCCACTGAGAATTATTTTTAATACAGTAGCAAACTAAACCGGGGAAGGACTTTCCAAACTACCCTACCTATCCTATTCGACTTCCCCCTTAATCAGCTGCAGGACTAAGCTTACAATGCATGACTACATCCCAGAGGAACAAAACATCAGACCTATTCTAAGGTAATCCCTTGATGCTTACCCACATGAAGGAGATTGCACTGAAGATATTGGGCAAAATTCTTTTAATTTCTTTTCATTCATAAGGAATCCATAAAGCCTCATAGGACAGAGTTTTTAAACTTTACAAGGACTACTCCAAATTATATATTCAAAGCAACTGTGCAATGGTATTCACTTGATCCTTCCCATCAGATATCTGGTTAAAAGTGTTTTGGGGGGCCAGCCCAGTGGCGTAGCAGTTAAGTTCACGTGCTCCACTTCGGCGGCCCAGGGTTCACAGGTTCGGATCCCAGGCGCGGACCGATGCACCACTTGTCAAGCCATGTTGTGGTGGCGTCCCATATAAAGTAGAGGAAGATAGGCATGGATGTTAGCCCAGGGCCAATCTTCCTCAGCAAAAAGAGGAGGATTGGCAATGGATGTTAACTCAGGGCTAATCTTCCTCACCAAATAAATAAATAAATAAAAGAGTCCATGGAGTCATCACACATGCTGTTAACCCAATAATATTCCATCCACTGTGAATTGAAGATGCATGTATAACAAACGGATTTATAAGGCAAAAAATATGTGAAAGTCCCAGAAGTAATATGACTAGTTCTTAGTCAGTGCTTTAGCTGGACATCCATGTGTTTAGTGTTTCCTTTGAAGCTCATGTCATTGGCTATACCACCCTCAATCCCTCCTTATCACTGTCATTCTTCCACAGTCATCCAAGACCCTCACACACAGTTCATTGGGAGATGCTCTCTCCCCCAATTCCTAGCATTCTCTTGGGTAACTTAAAGGTCTTTATAGATAAGCCATCAAAATTTGGCCTCAGAGTTCCTTGAGCTCAACGCTACGAAGTTCTTCCACTCATTTTAGCTACTCTTATCCATGGCCACATCCTAGACTGCGTCATCCTCAGAGCTGCTCCACCAAGATCTTGCAACCCCCTATTCTTCTGGACCACTCACTCCCACTATGCCTGATCTCTCTCAAGAAACCCCCCAAGATTTCCTCACTCAAGATTTTCTATCATTATTCTACCACCCCCATCCTTGTCTTCCCAGATACCATTGTCAATCACTTCACTTTTCTCTTGCCCAATACCCTCAACACCCTTGCCCCTTTGTTCTCAATTCCACTCATTCTAGAAAACTCAAAACAGTGAGTCAATCCAGATGTTTGACCTCACCACTTCTACAATCAGGTTGCTGCCATCTGCTAGAGAAAACCTCACAGCTATGTAGGTTGCATTTCTATAAAGTCAGTCTCATCCTAAACTCCGTGTAGTTTAGTCTATAAACAAGAAAATTACTTTCTAGTTACAAACTTTGAATCATGCTGTATGCACGATTTTTAATATAATCCTTCTATTTGACAATATATTATAAAATTTTCTCTGTCACTAATTCATTCTCTAAATACACAGAGTGGCTATTATTTGCCAGCCAGAGTATACAGTGTTGTGTATAAATGGCAAATAAGATACAGCTCCAAACTTCAAGGAACTCACAGATAAGCATCTAGGCAAATAAAATACCCAGGGATAAGTGCTATAACACATGAGGAGCACTCAGGAGGGACACCCGACCCTCCTCTTTGGGGTTCAGGGCAGGCTTCCCTATCTTAACTGTGGACTGAAGGAGAAATTAGCATTAACCAGGTGAGTTGGGGATGTGAAAGGTCAGGGCAGGAAAAACAATTCAGATGGCAGGAACAGCATGTGGGGCAAGAGGTCAATGAAGGCCTTCCACCAGGGGGGATGACTGAGCTGAGCTTTGCAGGATAAGCGTGAGTGAGCCAGGTAGAGTCAGGAAGGGAAGAACATTGCAGGTAGAAGGGTCACATATGTGAAGATACAATGGGAAAGAAAACACAAGAAGCTAGTCAAGGAGTGCAGGGCCTAGAGCTTACAGAATAGATTAGGCCTGAAGAAATAGATTTAGGAGTCATCAGCATGGAGATAGTTAAGGAAGTCAAGAGCCTGGGTAAGAAGGCCCAAAGAGGGGTACAGAACAACGAGAGAACAGGCAAGGCACAACCTTGAGGGTAATCAAATTTAAGGGAAAGGCAGAGGAAGGGAATCTTGTGAAGGAGACTGACAGGGGTCAAACCCAGAGGAGAAAAAGAGACTATTTCAATAGGAATATTTGGTCAACAGCAGCAAATGTTGTTGAGTGTGAAATGAACATATTTCATGTCTGTGTCGTGTTCAGATGAAGGCATGATTATTTATTTAACCAAATCTCTATTGATGGCCATTTGTTTCCAATTTCCCTTATTACAAATAAAACTTCAGAGAACAGCTTAATCTTTCTGTACATGTCTGAATAATTAATTATAGTACACTTCTAAAAGTTATTGATGGATAGAACTTTGATGATGTACTGTGTGTAACAGTATTCGCTCCAAGTTTATAGGAGAATCGTGATATCTCATGGTGTAATTTCTTTTTCTTTCTAGTGAGGCATAATGTGTGCATGTGTTTTGGCAATATGTACATTCTCTTTTGCAAGCTGCCTTTGAATGTTCACTTTTTTCCATGAATTTAAGAGTGTTTCACGTGTTACTGAAATTAATCTTTGTCTAACATATTTAAAATAGCAATTTTTTTCAACTTAACTTATATCATTTTAGTGTAAGATGCAAAGTAAGAAAAATGTATTTTCTTAACTAAGTGGCTAACCAGTTGTCCCAGAACCATTTATTTCTGTACTCATTTGAAAAAGTCATCTGTATCTTATATTATTTGGGTACTTGAATATGTTTCTAGCCTCTGTGTTCTTTCTAAAATGAAGATTTGAATTTTTCACTCACCTGCTTATAATCCTTCAGTGGCTCCACATTAGACATCAAAATAAGACCCAAACTCAAAATTAAGGATACAGGGCTTTTCGTGATGTGGCCACTGCTAAGATTTTTGCTTCATCTCTTCCTGTTCTCCCTTGCTTTGTCTGTTCATGGCTCAAGAGAGCCAGGTTCTCTATTATCCAACATGCTCCTCCACTTGTCCACAATGGTCTTCTTACCCTCACCCCACGTCTTTTATCTGGTTAACTCCTACTCATTCTCTATGATTCAGCATAGTCTTTGCTTCTTGTTAAAAAAAAAATTGTACCTGGACATACACACACATACACACAATCTCCCATTCCATTTATTTACTTTTTACCAAAGCACTTATTATACCATATTGCAGTTGTCTGTTTACTTATATATTTATATTAGTCTGAATTGAAAAATTCCAGGTCCTAATACATGATTTTCTTTTGGTAAATGGTTAATGAATGAATGAACGAATTTGAATTTAATACTTACTCACTCTACTCTGCCAGATGATTTGCTAGGCACTAAAAATGACACAAAAATAACAAATCTCAGTTCCTGCCTGAATTTACTTATAATTTTACTTGAGATTTGTGATTTTCAAAAAGTCAAGTTAAATGAAGACCAATAGCCATGCAAGGAGTTTCTTAAAAATCCACATCCAACTGTGAATTTGATAGCAAAAGAAGCTGTAATTATTAAATGCACTAAAATAAAATATAACACATGTGAAATATTAGACAGGGAAAATGATAGCAAGTCACCAAATATAGTGTCTTCCTTTAATTTAGTCCCTCACTTGCATCCATCTCTAGAAACAAAAATCAAACTGTCTGGAAGTTCATTTTGTTGGCACTTTTAAAAACTTTGGATCCTCACTTGGAGAACAGCCAAGTGTTTAAGTGACACAATTCTTTGATGGATAGCATGAGAAATCTTCTTACCTGGTACATTTGTTCTGATCCAACTTTCCTAGAATGCCTCTTCAATTTCAAACAAGCTTCATTAAATATCGAAATATTGAAAATTCCATCATCTTCTAAGAGATCATCTTCTAAAAGACAAGAGAAAACATACGGAAAGGTTGCATCATCTTACCAAAACATATCATGGCTAAGTACAATCGAAACTCTGACATGTTAAGAGAGCCAGCAGGGTGTTTAAGAGCAAGAGTTTGGGCTTCAAGTCCTGGCTCTACAGCTTCTGAGTTGCATGACCTTAGCTAAGTCACTTAACCCCTCTGAACCCCAGTTTCTCTATTTGCAAAATCAAGTAATCCAGTTTGCTTTTCTTACATCACAGGCTGTTGAGAGAATCAAATGAAATCATGCGTATTTAAAAATCGCTGTAAACTAATAAAGCTGTGATATTTTTAGCAAGTTAATCCTATCATTTGAATAGTCTATCAGCAAAATGTCATGAAGGTAGGCACATCAACAGCCAGAAAGTCTAAGAATAAAGAAAGAGGTTAAGGAAAGTCAAATGCCATGGATTAGAACTCTCAGAGCAGGTGTTTCCAACCTAGAAGATGACCAGAAAATAGATGACCAGGCAAGATGTGTGTTCTCACAGCAGACAGCATTTCAAGAGCTACTCAGATGAGCACTGAGAGAGTAAAATAATCAGAGAGCAGATTTATTCCAACCACTGTATTAAAAAAAGTCATTTCATGCCTCTTCAGTCAAATTCATTCCTTCAGGGGTCTATTTTCTTAATGTAACCACAAAGAAAAGGTTTATTACTAACGATTAAAGAACTCACAGAAAGTCCAGGAGTACCACGGATAATTCTCAAGGAAAAGCAAATTTCCTAACAAACAAGCCTTTACACACTCTACAAATGAGAAAAAGTTTAAATGTCTATTAGAGAGAAACTTTATATAACTACCTTTTATGTGTATTTCTCCCACGGGAATCTCTGCTATCTATGAAGTCACAATGATAACAATAAATTGTTCTATTCAAAATCAGAATTGTCCACAGCATTTTAAATATCACTGACATATGCAGCACAAGGCAATTAGCTGGGAGAAAATATTCTTGGCTATAATTGGAAAATGTAAAAATATGCTTATGAGAGAGAATTGGAAGACCTATCACAAGTGCTCTCCTTTATCTTCACAACTTTTATTTTAAAGATTTCATAAGGACATCAGATACAAAAATTGCCACATGTATGCATATGATTTTGAGGCAAATATATATATGTAAGAAAAACCACACACATATATATGTATATGTCTGTACACAAACAGAACACACAGCAGAAGTACTATGTGCATAGTTCCCATCTCAATATGATTTTCCCACTATAGCCACTATAGTCTGAATTCAGGAGAAGATGGCAATGTGAACAAAGGCATCTGGCTCCCACTTCCCACCCCCAATCCTGACAGAAGTGACTGAGAATAGTAAAAATTGGTCAAAATTTGCATCTGGGTTGGAAAGAAGGGTCGGTTGCCATACACAAGGCAGAAACATGAAGATGTTTCTGCTTAGCACAGTGTGGAAGAGACCAGAAAAAAAGATGCTGAGGACCACTGTGCAACACGCCTTCCAAGCAAAAGAGCACGATCTCAAAGTCTCATAGGAAGGAACTGGAGGAGGACTAGTGCCCACAGTGGTGGGGGCTGGAGGCAAGGGCAGGCCACAGGACAAGTAAGTGATGAGTGCTCCATCCAGAGCCCTTTAGCTCAGTGGTTCCCAGTCCCAACTGTATATCAGAATCACTCAGACACAGCAGATCTGAAGTAAAGCCTGGACATCAGTATTTTTTTTAATTCACCAGGCAATTCTGATAGGCAGCCAGGGGATATACACTCCTATTACTATTACTCCTCCTACTACTTCTAATAGCCCTTCATCAATCACAGGAAAGGACTTGAACACATGAACGCTAAGGGGAGGCCAAGGGACCTGGAGGTTCCACGTGACGGATAGCCTGGGTTGGCAGAAGGAGGGACTTGGTTCTCTCCTGCCTCTGTAGGCTATAGCACCGTAATGAAGCCAGGCAATGCTGAGCTGGCCAAAGAGCAACAGCTTCACCAGTCAAGACAGCACAGTGTTCAGAAATAAAGCTCAGGGCAGTGGGCTTTCTCACAGCTGCTCCCCAAAGGATGCTGGATCATCCAACCAGCAGTAAATCCTTCCAGATGTGACCTGAAATAAGCATACTAACATTATCCAATAAAAAGTAAGATCAAAGGGAATACCATCCATTTTATTATGAGGGAAATGTCAGACCTAGATAAAACTTTTATCTTCCCAGGATAAGTGATCTAGAAGCAAAAAAAAACTACGAAATGATTCTACAAAGAAGAGGGTGATCATGCTTAGGAGGCAAAGAATGAACACACTTTTGAAAAAAATATTGAGCAAAGTAATGGTAAAATTAGGCAACATCTGTTTGTACTTTCAGTAAAAAATTTTAAAGATGGGTTCAAACAGATGAAGGATGAGATAATAAGAGAATGCAATTGTAGAGATGAAACTGGTTGAGAGAGGCAGAAATAAAGGGAAGTAAATGAGGCAAAAAAACAAAAGGAAATGAAAGTGCAACAACAGAATTGAAAATGCATTAAAATAGTAAGGATCAGAAATGTCAATGTATGTATGCACAAAGGCACATAGACAACAAACTTGCTACATACTCCCAGAAGGCAGAGGAAAAAGACACGGATATAAAAAAGGAGAAATGGTAGACCAATGCAGACAGACAAAAATTCCACATAGGAGCATCTGAAGAGCCCAAAGAAAAAAAGCCATAATCAGAGATTCAATGAAAGAAAACGTTCCCAATGTAGACAGACCGAAATCTGAAGATCAAAAACTCACAGGGCACAAGGAAAACTTAGTGAAACACATTAACATTTACATCACCCATGACTGAAGTTTCATGAAACGAGGGATTTCTGTCTCATTCACTATTGAATTCCCAATGCCTAAAACAGCATCAAACACATAGTAGGCGGTCAACAAACATTTACCATGTGTATGAATAAAAGAGTATAAAGTCTTGAATTTCACACATAAAGAAAGCCTCTATGATATTCAGGCTGAAAAATCAGATTATCTATACAGCATTTTTTTTTAAATCACACCTTCAAATTCCTCTTTTGAAACTTTAAATTCCCAAAGCCAATGTGAAATGCCTCCAAAATTCTGACAACAAGGTTATGGCCCAAGAATTTTTTCTTCGGTCAAGCTCCCATTTATTTGTGAAGACAACAAAAAGACATTCTCAGATAATCACGGGCTCAGAAAGTACCCCATTCCTCAGTGAGGAGAAGATAGAAATAATTGTGCAGAGAGAGATAAAAATAGAGACTTTGGTGTGAAAGGACTAGTAGTAAGCACTGAAACTATTAAAACATATACTTGTTTAAATAATTGTTATAAATATTGCTATAAATCAACATGAAGATGAATTCTTTAAAGATGTAATACATGTTAAAAATAAGAAACTGGCAATAAAATACTGTATTAAACCAGTTACATAAAGGAAGCAAGAGGGGAAGGAATAAGAAGAAGTACAGAATGCTAACTTCTGTAACTTATTCAGGGAGAAGTTAACATTATTTCAGTCTTAACACTGGTAATCAGAGAAATACACATTCAAATGGGATTTGTTTTTTAATGTGTAATGTAGAATAAAAGCAAAATCTTTACTGTCTGAATCACTGAAAAAGTATATCTGTGGAGCAAAAAAGATGGAAAACAATGGGCATAACAAAGTAGCATAAAAAAGCAAAAAAATTAAATATGATCACAGAAGAAAGGAAAATCATATCACAAACAACACTAATGTAAATTGCTTATCTACTCAAAATAAAACTTTTCTCAGAAAGGTTTGCGATATAGGCTGTCTCCCAGAGTACATCTATAGCAATGTTATCCAGATAGCTTTTCAGAACAAAAGTGGGCAAAGGCATATCATGCAAATAAAAGTAAAAGAAATCAAGAAAACCAGTATTACTATCAAAGTATAATTCAAGGCAAAAGATATTAAACAAGAAAAAGTAAGTCATTTGTTACTAGTGAAAGTTAGAATCTACAAGATATCAATCATGAACATAAATATAATATCACAATGTGTGAAATAAAGCAATTAGAATTTCTAAGAGAAACTGAGAAAAATGGCAATCCAAGTAAGCACAAACAACAACAAAAACTCATAAGTCCTGAATAACCTTATTAATAGAGTTGATTTAAGACTACATCTTACTGTACCTACAAACAAACACTCTGCCTTATTATCACAAAACTTTGCCAAATAGTACGCCCCAAGAAAATGTCAATAAATCCCTCCAAAGAATACTAATAGGTAATAAAACTAGAAATTAACAACAAAGTGTAAATGTTAAAAAAAAAAAACCTACCACTTGAATAACACACTTATAATTAATCCTTCAATCAATGGGGAAATTAAAATAGCAATTATATAATGCTTTGGAAGTAAAGATAAAGAGAACATATATTAACACGCTCATAAATAATTCTTCAGCCAAAGGGAAAATCAGAATAGCAATTATATCATGCCTTGAAACTAAGGATAAAGAGAATGTGTATCAATGCCTAATGAATTCTGCTGAAACCCAAATCCGGAAGGAAAAAAGAAGCATTAAAGACTTTTATCAAACAGGAGAGAATGGAAATAAGTTGAATTATACATTCAACTCAAGAATTTAGTAACAGAACAATATGATCAACTTAAGGAGAAAAATTAATGAGATAGAAAAATAAAAAATTTAAAAACCCAAGAGTTTATTCTTTGGAGAAAAGAACAGTAATAAAACAGACAACCCAAGCTAAACTAGTTGATTTTTAAAAAGAGAGAGAGAAAAAATTAGGAATCAAAATAACCTGGGGTTATATAACATGTAACCCCAGAGAAGTTGTAAACAAATATTCCATATGAATTTCTGCCAATATATTTAAAATCTCAACCAAATGGACATTTTGGGGGGGAAATATAAATTATAAAAATTGACTCAAGAAAATGTGGGAAACATACACAGACCAAAAATGTCACAGAAGAAATTGACAAGGTTATCAATGAATTATCTTTCGAAAAGGGTGAAACTTAAATGCTGTTATGAGCAAATGTGTCCAACTTTAAAGGAAGAGAATAATTCCAAAGTGATATAAACTTTTCTAGAGCATAAAAAATATGGACAACTTCCCAATTCATTTTAAGAGAACTAGCATAACGCTAATAATGAAACCAGATCGCTAAACGTGCAGGATCTAGGGGAGAAGCATGACAAATCTTTACAACAGAGCATAAATAAACAGAAAAGATAAAACTTGAGTAGATATTGAGTAAATGTAGAAATGTACCTTGTTCCCAGTTGGAATGACTCAATAAAAATCCCAATTCTCACTAGATTAACATGCGATTTTAATCCAATTCCACTTAAAATTTCAGACAGAGGAGAGAGGTCTGAGACATTAAAAAACTCAGCCGCGGTCACCCAACTCTTCAACACAGAGTTAAGATGCAAAACCAGGTCTGTCTGACCTCAAAGACCATGTTTTCCCAGTGGAAATTAACTTGAAGAGGTAATTGGATATTAGTGAAAACAGCTGACACTGAAAAGCAAGCTGTCGTCCTGACTGAACAGTGACAGATGACTTTGAAGTCCTGGGATGATCTTTTAACGAAGACATATTCCTAATAAATCCACAGCAGTTGATTATTAATTTTGAACAAGTTTCTCTAATTAATTACATTAATTTTATATATTTCCCTACATATTATTTACTTAGAAAGAAATCATTTTGTTTTACTTATATAGAAGTATTCTGAGAGCTAATTTGTGTAATTTTGTAGTTAGCTTTATATTAAGATTAGCAGACGTTTTGATTATTTTTTATTATTTCTGCCAAATCCATGTCACTTCCCAGTTCATAGAGGCAGCAATACCTGAAAGTTGAAAACTACCTCAACTCCCCCAAAATAATAAATGGCTTCTCCAAGTCTCCTTATAAGGTATTTAACTAGTCCTGACACCCCAAAAGCAGAATTACAGGAGAAAAAACTTATTGTAATTGTCATAATGTTATCACAAAAATCCATGTGGTAACTATGTGCAATGAGGTTTATTCCTACTTCTTAAAGCTCCTTCCTGTCCACTTCTCTTTTCACCCAACATCTACCTTCCTGCATCCTAGGGCTACCTCCCCCTATCCACTCACCCGCTCTCAACTTGATCCCCCATCCCTAATCAATCCTGGGGTCAGTTTGCATCCTAGATGTAAAGCTACTGGGTCAACCTCCCTGGTTGACAAGGCAAGAGTGAAAAGAGGCAAGAGTGAAATAACTTTTGAGTTTCCTATCAAAGATAAGCCACGTGGCTACCCTCTAACGCCTTGGATAATTGAGAATTGACTGCATTGTCACCTAATGTTCTCCTCTTTTAAACGCCTTCTTATTACCTTCCATTTCAACCCGAGGACCCAGCTGAGAAACAATACAGCAGTGCCCATTCAGTCTGGCACCAATAGCACAGGAGTCGCTCCTACCAGACCTGCTCTGGCTCTGACCCCTGGAGCAATTATATTCTCCCGGCTACAGATCTCAGGAAGGAACTATGAATGTTCCTGCCCAGGTGATTCTCAAGCATATTTCCCCACATCTTGCGCTTAGCATTTTCTTGGAGGAAATGAGACTTCACCTCCACCTACCAGCTGTCTGGAACCCAATGGTAGCTGGCACAGAGCGTCTGGGGGGGGCGGTGGAAATGCTCACGGTGTAGTTGGTGGCTTGGTACAAATCTAGGCACACTTCTGGGGTCCTGCTGTCTGTGGTCAAGTTGACTGTCTCCTCATGAACTGACTCCATAGGGTCCAACCGTTGTCCTTTTATGTATATCTTTGCGAGGGGAAAAGACAAGAGAACCCGCCATGACTCCGGTTAAAACAACTGAGACAGACTTTGTGGTGCTGGCTCCTGTTCTCCTACTATCCCCGTTCACACTGCACTACACACCTGGGGGAGAAAATAAGGTACGCTTCCGATATCAGGTGTCTGATGATGAAGTCTGATTAGCCCAGGAATCAATAAACCCTAAGAAATGACATAAAATGAGGAGTCTCTATAGGGAGTGCTATCTTGCACACAAGTGACCAGCAATCAATGGAGGCAGTCACAACCTGAGAACCACTCACTGCATCCTGTCACCAAGTCAGCAGATGCTTCCAGCATGATGCTCTGGGGGAGTGAAATACAAGTGCTTGGGAACAAGCGATAATGATGATGCCAAATATAAACACATCCCCACACATACACCCTGTTGAATGACAAATACATTAAACACAGAATGTAAAATAAAATAATCCAGATATCTGAAAAATTCTGATCACTCTTCAAAAGGACGGTGGGATTGGAAAGCAATTAGATTGAGAAGCTCTTACAGAAGCTAGTTCCTCCAACTCATGTTTCCATGGGATACTATTTCTGCCCCAGCAGGAAAGAGTAGATCATTTTACTCACCACATAGACAGTCTTGGGGTTTATTCTTCCTGGATTTATTTGCCATCTCACACAGGTGTTATTGAACACTGATACATCATTAATTTCTGTAATTATTTCTAAAATAGAAAAAGAAAGAGTTCACTCACAAAATGCACCGATGGGCTTTGGAAAAATCCTAATGGCAACCACATTGAAAGGTGTGACTTAGTGTATTTTTTTTTAAGACTCTATTTTATTTTATTTTATTTTGTTTTGGTGAGGAAGATTGGCCTTGAGCTAACATCCATTGCCAATCTTCCTCTTTTTGCTGAGGAAGATCAGCCCTGAGCTAACATCTGTGCCCATCTTCCTCTATTGTGCATATGGGGTGCCACCATAGCATGGCTTGATGAGCAGGGCATAGGTCCACACCCAGGATCCGAACCTGTGAACACTGGGCCACTGAAGCAGAGTGTGCGAACTTAACCACTACGCCACCAGGCCGGCCCTATTTTTTTTTTAAGAGCAGTTTTAGATTCACAGCAAAATTGAGGGGAAGGTACAGAGAATTCCCATATAGCCCCTGTCCCCACACATGCACAGCCTCTTCCACTATCAACATCCCCCAACAGAGTGGTACATTTGTTTACAATTGATGAACCTACACTGACACATCATTATCACCCAAATTCCATAGTTTACATCAGGGTTCATCTTGGTGTTGTGCAAACATTCTATGGGTTTGGACAAATGTATAATGACGTGTATCCATCATTATGGTATTACACAGAGTATTTTCACCACCTTAAAAATACTCTATTTATCCCTCCTCCCCTCCAACCATTGGCAACCACTGATCCTTTTACTGTTTCCATGGTTTTGCCTTTTCCAGAATGTCATATAGTTGCAATCATACAGTCTGTAGCCTTTTCAGATTGGCTTCTTTCACTTGATAATAAGCATTTAAGGTTCCTCTCTGTCTTTTCATGGCTTGATAGCTCATTTCTTTTTAGGGCTGAATAATATCCCATTGTCTGGAGATACCACAGTTTATTTAACCATTCCCCTACTGAAGGACATCTCGGTTGCTTCCAAGTTTTGGTAATTATGAATAAAGCTGCTATAAACATCTGTGTGCAGGTTTTTGTGTAACCATAAATTTTCAACTCATCTGGGAAAACACCAAGGAGCAAGACTGCTGAATGGTATAGCAAGAGTATGTTTAGTTTTGTAAGAATGCACCAAACCACCATGACTTAGTTTATCTGCCCAGCTGATACCTCTGCTGATCACTATTCATGCTCTGATTCAGAAACCAAATCAGGCAATTCAAGCTACCCCAGGCCAATCACCCAATTTATCTTCCTCATGAATGAGCCTGGCCCATTACCTGATTTGGAGGAAAAGGAAAGAGTCCTACTTGAATATGGGTAAGAATTCCAACCTGTGATTGGTCTGACAGGCCACTGGATGCCACTGGTGCTCTACTCATGTGGGATGGAAACTGGCCCAGAGCTGTGCCCTGAATCACCCCTGCAACAGCACAGGTAAGATCTGTTCTGCCCTCTTCATCCCACCCCGCTGATGGAGCACTATTATTTTCAGGTCACTGCTGTTCCCAAGAGGGAAATAACATGCATCACCACACAGGACCGTTCCTCAGGAGCAACTTGGGGTAAACTAAATAAATTCTCCATAAGTTCCCTGGATACTTCTGGGATTCCTTTAACTGAGGCTACTTAATCCTGATCTATCAGGAAGTCACTGATTTCCTCAAGTTGTTCTGCTTCTTCTAAATATTATGCATGTATTTCATGTAATGCATTTGTCGATGTGGGAAACCATATTAGGGTCTTGGTTCCCTGAGGTAACACAGTTTCCACTGGACCCAGTTAAGCACCTAGGAATTTGTTCAGATGGGAAGAGGGCAAGGATCTAGCTTTTCATCTATTTAAAATCAAATTCCCCACAGGTATGTATAACTATCTGTATTCAGATGACATAATCCTGTCTATAAAAAATCTTAAGGAATTCACACACAAAAAACTATTAGAGCTAAGAAAGGAGTTCAGCCAGGTTGCAGGATACCAGGTGAATGTACAAAAATCAATCGTATTTCTGTACACTAGCAAGGAACAATCCAAAAATAAAATTAAGAAAATGATTTCATTTACAATAGCATCAAAAAGAATAAAATTCCCTGCAGATAGAAGCTCCCATACTATCATCCCTGGAGGAGGGAATCCTCATTTCACCAGACGAGAATATTCCACTTTCCCACTGCACCAGACATCCTTTATGGATTCTTTAGAACCTCTCAGCCTCACCTGTTCCTTGTTCCAGCCCAATATGGGCTTTGACAACATCACTGTGTCTTGTCTCCCGTTCTGGGGCTTCCCTGCTGGGGTACTCACACCGAAGTACAGGCAACCTGGAAGTGTAGGGGGATTCACACCTCATGGGGACAGGAGATAGTGGATAAATCTTCCCCCCACCCTTCTTCCCCCTGAAGGGCAGTCCTACAAAGACCTCTCAGGGTGCTGTTGCACAGAAGGAGCAATCATCTGCACTTAGTGGACCCAGTGCAACAAGGCATCCTTCTATTGGCTCTCCTTCCTTCCCTGCTTTACTCACCTCAGCCCTCACTGTGCTTCCCGGGATATCATTCCCTATTGTGTAATAAATATAAGCCCTCTGCCTCAGGCTCTGTTTTTTTGGGAAACTTAAGGTAAGACTCCCATCAAGAAGGATGAGAAAGATAATTTTCCATCTCAAAAAATGGCTCTCCTCAACTCAGCTCCTGTCCCTCCCTTCTAGTAAATCTCTTCTCAGCCTCCAAGTGGAAAAGAGAGCCTGCACCTTAGGCAGTTAGAGGCTCAACTCATTTCTCCAGTACTCAGAGTCAATGTCACCTTTAGAAAGACCCTGGTCTACTGATCTCTTTGCCCACAGAAGAGTTTATGTCTTTACAAAAGCACCCCATCAGCAGCATTACCGAGATTCTATGTCCCACATTACTTGGTCTTGAGTATGCCCAGGTCAGCTATCAGTGAGTGGGAATAAATGGGGGCAGAGAGAAGAAAACAGGCAAACTCCTGGAGGGACACAAGAGGACCAACTATGGTTGACTAAAGCATTCCTGGGTCTCTACATCAACACTTCTCCCCAGAGCCCAGACAATTTGAAATCAAAGAAATATTCCAGTTGTGGACATGGGTGCCCTAAGAGATGCAGAGATCCTATCCATTCACCCCCTTGGGTGGCATAAAGATGATGTTGGCACCAGTCTTTTATCAGCTTGAACAAGCCCCCAATATTCCTGGCCCCTTCTCTCTCTGCTGCCCTTCAAAGCCCTAGAGCTCTGGACTCTGCTCACTCACACCTCCCTCTGGAACCAACTCAACATCTGGTCCAGAACATCCTCACCTTCTGTCTGAGTTACCAGTAAAGCAAATTTCCTTCTCACTTGGGGCCCCTTTGCCACCCAAGCAGAGATTAGAAAGGAGACACTCACATGAAAGTTTCCTTTCTTGTCCTTCCTTTTTCCCCATTCACTATGACAACTGCAAATGACATCTGCCTCTAGCCTGTGCCATGCTGTCTGCACAGATGGGACCCAGATCAGATTATAGGGATGTCAGATATTTCATCCCAAGGAGCTGTGTAACAAAGCTTGGTTGCTTTTCCCTCCAGGTGTCCACAAATAAGCCGGAAAGACTTCTTTATAAACATATCAGATATTAAACATTCACATCAATGGTGCCCTTTTAAAAGAGATAACTTAGGAGGCTATGCCCTAATTTCAATAGTACCAATAACTGAAAACATTTCTGGAAGTTCTCTTTGTTTATTTATTTATTTTTTGTGTGTGTGACGAAGACCAGCCCTGAGCTAACATCCGTTGCTAATCCTCCTCTTTTTGCTGAGGAAGACCGGCCCTGGGCTAACATCCGTGCCCATCTTCCTCCACTTTATATGGGACGCCGCCACGGCATGGCTGACAGGCAGTGCGTCGGCGGGCGCCCAGGATCCGAACTCGCGAACCCTGGGCTGCCAAGCGCGGACTAAACCGCTGCGCCACCGGGCAGCCCCTGGAAGTTCTCTTTGGAACTAACTTCAGGGCTCTTTATTCGCCATTCACTGAATGATTACCAAATGCCAAGCATTCTACCATGCCAGGCACTGGGCTGTGACAATGATCAGAACTTAAGTCCTCCCCTCAGGAACATGTTGTCTAATGGAGGGAGCAAACATATAAGCAGGTAAATTACAACTCGGTAAATATCAGAACAAAGCTACACACAAGTACAGCAGGGTATAGACAAAGAAGCCACCAACTGTCACTGGAGGACCTGGAGAAGCCGGTTTCATGGAGGGCATGACCTTAGATGAATGGATGAAGAGTAGGGAAGACATCTAAGCAGACAGAACAGCAGGTCCACTGCCTAGATCGTAAAAGGGTGTGGCATACTCTGAGTGGTGACAGAGAAGTGTCGCGTGACTGAGGAGGAGGAAAGATGGGAAGTGAGGTTGCAGAGGGAGGACAGGGCAGGACTGGGAACGATTGTGACTTGCAGACTAAGTGCAGACTTACTCCTTTGAGCAATGGAGAGCTAAAAGCAGGAAAATAATAAGAACTTTTTTAAGAAAGATAACTCTTGGTGTATTTTGAAGGAGACACTGGAGTACAGAAGAACTGGAAGTCACAAGGAAAGGCTACAACACCATTTACTCAGTGATACAATATGTCAAACACTGATAGGTCTTTATAGACTTGTCCTCATCTTCACAACAACCATAAGAAGCAATAATAAAGACAATAATGAGTGAATATTTATTGAGTTATACTATGGACCAGATAGTATGTATAGTAATTTAAATGTATCATTTATTTAATCTTCAAAATAACCCCACGAGCTGGATACTTTGTCTCTTTATAAATCTGAGGCTTAGAGAAGTTAAGTAACCTGCCAAAGGTCATACAGCTAGTAAATAGGGAAGTCAGGATTCAAAACTAGATGTGTCAGACTCCAAAGCCAAGAGCCTTTGCATTGAAGCAATTATTCAGCAAAGAGGTGAAGGGATGAAATCAGGGCACTGTAGTTAAAAATATGAGACAATTCTGAAGGAGTAGCAATAGGACGTGAGAGATAAGAAACAGCAAGGAGTCTAGGCTGACTGCCAGTCTTTGAGCTTGAGAGTCTGAATGGATTGCCTTTCACTGTTCCCTTAAGAAATATAGGAGCGGGGCTGGCCCGGTGGCATAGTGGTTAAGCTCACGCACTCTGCTTTCGGCTGCCTGGGGTTTGCAGGTTCGGATCCCAGGTGTGGACCTATGCACCGCTCCTCAAGCCATGCTGTGGTGGCGTCCCACATACAAAATAGAGGAAGATTGGCACAGATGTTAGCTTGGGGCCAATCTTCCTCACAAAAGAAAAAAAAAGAGGAAGACTGGCAATGGATGTCAGCTCATGCCCAATCTTCCCCCATCACCACCAAAAAATATATATATATATTGGAGGAAGCAGACTGGGTTTGTGAAAAAGAGACTAATGAATTGTGTTTAGAATATGCTAAATCTGAGGTATCTACAGACTATCCAGGCAAGAAAATAGTCTTGAAAGTCATCAATGTGTGGATGGTATTTGAGCCCTGGGAGCAGGTGAAACATCCAGGTAGGACATAGAGAATGGCCCAATGGCAGAACATTGGGACACACCAAAACCCAAGGGGACACTAGAGAAAGAGCAATGCAGAAGAGAGTAGGAGGTTGGCTGAGAGAGTATAGTGCTTAGGAAGTCAAGGAAAGAAAAGATTTGCAAGAGGGTCTGCTTCCTCCAAAGTTATCTCCCTTCCTTCCCACCAATCCCCCACAACCTCCTCACCTCCTACCCAAGAAGGGCCTGGAGCAGATCATCAAGGCATTGGGGGCAAGCTCAGTCTCTCTCTCTTCTCTCATATGGCTCTTCCTCCCCTGATGGAGTGCCCACAGCATCATGATTAGATCTGAGGTTTGACTTATGGTAGAGATAGGCAGAGCACGCCTTTGACTTGTCCAGTTGTAGGACAGTTAGGCATCTCTGGTTTAAAAAAAGAGAGGCCTCCTACAACAGCCAATTGAATTCTGCATTGGATTTGGGGAACCAAAGCCTCAGTGGGTGGTAAGGTTCCTTTGCTTTGCTTTAGATTCTATGTGTAGTGTGTGCATGCAGGTAAGTGTGTGTACACAAATGTACATGTGTATAAAAAGTTATGTATTTTAGTATTCTATTAGCATCCAGCATTTCTCTGTTACTTACCACGTTTGTAACTAAATAATTTTGTAATTAGTTATTTAATGTCTATCTCTTCTAAATGTGAGCTATATGATGGCAAAGACCAGGTTTATCTCTATCCCCTGAATCTAATATGGTGCCTTGGGCATATATATTTTTCAAATATTTATTATTCGGTTGATTGGTTGAAAGGATGGATGAACAGAGAGATGATCAACAAATGCTAAATGTTGTGGAAAGGTTAAGAGGAATGAGGACTGAAACTAGAACATGAATTTGGCAGTTAGGAGGCTGACACAGTGGCGCAGTGGTTAAGCTCTCGCGGTCTGCTTCAGTGGCCCAGGGTTTGTGGGTTTGGATCCCAGGCACAGACCTACAAACCGCTCATTAAGCCATACTGTGGCAGTCTCTCAGATACAAAATAGAGGAAGATAGGCATGGATGTTAGCTCAGGGTCAATCTTCCTCAAGCAAAACAAATAAAAGAGGAAGACTGGCAACAGATGTTAGCTCAGGGCCAATCTTCCTCACCAAAAAAAAGTGCTCTGAATTTGGCGGTTAGGTGGCTAGGCGGTTAAGCGGTTAGTGACCTTGGTGAGAGACCTAGAGTGCAGTGGAGTGTTGGATGCTGGGTTCTCCCTCAGTAGGCTGAGAAAAGAACAGGAGGGAACAGAGACAGTGGGCATAGACTACTCTTTCAGAGGTCCCATTATGGGCAGGGACCAGTCGGCTGTACTCTCTTGGTTTCCAATTTCATATCCTTTTTCTTTATTTTTGGAAACGGTAAAAGGTCACACAGAATAAGTTCAAGTGACCCAAATAGATGGTCAAACTCAATGTCATTTCTACTTAAATGTTATCTCTGATTTCAAAAGTAATATGACTGATACTCTAATGTGACTCACAAACTACCTCCAAAGGCAATTTCCAGACATATTTTGATAATGGCAGCATCACCGAAATGACGGTATAGCTTCACAAGGTGATAGGTGACTACTTTGAATAAATGCATATTTACCTATAAGAATTCTGCTATGTTTTCTTTCTTTTTTTTAAGTCTTTAGAGTCACATAAAATAGGTAGAAGCAGCGTGGCTTAGAGTAGAGCCTTTTTTGTGTGTGTGTGTGTTTGAGGAAGACTGGCCCTGGCCTAACATCCATGCCCATCTTCCTCTACTTTATATGGGACGCCGCCACAGCATGGCTGACAAGCGGTGCATCTATCCACGCCCGGGATCCGAACCTGCAAAACCCTGGGCCACCGAAGCGGAGAGCGTGAACTTAACCGCTGTGCCACCGGGCCAGCCCCTAGAGTAGAACCTTCTTAAAATGCATTATACACTTTAGGATGATTTTTGGTAGCACTTGAATAAATTTTTATACGTTCACTTTGTACTGATTTTTGTGTATATTAGAAAAATATACCTAATTCATCAAACTCATGATATCACATATATTATAAAGTGTCCTTGATCAATAAATTTAAATTATGAATTTAAGTTTTAAATATAAGTTGTTTGAAGAAACTTATTAAATAAATAATACTTTTGTGATGGCAAACACTGTCAGGGTGGTGTACAAATAATTCATGCTTGGGAAACGCTGGTATAGGAGAAACACTGTGGGCTTTCAGGGCTTACAGACCTGAGTTCAAATCCTGGGTCTGCCCTTTACTAGTTACTGAATGACCCTGTGAAAGTTGCTTAACTTTTATGAGTCTCAGATTTCTCATCTATGAAATGAAAAGAACAATACTTACTTCACGGGTGTTTCTGAGGACAAACGAACTCAAGCATTAAGACCTCTAGCAGAGCTCTGGGTGTGTAAGTTGGTGTGCAATGAACAGTGGCTATGATGCTTGATGGTCCACACATTATACGCATATTCAAACAAACCCCAGCCATGCGGCTACTTATATAAATGTGTCCACTTATTCCAGCTGACCTTTCTTTTCCATCTGAAATGCGTAGAGCTGCAAGCGAGCACTCACGGGACTGAAGAGGATGGTCAACCACACAAGAGAAGGAGCAGAGGCTAACAGGAGGCATTTGGACTCAGGGCCTGAATCAGGTTAGGGGGCTCAGGAAGGATCCCAGCAGATAAACAGTCTGTGTGCCAAAGAGATGTTACCCTTCTAAGAGCACAGAGAGAGTAAGCATCAACCTTATAATTATTAACTCAGATTCTAAACACAAAAAACCAAATGACCTGTGCAGAATGGAAGCCAGGGACCGTCTTATCAAGAATGAATCAACCTCTTTGATCTTGAGGTAAATCAACTTATTAAACATCAAGCTTCCACCTGGGGTTTTTCCAGACGCTAAAGTGGTTGCCTAACTCTCAGCTGTCTGGAGTTTCCAGTCCAGACTGGCCTTAAAAAAAAAAGTCCCGCCACCTTGCCCGAGTTCACACTCCATTAAAAATATATACAGACCCGTACTACTAATCCAAAGAAATAGGGGCTCCAAAAATACTTTTAAGATGGCTAAAAACAACCCAGGTAAAGACACATTATTCCCCCCAATTTGGAACTAAACCTTCAAATATAAAAAGAGGGGTAAATGGAATGAAAACAGAGTAGAGGTAGAAGGCATTCAGAGGGTAGGCAGAAAAGTAGAAGAAAATGGAAAATAAACCCAAAAGTGAACAGTGAGGAAGGTAAATACAAAATACACAGAGGGAGTTGGGACAGAAGGGTAGGTGTGAAGAAATGGGTAAAAAAATAGACAAAAGATGAAAGAAGGGAGGCAGCTGAGCAAGAGCCATGGTAATCAGCATCTCACTAGATTTCCAGAAGCCTCTCCTACCTACCCACCCAGAGATCATGTGCTCTGCACCGTGAATTAACCAGCATGTAAATTACCCTTTTTCTGAGGAAATTGAATTTAGCTGCCAATCTTGATTGAGGGCATAGAGGCCTCCACACAGAAAGATCACAGCTCTCAGGGAAAATGCCTTCTCTCAACTTAAATCAAAGCTTGCAGAAACCCATGGAAACAGCTGCAGCTGGAGCCACAGACTTTGTGAAAGGTGGCAGGCTGAGGACAGGAATTATAATTAGCTGTTACATAACATGTTTGTTCTTCAAAGTGCTCTACAAGCATCAGCTAATTAATAGCTTACTATGCCCCATGCAGGTCCACTGGGTTTTCATGTAGTGACTAATCCTTGTGCCCCCACTGAACTCTGAATGGTGCAAGCAGGCCAGCTTAGAGCCGTGAAGCAAATGGCTGAGGGTGCAGCTCTCTTACCAAGTAACTCCACAGGTAGCTCTGGGCCAAGAACACTTCCTGAAATGTTCAATTCAGCATCTCATGAGGCAGCTGCCTCACTTCCTCCAAATAACTCTTAGAGATGCAATAATAGGTTGGAAATGACCATCAGTCTGGTCCAATATGGCATCAGCTCTTCTCAGTTTCCCCAGTTATTAAACTAGGACCCTGTAGTCTTCAGTGTTAGTTACAGATTTGCCTTTGCTTCTCTGTGCAAGTTGGGCAAGTCAATAAGACCTCTCCAAGAGAAGGTGGAACCAGATCTCTGGGTTCTCATGCATGTCTACCCTTCTTTGTTTCTATAATTGTAGTCTCCAGCCTACATGCTCTTGCATTTGTGGTGATGACAACGTGAGAACTGCATGGCATAGACAGGCCTCAGCAGCAGAGCTGAGTTCTCCATCTACTCCAGTGATGCTTTACCCAAGGATTTCACAGGTCCCTGAATTTGTAAAACATTGTATGTATACGTGTATGTACATTTCTGTGGAGAAAAGTCTGTTTATCGTATTGCCCTGTAAATGCCAAGAAAGTAGTGTCTAGCAAAGTATCTCACACATAGTGTATCCTAAGTAGATATCTATTGAATGAGTTGATAGATTTCTTCACATTTCTACCTTCAAAATGGTTATGAACCATCGCTCTATGGACAAATAATCACCAGTAGTCCACATGTTTTGCTTGCTTTGGCTAGACTTTCCTAGGGAAAACTTTGATTGGCAAGGCCCAAGACTTTCTACCATATTTATGTTGCAAGTCAAACCAGAGACCCAGACCAAAGCTACCTTGAGATTTCACTCTTCAGAGCCAAGCAAGTCAACATCTAGAAATACATTCCCAGAGCCATTCAAGACTATGTGACAACCATTTGTCACACCCCCTGACCATTCATACCACAAATGGTACGAATCACTGCCTTTTCCCACCTTGTTTGTTGGAGGCAGAGATGTGAAATAAAGCATATGGGAGTGCACATTTCTGATTCACGAGATTTTCAAGCAAGGCTAATAATTTTAGCAAAAGATGTAATACGTGCATGGTGCTTTAAATTTTTCAAAATGCTTCCCATAGATTATCTCATTTGACCCTCTGAACAACTCTTTGAAGCAGGAAAAGCAGACTTTATTTTCCCCCTTTTATAGATGAGGAAATTGAGCTCTGAGAGAATAATACCTTCCCTGATGACATACAGCTAATATATGGCACTGCTAGAATTTGAACTGAAGTCTCAAAATTCGTTTTCACCAGCAATTCCATTTTGGGGTATACATCCAAAAGAATTGAAAGCAGGGTCTCAAAGAACCATTTGTATACCCATGCTCATAGCAGCATTATTCACAATAGCCAAAAGGCAGAAGCAACACAAGCATCCATCAATGGATAAACAAAATGTGGTATATACATTAAATGGAATATTATTCAGCCTTAAAAAAAGAAGGAAATCCCACTATTTGTGACAACATGGATGAATCTGGAATATATTATGCTAAGTGAAATAAGCCAGTTACAGAAGGACAAATACTGCATGATTCCGCTTATATGAGATATCTAAATTAGTCAAACTTATAGAAACAGAAAGTAGAATGGTGGTGCCAGAGGCTGCAGAAAGAGGGAAGTGGGGAGTTATTGTTTAACGGGTAGAGTTTCAGTTTTGCAAGACGAAAAAGTTCTAGAGATTGGCTGCACAACAGTGTGAATATACACAACACTTTAAAATGGTTAAGAAGGTAAATTTTATGTTATGTGTATTTTATCACAATTAAAAATAAAAATAAACATTAAAAACCTCTTTATCATTAGACCACCTTGTCTCTGAAAAGCTGTCAACATGTGCTAAGTTAGGACTTTTAAGTATGCCTCCCTGAGAGAATGGTTCATGGAGAAAAATTTCTCAGCCAGCCAAGGAGAAGAGACAGGAATCGCTGTGATTTAAGGTGAGTTTCAAAAGATGGAGGCATAAAATTTTCTATCTAACTTATTTTCCCAATCCACTCTAAATTTTCAGGATTTAGCTGACAAACCTAAAGCCAGGTGCCCACGCAGGTGAATGGCACAGCCAGGCGCAGTTCACAGACTGAGCAATCGAGCGGCTTTAGGTCTCACGCTGCCGCTGGCTGGTTGCTTCCAGGAAACAGAAGCCCCACAGAATAAAATCTATACCTGTGCATGTCAAAGGACTTTCTCTCCAGGTGCCTTTCTCTGTGCAAACAGAGGTGATCTTTCCTCCAGGGCTCTCAAAGCCCTCTTGACAGACATAGTGAGCCACACCGCCCAGGCTGGAGCTGTGATTCCCCACGAGGATTGCATGCTGCACTTCCGGAGGGCGGCCACAGTCTATCTCTGCAATGGGAAGTAGAGCAGCACTAGTTATGACCCCCGACTTCTCCCTGTATCACTCATATTTTAGAAATGAACATTTAATAATGATAGAGTCCACTCATATGGGAAAAGAGAAAACACTACCCCATCAAATAATCCAATTGTAGGTATACTTAGATAAGATTGTTCAGAAGTAGAGAAAATAAGTATGTCTGACTTTAATGAAATTTACAAATATGTATACATAGAAAATATTCCAATTATGATATTATTTACATTATAAAGAATTTCCTGGTCAATGAAATAACCCATCTCAGGGTTCTTTTAAATATTAAGATTTCCTGGTACCTTTGACTATGTATCTTCAGATTATTAACTCCTGAGTAGAAGATAATGCCAATTGTAGGAGTTTTGTTACCAACTGAATATTAAATGAAATATATACAAAATCTCTGAACTTTTTAAAGTAAATTAATGTTGGAAGTATTTACAGTCTAAACATTCAATTTATATGAACTTTTCAAAGAAAAAAATTCATTGCATAGAGGGAGACAAACCTGGAATTACAAAATTGCTATGAAATTTCTTCTCTGCAACTCTGACTACTAGAAGAACTGGAATATTTACAGAGAACTAAAAAGATTATGACATTACCATTTTAGACCTGGCCAAACTCTACTTCATGTAAGAGTAAAAGAAAGTCTTTCAGATATTTTACAATTTAAAAAAATCCATATGTCCATCCTTTTTAGAAAAAAAATTAAAAATAACTCTGATCCAACAAAAAAATGAATCAGAATAAATATCCTAAGAAAAGAGGACAGGTTTTAGAAGAAAAACTAGCGAGCAATGAAATCAGCATGATATACAGATAAGTCTCCATAATCATTTAAATGTGACTATAGAGCTTGACTAACTTGTAGTAAAGGATTCTAGAACTAAAAGCTGAACAATGTAAGAAAATTAATAATTTGAAAATAAAATCCCAAATTATTTCCATAAAATCTGAGCAGTGAGGTGAAAGGAAGAAATAAAACATACTAAATTTCTCATGTAGTAGTGGGGAGCTCGTAGATATAATTTTTTTCAAGAAAGCATAATAAATATAAAATAAGGTGATAACAATTCCAAATGTAACCAATAGTCCAAGTTATATCTAAATAAAGAAAAAAATGTATAACTTTTGGCATTCATTCTGATTCTCAGTTTTCTCCCCAGTCTGTAGAAAGCCAAGAAAATTAAGCACTCTTCACATCCAGGCTTTTAAAACATAAGTCCGTTTATTGTGACAAAGCATTCAAAATAGAGAAAATGGTATGATCTGTTCCCAACTCCCCATCAACCATTCTTGGCCTTAGAAATAGGTGACTTCTCTTAAATGAGCTTCTGATACAGAATTGGTGGATTTAATGGAACTGCACTCTTCTCCATCCCATAATGGATGCTTGATCTGTTGAAGAACCCCAGGGTTATTTCCCTGAGGGAGGCCTCCCAGAGCAGGGTTTCACCTGTTGTCACTGGAGTTATCAGAAGACCCTCAATACAACAACTCAACACACTGACCAGTCTCTTGGCTCTGAGATTTTAAAAAAAGCTAGTCTCTGGTCAGCGCAGATTCAAATCACAAGCAGCTATGGGACCGGAACGAGGTGGTCACTTTACAAATCCTCTAACCCTGTCTACCTCTCAAGTCCCACATCTGCTCACAGGGCTTTGTTCTCTTTCCATACACGTTTACCAGACACAAGACCCCTTGGTCCTCATCATGTTTTCCCTCATCAAACCTTTAGACATATTTACGGGCCCAAAACATTCCAAGACCTGAGTATATCTGTGTGTACAGGAGCAACCAACCAAATAGGTGGTTAATGTTTCATAAGACTGCCCAGTCTTTGTTGACATCTAAAACATCTTCTAGTTTAAGCCAGTGGTCAGTTACAGCAGGAAGTAGAGGGAGCATCAGTGAAGAGATTGAGGGGAGAGGTTTATGTAAGTTTATGGACCTTGAAGCTGGAATTCTAAACAGCACACTAGAGAGGTCTGGGAGGGAACCCACTGACAGACAGTTAGATTAGAGGACAAGCACAGATACCAAAGGGAGAAGAGTAGAGAAGATAACTAAATTGGTAATCGATTAGATATACACTATCTTGTTTACTCCTCACAGAAAACCCTGCAACGTAGATGGTTTTTTCTCACGCAGTTTATAGATATGAAAACGGGGGTCATAAGACCTTAAGTCACATTCAAAAGTCACACCACTAGTAGAAGATAGAGCCAGTATTCAAACCACAGGTTGTGTGACCCCAAAGTCCAGGTCCCTTAAAGCTGGCCAGCCTCACAATGAAGAGATCCACTCTAGACCCTGCCTGGGACTGATCTTATAGGTTAGCTAAAACCTCAGGAGAAACGGTTGCACAAAGGAGCATTCAGATCAGTCTGGAAGGGTTCTATGGCAACTCTCTCTGCCCAATCTTGTCTCCAAGAACCTTCCCAGAGCAAGAGAACTGCTAGAAATAGACTTCTCCCTGCAGCGGTGTGACCCCCTAAAGCCTTCTTGGTACTGATGTTTAACTCCATAATATGGGGGCTTAGGTCTCACCGGGAACATGCCCTGTCACAGATATTCCCACCATGCTTAAGAGAGATGGCAGCCACTGATACTTCCACTTAGACCAAATGGTACCCAAGAAAGTGGGTGGCTCCTATTAAGAAATACTCAAAAATCAATCCAACAGAGGCTGCAATAGGTGGTAATGAAAATATAGTTCTACATGAAAACCCCAAAGCTCTCACTATCGCAAGGAAATAAGCCATTTAAAAAGTTTATATCCAAAGGAAAGAAAAAAATAAGCAACACAAATTTGCATTGCACATGCATTAGGGGTGTTCATTAAAGTACACGTTTCTCTGGCTAATTATATTATTAAGTAACAACATTTGGATCTGCATCAGGAACACACTCAACTAATTATGAACATGGCTTGGAATTTTTCCTTACTGTCCTATTATCTGTGATTTTATTCAAATAATCAACTTCAAAATAAGTCTTCCTGAGGGGAAAATGTGCTATACCGGTTTAAAGGACCACATTTATATTGTAACTTTTGTAATGTTCATCCACACTGCTAGCTTTAACATTCTACCTAAGAAAATATTCCAGAAAGAAATCTGTCTGGTGAAAGGTATAAGGAATTTAGCATCTAATCAATAACTGATTGTAACACCAAGTCATTCATATTGGCTGCTGTTTATTATGAACATCAGTACAATAATGTGATTGATGACAGAACTCACATAGTAATATAAGACTTCATCTAAGACTGTTTTAGAGACCAATAAACACCAAGCTGAGAAAGAAGAAAAAATGATCAATAATGTCTATAAATTGAGGCAGACATTTTCCAACTGTCGGGGGAATGAATGATAGACCTACTCCACTTATTGATATTGACCCAAAAAGAATCTTCCCAGAAAAATAAACTACTAGATGGAAAGCTCTGACAAAAAAGCAGAAACAAGTAGGAAAACTGAAGAAAATCACATTAAAGTCAGTTTTCATCTTCACCCAGCAATAATAGAAATAAGTCTCTATTGTGCCTTAGAATCAAATCAAATTATGTATTAGTGTTATGGGGTAGGTTGTAAGGGTCCAAATGGCCTAGACAGATTAACACCAGAATCCTCACTAGACTCATGTTCTGGATCAAATAATTCAGCACTTACATCTATACTTTCATCATTTGTAAAAATGTTCTCTTTTCACCATAACAGTAAGTTCTCTGTATATCCTATATTTTTAAAATATTCCCTGTAGTCATGTGAGTTATTAATATTATTATGAACCTTAATCTTTGTGATGTTTACATGCAAGAAATGTGGCCTAAGAAATGGAGCTGAAAAGTGTAACTTTATGACAAAGTTTCATGTACTTTATGACATGTTCCAAATTTGGCCAAATATAGTTAGACCATCATTCCAGGATCACTTGGGCACTACATTACATATATCATCAGTGCTGAGGGATGGAATCTGACATCTCAATATATGGCAACTTGAATTTAGAAAGTGTTATTGTAACTATCAAAAGAAAGGGAGGGTTATAGTCTGTCATGAAGCACATTCTCAAGAGTAGCTTATTAGCCGCTGTAACTAAGCTGATGAGTTCACTAGCACCAAAAAGCCCACTTGCCCTTAAGGCAGTAGAAATCAAAAAATTACTTTTTGATGTATTCTGTATTCAAAACTCTTTCTTGAACTTTAGCCTCAGCTAACAATTCATTTCCTCTGGATCGTATTCCTAAAGAAAGCTCATTTGGAGGAAAAAGAAAATTTTCCATTTCACACACCAACACTTACTGGGTCTAGTATAAAAATTCTAGCTAGAATCTGGACACTTCAGAAACCGCAGAGGAGGTGATGGGTAGGTAAAAGCATGAGTGTTAAGAAGGTAAAAAAAGTTTGTCAGCATATCTCTCATCAGGATCTCCCATTTGTAGAGGTAATAATGGTTTTTGATGCTTTGAGCTGCAAATGAATCTTTCTTTTTTCAAAAAATAACATTAAAACAATTCATTTTAATGTTCTAGTTGTAAAGAGAATATTCGCATCAAAAACGAATAAATAAGATAACATGAAAGCTGAAGAATTTTAGACCTCTCCACTTTATGGTAAGAAGTTTCAGAAAGATCTTAAATTTTTGGTAGAAACATTACCTGCCACTCCCCACTGGATTATGACTCTCTTATGATGGTTAACACTCATCCAGCAGCTACTCTGCATCAGGCACTGCCAAGTGCTTTATATCATTATCTCATTAAATCTTCATAGTAACTCAGTAGGATGAA
Organism: Tapirus indicus; assembly: GCA_031878705.1. Classification (NCBI taxonomy): domain Eukaryota; kingdom Metazoa; phylum Chordata; class Mammalia; order Perissodactyla; family Tapiridae; genus Tapirus; species Tapirus indicus. The sequence goes on from CM062929.1 coordinate 16,348,068, forward strand.
AACAGTTTTTTCCCCTTCTACAGAAGGAAACTGGAGTTTACAGAAGTTTAGAGGTGGTTACGTGACTGTAAGTGGCTCAGCCAAAACACACACGTCTTTCTGAGTCTAAAGCTCTTGCTTTACCACCCTGACTCTCATACCAATGTCATCATTCATTTTGCACATTCAAATGACTCCAAACATTTGTAGGTGACATATTTTAATGGCATTTACTTGGCAAAAGGGTCACACGAGATTTGTTGCATGCAGCGAGTAAGTCAATACAGGGGTTTTTTTCAATGTTTTAAAAGATCAATATTTAGTGAGGTGTCAGAAAATCTATTTCAAATGAGCAAAACCTCCCATCACCTGGAACACAGATGATCAACACAAAATAAGTATGCTGCCACTCCGTCCTCCCTCACCCAGGGTGGACATCATGAGTCGATCACTGCTCTCTTCCCTGCTAAACCCAGATATGGTCTCAGAATCCTCTCTACATAACTACTGAAAATTCAGAGACAGCAGTGCAATGAAACTTGTCTGCCAACTCTCACCTGAATGCACTAATCTGTGTTCCAACTTAGGTCAAAACTTTTTCAAACCCTTCCCAACTTTGTAGAGACAAGACTGGGCTCCACTAAGAAAATCTTAAAAGATGAAGAGTTGACTCAGCAACATTAAATACCATTTCAGTGGGTCTTGGACCACACTGTGCAGGAAGGCATGTTTGCCCCAGCATCCCTCTCCTTCTACAGGTCTTAACCCTCAACTTCTCATTATTGCCTTTCCTCTCCATGATTCACTAGGGCTGCCTATACATGGAATTTGCCTTCTAGAAAAGTGTTTTGGAGTCTCATCTTGATACATAAGCTAGTGACATGGGGTAAGTTGTTTACTCACTGTGGTTCTTAATGGGAAATAATACCCATTATTAGTTGTAAATAGAATATTTATGAAATGGGAAATAATACCAACCTATTAACCACCTCGGAAAGCATTTCTATCTGCATTTTATTTTTGTTCTTTTTTTCAGTGAGGAAGATCGGCCCTGAGCTAACATCTGTGCCAGTCTTCCCTATTTTATATGTGGGATGCCATCACAGCATGGCTTGATGAGCAGTGTGTAGGTCTGTGCCCTGGATCTGAACCCGCGAACCCCAGGCCACCAAAGTAAAGCGTGCGAACTTAACCACTACATCACCAGGCCGACCCCTCAGAAGGCATTTCTAAAGATCAAATGAGACAATGTTTATGGAAAACCTTGTAAACCTTAAAGTGCTGGCCACCTCTAGAGAATCAGGCTCTGCTAATAGTAGACTTTAGAAACCACATCCCCCCCTTGTTAACCAAGTCTCAAAGGAGAAACTCTTCCTCTGCAATCAGCCCACAGTGCTGGGCCACCCATCCTGTGAGGGCCATATGCGTGGATATGAGGGAAACTAGAAGTCAGCCCAAGGCCTTGTTCCTGGGTTATCAAAGCATAGAGATGTCAGGCCAAGTGAGAAGCAGTCATGAAGGTCCAGAAGACAAAGTAAGAAGGTGTGGAATCAGGAAAGAACATGAAGCTTGAGAGGTGAAACCAAAGAGGAGGCCAGGGTTTCAGCAAGGCTCAGCCACGGGATAAGCTAGGATGGCAGTTCAGGAGCCAATTCCACAACACCTGGCATTGTCTGCACCACCTTTCAAGGGGGATTCAGGATGCTTCCACAGGCCTTAGGTATGCCAGGCACTGTGCCAGATGCTGGAGAGACCATGCTGAAGAAGATCACATGGTCACTGGGCTCCCAGATCTACAGTCCAGTAGGGGAGACTGATATAAACCATGATAATAATCATAGATAATATACTTACATATCAGGCACTAGGAAAGAGAATAACGTCAGAAGTGACATTTAAACTGAAATATGAAAAATGAGAAGAAGGTTGCTATGCAAAAAGCAGGGAGACTCCAACAACAAATGAATGAATAAACAAAATGTAGTATATACACACAGTAGAATATTATTCAGCTTTAAGAAGGAATGAAGGGGGTGAGGGGTGGGCGCAAGGGGTGAAGTGATGCATCCATATGGTGACAGACAAATAATAATGTACAACTAAAACCCCACAATGTTATAAACTATTACGACATGAATAAAAATGAAAATTTAAAAAAAAAGAAGGAATGAAGGGTCAGGCCCCGTGGCCGAGTGGCTAAAGTTCCGCGCAGTCCACTTTGGCAGCCTGGGTATGTGGGTTCGATACTAGGCACAGACCTACTCCATTCATCAGCCATGCTGTGGAGGCATCCCACATACAAAGTAGAGGAAGATTGGCAATAGATGTTAGCGCAGGGCAAATCTTCCTCACCAAAAAAAAAAGGAACAAAGTTCCGCATGCTATGACATGGATGAATCTTGAACACATTGTCCTAAGTCAAATAAGCCAGACATAAAAAGATAAATATTATATGAGTCCACTATATGAGGCACCTAGGACACAAATTCACAGAGACAGAAAATAGAATAGAGGTTACCAGGGCCTAGAGAGAGACAAGAAAGAGGAGTTATTGTTTAATGGGTACAGAGTTTCTGTTTGGGATGATGAAAACATTCTGGAAACGACTAACGATGATGGTCGCACAGCACTGTGAATGTACTTAATGCCACTGAATTGTACATTTATAAATGGTTAAAATGGTGAATTTTATGAGTATTTTACTACAATAGAAAAAAAATTTTTTAAGCAGGTTGGCAAGTATTTCAAGTAGAGAGGAAAGCATGGGCAAAGGCCCTGCAGCTGATAAGAGCCTGATGTGTTGGGTGAGAGAGAATGGTGGGAGACATAACCAGCAGAGAAGCCAAAAAGGCCAAACCACTGCTGTCTTCAGAGGCCATAGTCAGGAGCTTGGCTGTTATTCTAAACGCAGTGGCCACTTCAATGTTTTCAGAAGAGTGTTAAGCAAGGAAAGAGGATAATCCAATTTATGTTTCAAGAGGTCCATTCTTGCTGCTATGTGGGGAAGTGGGCTGGAGGAGGCAAGCATAGAAGTGGATTCTTAAAGGGACTGTTCGGTACCAGACACACTGCCGGTGAGAATTCCCAGCCCAAAAGGAAGATCAGGCCCGATAAAGTATGGGAGCACATCTGGATAGCCCCAGAACCCTCCAACTGGTCTGCCTACACCGCAAACCACTCCTCACTGACTTACACAGGAGGCAGCCCACACAAAGGGAAGATCACAAATGCCACTCTTCCATGTGTCCACCCTATTTCCCCATCTGGATCTCTTCGTCTTTCCCCATTCTTCTCACATAATACTTAGGAGCTCACCCTGATACAACAGTTGGTGGTGTACCTGACTTTTGTCTCCTCCCAGACTGCAGACTTTCTTAGTCACAGGATCGATTTATCATGGTATATCCATAGCGTTAGATCTGGACTGGATTTGTTGTTGACAACAACACGGTTAAAGTGATTTTCTCACCTTGCTCCTGGCTTGGCTGAATTTTAAAAACTTAAGTTCTTTAAGATGCCACTTGCGGGCCGCCTGGTGGCGCAGCGGTTTAGTCCGCGCTTGGCAGCCCGGGGTTCGCGAGTTCGGATCCCGGGCGCCCGCCGACGCACTGCCTGTCAGCCGTGCCGTGGCGGCGTCCCATATAAAGTGGAGGAAGATGGGCACGGATGTTAGCCCAGGCCAGTCTTCCTCAGCAAAAAGGGGAGGATTGGCAACGGATGTTAGCTCAGGGCTGGTCTTCCTCACAAAAAAAAAAAAAAGATGCCACTTGCATCTTTTCTGAAAATTAAGGAAATAATAATAATAACAAAATACTAGGAAATGTAAGCTAGAGATTCTATCTTTTCCAGAAAGTTGATGGAAATGTGTGACTGACGTTTCCATAAATTCCTACCTACATCAGAAGAAGGGCCCCAGGGGCCCCTGCCACTAGAAGCTCTCATCCTCACTTCCAGCTTCCACCTCTGAGGCCCAATCAGATGGGGGACCCACATCACAGGCCCCCTTGCCAAGGCAGCAGAGCCTCTAGGGACACAATAATTGGGAGAAGGCAAACAACAGGATCCACCAACTGAACCTTCTCTGACGGGAAAGTCCGTTAGCGGACACAAAAGCTGCCATCTGTAACAAACAGCTGCTCCCTTCACAAGTACCTGCTCCTCAGCGGCATCCAAGTTCACAGTTTGCTAGTGTTTTTAGTGGAATTCCCAATTCCTGTGGCTTTATAACTCTGAGCTAAAAATACAGTGCCAGCTGGCACATGGCCCAGATTCTGGAGCCCCAAGAAGAGTGAAGGATAAATAAGAAGGGATGTGCTGAGAGAGGAGCAGGCACAGCCTGTGAGAAGCCGATGGCTGTGTGGTGACATGGGGGAGGAGGAGGAGGGTGTCAGCAGGCAGAGGGAGCAGTTATTTAGAGGAGGGAAAAAAGAAGTGAAGAACTTCTAAATAACAGTTCTTTGGGGAATGTAACAAGAATTCCACTCTATATTAACTTTCTACATTCTCAGTCCAATAATCCAGATGACTACTGATTTTCAAAGTAATACAAATTATTTAAATGGGGTTTCCTATACACATCCTTAGCGAGTTCTTTGATATGCATTATGGCACATTTTAATCTAAATTCTGCATTTTAACTGATCCATTGAAAGATAATGTTAGAATTGAAATGTACTTTTAGAATTTCTTAACCCCCAGTATGATAATTAACAAAATGTGTTCAGAGCCCGAATGGCAAATCAGAATATCAGAAGGATTAACTTAGCCAAGCACATCACTGAGGTTTCTTAGCTATGCAATAAATTCAGTGAAAACTGGGTTTTTTTTCTAAAATAGAAACAGCTTTGTTACTTTGTCTAATATGTTAAAAATTCCTTCAATACAGAAAGTATATGAAATGTAAAAGTCATCCAGGATCCCTCCCAGTGGAAATTACCACTGCTAACATCTTGATGTACAGCCTTCTAAACTTTTTGTAAGCATATCTGTACATACAAAATTTTTCAAAATTAAGAGTATGCTTTTCATGCAGTTTGTAACTCCATAATATACTGTTAATACTTACCCATGTCAATAAATATTCTTTTCCAACATAATTTTCATTGGCGACATAATATTGCATTTTATGTACATGCCATGATTTATTTAACCAACCTATTGATAGACATTTGGGATTGTTTCTAATATTTCACTATTATAAACAACTATAAATAAATATAACTACAGAAAATCAAAAGTGTGAGTGCTGTACATTTCTCTCTGCAAATAAATTTGAAAATCTGGATGGAATAAATGATTTTCTAGGAATACATACACTACCAAAATGGATAACAAAAAGGATAGGATACTCAAACTGACCAGTAAGTATCAAATTTTTTTAAATAGCCCAAGGACTACCTCTCCAAAAGTGCCACATCCAGATGGTTTTCCAGGTGAAATCTCCCAAATCTTTAGAAATTCTATTTATAATATTCCAGAGAAAGAAGGAAATGCTTTCACATTCTTTTTTTAAAATTTAGAACATTGATACCAAATCCAACAAAAATGGCATAGACAAAGAAAATAGACAAATCTCACTTACGAATATCAATGTAAGAATTCTAAGTAAAATTTAGCAAATATAATCCAGACTAAGAAAAAACACCAAAGACCCAGAAGAATCCATTCCAGCAATTAGTATTGATCATTATCAGGAAATCTAATAATATAACCCACCATAAAATTGGTTAAAAGGAGAAAAATATATATATGATCACCTTAATACACACCTAAAAGACATGATAAAAATAACTCATTTCTGATGTTTTTTAAATCCTAGTAAAATGGGAATAGATGGATGCTTCCTTAAGATTATGTATATATAGCCAAAAACAGTAAAATGATAATAGATGAAGAGAGAGAAAACCAAAGGTAGAAAACAAATCAAAAGCCAACATCATCACAAAAACAGAAGCAGTATAGCAGAGTGATTAAGAACACAACCTCTGAAACTAGAATTTCTGGGTTCAAATTTCAGCTTTGTCACTAGTTGTATAACGTTGAATAAATTACTTAACTTCTCCATGCCTCAGTTTTCTCATCTGTAAAATGTGATAACAGTGCAGCCTCTATGGAAAACAGTATGGAGATGCCTCAAAAAATTAAAAATAGAAATATCTTATGATCCAGCAATCCCACTCTTGGACATCTACCCAATGGACATGAAATCAACCATCACAAGAGGTGTATGCACCCCTATGTTCATTGCAGCATTATTCACTATAGCCAAGAAGTGGAAGCAACACGTGTCCCTTGATTGATGATTGGTTAAAGAAGATGTGGTATATACATACAATGGAATACTACTCAGCCATAAGAAAAGACAGAATTGTCCCATTCGCAACAACATGGAGGGAAGTAGAGGGTATATGTTAAGTGAAATAAGCCAGAGAGAGAAGGACAGACACTGCATGAATTCACTCATATATGGAATATAAATGAACACATGGACAGAGACAACTGATTGGTGGTTACCAAGGGGAAGGGGGGTGGGAGGTGGGCACAAGGGGTGAAGGGATACATCCACATGGTGACAGACAAACAATAATGTACAACTAAAACCCCACGGTGTTATAAACTATTAAGATATCAATAAAAAAATGTGATAACAGTAGTCCCCACTCATAGGGATATTGTAAGGATTGAATGAGACAATATATATATAAAGTGCTCAGAACAGCCCTTGACACATAGGGCTGTATCAGAGTACATAAGAATATAAGCAGAGGGGCCGGCCCAGTGGTGTAACGGCTAAGTTTGCACACTCCACTTCAGTGGTCCAGGGTTCGCCGGTTTGGATCCTGGGCACGGACCTACGCACCACTCATCAAGCCATGCTGAGGCAGCATCCCACATAGAACTAGAAGAACCTACAACTAGGATATACAACTATGTACTTGGTCTTTAGGGAGAAAAAAGAAAAAGAGGAAGATTGGCAATAGATGTTAGCTCAGGGCCAATCTTCCTCAAAAACAAAAAAAAAGAATAAGTAGAAATACATAACATCAAAAAGCCAAGACCATGAATAAAGAATGAAACAGTAAAACCACTGCCATGAAAGTCAGGAATAAGAAAAGAATATTCAAAGTCCACACTATTTAAATTTTTGTTCTGAAAACACTAGCTAAGTGATCAGTCAAGAGAAAAATATAACTTTTATAAATAGAGAAAAATGAAAGATGGAGTTATCATTATTTGCAGATGATAAGATACTATTCCTGAAAATACCAAGAGAACGTTAGAAACAATGGGAATTTACTGGATTTACTTAAATTATTCACTACCCCAAAGAGAAATTTAGAGAGAAATATGAAAACAATCTCCAAATGGTATAAACTGCGAATCTGAACCTTTTGAAAACTCACCTTGGCAGTTTAATTTTGGAGACTCCCACGTGCCCAAGGCTGTGCAGCTTGAAACTGTATCTTCCGGGACACTGAAAAATCCTTCTCTGCAAACATAACGAACCTGGCTGCCAAGCCTAGAGGTATAATTTCCTATGATATAGCCATCTGGGACCTCAGGAGGGGTGCCACAGTCTATTTCTGAAAATAAATTAATATCAAATTCATTACTATGTGAATGAGAATTTTCAGAATTCATAATCTCTCTCCACCTCTACCCCATCCCCTTTCCCCACACACACACCCTGGAGCCATATTTTAAATAGGCTGGTTCATTTCCACATGACTTCTGGGCCTGGTTCCAACGATTGTCTCCATTCAGTCTTCTGGCCTTCCATAGGTAATAGCATCTCCACATGCACAAAGCAGAAAGAATTTGGCAACCAACCCTGACTAATTCATACTATCTAAAGAGAAGCCTAGCTCAGTGAAGTGAGAATTTTGAATTTTAAAATATCTTAAGATATACATGCCTTTATAATTTTCAGGGTCACTTCTGAGATGCTGGTCCTTACCTGATCAGCTGTGTTTACTATCTATCATAATGGTTAATATCTGATTATCTATTAACTGCTAAAAATCCCTGAAGTTGACTAATTTTAGCTTTTTTAATATGGCCTCTTCTATTTTGATTATGTCGTTATTTTCTTTATTTTGTAGGCTGTACAAATGCACAAAGGAACAGATAATCTTCACCCATGTTCCCAACATGGACCCACAGACACACGCTCAGAGCAAGAGAGTCACCATCAATAGAGTCTCACCTTCCCATGCTGCATGCTTTGGCAGAAACTCACCTGTGCATGACGTGGCATCTCTGGTCGGGTGGAAAGGCTCGGGCCCATTCTTCGGCAAGTATCCATCCACACAGTAGCATGCAAAGCTCCCACGGGTGTTCACACACCGTCCTCCACGCCTGCACAGGCCGGAAACCTCACACTCATCTATGTCTTGAGACCCATCCCAAACACAAGAAGGAAGAGAAAAACAGAAAAAGGGAAAAAAGGTGGTGGGGAAGGCATTGTGCCAGCCACTTCCTACATTCTCAATCGACCCTTATAAATGCATACATTTGTTTGCAGTTGTATCATGAATTTTATTTGGCTCCTTAAGAGTTCTTCTCAAGTATCCTTCCCATCACGGGTGCTAAGAGGTGCTCAAGAAACAGGTGTCCATGTATTCTGGGAATTTATAAAAACCAACAACCGTCACCAACTCTCTGACATCCAACAAAATGAATGAACCCAAAAAAGTATGCCAAAAAAAACCCTCAATTCCTATAAAATAAGGATGGCCTCAACCTCACACCAAAATATCTGAAGTAGAACTCCAAATCCAAAACAATTTAGACCAGAGTGAAAGATGGTTTCCAGCTCCTGAGCATAGGATGGTGAGGCAGGAGGTAAAGGGATAATTCAGAAGGTCTTGCTCATTTTACCAAGATTAGAAGGGCTTAAAACAGGCTTCAAGAAGGACAAGACATGCCCCTGGGCAGGCTTTTCCCCTTGACTGTAGATTGCCGGAGGTAGCAGGTACAGGGGTGAAAACCGCATAATAATTCAGAGGCTGAAGAAGAAATCTCTCTGCCAGTTGGTAGTTTTTTCCCTCAGAACTGGCTTAGAAAACAAAACTAAAAACTTCAGGAATTCCATCAGAGCCACACACACCAATTTCACTTGGAGAAAAAAAGTACCTTAAGTGAAATGGGACTTTTCCCAGGGCATTTGAAAGAATCATCAGGGGGACAGGGGACGGGAAGCAGCATAACTGAAGGAAGCCTAGTTGTTCCCAGACTCTGGGATTTCAAAGACCAATCATTTTGGAAGTCAGTTTCATAAAAGAAAAAACATTTAACCCCCCAAAAAGAAAGAAGAAAATAATCTCAGGATCCTTTTAAGTTGTTTAATGTGATTTTATTAAAATTCACTGAATGCTCCTTTATGTGTGTTTGTTTGTTTTTTGATCTAGGACCAATGAACATCTGATTGCTCAGTGGTCATTGTTTGGGAACCAGTAATTCACTTAACTGCTGATGGAGCCCACACAAATTACCAATTCTGATCAACCTACACCTGTAGTGCAGCAAACTTTGAGGAACTCTGTGGGAGATGGTCTCCAAAGATGGCTGCCAACAATTCCTCCCCTCTTCCCACCAAGAGTGGAATCCATTTCCCCTCCCCTTGGGCTGGCCTTGAGACTTGCTTTGGCCAACAGAATGCGGCAACAGTAACACTATGCCAGCTCTGGACCTAGCTTTGTAAGATGCCTAGCAGCTTCCTCTTTCCCTCTATTGGAATCTAGTGTCCATGCTGTAAGCAAATCCAGGCTATTGTGCTTGGGAGAGAGGCCACTCAGAGAGGACCTAAAGATGAGAGCCACGTGAAGAGAGAGGTCACATGGAGGAGAATTAAGGTGCCCTAGCTGAGTCAGTATCAAGGCCCTAGACATGTGAGGGAGGCAGTCTTTTACCTACCAGCCCAACCCAGCCCAGGCACCGCTAAATGTATCCACATGACTGACAAAACCACCTACCCATGGAATTGGAAGAAATAATAAATTGTTTTAAGCCACTAAAGTTGGGAGGGTGGGAAGAGAAGAGTCATGCAGTAATAGATAACCAAGACACTCTTGACATATGAAGAGACTCAGAAGTCCAAACGAGATTAAGAGGATGCTGTATCAATAATAAAAGAGGGGAGTTTCTGAGGAAACAATGAGATGTGGAAATTAAAAACAAAATATGAATGCCAAAAATAAAAACTCAGTAGGGGCCAGACTGGTGACATAGTGGTTAAGTTCACACGTTCCACTTGGGTGGCCTGTGGTTCGTGGGTTTGGATCCCAGGCGCGGACCTACATACTGCTCATCAAGCCATGCTGGGGCGGTGTCCCATACACAAAATAGAGGAAGATGGGCACAGATGTTAGCTCATGGCCAATCTCCCTCACCAGAAAAAAATAAAAAACCTCAGTAGAGACATTGAATAACAGGTTGGTCACTGCTAGAAAATAAATTTGCAAATTCCAACCTGAGGAATTCACCAAAAACATGTAGAAAAATTATGTGAGATAGAAACTATAGGACAAAAAATTGATATGAGGACAGATCCAAAATATTCAATATCCATTTAAGAGAAGTCATGGAAGAGAATGGAGTAGAAGAATTAATACCAAAAGAAAAATTGCTCAGCTTACTTTTTTTTTTTGGTGAGGGAAGACCAGCCCTGAGCTAACATCTGTTGCCAATCCTCCTCTTTTTGCTGAGGAAGACTGGCCCTGGACTAACATCCGTGCCCATCTTCCTCTACTTTATATGGGACACCGCCACATCACAGCTTGACATGCAGTGTGTTGGTCTGTGCCTGGGATCGGAACCTGTGAACCCCAGGCCGCCAAAGCAGAGCACGTGAACTTAACCACTACGCCACGGGGCCAGCCCCACTCAGCTTATATATGCAAATCCAAATAGCCTTTTGAGGTGACAGGCATGAATGTTGAAAAAGAAAGTCACTCTGAATTTCATGGAATAAAAGAAAAATCTATAAACCTCCTGAGGGAAAGGAATGGTAATCTATGAGCAAAAGAGAACCAATCTGACCTAGGACTTCCTGTCTGAAACACTAAATGCTAGACAATAATGGAGCAATATTTATAGAGTTCTAAGGAAAAGGGAGCAAAACATCATGCTATATTTAAGCAAAGAAATGACCTTTTGGAACATGAATAATCTCAGGAATTATACCACTGACATTTCTCTTCTGAAAAAAATTTTGAGAAAATACTCAAGCCAGTGAAAAACATGAGAATAAATAATGTCAAGAAAGGGGAAGACAATAAAACACAACAGAGTAGTGAGGAATGAAACCCGTAAAATTTAGAATTAAATGATTGTTGATAATAGAATTCTGGAGTTTTTGGTAATTGTTAAAAAAGGATTCTTAAAATAAAAATCATGTAAAATAAAATCAGTCTTAATCTAGCACAAACTTTAGGGACGATTTCAACAGTGCAGCATCCAACAAGTGTTCCTAGAGTTGACCCATCGTTTCAGCTTATCAAGATTTATTCCAATGAGGAATTTGTAAAATGTGTCTGTATACCTTTGACACAGAAATCATTTTCCAGCCTGTCCACCCACCCGAGATTCCTCAAAAGATAGTGGGTGAAAATAAGTAGATTTTTCAGTAGACTTCTAAAAGTAAGCAGTACACGTACTATATGGCAAAAATGTGGCTTAAGCAGCAGTGGTGTGGAACAGACTTGGAGTTTCTAGATACTGATCAGCTCTGTATGAGTCACTACAGTCATTAATCAGTTTGTTTTGTGTACAGTCATTCAACTACCTAGTGACAATAATTGTCATAATGATTGTTCATAACAATAACTCCTGCATGTCATCCTGCACATGCCAGGCACTGTTCTAAACACTTATTTATTACTGATTATTTTCATCTCATTTAATCCTCACCATAAGCCCATGAGGTAGATGCTATTATTATCCCCATTTTACAGATGAAGTAACTGAAGCATAGAGTGGTTACGTAACCGGACTGAAGTCATGCAGGTAAGTAGTGGAAAAACCAGGATTTGAAGCCAGGTATCTGGCTCCAGAGACCATATTCTTAACCACTGTGCTACACAATCTCTTCTATTACAATCTAATTGTACTAGCATCCCATCAATAATTCCCTGTCCACAGAGATTGCCAAAGATATCACCAATTGCCTTGAGGAAGTCTAGATATATCTATGATGGATTACTGAGATTAGTATGACAGGATTTTGACTTTTAATCCTCTGCTACCTCTTAATGCTCACAAAACATCCCTTTTCTAATCTGTTCTAGAATCTTGGCTGGATAAACATATTAAGCTCATCAGAACAACTTCTCCACACAGGGGTAAATTCCATGGGGTCTCCAAGGTTATAACATGCTTGCTTGTGAAGAGAAAGCATTCTGAGAAAACTTATTAACATACTTAACTCATCAAGGGGGGAAATTCCCTGTGTCCCATTTGATATATGGGATTACTTAACTTTCTCCTCAGCCAGAACAATTTCTTACTAGAAAGTAGCAAAACTGAGCAGGACACTCTGACCTGGTCCCAGGGCCCTGGCGTTCCGTATTTAGCCCTTTCAACTAATAATGATGTCCATTCCTTAACCTTTCTAAAACCACTTCTGTAAAAAGAAGTTAATTTTAGTAGGTTTTTTGTGGGGATTAAATAAAACACGTGTGGAAACACTTAGCACAGTGCCTGGCAGACGGTATGTCCTTGATCCATAGTAGTTAGCACACAGATGGGCCGTGCCTCTCTACTGACTCCGTTCTCCCTGGAGCACAAGCCACTACTTCATAACCCACACCTGAGCCTGAGCATGACCATGAGCAACGCACACGCACACGCATGTGCACTTGCATACACGTGCTCCCTGGGTTTCCTGGCTGGTGTCTGGGGAGTGGCCACATGGCTTGTTCCACTAGATTTGAATGCTCCAAGACAAGCAGAAAATCCATCTGGAGGAGCCTGAGCTAGAACAGCAGCGCCAAAGAGGCAAGAGTTTAAAAAGAAGCTCGTCTCTGAATACCCCATTAATCGAAAGCGCTTGTCTTGAGAAGCCTCCACAATCTGAAGGCTCAGAATGGACTCAGTGAGAAAAGTGCATTTAAGAACTTTCAAATTCATGAAAATGCTTTTCTCCATATTGCCACCTAAGAACCAGATCCTTCCAACTCCACGAGGTAAGATGAGACAAAAATTACTTCCTCACATCTTGGAAAGTACAGTTATTATTTTTTTCTTGCCACCTTCCCTCCTCAAACGCCAAATTCAGCTAAGAAGCCTACATCTTAAGAAGCCACATTAGAGGAACACAAACACCCATTTAAAATTAGGAGTGTTAAATTCACATCATTTATTGATACTATCCAGTGCTGGCAAGGATGTGAAGAAATGAGGACCTTCATGAAATGATTAGTGAGAGAGAATATTGGTATGAACTTTCTGGAAGACAGTCTGGCATATTATTAAGATGTAAAATCTTTATGTATACCTTTCACAGAGTAACCATTTTCCAGAATTTATAACAAGGAGATAAGTATTTGGAAGGATATAACTATAAGGATGCTCATTATAGCATTTCTCATAATAGCAAAGAAAAAAAAACAACAGGGAAATAATCACAATGGGGAAAAAAGAATCAATTAAGTAATATACTACAACCATATACTAAATTCCATATAGTTAATTTAAAAGGTATTGTATATCTATCTATATATTATTATTATATTTTTTTTTTTTGAGGAAGACCAGCCCTGAGCTAACATCTGTTGCCAATCCCCCTCTTTTTGCTGAGGAAGACTGGCCCTGGGCTAACATCTGTGCCCATCTTCCTCCACTTTATATGGGACGCCGCCACGGCGTGGCTGACAAGTGGTGCGTCGGCAGGCGCCCGGGATCAAACCCGCGAACCCCGGGCTGCCAAGCGCGAACTAAACCGCTGCGCCACCAGGCGGCCCCTCTATATTATTTTTAAGTGAGTAATAATTTACATACAATAAAATGCATTGATCTTAAGTGTTCAGTTCATTAGTTTTGAAAATCTCACACAACCGTATAACCAACATCCAAAACATGATATAGAACATTTCCATCATCCCAAGAAGTATCCTGGTGTTTCTTTCTACTCAATCCCCAACCCACCCCTAGGCAATCACTTTTTGATTTCCACCACTATAAATTATTTTTGCCTGTACTTTATATAAACGTAATCTTTTATAAGGCATGTTTTTGTGTATGACATCTTTTATTCAACATAACATTTTCCAGATTCCTCAATGTTGTGTGTGTATCAATAGATAATTCCTCTTTATTGCTCAGTAGCATTCCACTATAAGAATGTACCACAATTTGTTTATCCATCCTCCTGTTGATGGACATTTAGGCTGTTTCCACTTTGGGCTATTATAAACATTCATGTACAAGTCTTTTGTGGACATACATTTTCATTTCTCTTGGGTTATATATTTATTTGTATTGAAATGAAAAGATCATGTGTTGTGAGTGAAGTAAATTTTGTCTTCTCTTTATGGAGTTAGATATGGAGAAAAGAATACCATGTGTTACAGAAGTGAAATATTGAATGTGGAACAACATATACATGTTATTAATCTAAAATTATGGCTGCAGCACATATGCAGAGGCATCTTTTTTCCTGTTCTTTTTATTACTGATGTCATAATAGTTTATAACATTGTGAAATTTTAGTTGTACATTATTGTTTGTCAGTCACCATATAAATGTGTCCCTTCACCCCTTGTGCCCACCCCCCCAACCCCCTTCCCCCAGGTAACTACCAAACTGTTCTGTCTGTCTGTGTGTTAGTTTATCTTCCACATGTGAGTGAAATCATGTGATGTTTGTTTTTCTCTGTCTGGCTTATTTAGCTTAACATAATACCCTCCAGGTCCATCCATGTTGCTGCAAATGGGAGGATTTTGTCTTTTTTATGGCTGAGTAGTATTCCATTGTATACATATATACACCACATCTTCTTTATCCAATCTTCAGTTGAGGGACACTTGGGTTGCTTCCACTTCTTGGCTATAGTGAATAATGCTGCAATAAACATAGGAGTGCATAAGCCTCTTGGGATTGTTGGTTTCCGGATCTTTGGATAAACACCCAGTAGCGGGATAGTGGATCATAAGGTATTTCTATTTTTAATTTTTTGAGGAATCTCCATACTGTTTTCCATAGATGCTGCATTCCCATTCAGTTTGCATTCCCACCAGCAGTGAATTAGGGTTCCCATTTCTCCACAACCTCTCCAACATTTATCATTTTTTGTCTTGGTGATTATAGCCATTCTAATGGGTGTCAGGTGATATCTTAGTGTAGTTTTGATTTGCATTTCCCTGATGATTAGTGATGTTTAACATCTTTTCATGTGCCTATTGGCCATCTGTATATCCTCTTTGGAAAAATCTCTGTTCACATCCTCTGCCCATTTTCTGATTGGGTTGTTTGTTTTTCTGTTGTTGAGTTGTATGAGTTCTTTATATATTTTGGAGAGTAACCCCTTGTCGGATATATGATTTGCAAATATTTTCTCCCGGTTGGTGGGTTGTCTTTTCGTTTGTTCCTGGTTTCCTTTGCCTTGCAGAAGTCCTTTAGTCTGATCAAGTCCCATTTGTTTATTATTTCTTTTGTTTGCCTTGCCCCAGTAAGCATTGTATTCGAAAAGATGTTTCTAAGGCCAACATCAAACAGCATACTGATATTTATTTCCAGGAGCTTTATGGTTTCACTTCTTACCTTCAAGTCTTTAATCCATTTTGAGTTACTTGCTTTGTATGGTGAAAGATTATGGTCTACTTTCATTCTTTTGCATGTGGCTATCCAGTTTTCCCAGCACCATTTATTGAAGAGATTTTTCTTTCTCCATTGTATGTTCTTAGCTCCTTTGTCGAAGATTAGCTGTCCGTAGCTGTGTGGTTTTATTTCTGGGCTTTCAATTCTGTTTCATTGATCTGTGTGTCTGTTTTTGTACCAGTACCGTGCTGTTTTGATTACTATAGCTTTGTAGTATATTTTGAAGTCAGGGACTGTGATGCCTCCAGCTTTGTTCTTTCTTTCTCAGGATTGCTGTAGCTATTCCGCATCTTTTGTTGCCCCATATTGTTCTATTTCCATGAAGAATGTCAATGGAATTCTGATTGGGATTGTGTTGAATCTGTAGATTGCTTTAGGTAGTATTGACATTTTAACTATGTTTATTCTTCCAATCCATGTGCATGGGATGATATGTGGAACAACATATACATATTAATCTAAAATTATGGTGGGGCCAGCCTGGTGGCACAGCAATTTAGTTCGTGCTTTGGCATCCCAGGGTTCGTGGGTTCGGATCCCGGGTGCCTGCCAACACACTGCTTGTCGGCCATGCTGTGGCGGCGTCCCATATAGAGTAGAGGAAGATGGGCACGGATGTCAGCCCAGGGCCAGTCTTCCTCAGCAAAAAGAGGAGGATTGGCAACCGATGTTAGCTCAGGGCTGGTCTTCCTCACAAAAAATAAATAAATAAAATAAAATTATGGTTGCAGCACATATGCACAGAGTCATCTTAAAAGAGATCTACCAAACTATTAAGAGTTATTGCCTCTGGGTTAATATTAGGTGATTTTTTTTCTTTCTCCTTTATACTTTTCCATAATTGCTTGATTTTTTTACATGGACATGTGTTTTTTTTAATAAGAGGAAAAAACAAAGCTATATTCCTTCTTATGAGGAAAAAAATATTGGCTTATTCTTCTGTCCCCCTTTGGGAAGAACAATCATGGATCATCACAATCAGAACTAAATGACCCATTCAGCCCTAATCTATTCCAGAGCTCCATCCTAGGGTAACACCTCCATCCTTTTTGACACATAACTTTTGCTAAGCAGTCGTTGAATAAATGGAGAACCATTTTTGAGGTCATGCTCAGAGATGTGTTGGCCATGAGCAAAGAGCCTGAACTCAAAGGGCTAAACATATCCTCCACAATCTTGCCAATATTGATAGTTTGCTTAGGAAAGCCTGATTTATAGATAGTTCAAAGATAAACTTAAGCCCAGCTCCTGTCCCTACTACTCCTCCTAAAACTTTAAATTAGTGGAGTGAAAAAGAACCATATATATTTTACTATACTCAACAAGGCCTTGGGAAAGAACCTGGGACATCCATATCCTGGGGCTTGAGCAAGTAAGAAGCAAGAGTAAAGTGTGGGAGATGTTAACCTTCAGGGGGAAGTCAGGCATGCCCCCCTCACTCCCAAAGAGGGACAATGGTGTCTTAGTTAAGGCCTCTGGCATTTGGGGGGATGGAGCTTTGACTTAACCATCTTTTGATTCAGAATCGCCTCTCTCTCTTTCCTAGGAGCTGGGGCAGAGCAGGGGCCTGAAGCTATCACCCACCACAGTTGGAGACCTAAGCAGGAATCGGGAGGATTCCACAGGGAAGGAGGGAAGGAGCCAATGATTATCAGCACTGCTCTGGGCAATAGGGAGCAATGCCCTCCCAGTATGCTTTTCCTTGGGTTTATCTTTCCCTGCTTCTTCCTTCTTTCAGAGTGGTAAAACATGACTCTTTGGAAATAAATCCAGCTAAAACAAAGGACTGGGATTTGGGGAGCAAAGTTCTCTTTGGAGAGAGCACTGGGAAAAACCCCAGGACAGCTGCAAGCTTATTGAGCAATAGCCCACGCAGAGCAAGCAGAATCTCAGTAGACTATGCATTTGTGTCTGAGGCCACAGCAGGCTGCTCCAGGACCTGAAAGAGAGGGGCAGCTGCTGAGAAGCTTATGGGCAACAGCTCACACGGAGAAGGTTCCTGACCTGGGAGAGAAACTGACGGACTACACTAGTCTTGGTAGCGCGCGGGATTTATGCCTAGGAAGAAGTTGTTTACTCCACCATAGGCAGACCTATGGGATATTGGCTTTGGGCAGGAGGTTCCAGGAATTGATGAATGGCAAATCATTCACTCCTCTAGGTTTTTGTTTTTTTGTGGGGTTTTTTGGGGTTTTTTTGTTTTTTTGTCCTTTTCCCCATTTCTCAGCCAAAGCTGAAGTGCTGTTACATTTCTCTAAAAGAAATGGCATCAGGCCCTGATACTGCAGGAAATGAGCTTATGAAAAAAAATGTTGCTGCTGCTATCAGAATCAAGATGGATTCCCAAGAGTTAGGGAATTCGAAGGCACAGGAAAGTATTTTGCACTTTTCAGCAGACCCTACTAGGGACATGCCTACTTGGAGTCATGTTGGGGAGATGACAGCCCCAGGCCTTATTCCCACATCAGTCTCATTTCTCTCCTCTTACTCTTGGCCCACCCAAGTCACCCTCACACTCGAAGTGCCAGAGAGCTTCTTCCCTTGGATTGTGGATTATGGCAAAGTTTCCATGATCCCCAGGCATCATTCAGAGGGCAGCCCTGGGGGCCAGAACATCTACAGTTCTCCAGAACTAGAACCCCTCCAACTCACTCCTCATCTATCCTTGGTGACATCCAAAGAGGACTACTTGCAGCAAGCTCCTGAATTTGACTTGAACTCCGCCAAGTATAATAAACACCAGGTCACAGGATTTCTCAGAATTTAAGAACTAGGATTCACATGCTGGGGTTCCAAGTGAACACTGGTTACCTTTTGATACCCCAAAACCTGCTAAGCCTCTGCCCTGGTTAAGTCCACTGATGTTTCTGTGGCAACTATGATTCTGACAGAAACTCAGTATCATCAAGAAAAGTCATCTATCTGAATGGACAAAGAAGATGAGGTACACACACACACATACACACACACACACACACACAATGGAATACTATTCAGCCATAAAAGAAAATGAAATCATGCTATTTGTGACAACATGGATGGACCTTGAGGGTATTATGTTAAGCAAAATAAGTCAGATGGAGAAAGGCAAATACAGTATGATTTCACTCATATGTGGAAGATAAACAAAGAAACACATAGATACAGAGAACAGATTGGCAGTTACCACAGGGGAAGGAGGGGTGGGGGGAGGGCGGAAGGGGTAAAGGGGCACGTGTACAGTGACAGATGGCAACTAGACTTTTGGTGGCAAGCATGATGCAGTCTATACAGAATTCAAAATATAGCGATGAATACCTGAAATTTATATAATATTATTAACCAATGTGACCTCAATAAAAAGAAAGAAAAGTCACCAATCAGTTTTTACAAAGTGATAACTGGAGATCTCAAAAGGAAAGATCATGGGAATGACTGCCAATGGATATAGGGCTTCCTTTTGGGGTGACAGAGATGTTCTAAAATTAGATAGAGGTGATTGTTGCATAACTTTGTGAATATACTAAAAACCATTGAATTATGCACTTCAAAAAGGTACATTTTATGGCATGTGAATTATATTTCAATTTTTTTACAAAAGGAAAGGCCACTAAATAATTACAACAAGCAGAATAAATAGAAACAGAGCCTAGATCAGGATTTTGTTCCAGGAAGATCGGTTCTTATTAGAATGAAATCTATTTGGCCCTTGAATAAAATACTTCTTCCTTTTTCCTTCTTCTATCTTTTCAAAAGTAGAATGCACCCTTGGGAACTATACTGCTATATACAGTTACAAACCTTTGTCCTGGCAAACTCCCACAGCCTTGAAAACACAATTTCAGGTGTCATGTCCTCCAGAAAGTTCCCCAATCCTGCCCCCACTTCCAAGGTAAGTGCCCTCATGGATCCTGGATTCCAGTAAGCACCCTTTGCTTACCTATCACTAACACTTTCTACTGACATTAGCTGTCTGCCATCACCTCCCACTAGCACAGCCCTGGCACACAGGAAGCGCATGAGAAATGTGTATTGAATGAACTAAACACCAGATCATCATCTTGTAAGGGTTTTTTTTTTTTTTGGTATCTTTTTTTTTTTTATTCTGCATCTTTTTTTTTTAATTCCACAACATTGCACTCCTGCAATCATGTAGCAAGTAATTTGTTACCTAAAACAACAGGATACTATAAAATGTTTTCTTTGAGGGAATGTGTTCATTCAGGTCAAGAATAAATCAAATGTACTCTTGGAGGGATTTTTACCTTGTACAAGTCAAGAGGGAGAATGAATCAGAGCATCAGAACCTGTGGTTCCTAGGGGGGTAAGAAGATGAAACATGTTCTCCCCTCTCTTTCTTTTCCCTGAAAAACTTTAAATATCACAAAGCTTTTCGGCAGTCATTAAGTCTATGCAAAACCATCTCAGAACTGGGAGTCTTTTCCTGCCTTTCTTCTTCATTACTGTTCAAAGATTTTCTAAGAAAACCCAAGACCTATATTATCATGACATGCTGTAAATAGAGTTCAGATAATACAGGGGCCACTGAAAATTCGGAGGGTTTTGCCCACCCCTTATATTAACCAACATATGCCCAGAAATCTGACCTTCAAAGCTATTGAGGTCCTATAAGTTGCACTCCTCACTCAGCTTATTCCTCAGGGAGGCAAACCCCCCTCTCTAACAGGGGCAGCACTCTGACATCCCGGGAGCCAACAACACAGTGCCCATCCCCTGGGCCCTTAGTGGGCAATGTGCACAGAGCTGGCAAGCGCTAAAGTCACCCCAAGGACACCCCACCTGGGGTTACAGGAACCTGCAGATGGCACACCATCTCCAAAAGGCCCTCCTTGTTGTTTGTGATAAAAATGATCAAACACACAGAACAAGAAAAAGAATTTATTACAATGAACGCCCAAAGACCCACCCCCTAAGATTCAGCAATTGTTCACATTTTGCCGTTTAAAGTAACTTACAGCCACATTAACACTAGATATTTCGTAATAACACCCCTAGACACTTCAGCGCCCATCTCCCAAAATAAGAATATTATCCTCAATACCACAATACCATTATACCATCTAACAAAATTAACAATAATTCCCTAATATTAACTAATACTCAGTCCATGTCCAAATTTCCCTCACAGATACTCTTAAAGGAGAGTCCCTCCCTTAAACCACACTCTGTCCCAGCCCTGCCATCTCCCTCCTCCACACTCAGACACTGTCCTGCCATCACAAAGCTGCCATCCCTGCAGCCCCCGTCCAGTACCTGTGCAAAAGGTGCCATCATTGGGAATGAATGTCTCGTTGTTGTTTGTGGCGCGATATCCTTCTAGGCAGACGCAATAAAAGCCTCCGAGCGTGTTGTGACAAGATGTGTGGTTCCCACAGACCACATTGGCTCCAAACTGACACTCATTTTTATCTGTTGATACATTGAGACAAGCTCAGAGAGGGCTATCAATCCACACCACATTCAACAACCCAGACTGTTCTCCTGTGCTACAGGCTCGAGAATCAATATTCTGTGACAACAGCTTAATGACCTACTTCTCCAGCCTCTTCTCCTTCCACTATGCCTCTCAGGCCACAGGACATGGGTCCTTCGTCGTCATGCACCTTGTGTATATAAAACCACAAGAGAAACCCAATATCTCAATCTGGCAATCCATCATATTTGAAGATTGGGAGAAGGGGACTCTTTTTGAACTCTTCTACACTTAAAAAGATCTTGTCATAGGCCTGGGGAAAGAAATCCACCAGAATCCTCCTTTTCCAGCTCAGCCATCTTCTTGCTTTTTTCATGAAAGCAGAGTAGGATGGTTTTACATCCAGTGATTAACTGGAAAATTTGTTACTTCTGAGTTACCAGGAAACATAACGGAATTAGTGCTTCAGCCTCATCCGGGGCCAGGGCTAATATTGTGGCAGGAACAGCTTCTGCTAATAATCATCAGTGACCCATGTGAATAATGCTAGTCACCCAGCGGGAGAAGCTGGAATAAGGGATGCTTGATGAATCCACAGCAGCCTGCCCTGAGTATTTTTAATTCAATAACTTGACATAGATATAAAATGAAAGCAAATCTCCCTCCCATCTCTTCCTCTAGCCCAGGGGTCAGCAAACTTTTTCTGTAAAGGGCCAGTCATAGGTCTCTGATTGCAACAACTCACTCGTGCTCTTGGAGCCCGAAAGCAGCCACAGACAATACATAAACAAATGAACAATGCTGTGTTCTAATAAAACTCTATTTATAAAAACAGGCAGAGGCCAAATTTGGCCTGCAGGCCAGAGTTTGCTGACTGCCCTCACCTCTACCATCAGAGCAAACTCCTGTGACCAATTTCTTATGCATCCTCTTAGAGCTGATCTATCCAGCTAGGTTTTTTTTTTGGGGGGGGGGGTGGATCATCAACTTATGAACCAGAGTTTTCCTGGTTCTCTCGAAGCAGTTCAATTGCTTCTCACAATTGCACTCAAAACCTGCTAACTCAAAAGGACCCCCCAAAAATTGGAAGGATTTTTTTTGTCTTGTATTCTCTTTTTAAAAATTTCATTGAACCTGGAACATGATTCATCATTAAAGCTGTCTGTGGTAAGATTCGCATGAGAGCTTAGAGAGACAGAACGGGCCCTCAAGCCATAGCCAGGCCAAGCGTCCAGCTTACTGAGCACTGCACAGGGGTTTCAGACTCCAGTTCAGCTGCCCACAAAATAGGATAGTTCTGTCCTTTGCAATTGTTTCTGAGGAATGTCTCCCCTGCAGACTTCACCAGAAGGGACATTTGGGTTTGTAGGGGATTTTAGAATCCTTAGGTTCCTTGGCTTGATACCATGTCATAGCACCCCTGGCTCATGTCCAACCTCACCTGGAACCTGTGGTGCAGTCTCAGCAGGCCAATACTGGGAGATGCAGTGTCTAGTGTTTGGGAGCAAGTACCACACAAATTAATAAAGCCCCCTCCTCCCATTAAGAGAAGTTTCTATTGTTAAGGAGCCAAAGAGCAATCAAGAATGCAGCTAGTGGGGCTGTCTGGTGGCACAGCAGTTTAGTCCGCGCTTGGCAGCCCGGGGTTCACGGGTTCGGATCCCGGGCGCCGGCCAATACACTGCTTGTCAGCCACGCCGTGGCGGCATCCCATATAAAGTAGAGGAAGATGGGCATGGATGTTAGCCCAGGGCCAGTCTTCCTCGGCAAAAAGAGGAGGATTAGCAACGGATGTTAGCTCAGGGCTGGTCTTCCTCACAAAAAATAATAATAATAAATAATAATTTAAAAAAAGAATTCAGCTAGTGTTCATGGGAGGAGGACTTCATTAGGGAAGGGAGCAGAAAAGGTTTGCCCATGCGCCTCAACCTCAACTTCATTTCAAGTCCCTGCTAGCAAGTGGGGGGAGTGGGGAGGGAAGGGGGTTCGAGAAATTCCCTCAGGAACCTCAGACTGCAGGGCAGCCACACTTCTCATGGGCAGAATCCTAAAGAGAGGGGGTCAAAGAAGGTACACCTCCAGCCTGCAGGAACAGGCAAAGGTGTGTGATTGTGAAGGCTTGTATCTGTGAAGGAGAATATGATTTTTTGAACTCAGGACTGAACTGTTACTTTTCTTTAGGGAGAAAAAAACCAAAGATATCACAACAAGGTTGTACACACGGTCAATCCAAAAATGCAAGGCAAAATTATCAATATTTTTACTGCACGTAACAAGGTTGCTGGGAAGAAACTGCAATTACCAATTATCCTAACATTCACTATTGTGAAATTGCCGTGAAACTCTCCCTCTCTCTGAGTTGGGCTAGAACCTGGATATTGGCTGACTTTCATGGCATGGTGGACGCCATGAGGCAAAAAGTAATCTCAGATGCTTCTAGCCTAAAGGCCTTCGTATTCCTTTAAGTCACCCAAGACCCCAAAGGTCACAACTACAAAAAATTTGGAGGATGGATTCTGGTAGACATAAGACTCAAAGCAAGGGTATTTCACCAATTAGCCAAAAAGTCCGAAAGGCAATTGTGTTTTGCTTTTCCTCATGGTCTAATATAAATAGTTGTATATCGAAACAACCAGAGAAATTAAGAAATGCAATATTCACTTGAGTTAAGTTAAATTCAAGACTTGAAACAGATTTCAAATTTGTGTTAGGTCAAAGAGTTTCCAGAGATCCAAGTTCAATGACCTCTAACATGAGGGATACTTCCTTGGAAACAGGAGAGAAAAGATATATCCAAACACTAAAACAAAGGCTTATTATAATTGACAAAACGTCTTGTATAAAAACATGTGAACAAAGTAACAATGTTTCCCCCGAAGGACATCAACTCTTTAACACTAGAGAATCTTGTTTCTTGATTCAACTTTTCAACTTAACCCAAGATTCAGAACTTACCGACACACTGCGTCCTCCCATTGCCCACAAATCCGTATTTGCAAATACACATCTTCTTCCCTTGTCTTTGCTCACAAGTAGCATGTTCATGGCAAGTGGCACAGACATCTAAACCGGAATCATAAATTGTATATTTCAGGAAAAGAAAAATTCAATCACCTATTCTAGTCAAGTCACATTTTGGGTAGAAGACATTTACAATGGAGAACTAAAATCTGAATACCAAAATTTAAAAGGATAAATCTGATCCCGTCCTTAAAAACCTGCAACGGCCACTCATTGTCCACAGAGGAAAGTGCAAATTCCTGTACCCAGCAATCTGTGTTCTTAACAGTCTGACTCGAGGCTAACTCCTCCAGCCTCGCTGTTCCCAAACCCCAACCACACACAGTATTCTCTAGGCAGGAGGCCGATGACTCTTCCCCTTACATGCCATCTTGTCATGCTTCATGCCTTAGTCATGAAGTTACCTTTCCTAGAATGCCTAGCCCTCCTTCTCTGTCTAGCTAGCACCAATGCCTATTTCAAGACCCAGATTAAATGTCACACTCTCCCTGAGGTCTTCCCCATTCCTCCATTCTTGAGTAAACTAAATGTGTCGTCCTCTGTGCTCCCCTGACACTTGTACGTTCCCATATCAACCATGTTAATTTGTCATTATGTTCCATTACAGCTCTGTCTTCCCAGCTTGGTATTATGAATGAGCTTCTCAAGGACAGGGTTATATCATTTGCCCATATGTCAATATGGAACAATACAAATATTCAATACATTTTTATTGACTGACTGGATAAAGAAACCTGCAGTCCTACTTGCTACAGCTCCAAAAGCAAGTGGAGGGGGGGCGAACTCCTCTGTCTATTACCCTAATAACCATTTTCCTTTGAGGGAAAAAGTGAATGTGTTTTAAAATGTCAGTGAGCTAACAGCCAGGTCCCAGTAGGATGACCAGATTCCAATTACTTGATAAACAGCAAAAATATTTGGGGCGACAACTCCTGAAACATCCAAATCTACTAGATGGTGATATATGGCCCAAGATGAAACAAGAATTTCTGCCCGAGGCTATGGGGGAGATTGCGTTTCTCTCTTGGTGTCTGCAATTTCAGGAGAGCCTAGTAAGAACCTTTCAGCATGGAGTTCCATCTGAGTCTTGGCCCCACTACTACCCAGGTAATAAAGACTTAGTCCTCAGGCTGCTAGAGGCATGAAACCAACTGAGACACGGAGATTTCTAAATACTCTTAACCACACTTGCTTTTCTTTTAACAAAAGATAACACAGAAATGAGCCAAACCATTACTTATCACTAAGTAGTAACAAATTAACCATGGAATAGTTACAAAATTTATTATATCCCAGACCATAAAGAAAAATGCCACAAATTTCAAAAAAGTAGAAATGATAGAGGTCATACTATCTGACCCTGTAATAATGTATTAAAACTACAAAATAAAACATGAGACAAGCATCCCCAAAAGAAAACCTACTCGGAAACTACAGAACATTCTCCTACATAATTCTTGGGACAAAGAGGACATCAAAATTGAAATGTTTAATAGTAGATATAAAAACTTATCTACCCCAGAAAATTTGAGTTTTACATAGTTTTATGCTTTAAAAGAGAGAAAAACAAGCAGGCAGCCAAGCGGGAAAAAAACTAGAATTTTAGTGCAAGAAGTTTGGGAAAAAAGAAAATAGAGGTTTATGGGGGAGTTAGGAATTCGTAAAGATTAAAAAGATGTTAAAAAATTAGAAAATATATTCAAATTCATTAAAAAAAAAACTTTTCCCAAAGTCAGTGCATCATTAAGCCTCAAAACTCAGGTAAGATTGGTGAGAGAAAAAAAGAACATGTACAAATACATAACATTAGGAATAAGAAAGAGCTTATAACAAAAAATACATAAAGATTTTTTTAAATTACAAATGAAGGACTTCCAGTGAAACACTGCAGATTTAATACACTCTCAAACACGCCCCCTCCCCCAAAAAATGACGTCCGGGACTAGAAATATATAAACCCTGGGAGAGGAGATGATGGCAGGCAAAGGATGTTGACAATATTTCAGAAGATGGAAGAGATGCACACACAGAAATTGCCTGAGAGAGAGGAAGAACTAAAAGCCAACCCCAACAGGCTCAGGAATTGGGGCCACTGAGTGTCTCAGAAGGCCAGCATAAGGGATAGGTCTGAAAGTTCAAGGTTGAAAATATGTATAAGGAGTACTTAGATGCCCAGACTCTCTCACTAATTCTGGCATAAGATGGAGTTTCACAACCTGGAGAAAATGAACCAGAAAAGCTTCTGATTATAAGGGCAACATGCAGAGCTGAGTGAGAACGAGTCCCCATAGCTGAATGTCCATCCATATGGGGTAAATATATTTAGCCATTTCAACATTTTGACACATAACATTTTAAAACAGTACCATAAGGACACAGTCAAGTCATAATTACATGCAACCAAAATCCTGGAAATACCTTCTAAATAATGGATCCTGGGTCAACTCCACAAACCCAGCTGTGGTCAGCTATATAATGATGAACATTCTCCCCGGTGTGTGTGTAGTGTGATAATAAACATCATACTAATGAAATCAACAATAAAATGGTAAAATGTTTCATTTTTTTCTTATATAGAATACGTGTCTTTATAAAGGTGGCAGCATTTGTATACATCCAGTTCCAGAAACTTACATCAGGTGGAAAATGATTACTTCATGTAACTGTTGAATGAATCTAATAAACACACACAAAATTAAGAAGCCAAGTAGTGCCACCCACTCAGATAAATTAAAAGAAGTCCAGTCTGAATTAGTGAAGGAGAGAAATTAAAGGTTTTTTAAATGAATTGAATTAAGTTCAAGTTCATTCAATACATAGAACCAGACAAACAAAATATGGCCTTGCAGAAAGGCAGCCAGGTATAAGGGGAAAGCACTGGACTTGAGAGTCAGAATTGGATCCTAAATCTAGCTGAGTCTAATTCATTGTGTGTGACCTTTAGCAAATCACTTAACCTCTCTGGGTCTCAGTTTTTTCATCTGTAAAACAAGGGCTTCGGGCTTCTCAAATTTTAAAGCACACTCAAATTACCTGGGGATCTTGTTTAACTGTAGGCTCTGATTCAGTTGGTCTGGGGTGGGGCCCTATATTTTGCATTTCTAAGAAGCTCCCAGGTGGATCACATTTTGCAGGGGTTAAATGGCCCCTAAAGTCCTTTCCCTCTAATGTTCTGACACTTCCTCCTCAGAGTACCTGGTTTCATGACCCATGAAGAATAATTTAGCATAAGTGTAACCTCAAGGACAGTACCTGGCATGTTTAGCTCAATAAATGTTTGTTCCCCATACAAGCAAAAAAGACAAGATGTATGCCAGGCTACCAAAGGCTTCTCAGATCACCCGCAGAAGAGAAAGTGGTATGCAGAGGAAGAGGGGCCTCAGCTGAAGCTTATTATTCAGCCATGGTTAGCAGGACTAGTCTGCAGGACCTTGTAGGGTGGCCCCCTGTGTTCTCATTGCTTGAGGGACCAAATTGCCTCCTGGGAAAAAACTGTATCCTAAAGAAAGGGGCTGGCAGCACAATCCCAATACAAGGATGGGAGAGGCGGGGGGCATGCACTTCTGACACACAACAGTGTCCATTGTTCAATAGCCCCTAGCTAAGTCAAGAACCACCTAGATATAGGGTGACCAATTAGTCCCGGTTTTAGTACTAAAAGTCTTGTGAGGGAAACCCCTCAGTTGGGTGCAAACCAAGACAGTTGGTCACCCTACCTGGAGAGCTTGTCAAAACAGAATCCCCAGAGATTCTGGTTCAGTAGGTGTGGGGTGGGGCCTGAAAATCTGCATTTCTAAGAAGCTTCCAAGTGGCCCACACAAGAGCAACACTGGAAGTCCAGCTCAACCTCAAGGACTTGGGTCAGAATCCTGGGGAAAGAGGCAATACTGAAAGAAGTCTTTCACCAAGTCTAGACTGATACATAGCAAAGCTAAGGGACCAATGAGACAGAGAGAATAACCCAAACAAGAAGAATTCTCCAGGCTAATAAAACATCACCCTGCCTTTGCTATAACCGGAGAGGGAGTTGTATAAGGGAGCAGCATCCATCCATGTCAAGGATGACTTGAGTTCTGTCATCAGCAGACTGCTTGGAAGAACAGAGAGGTGGCTGCCTTGTAGTATCAGAGGGAACTACTGCAGAAGTGAGGGCCTCCCCATCCCACCCCCCGCCCCGGACCCCAGGGATGCCTAGAATTACTGGCAGAGAAACAGGAGAGTGGGGACTCCAAAATCTAGAAGGAGGAAAAGCTTGACAAGTACTCTTTGTTACTATTATGTGTCCCCCAGCTAGTGCTGCCACCCTAGACTCACTTTCGTTCTCCACTCTGCAGTGACTAAACCAGCTAAAACCACATCCAACACAGAGGATGAGACGGGTTTAGGTGTCTCGACTTAGGTTGGGGTCTTCTCTCTCGCTCCCTGGTTGTGTGATCTGAGGCAAGTTAAACTGTCAGTCCTCCAGTTTTGATACTGGCTCAACACAAGGTTGACATAAGGGAAGCCATACTGTAGAAAAGAAACCATAATGTAACTTTGAATGACCTCTGATTAACCCAGCTAGCTATGTACCCTCCAGGAGGTATACATGCTCTGTAGATTTTATGGCCCCTCTCAGCTGCTATAAATTGATAACTCTGTTCTTTTGAGTTCCTTAGGAATGTGATGGACCCCCGGGCAGAGAGCCTATGCTGATAGCCATCATCAATGGCAACTGAAAGATCTTGGTACAGGGCATTGCTCCAGTCTCTGATGCTTATCCAGTAAAACAAAAGATTATCAGGAACTAAGACCAGACATCTGTCCCACTCGAAGATCAGATGCCTCCCCCACCCCCAGAGACCAGCCCCCTATAAAACCGGCCTGTAGTCTTTGTTCTGTAAGATGGTTCTTTTGGACATTAGTCAGCCATCTTCCCCCTTGCTGGCAAGCTGTAATAAAACCCTTTCTCTCCTACCCCCTTGCCTCTTGACTATTGGCACATCTTGTTGCGGGCAGATGACCCCGCTTTGGGTGGTAACAGTTTTAATCTGTGAGATGGAGATCGTGTTGCGAGGATTAAATGAGAAATATAAATGCTGTATGAGCTCTCAAACCCTAGACAAAGAGCTAATTTACATGAATATGTCTCTTCCTATAGATATTGCTATTATTGTTAGAAACAAGTCATGCAAGATACAGTGACCGGTGTTTGGCATCAGAGCAGGGTGAAGAGAGGGCTTATGGGGCTACAGTCCTACCTCTGCCACTTGCTAGTTGTGTAATCCTTGATAATCCCTGTGCCTCAGTTTCCTGTAAATCTGTAATATGAGGATAATAGGAAACCTACCTTATGACAAGAGATTTTCACACATTGAGGTGTGTGGGGTAGCTATTCTGGTTCAAAACTGGTTCAGCTTTGGCCTGTCAGCATGCACTGTGCGTCTACTTTGACCATTAAAGTGGGAATGCATTAAACATTATCTCAAGGTAAAAGAGTGCACTCTTTTAAGATAAGAATGCACACTTCCCCTCCTACACCCACCAGTATTGGTCACACCCCTATTAGTGCTTCCCCAGGCAGGTTCCCTTTCCCGGACATCAGGGTCACGTTGACTTGCTAATTTTCAGCTGAATATTTCTTTGCAACTTTGATCAATATGTATCCTGGGTGTGCTTGGCTTATGTTCTTTGTTCTGAAAAGGTATGAGACTGTGCTGAAGGCCATGCTTCTTCAGAACGCTTTCTTCCTTTGTGGAAACTGCCTTCCCGGGTTATAATCCTTGGCTTGGCTCAAGTAAAGGTCACCTTATCTCTCTTATCTATAGAATGGTTATTGGTTATTTTGCATCAACACTCATATGGTTGTTGTAAGGATCAAAGAGCAAATGAGTTAATACATGAAAAGCAATTAGAATAAGTTAGATGGTATTATAACAACTTCTAACAACTCCGTTAATGAATAAATGAAGGTATGGACAGCTAGCCAACTCCCAATTATACTAATGAGGAGAGCATGGAGAACTGCATTGATGCAAAAACCCAAAGCAATATCTTTGTGTGGACAAATGCCTACCTATTCATGGGCTGATATTCTGGGAACCATAATACCTTAATTTACATAATCACTCCCTGCCTTCCCCACATCCTCCCAGCCTTCTGGGTAATTCCTGACTCAGAAGTGGGAAGCTCACCTCCCTCACCCTTTCAACCCTGCTCCCCCCTCCCTCCTCTCCAGCACACAACAAGTAAACCTATACCTCAGGATGGAATGGAGGCTGCCAGCCTGAGCAAGCTACTTTCATTCTTTATTTCAATATGCAAGCAAGAACTTAAATATACTTCTGAAATAACAGTAGGTGGACTTTGACATTACAATGAAGAGATTTTGTCCACCGTCAAGGGACGAAGGCAGTTGAAAGGCACAAAGGGAGTGCTGGAATTTAAATCTTAATCTAATCCCCAGCCATTCACAGTCAGACCAAACAAATCCACTCCACAACCTTCAGGAGATCCTGTCTCTGAAACTCGTGGAGACACATGGAAACAGATCAAATGACCTGAGGAAATAAGCAAAGGGGGCCCAAACTCAGGAAGAGAAAGCATTCTCAAGTCTTCTACAACACTATGTAAAATGGCATCGCTCTTAAGAGGCTGCATCAAATTCCAGAGAGGAAAGGAACCTGAGAAACCTCATATTCTCTCCTCTCCAACATCCCTGACAGAGAAAACAAAAACATAGCCTTTGCTTTAAAATCTCCCCAGAGAGAGAGCACTTTACTCTCTCAAGCAGTGTAATCCTTGCAGGGCAATGTGAACCATCATGTATTTCCCTACCCCACCCCAACCCAGGACTGACATTCCCCATCAAGAACCCATAACCTTTCTTCGTGTAAAATGGTTATAGGGCCCTCACCTTCCTTTTGCCCTCTTCTGTCAATTTCCTGTTTGACCAAGACCAACTTGCAGTGGGGCCTCCATAACTGGCTTCCAGACCAGGAACCAACCCACACTGTCCCAATTTCAATGCTTTTGAGTTTTGAGTTAAGCAGCCTTTCACTTAGGCCACACCCTAGGTTCCTGTCCAGCATGTCACCCACTACTAGGCCTGTCTCACCTGATTCACATTCTCCAGCAGGCTGTACACTTTTTTTTAATCTGTACAATTCATTCCCCATCTCCTCTGCAGAGCTGAGGCCGATAGGCCACTGGCTACCTCGGGCTATCTCAGGCTGTAGAGATCCAGGGGCCCATTTTAGGATTTGACCAGAAGGCTGAGGATGTGTCCAGGGCCAAGTCCCTGGAGGTAGAAGACAGGCCACAGTGGGGATCTTCTTCATGGGCTCTAATCCTGCTCCCTTACTTTGAGCAACTAACTGTAAGTCACTCCAAAACAATTCACTCCCCCCGCCCCATTTCTCCTCTTTCCTCCTCTTCCCCACTCTGAACAGTGAATACGCCGCTGTGATTCATGATGAGAGAGTGAAGACCAAGTGCAGGAAGTGAATGACTAGTGAAGTCAGGTGCCCTTTATACAGTGAGAACAACTTCCCCAACTTCACCATTGCCTCCCCAAGATTCTCAAGGCTTCTGCCTGTCCTCTGTAGGGGAGGAAGACATATCCTCTATTCACTCAGGGTCCTTCTGGCTGGGGTACAAATTAAAATGAGATGAGACAGAATAACAGGAGAAAATCAAACAAAGCTTTATAACATATGTACATGGGAGAGACCCAGGAAACTGGGTAACTCAACAAAATGGCGGAGGCTCTCATCTTAAATACCACCTTCAGCTAAAGACAAAGGAGGATGTTGGGAGTGGGGGGAGTCAGTTTTGGAAGATTACCAGAAAAGCACAGTAAACAAGAGTAAGGTTATTATGCAGATTTAAGTCCTCCCCTTCTGCACTGATAAGAGTTTCTAGAGAAGTTCCTACCCACTTCTTCCCGGTACAGACAGGGAGATAACTTTGCAAATGGAGAGTTCCTTTACAAATGTAAATGTCTCTTACAAAGGGTCAGCAGTTTTTAAAGGTAACCAACCCAAAATATTCCTCATGCCAAAGAGACACATTGTGGGGTGGCCAATTCTGTTCCCCCACACCTCCTTCTGGCCTTGCCAAACCCCAGCCAGGCCTGAGCCAACAAGTCCCCAGCCACTCCCAGACTCCAAGCAATGCCAGAGACAGGTTAAGAAACAAGACTGACTGGTTCCACCCCTCCTCGCCCATTCCTGACCTCTCTATTCCCTGGGGCCTAGCACCCCACCCACCCACAAACACCCTTCTGCTCTACTAACTATGCCTCTAGCTCCTTCCTCACACTCAGGCCATCTGACTTCAGCTCTTCCACTCTCCCTCCCTGAAACATCTTTGGTCACAATTAAATGTAATTTAGCACATGTTACCAGTGAGAGACTGATTATACAAATGGACAATGGCCAGACCATATGTAAAATAGAACTCTGACCCACAATCTGCAGCCATCAGTCCAGGAAGTCAAACCACAACCTCTGTAGCAATAAATGTCAAATGGTCAAGATTTAATCAATAATAGTCAGCTTCCCTAATTCTTGCCCCAGCTTCAAGCTTAGGACCAATCAGAGAAAGGCAAATACTCTTCCCTAACCAATGATATAGGATGCCTGCTGTTAGTAAGCCACCTCCAACTTCCCCATGCCAACATCTTCCAACCAGGGCACACCTGAAACCTTTCCCTTTGTGGGGGATCAGAATGGGCCACCTCAAGATGTGTCTCTCTCTACCTTGCTCTGAAGGAGGCTTTGACCTTCACCCCCCTCCCAACTCTCTAAAGGGATTTGGGATGGAAGGCCTGTCCCTGGGGTGGGCCTTCACCTTGGATGACTCCGGGTATTGATAGACTGGGAGGGTCTTTACTACACCCATTCTTATCAAAGTTCTGTTTACCAAACATTTACATTTGTAAGGGAAACCTCCATTTGTAAAGGTATCTCCTTCTCCGTACTGGGAAGAGGGGTGGATGGCCTCATCTCTAGAAACTTGTCAATGTGGAAGGTGAGGCCTTAAATCTGCATAATAACTTTACTGTGTGTTTCTTGTAATCCCTCGTGGCTGACACTCCCAACTCCCCCCCAAAATCGTTTGTCTATATAAGAGGAGAATCTCCACCATTTTATCCAGACACTCCCTGGTCTCTCCCATATATACATGTTTTAGAAAGCTTTGTTTGATTTTCTCCTGCTATTTGGCCTCATGTCAATTTAATTTGTAGCCCAGCCAGAAAGGACCCAGAGTGGGTAGAGAATGCTCTTTCTCCCCATCACCTTCATTCTACTACAAAGCCTTTACATTCCCCTGCCTGCCTTTGAGACTCTGTCAAATGTAAGTGATGGTGGCTGACTCTCTCGCTATATAGCAAACTCTGAATAAACAGGCTTGGCCTGTTCTCATTTGGGTAGTCTTCATTTATTTCCATACCAGATTCCTAATACAAGCCACAGTCTGTACTCACAAGGAGCTTAGTCCAGTAAACAATTATGCTGCAATATGGTATAAGCATATACAGTAAGGGTACCATATAAATACATATGTATATAAGTATGTGTGCAAGTGTCCCCGACGAATATGGTTCACAGGCATGGCTGGAAAGGGAACTGGAAAACTCCAAGAGGCTTCCCAGGAGGGAGGACAACAGGGCTGGTTTTAAATATGAATAGCACTCACTAAGAAGATAGCTGTGGGTGTGGGCAAAGGGATAAGCAGTTCTCCATTTTTCTTCTGCCTTCCCCTTTCAGAGACTAAGCTTTCCCACTTGAAGACCAACTTTGGTTGTTTGACCTGCTCCATTAAATATCTCATTTCTTTTTGCATTTTCTTTGTTTTTGGCGAGGAAGATGGGCCCTGAGCTAACATCCGTTGCCAATCTTCCTCTTTTTTGCTTGAGGAAGATTGTCCCTGAGCTAACATCTGTACCAATGTTCCTCTATTTTGCAGATGGAACACCACCACAGCATGCCTTGATGAGCGACGTGTCGGTCCGCACCTGGGATCCGAACCGGCGGACCCCGGGCCACCAAAGCAGAGTGCTCAAACTCAACCACTATACCACCTGGGCCAGCCCCTCATTTATTTTTGCACTTTCAATTTCTCCCTCTCTACTGAATAATGCCCGCCAGTCTAAAACGTGCTTGAGTCTGCTTTACCACCCCCCCCCTCCAAATTCTTGCATTGACTTGGCCAGCCCAAGTGAATGCTACCTTCTCTTTCCTTCTAACTTCTTTAAAGAGTACCGACTCTTCAGGCAAGATCTCTGCCCTCACCCTAGAGCCCTCTGCATCTGGCTCTCATGCTCACTGCTCTGCTAGTGCTGGCTCGCTATTGACCAGTCACCAAATCCAAAGTCTTTTCCTCAATCTCCATGCCGTCGGCTTCCCCTCCCCTGGTTTCTTTGAGCTCTACTAGCCCAGTCTTCCTCCTACCTATGTGGCTGCTGCTCTTTCTCCTCCACTTGAATCTACCATCTAAACTTGGTCTTCCCCAAGAATCTGTCCTTGGTCCTCTTAATCTTATCAAACTCAAGGCTTCGAGTGACCACCAAGCCTACATCACTTACACACACCTATTGTCCACAGTCTTAACTGCCTATTGATTTCATCTCTCCAAAAGTCCTATACTGTCTCAAGTTCAGGATATCCAAAACAACTCGTCATCTTTCTTCCCAAATCTTTTTTCTCCTCCTATAGAACCATACATCCAAGTCACCCAGTCCCCAAACCTTAGTGTCATCTTTCCTCTTCTGTTCCCTTGCACCTTAACGTCTCCTATTAACTCCTTCCAGTTCCACTTCCACCTTCTCATCTACATACAGTCGTCTTCTCCTGCTGTCATTACTGTGGGGCCGGTCCTCAGAATTTCTAGGCCAGCTATTACAACTTCCTCAATGGCTCCAAGCCTCCAGCCATTCCCCACATTGTCCACGATGAGGAAACCTGTCCTTAATAAAACCAGATTCTCCAAGGTTGTAAATGAAGGGAGAATGCCTACACAGGGAGAGGAGGCTCAACCAGGCAACCCCGATTTCCATTTCCCAAAATGTACCCCACAGCCTTTAAGTAGTAGCGATGGATGACCTTAGGTAGTTACTTTGTCCAACAGTCTTAGCCCAGCAATTCGATGGGACCACATTGGACAGTTTCCTAGGCTAGAGAGTCTTAACACAAAGATTCTGAAATAGGCTACAAGGGTGTGCAAGCTTTTATGCACACTGCCGTGGAAGACTAAGTCAGGGAAGGAAGTCAGAAAGTGTAGCAGAGCATCTGATGTACAAAAATAGCCACTCCAGAAGACTGAGCATCCGAGATGAAGAGAATTTGGGGGAATAGGGGAATAGGAGTCTGAGCTGCAAAGCACCTCCCATATTTCCTTCATGGAAGCGCCCTTCCCCTTTAGGATTAGTGTTTGATTTTATTAAGGAAGCCGGAGGGTTTCCTTACATCCGCTCTTTATATTACTCTCTGTACAAAAACCTGCAGTGACTTCCAGTGGCTTCCCACTGCCCAGGAACAGCTAAGTCCAAATGCCTTGGTGTGCCATTCAAGGCACTCTGCCTTCTGGTTAAACCCAATCTGCTTTTCCACCTCCATTTCCCACCCATCCCCTAAATCCCAGTCAGCCTATAGCTGAACTATAGGCCCCAGGCTTTTGTGCCTCCATGTGCGTCCTCCCCCGGCCTCTCCGTCTGGAATTCATTCATTCTACACATATTTGTGGACAGCTGACTGTGCCCTCTGCTATAAGCTGGGATGCCTTTTCCTCATCTTCTCATAACCAAATATTACCAATCCTTGATGGCCCAATTCAAGGGTCACCTCATTCATGACTCCAGTGGATTCCCCCAGCTAGAAGTAATCTTTGCCTCCTCTGACCATCCACACCATCTCAGAGCACTTATGGCAATCTGCCTTCTATTCCAGTTATTTGGGTAAAGGCCACCTCCCCTGCACGTCTGATGTCTGAGTCTTCCGTGTAACTCCTACCACATTCAACACTGCGTTTTGCAGATGAAAGAAAAAACTACTCCAATTGCCTGGAAATGGAGTATTTGCTGTCTGTCTCCTCCAGAACACGAACTCAATGAAGGCCAGCACGAGACCCTCACTCTACACTGAGAAAGAGGACCATCTGTTGAATGAATGAATGGATTAATGAATTCCTTGTTCCCGTAAACTTCCTTACACTTCATCACCATATTAGCATCTGGTTCTTCATCAAGATGAAAAAAATGAAAAGGCGGAAAGAAAATTGCTTCAGGTCAAGAATTTGTCGCGCAAAAGCCACAGCAGAGCCGGAAGAGTGACAGAGCAGCCGGAACGCCCTTCCACGCCGGGCGCGGCTCTCCCCCGGGGCCCGCGCTCGCGCCCAGCCCCCACCTCCCTCAGGTCCCCCGGGGTCGCGGGCAAGGCCGCCTCCAAACAGGTCTCCACCGCGGCCCTGGGGCGGGGACGGGGAAGCCCCTCCTGCTTCTTTGAGCCCCGCCTCCCCGCTCCCCAACGGCCGGAGCAGGCCCCACCTGCGCTCCACGCCCGGGCTCTGCGCCGGCCCGGCCCAGGCGCAGGGAAGCGTCCCGGGCGCGCCCGCTCCCCGCCCGCACTCACCGCCCGCGCCCGCCGCTCCGGTCGCCACGCGGGCCAGGCCGAGCAGCAGCAGGAGCGGCAGCAGGCGGCCCGCGCCCCGGGGCCCTCGGCCCATGCCGCCGCCGCGTCCCTCCCGGCGCGCCCGCGACTCCTCCTGCGCCCCGAGGCGCCGAGATAAGGCGGCGGGCGCCGCGGGAAGGGGGCCGGCCCGGCCGCTTCCGGCGCCGCGCGGGGCCGCGGAGGGCGCTGCAGGGTCCCCGGGAGGCGGCGGGGCGCCGGCCCTTCCTCCCGGCTCCGTCCTTCGCCCGCTCGTGCGCTCAGTCGTGCACCTGCTGCGCGCGGTGGCGCTGGGGACACGCCGCGGGCAAAGAGACAGGGACCGGCCCTCTCGGCGCGAACGTTCCATAAGGGCACAGCCATCCAGCAGATAATGACAAAGCGGAACCGTAGAGCCCCGGACTGTGTTAGGAGGAAACGGGCGCCGTGCTCTAAGCGTATGAAACCAACGGGGGATCCAAGCGAGTCGGGAGCTCAGGGAGGCACCCCCGGGGTGGCAAAGAAAGAGGGGAGAGGGGCAGGGGGAGCGGGAATCTTCGAGGAGGTGAGAGAGCTGGGGCGAGGTGGCTGGAGCTCCAAGGGCAAGGTGAGAGGGCGAGAAGCCGCCGAGCCAGGCCACCCAGGGCGACAGACTTGACCAGGTGACAAGATCGTAAGGGGTGACAGCTGTGGTGGGGGAGAGACTGACAGGAGTTCCTGCTGCTCCGAGGACACCCATCTTGGGGCGTCAGGGAGGGGGCTTCAGGAGGAAGCGAGCTAAGACCCTGAGGATGAGAAGGACGTGGAAGAGGAATCTAAGCAGTGAGAAAGGCATATGCAGGGACAGAGACCAGAGACTGTATTCTAGAAATGGGGAGGAGGACCTCCTTACAGTGGGAACAGATGGTTGGAGAGGCATTAAGCTGCAGAGATAAATAAGACCTCATGAACCAAGTAAGGAGGGTTGCTGAGAAGCTGTAAGAGGGTTTTAAGCAGAGAGGGAGCTCGTCAGGAAAGGCTCCCTGTGTCTGCTCTGTGGGATTGGAACTGGGGCGTGGGAGGCAAGGAGGCCAGCCTGGAGCTGCTGCAGGAATCCAGGCAGGAGAAGACCTGTCCAGGAGCAGGGCAGTAGCAATGAGTATAGAGAGAAGTGGCAAATGAGAGTGGTATTGGGTGGAATCCACTGGATTTTATGACCAGTAGGATGTGGAGGAGAAGGAAAGAGAAATTACAGATGTCACCTAAATTTCTGGTCTGGGCAGCTGGGTTGATGGTGGTGGGAGTCACTGAGATAGAGAACCAAAGGGGGTTGTTGCAAGTTGGGGTAGGGAGAGGCGGCAGGGGGAGAAGAAGTAAGTTCCTATTTGAAGCTTTGAGCTGGTGATGTCTGTGGGCTCTCCAAGGGCAGGGCCCCCCACTACTTCACCCATGTCCTCACTTGCTTTCTCTCTCGACCATGACCCTGCTCTAAATTGAACCACCCGTGAACACACCCAAATAAGGGCTAAACTTGTGCAGCCTTAAAAAGAAGTAGTTAAAAATAAACTTCCTAGGCTCTTTTGCAGCAGGCTTTCTTGCTAATTATTTTTTTATTCAGCAAAGATAAGAGAGCCTGCTCTGGGGAGTAGTAGATGGACAGTGTGGTACTAGTCTGTCTCCTAATATTTAGACAAATTTTTTATTAAGCTCAGCTCTCCATGAACTTTGAAATCATGTAATTGTTTCAACAAAAATACTTTCGTTTAAGACATTCTTCTACCAACCCATACCTCTCCTTCTCTGCCATGCCCCCCTGCAGAATAAATAAATAAATTTAAATATATTTATGTGTATATATATATATTTTTTCTTTTTCTTAATTGGTGATGTCAGGCAAAATTGTCCAAAACTTGGAAAGGAACAAAAGAGATTACTGGGTGTCTTTCCAGTGGGGTGCTGTGTGTTGTGTGGGATCCTTCCTGGAAATTATCTGATTCTAAAGGTTGTGCATTTTGATGGACTTTCCATTGACTATGCTATTTTACACCTCTATAGAGGTAGAAGTTCACTTGCAGAAAATTGATGATAATGCAAAAGATTCTTGTCCATAGCAATACAAATTAATTTTTTCCAGTAGAAATATAAGTGATTTCTGCCAGGTAAAAATAAGATATACCTAATAATTAGATTTTGTCCTACATGATATTAACCAGTTAACCAGTTTTGCATATTTTAGCAAATTCATTTCTCATTCCTAACTGAAATATATATTTTATATGTGGACATATTATACATATATATGTTCTTCAAATTTTCCTTTGAACCTTAATGTTTTCAATATTTTGAAAATTTTATGTTAGTGCAATCCACGTTACTCTTATATTCTACATTAGCTTGTGTGACTTTCATCAGTTCTTTTTATTGGCTCATTTTTTGCTTGCAAACAAATATGTTTTGTAAAAAAAAATTACTTCTTACCCAATGGTGAGTTCATGGAGTCACAGAATGAAAAATCATCTCCTCGTCGGTACTTGTCACTAGAATTAAAACAGAATATTGAACCAGTGTTAAATTTGGAGCAGTGGGATTATTGCTGAGAAAATATTTAGCTCAAGAAAAATCTTCTAAGAGAGCATGATCAATACACTCACATCTTCTGAAAGAATTTAGAAAGAGCTCTTTTTTTCCATGACTTGTAGATTTTAATGACTTCATCAAAGAAAATTTTGACTGTTGGTTTCAAGATGGCCTCGTAAGCTCTGAAAGTTCTCTTTCCCCTCCTCAAACCCCAGGAAAATGGCCAAAGATACACACACACACACAATTAAATATGCTACAGTGCTTTCAAATAAGAAAGAATGACATCAATGAACCAGGAAGCTTTGAGAAATGTATTGGATTAGATTTGCCACGTGTCCTCCACAAAAATATCCACCAAGAAAGATGGGAGGTAGGGTGAAAAAAATAAAATATATGTAAATAAAAAAATGTTTTAATTATATGCACATTCAAGTTATTGGTTGTACATATTAATGTAATGTGCAGATTTTATAATACTTTAAAATTTAATTCAGGACGACTGTGTAGTAATTGTTGAAAAAAATGCAAAGTACACTTCTTACTAATTTCAAAGCATTTTATTTTGCTCATCTGTGTATATATTGTTCACAACACTCAGCTCCTTTGTCAGGATTCAGGCCTCCCAAATACCAATTTCCTGGCCCTCCAGAAAAACTGTCAATTTCCATACTTTAAAAAAATCATTTTTAACTTTTTTTTTTGAGTTTTTTATAGCAATTTACTCTTCAGAGGGCCTTCATGTGGTTAAACAAAATACTTAAATCCCACCTAAAATATTGAGATTACTGACCGGTATCTGAAGGACCTCAAACAGGTATACACAATCAAGAGAGCTTCCCAAAGAGACCCCTTC
This sequence comes from Tapirus indicus, assembly GCA_031878705.1. Classification (NCBI taxonomy): domain Eukaryota; kingdom Metazoa; phylum Chordata; class Mammalia; order Perissodactyla; family Tapiridae; genus Tapirus; species Tapirus indicus. The sequence goes on from CM062929.1 coordinate 16,388,335, forward strand.
CAGAACAAAATTATTCTATTGTTGGAGGCAAAGGAAAGAAGTTTCTGATAGTTCTAGAATAGCTGATTTGTTCCTGTCTCCCATCATCAAAATTAAGAAATATTGAAGTCTGTCTTGATGAATCTTGCTACACGATTGAAACATTCAGTGACAACAAGAAGTATACCCATGTTCATAGCAGCATTAGTCACAATAGCCAAAAGGTGGAAACAGATGAGATATCCATGAAAGGACATTTGGATAAGGAAAATGTGGTATATCCATATAATGGAATATTATTTAGCCCTAAAAAGGAAGAAAATTCTGACACATGCTACAATGTGGAGGAATTTGATGGCATTATGCTCAGTGAAATAAGCCAGTTAAAAAAGGACAAATATTGTATGATTCCACTCATATGAGGTACTTAGAGTAGTCAAATTCACAGAGACAGAAGGTAGAAGGGTGGTCACCAGTGGCTGGGGGAGAGAGGAATGGGACGTTAGTGTTTAATGGGTAGAGAGTTTCAGTTTTGCAAGATGAAAAAAGTTCAGTGGATGGATGGTAGTGATGGTTGCACAATAAATGTGAAAGTACTGAATGCCACTGAACTGTACCTTTAAAAATGGTTAAATTGGTAAAAAAAAAAAAAAGAATGACAAAAAAATTTAGGTGCCAATTTTTATTTTTATTTTACCAGACAGGCACTAACATATACCACTTTCCAAATAAATTTTGGATCCTAGCGAGTCTATATGGGATTAGAATTACAGGCAAGGTCCCTTGGAAAGCCCCATCCCCTAGTCCCTGAGACACAAGTGGATGGGATCCCAAGAGAGCCCCGTGTGGGACGTGGGGCAGCCAGGGTGTGGGAAGGAGGAGGGCAGGCAAATAGAAGGTGAACAGTGGTCCAGTATCTCTAGGTTTTTTCCTCAGGCTGCCCATCACTGTGTCTGCTTTCCGTGTAAAGTTCAGAGTTCGCCTAGTGGGATCCCATCTGGGTATAAGGCCAAAGGACAAGGGGACAGGGAAGCTGGATACTAAATATCCTGGAACCCTCCTGGAAAAATCCCTGCTTGGTCATCACACTCCCAACCAGAAATGATGTACTACTTTTCCCAGAGCCTGGCTTGGGAATGCCGCTAGCAGGCTTGCAACGTGTAAATAAATTGCTTATATGTGGGTATCTCAGGAATGGTTTAAATATCTAATTGTAATGAGTTTGATAAACTCTGGTGTTGAACTTATCGCCTGAAGTTTGCATTAACAGGAATGATTAAATGTTTGAAGCCGTTGAATCACGTTGGTTGAAAAGTTGTGTGTTTGAAACAGATCCCTCTGTAACACCCCACTCCACGCTCACACACATCTATCCCTGGCTGACACGATGTCTGAGAACACTGGATGGAGCCACATTAATGCTCCCAGAATGGAGCCATCATCTCAAGCAGATTTGTCAAGACAGATAACAGAGAACTTCTCTGTAGAGAAGTGCCCTGCTGATGACTGTCTTACATGAAGCAAAGGTAGACTTGCCATTCTTGGGAGCTCAGTGACTCTCAGACGCCCTGTTGCCAAGTGAGAAACAGTAGGATTACTCTGCTTTCTCCAACATGCCTCTCCCTCCTCCCAAACACACCCTACCTGGAGTTTGTGGAACTTGAGTAGCAAATATGCTATTGGCTGCTGCACATGGCTGTGCTAGAACCAGTGTTACCAGACGTGTAGCCCACCCAAAACACCAGTGTCCTCAGGAGAGCAAAACAAACATGGGTGGGAAGGGACAGCTCAGTAGAGCTGGGAAGTCCCCTAGCCCACTTTACACTGGCAAGTGCAGCCCTAATGGGACTCAGACACCCTGTGATCCCACCAGCAGAAGCTGGAGGAGCAGAAGATTTGGATTTGGGAGCAAACATCAGACACTCCAACAGACTGAAGTTCAGGCAGCAGCTGGGGCAGTATTCACCCGTCCTCCCCCTGCCTCAGGAGGTGGGGCAACACCAAGTGAGCCTGGGGCTCTGTCACCCAATCTGTCACACACACACAAAGTCACCTGCCTCACTTGAGGAAGCCTCAGCTGTTGGTCTGTTTGTTCCACAAACCCTGAAAGGAAGCCTGCTGACAGCCCATTTCCAGACCCAGGCTCAGCCTAGGGAGCCTTGCAGCCACCACAGCCCTGAGGAGAAGTGGAGCATGTCCAGCAATGACTGACGCAATTGCTGAGGAAGCCCACAACAGCCGTGAAGGCTGATCCATCTAGACCTTCCTCCATAAATACCAGCTGACAGTGTGGACCCATATCACTGACTTTGGCCAATAGTGCAATCTTCAAAATAGAAATACTTCATTCAATTATTTTGCAAAGGACTTAGCTACAGGTTTTACTGGTTTCTTTCCTTACTGCTGTTTTCTGCATCCTATCTTCCTCTTTCCCATCCCCCGCTTCTTCATCTTCTTTTGGTACACCTTTGAGTAACTCTTTCAGAAAGTATCCCAGGATGGTGAACTTTCTGCATCTTTGCATGTCCAAATATATCTTGATTTTGCTCTCATGATTTAATTATAAATTAACCTAGGGCAGAATTCTGAATTCAAAATAATTCCATCAGGAGCTGGCACTGTGGCCTAGTGGTTAAGTTTGGCTCAGTCCGCTTTGGCAGCCCAGGTTCGGTTTCTGGGTGCAGACCTACACCACTTGTCAGTGGCCATGTTGTGGCAGCGACCCACATACAAAATAAAGGAAGATTGGCAACGATGTTAGCTCAGGGTGAATCTTCCTCAGCAAAAAAAAAAAAAAAAAATTTAATTAAAATAATAATGTAATAATTCAATCACAGATTAATTGGGTCTAGAATTCTGGGTTCAAAGTAATTTTCCCTCAGAATTTTGTCTTCTAGCATTAGTGTAGCAGATGAGACCCACAGGTTAACTTAGTTATCAATTCCTTCCAAGTGATGTTTCTCCTATGACCCTCACACCAAACTTTTGGGATTTTCCCTTTATTTTTGGAATTTAGAAATTTCATGAGGGTTTAGTTTTTCATTATTCTTGCCCAGAACTCACTCATTGGGCCCTTTCAATGTGTAGATTTGAGACAGAGACATTTTTTTCTTTTGATTCTTTGATTATTTCATTCCCTCAATTCTTTCTATTTATCACTTCCGGAATTGATGGTAGGCAGTTCCTAGAAGCTTGCCTCTGGCTTCCATGACTCAGTATTTTTCTTAAACTCTTCATCTTCTTTGCCTTCATTCAGTGAATGTGGGAGACTGCTTTAACTCAATCTTCCTGTTCACTAATTTGGTCTTCATCCATATCTATTCTGCTCTTTGGTCCATCTGTTGAAATATTTTTTATTTCAGCAATCATGTTTTTAATTTCCAAGAACTCTATTTCTCCTTATAGAATGGTTTTTACTTCTGTAGATGTGATAACTTCATGAATTCCTCTGAGTATACCAACTATCATATTTTAAAGTTTTCTTTCCTGATTAACTTTGTTTCATCAGGAGGTTGTCCATTTATTTGTAGAGTCTGATGCCTCTTCTGCTAGTTTTCCTCAGTTGTTTCAGGATTTCTGACTGCCTGTTCTTATTTTTACATAAGAGTCTCATCTGTTTAGAATTACCAGTGGTTTGGATATATTTCCCCAGCCGAGGTAAGAATCTCTGCTTCCTTAGGAGGAAATGGAGATTTGGTTACAGTGATCTTAGCGCCACTGGTTTTGGGGGGTGAGAGGGGAAAACTGGGTCAGTGGCTAAATTCTCTGGCTCCAGTGTCTTCTCTGGGAGCCTCTTATATCATGACTCTCTTCTTATTTGGTAAGCAATAATCTCTACTTAAAATTTTCACTTGGGAAACAAATTCAGAGCTGGCCACTTCTAAAGCAGAAAATGGGGTGCAGATGTTTGCAGCTCACAAATTAATTACCAGCTCACCGTCACACCAGTTCCTTCTCCCTGTCCCTGCTGTCTCTGAACTTGGAGTTTGCTTTTCTGGAGAGCCTCTCTTTCTGCTCTCAAAGGGGTTATAGGTGCCTTGCCTCTGTCATCTTTTTATTAATCTGATCACATCTGCTTTACATCTTCCACAAATCATCTCTATTTTCTGTGCTTAGAAAATACCCTGCCTGGATTTCCAGAACTGCTTTCGAGTGATTCTTTTTTTCTTCCCATTTTTGAAAATTGAGGTATAATTTACGTAGAGTGAAATACACAAATATTAAGTGTACATTTCTACTTCCAAAGTCCCTCTATAAGTCACTTTTAGCACTTAGTTGTCTGTCTTTCCCATTAGACTATAAGTTGCTCGAAGGCAGGGAGTTGCCGTATTAACCAGCTATCCCTGCATGTGGCAAAACTCCTGGCACATAGTAAGTGTTCTACATAGTTGGGGAAGGAAGGAAGGAATAGAGTTAGTTGCTGTCAGCACTAGGTTGCCAGTGGGTGTTGGTATTCAGCTCAGCTATGCATCCTTGGAGCAGGCTGGTGTGGAAAAGCTTCAGATTAGTCATCTCCCTCCATGTTTCATTTCCTGTTCATTCAAGGGCTCAGAGGTTCCTAGATGATATATCCCCAGGTGACTGTCTCCGGGACTCTGATGACGCCCCACATTGTACTGACTTGTTCACACAGTTGTTTTAATATGCATATGAATGAGAAACTTTGATTCTGTGCCAAAGTGGGTAATGCAACAGGAAGTATGTATTAGCCAGTTCAAAAGAAATCTTATGCTTTGATTTTTCTCCAGCAGGATTGTGGAATAAACTCACGGGTAATTTTGAAATCAAATTATTCTTTCACATTATGGTGGCTACTTCTTAAATACAATTTGCCAATATCAGCCCCAGTTTGAGCTGACAAGCCACAAAACCTTAGATGCTCGCATAAAACACAGGTTGTCACACATCATCTAAATCTGCCCAAACAGATTAGCTCTCCATATTATCAACTCACCAGCTGCTGTCAAAACTCCTCTTTCCTGGGTCCCTCTCCTTCATAGCCCTGCTGTGTACTACTTAGGAGACTTTTGGTTCTAGTGCCTGGAAATGATCCAAAATGTTGAAAACGAAACTGGAATTGATTGCCTCCCATAACCGAAAAGGTTCACTGGCAGATCTGATTTAGGTGTGGCTTGATCGAACTCAAACAATGCCTCTGGAATCCGGTTTCTTCCTCTTAGCCCTTCTTGCTCCACTCTCAGCTTTTCCCCTCACAATTATAATATGGCTGTTATGGTAGCAGTTCTTATATCCTCTCAGCTTCAAATCCAGTGGACAGAAAAAGCTTCTCTTCCCCAAGAGTGGCACAAAAGCCTTGAGCCCATTTATCCCTGGGGACAAGTGCCCATACCTAAACCAACGACACCACTGTGCCGGATAACAGGGTCAATAATTAGCCACCAGGGCTCACGCTCGGTGTGGGGTCAGCCTCGCCCAAGCCCCAGGGACTGAGCTGGGGAGGAGTGGTTCACACGCTGTTGAGGGTCCCTCCCTTCTCAGTTTAACTCACACGTATTTTCACAAATCACAACTTGTTTGAGCTGCAAGTTTTTTAGCGCTCTCTCCATGTGGCATTCTAGAATGTGGCTTTGAGTCTCTCATCATTCTGGGTAACTTCTTTTTGTTTTGTTGCTGCTGTTGTTTTAAACTACATCTACCTAAAGAGTTATTTAAACCCCAACACTGAGCACAATACTCTGGGAATCATCTGACCAGTGTAGAATCAAATAGATCTTGTCCCACAGGTCTTGATGATAAACCCCTGTGACATATTCACATTTTGTATCATTCAAGTGTTGGACCTTAAATGTACACCCATTACAGTTTACATTATTAGAGGTAGTCCATGCATCTACCCTCTGGTCTTTTAGAACATGATGACTCCAGAATACACTATAAATGGCTTTCTGGAGACCAATTCTCCACCTCACCCAAGAATAACAGGCCTGAAGTCACCTCAGGCTAGCTCCACGGACCTCTCTAGGATGGTCTGAAAGGGGAGATACTGGGCAAGGAGACTCCACGGCTGCCTTAAACCACACACTGCTGCAGAGATGTAGGGAGGACTATGGCTTCTAGATCAACCTAGTTTTTAAGAACCATTTCCATCTGGCTTACACAAAGACCTATGGGACCTCAGAAAAGGGAGAGACCCTTCCAGCTGCCAAGATCAGGAAAGATATTTTTAAGGAGGAGACCTTCAAGCTAGACCCTAAAAGATGGGTAGGTTTTCAACAGGTAAAAATGGGGACCCAAAAGGGAATCAAGATAGACAGAAAAGTGCTTTTCTTTGAAAAAAACTGTGCATAAACAAGTTTGCTAAGGGATGGAGGTATCTGATTTGCCGTGGACACTCAGAGGAGAAAGTCGGAAATTAAAAGGAAGCTAAAAGGAAAATCCTGCTGGTGCCGGCCCTAAGCCCCCTCTCAAATAGCTTCCCCAGGAATGTCTCCAAGCCAGGATGCTCTTTAATTTTAGCCAGAGGAGCCCCAACCATGAACCCTGCTTTTCAGAGGGCATATTACAAACACATTCTTAAAAAATAAATTTATTAATACACAAAATAGCACTTTCTGGTTCATCCTCTGATTGTAAAAGTTATGCAGGTGAAATACGAAACTTTTCTCTTTTTTTGAGGAATAAACAGCCTTTACTGGGCTCAGAGCAGGAGTCCGAGTGTCTCGAGGACCTCTGTGTAGTATTTGTCAATTTTCCTCCCCATGTTCTTTTCTGCAGCCTCTTGAGCTGTTCTTCCTGCTGGTAATGGATCTTTTCCTTCTTCCTCTTCTCCTCCAGGGTGGCTGTCACTACCTGGTTCTTCCAGCCGACCTTACAAGCCAGGCTCCCGGTTTAGGCAAACTTTTGTGTAGGCTTCAGACACACAGCCTTGAGGGCAACAGGAACCACCCTCTGCTTTTCCTTGTCATAGGGCGAGGGCCCATTGAACACCTTGAGGCACTCCGGGTGGCCTGGCCTCACTTGGTCTTGTGGGCAGCCTGCCGGGCACCACCCAAAAGATGTAGCTGGAGACTTGGAAGGGAGAGTGGCAGCAGCACGGGCTGGTGATCATCCTTTTCTGCAGAGGAAGGCTAGGTACTTTAATTTGCTTCTGTGGAAACTGCCGGAAATGTTCATGCCCTCGCAGAGCATGACCACCACCTCTGGCCCAGTGGAACCTGTTTGGCTACGATGGCCGCCAGGTGCCCAGGGAAGTAGTCTGGGCCATCCAGCCAGACCCTCTGCCATCTTCAGTGGCCACCTGGGAAAGTGGAACATTTTAATAAAGAAAAATTACAAAGAGGAAGAGAAAGACGGCATAAACATAAAAATTAATTTATTAAAAATCACATAAGGGGCTGGCCCAGTAGTGTAGCGGTTAAGTGCACATGCTCCACTTCAGAGGCCTGGGGTTCGCAGGTTCGGATCCCGGGTGCGGACTGAGACACTGCTTGTCAAGCCATGCTGTGGCGGTGTCCCATAGAAAGTAGAGGAAGATGGGCATGGATGTTAGCCCAGGGCCAGTCTTCCTCAGCAAAAAAAAAAAAAAAAAAGAATTGGCAACGGATGTTAGCTCAGGGCTAGTCTTCCTCACACACAAAAAAATCACATGAGTGCCCCATCACTCTGGATTCTATTCTTAGCATTGGCATAAGCACCCTGTGACTCTAAATATCTGACCCCATGATCTTCCCCTTCCAGACTCAGGAACTGTTTCTCCACATCTCTTGCTCCACGTTCTTGAAACAAGAGGTGGCAGTTTCCAAATGTCCAGAAAGTTTCTCATTATATCACTGAGGACATTGGAAGTAGATGCTTCAAGTATAAGGAAGATTGAGAACTGAAAGTATATAAAAAAGAGAGAAGACAGATTAACTTATTAAATCTCTTCTGTTTGATAGTACCAATGTAACAGATTCTTGCATGCTGAAGTGTCATTTCCCAGTGATGCTTAGTGTCCACTTTCTGTTTTTCTTCATGTTCTATCTAATTCATGACTCTAGAGGTACTCACAAATCTGCACAACTTTTGCAACAATTGCTCATGATGGCTGAGGAATATTTTGCAACATTAACAATTCATATGACTGTTAAATTTATGAATGTATAGGTTGGGGCCAGCACCGTGGCATAGTGGTTAAGTTCAGTTCATTCCACTTCAGTGGCCTGGGTTCACGGGTTTGGATCCCAGGCATGGACCTACACCACACATCAGCCACGCTGTGGTGCAACACACATACAAAAAATAGAGGAAGATTAGCACAGATGTTAGCTCAGGGCTAATCTTCCTCAGCAAAAAATAAATAATAAATAAAATAAAAAATAAATTTATGAATATACAGGTCAACATCTAATGCATATGAAGCATGATACCAGTTCTTTATGTTGGCAACTAAATGAATATTAAAGGCTAAAATTGTGAATAGTTTTATTTTTATAAAAATATTTAATAAAGGCCAGCCCAGTGGGGTAGTGGTTAATTTCATGTGCTCTGCTTCTTTGGCCTGGGGTTCGTGGGTTCAGATCTCAGGCTCGGACTTACACACTGCTCATCAAGCCATGCTGTGGCAGGCATCCCACATATAAAGTAGAGGAAGATGGGCACGGATGTTAGTCCAGGGCCCATCTTCCTCAGCAAAAAGAGGAGGATTGGCCACGGATGTTAGCTCAGGGCTAACCTTCCTCACACACACACAAAAAATTAATAAGATTTAATCAAATCTTTACAAAATTAAATTAAAAGTCAGCTTTATTTAAATGATTTTGACTTAAAGTGTTGATATTAACTAATCGTAATTTGTACTTTACTCTTAATTTTAACATAGGATTTTGAACATTTTAGAAGGCCATTTTGTGAAAATGTATTAAAATAATTTAAATTTTTCATTTTGATTTTGACTTACTGTTTTGGATAAAATATATTCAAATTTTGTACCCTGTGAACACAATTACATTTTATTTTTAATCCTGCAGGATTAAATCTGGCCCACCACCTGTTTTTGTTTTGTAAGTAAAGTTTTATTGGAACACAGCTATACTGCTAATCATTTACATGTTGTCTGTGGCAGCTTTCATGTTACAGTGGCAGAACTTAATAGTGTTCACAGAAACCATATGGCCCACAAAACCTAAAATTTTTACTATCTGGTCCTTCTTAGAAAAGGTTTGCCAACTTTTGGTTTGGATGATTACTGCCAAAAGAATACAAATTATGTGAAAATCTTTAATATGTCAACATACTTTGGCTGAAATGAATTTTTTAAAACCCAAATTTTATGGAATACATATGTAAATCTTATAAATTATGTATGTCTTTATTTTATTACTCATCCAAACATCACTGGCTTCTCAACAGAACACCCAGACATGTGAATAATTAAGTTCAGTCATCTTTAATAGCCTGTCAACTTTCAACTGTGTAAAAGTCAGAGCTTTTCACATATTTTTCAGTTTTGTATTTAGGAATGTGTATTTTTCAATATTAGGTAGGTTTATTCCTGCCCCAGTTTCTGCAAATATAGGGACAGGCCTGCCACAGTGTGCTCTGAAACGTGCCCATGTTCTGCTGTCCTGAGGGCTGAGCCTGGATGCTAGAGCCTCTGAGATGGACCCCTGTGCCACTGATGGTAGTTTGTGCGGAGGGAGCGGTCCCATAACAGTAACACAGCTCACCCAATGCCCTGCTTTGGGTTGGGTGGCCCCTAGGACATTTGGACAGACACAATGCCCAGAAGGACTCCTTTCCCCTTCTGCAACTGACCACATGGGACCAGCTCTAAACCTAGAAGCCCCTGTGAGCTTCTAGGCCTGGTGTATCTCTGGCCTCTAGCAGAGCTCCTGACAGACTGTCCGCATAGAGACAGCTCTCCTGCCCACACTGGCAGCCCTTCATTTCCTCCAAAAACTACAGCAAAGTTGCAGGGTACAAAATCAACTTACAAAAATCAGTTGCATTTCTACACACTAATAATGAACTACCAGAAAGAGAACTCAAGAATACAATCCCATTTACAATCACAACAAAAATAAAATAAAATATCTAGGAATAAATTTAACCAAGGAGGTAAAAGACCTATACAATGAAAACTATAAGACATTATTGAAAGAAATCAAAGAAGACATAAAGAAATGGAAAGATATTCCATGCTCATGGATTGGAAGAATAAACATAGTTAAAATGTCCATATTACCTAAAGCAATCTATAGTTCAATGCAATCCCAATCAGAATTCCAATGACATTCTTCACAGAAATAGAACAAAATCCTAAAATTTATATGGAACAAAAAAAGATCCCGAATAGCCAAAGCAATCCTGAGAAAAAAGAACAAAGTTGGACGTATCATAATTCCTGACTTCAAAATACACTACAAAGCTACAGTAATCAAAACAGAATGGTACTGGCACAAAAACAGGCAGACAGATCAATGGAACAGAACTGAAAGCCCAGAAATAAAACCCTACATCTAGGGACAGCTAATCTTCAACAAAGGAGCCAAGAACATACAATAACAGACAGGAAAGTCTTTTCAATAAATGGTGCTGGGAAAACTGGACAGCCATGTGCAAAAGAATGAAAGTAGATCATTATCTTACACCATAACAAAAATTAACTCAAAATGGATTAAAGATTTGAATGTAAGATCTGAAACCACAAAACTCCTAGAAGAAAATATAGGCAGTACACACTTTGTCATTGGTCTTAGCAGTATCTTTTTGAATACCATAACTACATAACTGTAGGGAAACAAAAGAAAAAATAAACAAATGGGACTACATCAGACTAAAAAGCTTTTGCAAGGTAAAGGAAACCAGGAACAAAACAAAAAGACAACCCACAAATTGGGAGAAAATATTTGCAAATCACATACCTACAAGGGGTTAATCTCCAAAATATACAAAGAACTCATGCAACTCCACAACGAAAAAACAGACAACCCGATCAAAAAGTGGGCAGAGGATATGAACAGACATTTTTCCAAAGAAGATACACAGATAGCCAACAGACACATGAAAAGATGTTCAACATCACTAATTATTAGGGAAACGCAAATCAAAACTACAATGAGATATCATCTCATGCCTGTCAGAATGGCTATAATTAACAAGACCAAAAATAACAAATGTTGGAGAGAATGTAGAGAAAACGGAACCCCAATACACTGCTGGTGGGAATGCAAACTGGTGCAACCACAATGGAAAACGGTATGGAAATTTCTCAAAAAATTAAAAATAGAAATACCATACAATCCAGCTATCCCACTGCTGGGTATTTATCCAAAAAACATGAAATCAACAATTCAAAGATATTTATGTGTCCCTATGTTCATCGCAGCATTATTCACAATAGCCAAGATGTGGAAGTAACCCACGTTCCCCTCAACTGAGGAATGGATCAAGAAGATATGGTATACACACACACACACACACACACACACACACACTGGAATACTACTCAGCCATAAAAAGACAAAATCATCCATTTGCAACAACATGAATGGAACTTGAAGGTATTATGTTAAGCCAAATAAGCCAGAGAAAGACAAACACCATGCGATTTCACTCATATGTGGAAGATAAACAAACATATGGATAAGGAGAACAGATTAGTGGTTATGAATAGGGATGGGGGTTGGGGGGAGGGCAAAAGTGGTAAAGGGGCACATATGTATAGTGATGGACAAAAACTAGACTTTTGGAGGTAAGCATGATGCAGTCTATACAGAAACTGATATTTAATCATGTACACCTGAAATTACACAATGTTATAAACCACTATGACCTCAATAAAACAATTTAAAAAAAATCATTGCTCTTTCCCTGCTGATGAGACTTTGGAGCCATGTGTTTTAGATGACATAGCTACAAGATAGAACGGTTGTCCGGCCCACAAAAATGAACTTTTATTCATTATTGGAAGCTGTGAATTTTTAGGGTTTATCTGTTACCACAGCACCATCTAGACTCTTCGATTATTACACCATTCAAGATTCTGCCCAGACTTCACTCTGGCCCCTTTCCCTTCCATTACGCTCCTCTGGGGTTTTATAAACTCCTTTCTTATAATGTTTAATAAATGCCTGCTTAGTTATCTCTCTCCCTCTAACCAGGGCACAGGAGCCTGGTCTTACTTGACTTTGCGACTGCAGGACCTCACATAGTAAGTACTTTACTGTGTGCTGAATAAACGAATGGCCAATAATTTCCCAAGTTTAGAGCCAGGGGTTATCTTCAAGTTCACCTTGGTCTCCCCAAGGACGTTTTACCTCTGTTAGTCCTTAAATAAGGAACTGCAATCTTGGGAAATTCAATTACGTGTAGCTGTGTTATTTATATAGTGGCTGGTAATCAGGAGAGCAAGAGATTGTGGGTGATGACATTCATTCTTAGTCACAAATTATAAGGAAACAAGACAATGACATTTCTACTGTGAGAGAAAAGGTCACCTGGCATTCAGAGGCCCTAATTGCAAGGCTGTGTTAGCATTCCAAGCGTCTATACTTCCTGGGGATGTCACTGGTACCGACGCAGAAAGTCTGGGTCCACAGTCTGCTTAAAGGAAAAAAGGAATTATTATTTCCCCAAATGTTTACTCTCTCTAGATCAGCAATTCTAAACTGGGGGTAGGAAAGGCGCATATCAGAATCTCAGAATGGAGAAAAACAGAAAACATTTTGGTTTTACTTATTTTTTTTTTTATTGTGGTAACATTGGTTTATAATGTTATATAAGTTTCAGGTGTACATCATTTTGATTTCTGTGTAGACCTTCATGTTCACCACCCAAAGACTAATTACCATCCATCACCGTACACGTGTGCGCTATCACCCCTTTTCCTGTCCTCCCTCCCAGCTTCCCGTCTGGTAACCACAGATCTAATCTCTGTATCCATGTGTGTATTTGTTGTTGTTTTTATCTTCTACTTATGAGTGGAATCATATGGTATTTGACTTTCTCCTTCTGACTCATTTCACTTAGCATAACACCCTCAAGGTCCAACCATGTTGTCGCAAATGGCAGGATTTCATCTTTTTTTATAGCCGAGTAGTATTCAAAAACTCATTTTGCGAATACAAAATGCAGAGGTTCAAGTGTGACGTTCTAGGCTGGTAGGCATGTGGAGAATATGCAATGAGAAAGCATTCAGAACAAGGTGTGGAACCAAGATGGTGCTCAGCGTACACTTGTTAGCCAAAGGGTGTTATTTGTATTGTGTGTTTGGTACCATCTGTGCTACAATTCCTACTGCAAACACAAAGTAAGTGTTCTCTTTTTTAACAGGAGTGTAGGTTTTTGTTTGAAAGCAAGGTCTGGTTTTGAGTTCTTATGATGTGGCAAAAAAGAGGAGCGGCTTTGATGAGTGTAGGAAGATGAAGCAGCACAGAAAATTCTCTTAGGAAGTTTGGCTGTGAAGGGGAAGATGAGAAATACAAGGGTAGGCAAAGGAGCGTTGAGGGTTTTATTTTCATGTTTTAAGATTAGAGAGACTTGAGTATGTTTAAAAGGCTGATGGGAAAATCCAGTAGAGCAGACGAGGTGGAAGAAGCAGGAGAGAATGGACAACAGGTATAGATAATAGATCGTGGATAGAATGAAATCTCTGGGGGAGGTAGGACGAGACGAGAACTGAACACAGGAGGGAAAGAGGAAAGAAGGGACAAAGACTTGAAGTGACTGCAGTGAGTTTGAGAGTCCCTGGCATGTTGCTGGGGACTGCAGGCCATCAAGGCAATTAGGGCGTGGGTAGAAAACAATTGGATTTGCCTATTTTTGTGAATATCTGAATGCTGATGCCAAATTTGTACAAATTTCATCAGTTCCATACTGAAGTTTGTGGGTGGCCAGAGAAATATTCACTTGGCTAAATTTAGAAACTATTATCCTACTTTAAGGCGAGGCTAACTTTTTCAAACTTTTCAAAAAAGGCTAACTTGCAGTTGAACTTGTTTTGTTTGGAATAAAGAATTGAAGGCCTGAAGACACTGAATCTGAAATATAAAGGCTCAAATACCAACCTTGTTTGTTCCTATAAGTATTTATAACAAAAATCCATTTCTAGATTCTTCAAGCTGATATTAAAATGTCATTTCATTTTCTCATGTTGATGATGCTCTAAAGGACAAGGATTTTGAGATTGGTTTCCAAGAAAAACAAATTCCAACCTCATCTAGTCCAGCTGCAGGATAAATTCAGGCTAACTTTCAGGGGTAGACCCAAATGTCCTTTGTGAAACTCCGGGGGAAAATGCTTCCTTCCCGATATTCAGTCTTTGCCAGAAAAAGCCTCAAGAAAGGTTTAAGTGACACAACTTTGAGTCAGTTGCATAAGAAAACATTTAGAAAAGCATGTTGGAGAATTTAGGAATAAAGCAGTTGCCTGTTTATCACAAAGAAGAGAACTGATTTTGTAGGCCTTTGTATCATTTCCATCAACGTACATTTGCTAAACTGATTTCTCTGCATCTCTGGCTATGTAAACCAAGCAACAGCAGGCTCAACTTTGAAAATGCTGTGCCCTGGGGCGGGCCCAGTGGTATAGTGGTTAAGTTTGCGCGCTCTGCTTCGGTGGCTTGGGGTTCACATGTTCAGATCCCGGGCGGGGACCTATGCACTGCTCATCAAGTCATGCTGTGGCAGCATCCCATATAAAGTAGAGGAAGATGGGCACAGATGTTAGCCCAGGGCTAATCTTCCTCAGCAAAAAGAGAACGACTGACAACAGATGTTAGCCCAGGGCCGATCTTCCTCACCAAAAAAAGAAAATGCTGTGCCTTCCACAGTGCATAAGATGCAAGGCTTATTATGGCAAGCTGAAATTGCCACTCAGTGTTCACACTGATATCACTTTAGTAAGGTTAAAAAACATGGATTTTTTTAAAGAACAAAATACATTTGTTAAAAATTGCCATTGTGTTGTTTGGGGCCATGATGTTTACATTATTATAAACCTTCTAATGACCCTAAAGGGGGACATGAGATTTCTATGTTTATCAAAGGAGAATAAAGAAGTGAGAAAAACAGCTCTAAATGGAAAACATAGTGCTGAGAATGAAGACACTGGTAGAGGGGTAAAGAGTAACTGTCTGCAGAGACTCCACCACTCTTACCGTACCGTATTTAATTCAAATTCTTGATTTAGTTGGAGGGCATATCTGGTCCCTTGCGAAGGGTGACTTTAGGATAAGCAACACTTTAGTGTGAAGGCATTTAAGATCTCAGGCTTCGAGTCTGAGATGGATGGGCAGGTTTTGCCTTGTCCACCTGACTTTTATGTCCACTGAGATCATTAATACCAGATTACTCCCCAGAGCTTTTGTGGATTGTCTCGGGCCAGAGTAGGAACATGGCAAACCATGAAGCTCCCTCCAGCTTTATGTTAATTTCCATCATTTTCTAGCCAAACTACTGTTTACCTGACACCTCTCTAAGATGATGGTATATTAGGACCCATCCCACTGGTTTAAGACATTTTCCCAGAGAACTAGCTAAGACAATTAGTTCTTGAGGCAGAGACAAAGGAAGAAAGCAATCTTCCTGCTGGGTTTTCTAGCTTCATGCTTGTATCTGGGCTACATCCCTGGGATCTTAGGGAAAGTGGAAATGTCTATTCACTGGAGGAAATTTTAGAACTTATGGATCATTTCCTTATGGTAGATGAAGGTCAAGCATACAACTTGAGGACCTGGACTGTTAAATAATAGATAACTTTTGGATAACATTATGTGCAGGCACTATTCTAAGTATTTTATATATAGTGACATTTATTCTTCACAACTCTATGAGAAAGGTATCATCATCATCCCCATTTCACAGAGAGGCAACAAAAGCACCAAGTGCTATGGACTGAATTGTGTCCCCCCAAATTATGTTGAAGCCCTAACCCTCAGTGTGACTGCATTTGGAGATAGGGCCTTTAAAGAGTTAAGGTTAAGTGAGTTCATAAGGGTGGGTCCCTAACCCAACAGGACTCGTGTCCTTATAAGAGAAAGAGACCCCAAGGATGCACTTGCACAGAGCAAATGCCACAGGAGGACACAGCAAGAAGACAGCTGTCTGCAAGCCAAGGGGAGAGGCCTCAGGAGAAACGAAACCTGCCTACAACTTGATTTTGGACTTCCAGCCTCCAGAACTGTAAGAAAATAAATTTCTGTTGTTTAAACTGCTCAGTCTCTGGTATTTTCTTATGGCAGCCCTAGCAAACTAATACACCAAGAAACTAAGAAATTTGCCCAGGATCACACAGCTCTTAAGTAATAGAGCTAAGATTTGAACCCAGGCAGTCTGGCTTCAGAAATCATGCTCTTGACCTTCTTCTGTCTTCATCTTTTCTGTCTTCCTCCAATGGGTTAAAGCAATACTTCCCAATAGAAATATAATGTAAGCTACAAATTTGAGCTTCATGTAATTTACAGTTTTCTAGCAGTCACATTTTAAAAAACAGATGAAATTAATTTTAATAATATATTTAACCCAATATACCAAAGTATTATTTCAGCACATAATCAATATGAAAAGTTATTGAGATATTTAACATTCTTCCTTTTGTACCAAGTCTTCAAACTCCAGGGTTTATTTGACCCTCACAGCACATCTCACTTTGGACTTGCTACATTTCAAGTGCCCAATAAGCCACGTGTGGCTAGGGGCTACCATATTAGACAGCACAGGTCTAAAGCTCTTCCGTGATTCTCCACTGTGTACAAGACAAAGTCAAGACTCCTTAAACTGGCATGTAAAGCCTGTCCCAACGTGGCTCCATCCATCTTTCTAGCTTCATCTCATGTCCTTCCAAGTTTTACATTTGATGCTCCTTAAGTTGGCAATACTTAGACCTTAGCCTTCTGTTTCACACCATGCTGCTTTTACCTTGGCATCTTTGCTCATGCTTTTCCCATTGTCTGGATGCCCTTCCTCTCTTTCCTCTGGCCTCCTCCTGCCCATTCTATGATACCCAGCTTGAGTTTCCCCTCTCCAGGAAGCCTTTCCTATAGCCCACACTGAATTAGATCCCTCTCTTATGTGTGCCCATAACATTTCATCCTAATCCGTCCTGACATTAAGCTCATCTTATTATAGTTATTTGCGTATGTGTCTGCCACTCTGATTAGACTCTGAGCTCAAAAGCAGAGGATATGCTTTATTTATCCCTGTGCCCAGCACAGAATACAACACATAACAAGCACAAGTAAACGTGTGGAACTCGACTGAACTCACACATGCTTTGATATACAGGATTCCTCATCCTGGTAAATCAGGATTCTCCTGAGATCCTGAGGAAATCAGGCACAGGCTTCTTGGAGGGGAATTGTAGGAGGGCAGTAGAGTCACCGAGGGGCGAATTGTTGAGGGGGTGTGCGTAATTAGTGCCTCTAGTCTCTATCAGACTCCTTAAATAAACATACAATCTAAATAAAAACAAATTTTCTATGCAAAAGCAGTGTCAAAAGCTGGCTCTCCAAATATCACCAACATACTTGTTAACAAAGCAAAGCTAGTTTATTGCTTACCTCAGTAAGCTTTGAAAAAGCTTTGGCAGTGTCTCAGATGGGGGGAGTAAGGTCAGAATTTATTAAGAAGTGGAAGTCTTTCAAAGAGGGGGAGGGGGAATCTTGATTAGGATTGGGTAAAGAACATGAATCACAGTCCAGGATTGGTGGAAATAGCAAGGAGAGGATCTTGAGGAGGAGGGACTCAAAGAATCTTAGGGCACAAACTATTGATGCTTTCCACTGAAAATCTGGAGTCTTTCTGGAAGATCCTATATGAAAAATCAAACCATTTACCTACACAGGAGACTCCTGGAAAAATAAAATTCACACTAATGAAGACAGAATAGCAAAGTCTGCTAATGAAAACAAAGGATAGCACAAAGTTGTGTTAACGCAGACAGTAAGGTGTGGGTTCTGTGTCCAGATGAGTGGAGGGGTAGATGGTTTCAGTCCTCAGAAGCTTCAAGACTAACACTCCAGTCCCCCTTTTCAACCAGACTGCAACTCCTTGTGGCCGTCTCTTTCGGCTCACCAACCCTATAACCATTCCCAATCTTTCCTCTTTTATATGCCTAATATAGAGGCTGGAGAAGCTAAATAAGTTCTTGGTCTCCCTTGCAGCTACAGGCCACATAATTCCAGCAGATGACCTATAAACGAGGATCTTATGCTTTCCTCAGGACCACACTTGGGACTTAGTCTCAGCAACAAGTGGCTGCAGGCAGAATGAAAAAAGCTGTTGCTCTGCTCCTCCCAGGAAGAAAGTCCTCTGGGTGGTGGCGACATTCTTGGCTGCAGCAGTCTATCTGAGAGCTGGGAGAGGGGATAGGGGAGAGGGAGCCATCTTGGTTCAAATGCCACAGACTTTCACCTTTCTTACCAAATTTTTGTAGATGTTCCTGAATAAATGTTTGCTGTTTGCCCTTAGGACTATTTCCAGAGCCCTTAAATGGTTATTTTTTACGGTTTTCACCAGTTTTACTTGGGAGCAGGTCGGCGGAGCTCCTCATGCTGTCATGCCAGAAGTCAATCTTCAGAACGATTTATATTAAATTCCAGGGCTGGCAAGGTTGTTCAAGGAGACCCAGGATGAAGGACAACATGTATTAGATTCTAAGTGGTGGTTTTATTTCTGCAAGAAAAGTATCTAAAACTTTGAAATAATACAAAATGATTATGTGACTCAATCCTGTATCGTTAGAGGTTAGCTTGCAGAAAACTGTTGTGTGATTTAAAAAAATTATATATCCTGTAGAGAACCCCAAATGTTATGGTTTAATTGCCTGCAGAAGATTAACTGGTTTTATACCTAAATTAGAACTCTCATTTCAGAATTCCTTTCCCCACTAATTATATGAAACCTACTTCTAATTCTTTTCTATCCAGCTTTGTCATTCTGCCAACTCCTTCATTAATGAGTTAAATAAAACTTTGACACATGTTCACTATCTTTTGTATGAGAATTGTTTTTAACGATTTAAGAATTTTGCTTTTCAAACCTCTGGAGTCTCAATTCTCATTTTTTTCCTGCACAAATAGCACAGACTTGTCACTAAGATTAAGGAACAGACAGCTTTTCTAAATCTGTCTCCTAAGATCCTAAAGATTCTCTTAGTAGAGTCATGAGTTCCTAAGGGGAAGTATGTGTGTTATGGGCTGAATTGTGTCCCCACCAAAACTCATATGTTGAAGTCCTAACCTTTAACACCCCAGAACATGACTGTATTTGGAGACAGGGCCTTTGAAGAGGTGATTATGGTAAAATGAGGTCAGATGGGTGGGCCCTAATCCATTATGACTGGCGTCTTTATAAGACGAGATTAGGATACACACATACAGAGGACTATGTGAGGTCACAGAAGGCAGCCACCTACAAGGGGAGAAGAAACCAAACCTGCAGACACCTCATTCTCAGACATCTAGCTTTGAGAACTTTGAGGAAATTAATTTCATTTGCTTCAGCCACCCAGTTTGTGGCACTTTGTTATGGCAGCTCTAGCAAACTAATACATTGTGCAAGGGAATATTCTGGCTTCCTTGGGATTGACCATGTCTGGGATATCTATGCTTTTAGGGGACATCATGGAAGAAGTTATGGCTACCCCAAAAATATATAGGTCTGAGGCAGTAGATTCAGTAAGCATAAGGATCTGTGAATATATACACTCTAAAAGATAGTTGTATTGTTGGAGTTTGTCACCAAATTCCTAAAGCTCTAAAGTGGAGAGTAGTGTTTTTATAGGTTGAGGCAGAGCCCCCACTTCCTTCTGTGACTATTTACTCAGCTGTGTATTTCACTGATCAGCTTGGTTTAGACAAGGTGTTGGTTTATAATAACCAGTTGGCTGTCCAGAAAGTCACCAGAAGCAGCAGGATTCTATCTACAATGATCTCAGTAGTTTTACTTCAGAGGTGGAAGATAGAGACTGCCAAGAAAAAAAATTAGGGGCTGGTTCCACCAGAAGGTCCTACCAGCTGCAAGAAAACGGCAAATCTTTATTCGACAATCTACTGCAAGCTGGTCTCCCGATGGGTGCCTTATTTCTTTTTTAATTTTTTTGTGAGGAAGACCAGCCCTGAGCTAACATCTGTTGCCAATCTTCCTCTTTTTGCTGAGGAAGACTGCCCCTGGGCTAACATCCGTGCCCATCTTCCTCCACTTTATATGGGACGCCACCACGGCATGGCTGACAGGCAGTGCGTCGGCGGGCGCCCTGGATCCGAGCCGGCGAACCCCGGGCTGCCAAGCGCGAACTAAACCGCTGCGCGGCCCTGGGTACCTTATTTCTTAAAGACTGCTTAGTGAACAGGGGTTATCATTAGAACTCTGTAATCGCTTTAATCTTTATGGCATTTGTGAGAATTTAGAGTAGTCTAGAAGTGAGCTGACTTGTCATACGCCAAGCACACAAGCTAACAGTTAATTCTGTAGTTCTAGGAACTGTATTTTTTTGAAAAAAGAAAAAAGCATGATCTGAAAATAAAGATACCATGCCTGTAGTGGAAAATCTGGGGCCGATGGCCACTGTTCTTGGACCATATTGAGAGATGTTTAAAAACACGAGATGTCAATGGATCAGGTGAATTCTTTAGAATCAGTTTGGAAACTGGTATCGTGCTGCAAGAAAGGACATACCTGTGCCTTGCACCTTTACTATAGTCCTTGATGGCATGGCTAGAATAACTTGCACAACTTTGGAACCTCCAGCAAACAGATTTGTCTATCAAATTGGCCTAAAGTGCAGCAATAAGAGGTCTGGGAGGGAGAGAATCATAGGGACGGTCCTAAACCTTGTTTTTCGTTTTGTTTTTCCAAGTAAGTTTTTATTCCTACCTAAGTAGTTTCATTTCACTCTCAAGCTCATATTTATTGTTTCTGTCATAAAGCATAGATATGCAGTGGAAATCTTTAGGATAAACAAGGCAATCAACACAGACAGCTATGATTAACATACCAAAAATCTTTTGCAAAAGAACCTTAAAATAAAATCACAGATAATACAAAAAAATAAAAATAAAACATTAATGAACTAAAAAACAAACTTATTTTGGGGATCAAAACTAGTGAAAAGCAGGTACTTTGAAAATACTTTTAGCAAGATGGCTTAAGAAAAAGTGAAAAGGCACAACTGGAAAAAAAAGTAATTAAAAATGGCTGTAATTACCAATTAGAGAGATTTAAAAATATTATAAACAACTTTTTACTGGTCAGTTTGAAAACTACTGTATAAAATAGTTAATAATCTTCCATGTAGGAGAGTGAGCAGGGGTATAGAAAACACTGAATATGAACTGTGTAAGTTAGGTGACAAGAATATGAAGTTTCATTATACCAGTCTTTCTACTTTTACAAATGTTTGAAATTTTCCATAAAAACAGACTTAAAAAAACATCAGATAAACAAATTTTTGGAGGATGATAGAAAACAAAATAATTATTGTGAAAACAGACAAGCAAAAGGAAAGAATCCAGCATTTATCTTGTCTTTCCTATAGAAACTGTAACTCAGAGTAACCAAATAGTTGATATGGGGAAGTTTCCCTTATTATATAAAAGTAATCCAAATAATACATACAAAAAGAATGATAGAACTTCACCGTTTCGCAAGCCCTAAACTTTAATTGATCTACACAATGAACATCAATGGCTGCTACCATCACAAGAAAAGACACGTTAAGTGCCCATCTGTGAAGTATGCTTGCTGAAAAAAAAAAAGAGGGAGGTAAGGAAAGCAGCAGCTCCCAATTTACAGAAAACCTGAGGTGGAGACACATATTAAAGAAATAACGTCATGGGGATATAATCAGCAAAATCCAGACTGTGAATTTTTACAGAGCAAATGGCTGAGTTTCAACAAATAAATTGCAAGGGAAAAAAAAAAGGATGAAAAGAGAAGCTATATATTATGACTTTATCAACAACTGCAATGTATGGACATATATACTGAAATGTTTAGAGATGAAATTATACGATGACTGCGATTTGTTTCAAAATAATCCAGGGAATGGGGTGAAGAATAGTTGAAACATTGGCTGCTCGTTGCAGTTGGGTATCGAGTACATGGGGATTCTTCACACTACACTATGTATTTAAGAATCTTAATAACAAGAAGTTTTGCTAAGCTTTTTGAATCAAGTCTCCGCCTAGGAAGCTACAGAGCTAGGTAGGTCTTTCTGGCTTTTCTTGATGGAAATATGTAAGGGGTTGGACACCAGATAGCCCACCAGATCAGGCTTGTAGTTGCAAAAACAAAACTAAAATGTATTAACGAAATCTTTGTCATGGAAACATTTTTTCCTATAGGTATGCAATGGTCAGAGAAATGCAATATATACACATGTGGGAGAGTTTCGCAGTGAGAGTCCTTGGTATCTTGAGTACTTTATAACAAGGTCTTACTGGATAGAATAATCAGCTGATTCAAGCAGCAAGGAGGATGGTTATTTATAGCTCCTTGCTCAATTACAATCATTTTTCAAAATCCTTTTAATTGAAGTATAATACACAGATAAATGCACAAATCCTAAGTATACAAGCTCAATGAATTATCAGAAAGTAAACACTTCTAGGCAATTGGTGCAAAGGTTAAGAAATGAAACATTAACCACACCAGAAACCTCTCCTCAAACTCGCAAGTATCTTCTTCCCAAAGGTAACCACTACTGTTTTTTATGTAAACAGAATTATACATTGTGTATTCTTTTGTGTATGGCTTCCTTTGTTCAACATCACATCTTCCATTTAGCTTTTATGTAGCTTTATTGTGTTCATGTGCATAACTATAAAGTATTCTATTATATAAATACTATCATGAAATCTCTTTACCTCTAATAGTGCCTGTTCCCCTAAAGTGTACTTTGTCTAACATTAATATAACTAACACCAGCTTCCATTTGGTTAAAGACAACCTCAACAGGTTAGAATTTGACATTTGTATTCTGCAGATCAAGGATTTAGCAGATAACTCCACAGCCTTAGGCATAGAACAAGGATTATAGGTGCTACTTAAACTGAGGGCATTTATTCCAACAGAACCATTGAGCTTTTCCTGTTACCCTGTCTAAACCCTTAGCACAAACAGGAATGAAGGAAAATAAATATACAAATCTTTATGGAACATTAGAATTGTTAACTTTTCCTGGTTAATTATACTTTCTTTATACTAGCAGAAGAGGGAGTTCTACATCCAAATCCAATGGCTTACAAATGCAGTAATTCCAACAAAATCGTTGAGAATTTTATCAGTTCAGCATAAATTGTTTTGATAGAAACACAGTGACGAATTTCCATTAGAAGTTGAAAAAGGGCAACAGAAAAATAATCACTGATGTAGGAACAAGCACACAAATTGTAAACAGAGTGGGTTTAACACTTCTATTCCTAACCTGGCATCCCAGATCAATTATTGACAAATGTTGGGCATTAAAAATTGGGCACAGCTTGTTTGAGGTGTTCTTATTTCTGCAACTGTTCTTCAAGTAATGGCATGTTTTAGAAATGATCTTTGCTCTGTAATCGCTTCTAAGAATGCAGAGTAATTATTGCAGGGTATGTGTTCCTGCACATTCATAATTAGCTGTAGGATAGCTTTAGCCATATGTATCAACTGAAATTGCCTAGAAAGGCCTCGTGATCCATTTTTTGTGCTCCCTATTGAAGGCAAGAGTTCAAGATTATTTGATTTGTGGACTTAGGCTGACATTTTCACTAGATTATACATTTCTAAAAGGTAACTCACCATGTCCTTAATCTTTATATCTTTCCCAGCACCTAGCTCAATTGCTGGTACAATCAGTTCTTGGTGAGCTGAATGAATAATTTTTATTAAACAGTGTTATAGGATGAATTGTGTCCCCTCAAAATTATTTTGATGTTCTAAACCCCAGTAGCTCAGAATGTGACTGTATTTGGAGATTGGGCCTTTAAAGAGGTGATTAAGGTAAAATGAGGTCAGATGGGTGGGCCCTGATCCAATGACTGGTGTCCTTACAGAGAGATTAGGACACAGACACACACAGAAGACCATGTGAAGGCACAGGGAGATGGCCATCTGTAAGCCAAGGAAACAGGCCTCAGAAGAAGGCAACGCTGCCAACACCTTGATCTTGGACTTTTAGCCTATAGAACAGTAAGAAAATAAATTTCTGTTGTTTAAGCCACCTAGTCTGTTGGTACTTTCTTATGTCAGCCCTGGCAAACTAATGAGAATAGTAATTTTCTTTTTTTGAGGAAGATTGGCCCTGAGCTAACATCTGTTGCCAATCTTCTTCTCTTTCCTTTTTCCCCCCAAAGCCCCAGTACATACGAGTTCTTCTATGTGGGATGCTGCCTCAGCATGGCTTGATGAGTGGTGAGTAGGTCTGCACCCAGGATCCAAACCGGCAAACCCCAGGCCGCCAAAGCAGGATGCATGAACTTAACCACTATGCCACCAGGCCAGCCCCAGTAACTACATTTTTTAAGAGTTAGTTTTCTCAAATTTACACCTTGAAATTACATTTTTTGTTTAAAATTTTCAAAAGAAGGTAGGCATTTTTACCCTTCAGCAGAAACACCCCCACCATGTATGCATGTCTATAAATTGGTTTCAGTAGCAGAGTATGTAAGTACCCCACTTCTGTGTACAGACCTTCAAGATCATAACTCTTGCAGCACTTGGCAGGACAGAACTACAACACCTGGGTGCAATGGAGAGTACTGGATAATGTCAAGGAGATCTGGGTTCTAGGCCAGACTCTGCAATTAACTGGCATGTGGCCTTGGGTAAGTCACTTCCTTCTCTGTGCTGCTTTAAAAAGTGGAAGCTGAACTGGGGGGGTCGCTTAGATCCATTTATGCTCAAAACTGCATGACTCTTAATGATGGTTACAAGCCCTCTGCCATGTAAACAAGCATTTCATGGTCAAGCAAGTTTACAAAGACCTCATTTGGCCATAGGGTTATTATACCTTTTCCTGATAAAAATGCCTCTTAAACGCTCAAAAAAAAATTAAAAAACTGATCTAGTTACATTTATGGAGACAATAGATCTTACAGATAAGCCAGCAAAGATGAGTAGTGCTTACCTAATTTTCTATTCCATTAAAAATAAACTCCCACTTTCAAAAGATCCTAGAGTAAAAGATTAAAATAAATGACTGCTTAGACCCCTACAATCCAATAACTCTCTAAAGAATCTAGACATTAAACATTTGTCTAAGGAAAAGCAATATAGAGGCAGCTGGTAACTGTGTTACCCATTAATGAAAAAGGACACCAACTTGGTTTGAGATCACACCTCATGTCTCAAAATTTATGTATACTAATCCCATAGGGAAGCCAAAATGAACTGGAAAGTGTTCCAACTCTTGTTTGGCGTGGCACATGTATCAAGTGTGTCTGAGAGAGAGAGATACACAGAAGGAAAGAAAGAGAGAGAGCACTCACACCAAGTGTGATAACGTGTACTTGTATTAAAGGGGGACTCCCACAGAAGCTGCATCACAGGATGATTAGAAACACATTTTGCTCCTAATGAAAACTGTTCCTTAATTAAAAGAGAGGTAATTAGTAGACTTAGGATTTTTTTCAGTTTTTAAAGTTGTATGAATATGTGCTTGCTATTCTCTAACTGTGACAAGTTTAGATGGATGGCTATGAAAAAGAAAAGAAAACATGACATCATTAGAATTACAGGTAAGACAAGGGGAAACCCAAAGTACAGACAAGAACACAGAAAAATTTTAAGAGAGTACAGATGTCATGACATTTATTAAAAGGCATGCTACAATGCTATACTTATAGGAAAAGAGATTAGAGATATCAAGTAATAGTCAGCAAATACACAAACTGAATGAAAATGGAATATACTGTAGTGTACAGAAGCTTGAATTAACCATGCACTACGCATTTAGAAAATATGTTTTTTAATATTTTATCTTCTCTTTGCATTTATAACATAATTCACTTCAACAATCACAGAATCCTTTTCTTCCAATGCCACAAACTGTGTTTACAAATGAAAGCTGGTACTGCTGCTTATCAAAATATACAAGACAATTGATGTTTTATATAAAACCACTTTATATGTTAACTTGTTCCCAAAAACCTTTTTTTTTTTCTTTTTTGGCCTGGTTAAAAAAAAATGTTGTTACAAATATTTACAGCATTTTCTTCTGTTAGATGAACATTCTTATAAACTGAAAAAGGGAATTTTATGAACAGACCACATAAAACATAAGACAATGTCAGAGGCTCCTAGCTGTGCTATTTTTTTTTCTTAAATACAGTACTGAAAATGCCCATCAAACCCTTGTCATCCTAATCCATTCTGTTCACATTTAAACTCCCATTTTCTCGAAGTAGTCTATTCACCAATAGGAAATAGAAAGTAAAGGCCGCTTTGCACTGGGTCTTCTTTCAGAAAGGAGCTTGGGGAAAAAATGCTTAACAGAGAGGAGCTAAAACCAGAACAGTCAGTCTTTGGTCAGAGCAATGAGGTGACATTTTGATGCAAAACTTTGCTTGGTCAGCAATCTTTATAATTAGTACTTTCTGGATGTGGGATGAATTTTTAAAAGATCTGGGTAACAATGATAAGGCGGGAAAAGGCCAAGGTATGATTTTTTTAAATGACATCAAAAATAGCTATTTAAATATTTTTTATTACACTACTACATAGATTCAAGAACTGAAAATAACACAACAAAAATCTGTTTACAGTGCTGATTTAAGCTTGCCATAAACAGCTTTCAATCATGACTATTCTCACCAAGGTCACTGGACCAGATGACTATCCCTGTTCTCTGGAACATAGCCCCGGGTTACAAAAACTAAAATGAATACCACAAAGATTCAGAGCAGCTCTGTTCTTGGACCTGCACAATGCTATATAACAAATATTACGTGATAAAGGCAAAAGTGTAACTGAGATTTCACTTGCACAGCTACAATTCTTTGCTTGTATGAATAGTCTGTGGGATAACATTCTTTTAAAACTGTATAGTAGATATTTCCTGAAAACCAGAATACTGACACTACCTTAGTCTCAAATAGGAAGAAAAGGTCAATTAAGACTACTGGAGAAGGCACATAAACTTTGGTCCTGTTTTGTTTTTCTCCCTCTATAAAACCCCAAAAACTAGTATTTTAGTAATTTTCTATTTTTTAAACCATTCACAACTGTTAGAATTTGCTCTGAAAAAAGACTGTAAATAGACTTGTAGATAACAACACAGCTCTTTTAAAAGATAGCTGAGTTACATTTTCTTTAAAGGAAAAGTTTTGTGCAATCTAAATTGTATTTCTTTTAGCACAACAGTAGAATATTTTAAGTGTGGCAGTATTATTCTTGTTAACAACAGATCAAGACAAAGGAAAGGCAGAGAAAAATGCTTAACGCATAGTCATGCTGTGTTTTTGGTTTTAAAAATAGCAGTACACATTAGGTTTTCTAAGAGATACGCTGATAGTTTGGCAAACTTAGGGATTTTAAGTGACTCATTGGGGGTAAAAACACATACTTTTGAGCTTGTCATCTTTTGTCCAAAAATATTTAGTAGGAAGAGAAGACAAATTACATGCTAATATACTCAATGAATACACTCTGCTGCCTAATGACATGGCAGCTTTGAAAAGTTTATATGAAACTGAACATTCATGAGAGTTATTTCTAATCAACTGAGCAGAACCTATGATCACCATCCTAGGTGGAGCCAAAGAAGGCATTGTTCCCATAAGGAATTAGGTAGGCAGAAATTGTCTCTCTCTAAAAACTGTGAGATTTGCCACTTTCAACAATGAAATTAGAAACAGTAATACAAACAGCTGATTACAACATTTAGTCCTAAACAAAGAATTTACGGCATTCTTGTAGGAGCTACTGGGTAATTCTGATACACTCCAGGAGGTTATCAATTAAGATACTGGGTCATCTTTATATTTGCATCTCACACAAAACACATTTTACTGCTATGCAAGTTATTAAACCTCAAAGTAAAACTTTTTGGCATTAATTGCTACTGTTAAACATGTACTGCTATTTTTTAAAGTCCTGAATATATATACACTTTGTGTAAAACTCAAGAGACCTCCAAAAGTGATAAGACAACACTCCTTAAAGTAAATAAACTTAAAAATAGGATACTATAACAGTTCAGCAGTGAAAATAAACATTGCTTAGAAGATATCAAATAAATGCATGCCAAAACAAAAATGCAAAGATCTAGTTTTTCCACTACCCTGATATTTTTTAATCTTTTTTACAGACACTATGCCAACACAAATACTGTAGACCTCTATAATTCAAACAGCAAATAACCCAATAGTGACACATCCATGTGCTACAGCTGATTTTAGATGCAAATTGATGGTTTAAACACAGTATTTTAAACAAGAATATCTCACTTTTCCAAATCTGGATTTAATTTTGTCAATAAATTAAAATGTATATAATGTGCATATGTATGTACAACATTAGAATAGTGTATGTATGTATATACACTTACCTATACACACACACACATACACACACACAAATCCCTGAAAAGGATTCAAATGTTCTCACTCCGATTTAAAGGCCATTCCCTACTTCAAAATTACATTCAACACCATTATGATCTCCCTTCTGCTACGCTTTTGCTACACTTACACTGAATGTTATGAGAATCATGAATTAAAATTACACAGTAATTCCTAACTCAAAGCTAATGAAATAATCCAATTTAACATGCAACTGAAAATTATAATAGTGCCTGTATGGAAGGGAAAAAAAAAGGAAGCAAATTTTGGGAGATTTCTCAAAGAAAAAAAATTTTTTCCCTCTCCCCTCACTCAGTGTTTTGGTAAAAATATACTTCATAAGTGAGAAAATAAAAACTCGATAAATGATAATACCTACCTATTCAGCCAACGCTAAAATTGATCCATTTGAAAGGTCTCAATTTAGTGTCCTCCTCCCTATTCTACAAACTAACTGTTGCTCAGCATTGAGTGAATTCTGTTTTTTAACAACCTATAATATCTTTTGTAGTCTCCAATTTTCTGTAAAATTTCTTTTGTAAAAACCTTCCTGTGTTCAAATTAATGGCTGGACCATAGCCAAGAGATTGAGATATTCTTTTAAAAGGTGAGATGAACTACTCTGAGAATCTGAAAAGTATAAACAGGGTGAACAAAAATGACACTTTTGACAAATTCTGCTTTTAAAAAACCTGGTCAAGCATTGAAGGAATAATTAACAAAAGCAAAGTTTCTCATTAAAAAGAAACAATTTACATTATACAATCACTAAAGCAACATTAAAATGTACTCTTACATTCAAACAAAAAGAAAAGGACAGAGTATGAGAAAGAACCCACCTTCTCATACTCCATATATGTGGGCACTCGGTAATGAAATTACATTAACAAAGAAAAGCAAGTTCTCACTCGAGTACTGAGAAAACCCAAGTAATCCTGAGACAAATTCTAATGGGTGATAAAGGTTACACAAGATCCAGAAACTGAGATTGCATTTTATAGCCCCAAATTGGTATGCTATAACTGGCAATGACTGCTATTGGTCACAATGTGAAGAGGCCTACAGGTGTGCACTGAGTTATTCCCCAAACCATTCACCCTTCCCCACCCCATCTCTGCACCAAAGCACCAAAAATTTGAATAAAATGTATTACTTATTGAAAACCACTTAAAATTGCAATGAAAAAAAACTTTAAAAACCTACCAAAACAGGGAAAGAAAAAACAAAACACTCACCAAGCCCACCAATACAGCTTTCAAGATACTTAGATAAAACTCTAACCTATTGTATCATAAGCACATAATAAGGCACATAATAAGAAATTAAGTAAATACACAGTAATTCTGAATAAGTATTAGAGATTACAGTGGTACAAAAAACCCTTGAGATTAATTTTTTTCTAAAAGAAGACCTTACCAAAAATAACTTTTAAAAAATCTGTCAAACCATATGATAGACCTGAATATTTTCCTTAAGACTGTAAACTTTTTTCTGAAAACAATTATAAAAAAGTAGTTTACAAGTAGCATTATTTTTCTTTTTAAATGTTCCAAGATAGTATTATATTATTCAGCAAACAGGTGTCATTTTGAAATTTAAAACATGATTTTTCCTAATAAAATTATTGATTATTCTGACACCTTAATAGATCCTGGTTGGATTCCACATAATTTCCTTGGGGACAGTTGAGACACTTCATTTCTTCAAATAGTCTTAAAAAGTTAAAGATACACATTATTCAAAGGAGTGTCTTACAGGGAAAAGAAACTATCAAAAGAAAACATGCAAGTTGATAAATTTGCTTCCAACACAACCCAATTTGTTTACGTATAATAACTACCAATATATGCCAAATAATTAATGTAATTTATAAGTGAACATAATTTCCTATAGGGATCAAACTTCTGAATCATAAAGTTAAAAACTTGGTTATAAGTAATTTAAATTACTTACATCAAGTAATTTTAAAAGTCTGTTTATGTTTAAATTTTCCAAAGTACAAAGGAGTTTAGAAATGTTGTATAAGGCTGATCTGGACCCAAACTAAAAGAAAGTCTGTCCTCTTGAAATCCAATTTAATATAGGGAATTAAATTATCGAAAAAAAAAATGTTTTTCCTGAAGATTATTTTCATAGGAACTATGGTACAAAGGAAAAACAAACCTTTGATCACATATTAGCAGGGAAAAAAGAAAAAAGAACATCCCTTGATTTTTTGAATATACTTGAATATCAAACTCTCAAAGAGTTATTTTTGTCAAAGAGGCAGAATTGGTCTTGAGCTGCTTCAGTCTTACGTCCGAAGGTTTTACTGAAATTATGGTCCAGTCTTAGAAGAAAAAATTCACAGAAAAGTCAGATGGTAGATTTTGAGAAAGAAACTCTGAGGTGGTGATTTTCTCCAAGGTCATGGTTATGAAGCTCAATGAGGGCCTGGATGGCTTCTTCCACAGATCCCAACTGAATGAGTGCCATTTTGCGATCTTTCCTGAAAATGGTATAAGAAATATAACAAGTATATAGGATTAATTTTGCCTACGAACCTCCTCCCTAACCCTAGAAGACTGCATTATAACTACCCTAAAAATCTGCATACCATATTAAAGAATGTTAACATATTTCTTGAAAGCATGGACTTACTGAAAGAATTTAAAAGCCTTCACTGAACATCCAGCTTCTGTGAAAAGGTTCTTCAGATCATCCACTGTAACAGAAGGGCTGTGAAAACATTACAGAGAAGGTCAACTATCTTAGCCCTAATTCTCAAATGAAGCAAAGATTAACTCTTGCAATCATCAAATCTCCAGAGTATCTCACATTTCAAAGAGAATAAAGGCCATGCAATGAAGACATGATTTGGAAGTACCCTGAAAGATGTTCAAGGCTGACACAAACAAGGGAATTTTGACTCAAATCTTTTGCATAAGATGTAGGCAGGTATATAAAGAGCAAGAAAACTTTTCTATATTTATTCTTTTAAAGAGATTATTACCCATACCCTGGTTTCAGTAATTAACTCTAGTACTTCCAAAGCCACTCCCCTAGTTCTGACTTGTCTGCTCCAGAGTTCTACAGTTTCAACTGCTTTCAGTGTAATTATGAATATGTGTATGTGGTAGCCAGGCTCTAAGATGGCCCCCAATCACTCCTGCCTCCTAGTATTCACGCCCTTGGATATGCCCCTCCCATACTGAATAGGGATGTCCTCCGTAACCTTTAGGGGACTGCAGAAATGATATGTGTGACTTCTGAGACTGAGAGATATTGCGGTTCCCACCTTGCCCTCTCTTGAATCATTAGCTTTGTAAGAAACTAGCTGCTATTTCATGAGGACAGTCAGACAACCATATGGAAAGGTCCTTGTGGCAAGGAACTGAGACCTCCTGTCAACAACTAGGCACATGAGTGAGCCACTTTGGAAGTGGATCCTCTAGCCCCAGTTAAGCCTTCAAGATGCAAACTTACGAGAGACTCTCAGTCAAAATCACCCAGCTAAGCCACTTCTGGATTCCTGACTCAAAGTAACAGTATGAGATAATGAACGTCTACCACTGTGTTAAGCTATTAAGTTTTAGGATGATCTGTTACGCAATAGAAGATAACTAATACAGTATGAGAGTTAACTAACTAAAACCAGATTCTTCCTCATCTCACAACTCCCAGCAAGAACAGGGTAGTAGAACAATAAATGGCTCTGCAAGGGAGACAGATCTGCGTTCACATCCCATTTCTCATTCGTTTGGTATGTCACTTTGAGTAAGTCACTTAACCTGAGCCTCTCAGTTTCACTGATAAAATGAAACTAATGACCTTATTTCAAAGGTTATTATGAATAAATTGATAGAGACAGAAAGTAGAATAGTGGTTACTAGGGACTGGAAATAGAGGGAAATAGGGAGTTACCATTTAGTGGGTAAAGAGTTGCAGTTTGAGATGACAAGAATCTGCAGATGGACAGGTGTAATAGTTGCACACTATGAAAGCACTTAATGTGAATGTACACTAAACTGCACACTCAGAAATGGTAAATTTTATGTTATGTATATTTTAGCACAATTTTTTAAAAACGGTTATTATGGAGATTAAATGAGGTAACACATGTAAAACACAAGCATAGTGCCCAGAACTTGGTAGATGGTTCAAAAAATATTAACATCCTTTCCCTCCTCTACCTACATGTCCTATGAAGGTTGCAACTTGAGACCAG
This sequence comes from Tapirus indicus, assembly GCA_031878705.1. Taxonomy (NCBI): domain Eukaryota; kingdom Metazoa; phylum Chordata; class Mammalia; order Perissodactyla; family Tapiridae; genus Tapirus; species Tapirus indicus. Next base: position 16,421,001 of record CM062929.1, read on the forward strand.
TTCCTGTATAATGTACTGTATTTAAGAAGGTAACAGTGACAGAGGCCTGCCTCAGTACCTAAATATGTTGCCGCTCTACCTGACTACAGAGTGATGAGCTGCTCAATTTTTAGATTCACATAATCTAGATTGTTTTTCTTAAGTGACTCTTCCAGTTTCCTAGCTGGCATGAAGTCTGAGCAATTGCCCAATTCAGATTCAAGGTTCCTCCAAGCAGCCTACTGTAGACTAGCTGGGAGCTTGAGCATTCAACACTATTTTGAGTAATTATTTTCGATTCCTATTCACCTTCTATTCTCATCCTCAATAATGTTCCAGAACTTCACCCTTCTCTATTCCCTCAGTCTTTAAGTTTCCACACACGAGCACACACAACCATACCCCACAGCTTTTATCCCTCCCTTTCCAAAGATTATCCGCCTTCATGTATTAGGTGAAGTTATACAAAACTGCCATCTTTGTAAATCAAGGATTTCAAGAATTAGAATAGGGGTTGCCAGATGTTTTCTATAAAGGGCCACACTGTTAAATATCTTAGGCTTCGATGACCATACAGTCTCTGTTGCAACTATTCAGCTTTGCTGTTCTAGCTCAAAAGCAGCCATAGATAATATGTAAATGAACGAGTGTGGCTGTGTTCCACAAAACTTTATTTATGGAAAGTGAAATCTGAATTTTATACAATTTTCTCAAATCTCAAATCACAAAAAACAAATCACTTTTGCTTTATTCCCAACCATCTGAAAACGTAAAAATCAACCTTAGCTCATAGTCATACAAAAACAGACGGATTTGGCCCATGGGCTGTAGCTTATCAATTCCTGAGTTAGAAGATGACTAAAGAATAAGTCTGCTACAACACCAGTTAATACAGGTGCTCACAATAAAATAATTTTTAGCTTTTAACTAATTATATATATATATTTTATATATATATGGCTTTGCAGCTTGTAGATTAAAAACAGAGAATTCATTTTTAACAAATTCTTAGATATACAAATTATTTGATTTGGTTATGTTGGTACTTCTTAAAGGGATAAACAAGTACGTACCGATGGAATATTTCTGCATTAACTTATTTTTATGTGTTTTTATAACTGAAAGGTAACTAGCTGCTAATTCTTTACTTGAAAGAAAATTTTAAAACATTGCTATCTTTCACTTTCAGAGTGTACGATTGGACATACAACCTTCTTAAGATATGATGGCAAACAGATCATCTCATAAAAAATTAGTGAATAGGACAACTGCTACGTTAGAATAACTGCAGAGTTTTTACCTCTCCCAAACCATGTATTGTAGATTATTAACCATCTAAATGAATAATAACTAATTAGGTACATACGGGATGTTGGAAAGATGCAAAGTGGCTGATGGTGGAAAAATATTCTGGAAGTTTTTAGAGCCAGGCTTTTTAAAGCGATGCAATGGACTATTGCTAAAATCCTTAGTCAGACCTTGGTCTTCCTGTCCCTCTCGAGGAAGCTGAACTGCTTGATGTTTGGACAGTGTAGCTCGAAGCACTTTTCCATAAAGTCTCTGACCACTCAGGTGGTTCATTGCTGGTGCATAGAGAGAAAATAAGTAAGGTTTAAGTATTAAGATACAGTCTCTATAAAATTTGTCTAAATTATCATAAATTCTTTTTATTCAGTCATTTAAAAATATATTGTCAGTTTGAGGATTAAAATGGTTTTAAATCGAAAAATGCTTCCATAAATGACTTTGTTTTACTATAATGAAAGAAAACCAAACAGAAAATGAAGATCTTGCTAGCAGAGGGCTAGGAAGTTCCAGAGTGCCGGGAACTTAGCAAGGGCTCAGGAAATGGTCACTGAATAAATTAGTTTAATCTCAAGCAAAGCATTTTTTATTAAAAAAATGTGAGTAGTAACATTTCAGTAGCCACTGTAACAATGAACGTTTTCTTGCACCATCATTATGAAGTTTGTCCAAACTTTTAAGCCACTCAACAGTTCTAGAACTTAACTTTGAAGGAAAACAAATAAAATAAAAGGAAACAAGTCATGTTTATTAGTCTAAACTTAATGGAAAAACCCTAAAGTCAAGCTCTAAACGGCAACAATATGTTCAAGTAGATATATGAATTTCAAACTTCAAACGGTAATAAATATTTTTCAATCTTAAAATAAGCATGTCCAAATAATAATGAAGACATGAGCATAAAGAGGTACTCTTCAGTAAAATTCGCATACTTAAAAGGGGCAGGTTATCATGACTATTATTACTTATCAGTACCCAGCTGAGCTTGATTTGCATCTGCCATCTGAACCAAGGCATTTTCTTTCTTATTAAACATAATCTTCACTCGATGTACATCACCATATACTCCTAATTAAAAAGACAAAACAGTTTTTAATGCCTGAATGTGTAATGTTTAACTAATTTTACTAATACATTTAAAGAAGGCCTCTTTTCTCATATATACGTTCCCTGGGCAATTTCATACATATGCTCCTAAGGTTGTATTTCAGATCTATTAACCTACTCACCCTTTTTCTCTTGGATGTCCCATAAACACTTCAAATTTAGTATGTTCCAAACCAATTCATCTTCCCTTCCTCTCCCCACTTCCAGTGTTCACTAACTGTTGATAAATATTACCATCATCCACATATTTGCTCCAGTCAGACACCTCGGAGTCATCTTTTGGCTTCTCCCTTTCCTTAACTCTTACATCCAATCAATCACCAGCATCCATTGACTCTAGGGCCTAAATCTCTCTCCCATTGGTCCAATTCTTCCCTTTCTCACTACCATCAAAGCTATCATTACCATTTCACCTCTGGACTATCACAATAGCCTCCTAACTGATCTCATCACATTCAATTTTTCTATACTCGTGTTTCCCAAAGTGGGTCCCACATTCCAAAGGACAGACAAAATGATTCATTGGGGTGTGGGAGGAAAATAATCAAACTCTTATTTATACAGATTTGTTTATATGAAAAGCTACATTTTACCAATTTTTAATATACAGATGAAATTATAGGTAGATGTTTCTACAATATGAAGGGCATTCTCTCATTTTTTTCATTCTATTAAAATATATTGTAGTTTATGTGCCACAGGGTATCGCTGGTATTATAAAAATAAGACCCTTAAATAGGAGCATCATTACCATACTTTGTAATGCGATGAGAAAATGACTAAGGGAATCCTCAAGGCACACAAATGAGTGCTGGTTATCCCGTGGGCAAGCACCTAAGAACAACTGAACTTAGAAATGAATGCACTTTTAAAATTTAAAACAAAAAGGCAAATATTCCAAATTAGCTGTCCTCCTCAGAAATGACAAGTGGCTGAAATATTCTTTAAAAAATAACACATACAATTTGTTTTTCAAGTTGAGGGTGACATTTTTTTTAATGAGTGAGAAATTAACTACTTTTATAAAGAAATGTGCTTTGACTATTAAAGAGACATGAAAATGAATCATTAATACATAATTTTGTTACCGAAAATTACATAAAACGTGTCATGAATAAAAACTTTTATAGTAACTGCAAATGAGCATGAAGGATCTCTTGTGGGGTGATGGAAATGTTCTAAAATTGGACTGTAGTAATGGATGCACAACTCTGTAAATTTACTAAAAATCACTGAGTTGTATACCTAAAGCAGGTGAACTGCCTGGCTATAAATTATACCTCAAAAATTCTGTTAAACCTTTAAAATATTAAATATTGCTAATTTCATTGCTCTTACATTTCTGTTTGTACATATTACACTATACATAATGAATACAGTAAAAGATGGATGAACCTTATGAAGAATTATTCATATATAAATTAGGATTATGTGTTAAATTTTTTTTTTAACTGAGAGGGGAACACTATTAGAAAGTTTGGAAACCTTTTTTTTTGGAGACTATTTTTAAAACCTGAATCTCATTATGTCTCTCTTCTGCTTAAAATTATTTAATGGTTTTAACTGTTCTTAGGTTAAAAACCAAGCTCCTTAATGTAGCTTACAAAGCTCTTCATGACCTTGCCCCTATCCATCTGTCCACCTTCTCCTCCCTAACACTCTCCATCGGGCTTCCTTCACCTCCAAGTTTCAGGAGCTCTCTCTCACTGCTAGCATTTGTAAAAGGACATTTCCCCCATCCCACCCCCCTGTTGCCCGGCTAACAATTGCTCATTTTTCACAAGTCAGCTTAACTATCATTTCTTCGATTCCCTCAGCCAGGTTAGGCCTCCCAGCTATATGCTCCCATTACAATCTCTATTTCTCTTTTTTATAAAACTTTACTGTAATTGTAATTACTTGCTAAGTCTTATTTGCTACTCTATCCTCAGTGTCAAACACACTACTTGGCACATAGGGATAATCAATAAATATTACTGAAAGATGAAATGTGTTCAATCCACATCACAGATAATATTAAAACAGCAAAAAAGAACTTACCAAATAGGATAAAAAGCCCATGTGGTGTGACAAGCTGTTTGAAAAGGATAATATAAGATATAAGTGTCTGATTAATTTATGTAAAAATTTAAAATAAGTTTGCTTATAATGACAGCTGACTGTTTAAAGCATTGATTTTATATGCTGCTTCTATATATACTAGTGATGAATTTTAATAAAAATCCTTAAAACATTTTCATTTGAATACAAACTTAGATCAGTAGCTACTATACCTCCTCCTGAAAGACTATTTACATATAATACTTTTCAACTCACATCAGGATTGAGATTGGTGACAAGTAGAACAGAATTTCCTGGTATACCACTAGCCCCAGGAATGGCCATCCTTCCAGTGACAGCAGAGGAGGTGATTGTGAGAGGACCGAGAGCTCCAGGAACAGTTTGGACTGACAGACCTTTTTAAAACATCAAAAGCATTTCATTTTCTAGTTATCTGGAGAATTACAACACTTGATATAATTTAAGTAAATAAAATTGAAGACAAAAGCAAAAATATAGAAGAAAATGTGTCAAAGCACCATAAAGATATCAAAGGCTGGTTTTCTGCCCTACAGAATCTATCTGGAAGTTGGGTTCCTTATTCTTGAACACTATCATACTCAGTACTCTACTATTTATATAGTACTTTGCAGAGGAACTGAATTCACTGGTCTTAACAGCCATTAGGCTTTTTGGAGGGTCTATCAACTACAAGCACTCCCTCTGTTTCCTGAAATAGACATATTCCAGCACATTACTATAAAGGAGATATAATTTTCATATTGACTTCTACCATAAAATCAGATACAGTGAAAAAAAAAATGTCCTTCAGCAGAGGTCACAAATATGCACGCTAGGTAGTATCACATGTTCTAAAACTGGACTGTGGTAATGGCTGCACAACTCTGTAAACTACTTTACTAAAACTTACTAAGTTGTATACCAAAAGGAGGTGAATTGGATACATGCAGAAGGTATGACATTCTGTATAAGAAAAGCATTTTGTAACCTTGTAAAGTGCTATGTAAACATTATTACCATCAACAATATAGATTTATAGAATTCAATATTCTTTTGTAGCAAGAATTTTCAGAGCTCTCTACTCCCCTAGATATTCCAGAACTACCGAAAATTCTATAATACTGAAATATTGACACTATACGTTATATTTAAAACAGCACACTTTCTCAGGTCCCACTATTTGTGTTCTCAGTTTAAAAGTTTCTAAAGTAAAATCTCTAGTTTACGTAAAATGAACCAGTTCCTTAATTTATTGATTCTTTAAGCTCAAAATTCTTTATGACAAAGTCTGGCCACTTTACCACAAATTACATAATTAAATTGCAATAGAGTTTACATTCAGACTATTCTGTTTAACAATCTAAGAATATCATTACTACCATCATCCCGCTGAATTTTAAAATGTGTGTGCAGATCACCTTCTCAGGCTAGATAGTTTTCCATGAAATCTACACTCCAAAGTCCTTCACATGACCTCTTCCTATGCCCCTCCAATCCACCCTGCAACTTCTGAATAACTTTTGTAGGTCTACTACATACCGCCAACAGTACACCTTAGCCACGCTGTAAGGTGTATGTGTGTGTGTATGTGTATTATATACCCCCCACTAGATCTTCAAAGTCTTATCAACTCAGGAGCCCTCTTTATGCATTTTTTCTCTTTCTTAACATCTACTAAGTGTTTTATATATAGAGTGTGTCAAAAAGAAATTTATCCAGGGGCCAGCCTGGTGGCACAGTGATTAAGTTCGCATGCTCCGCTTCGGTGGCCTGGGGTTCGCAGGTTCGGATCCTCTGCACGGACCTATACACCACTTATCAAGCCATGCTGTGGCAGGCGTCCCACATATAAAGTAGAGGAAGATGGGCACAGATATTAGCCCAGGACTGTTCCTCAGCAAAAAGAGGAGGATTGGTAACAGACGTTAGCTCAGGGCTAATCTTCCTCACACACAAAAAAAATCTAAAATGAAGGAAACCATATATCACTATTTCCAAATGTGTATCAATTAAACTTTTGGGAGCTTCAAATAAATAAATAAAATGTATAATGCCTTCATTTTAATGGAATAGGCAGAATATTCACTCAGACATGTTAAGTCTTAAAACCACCAAAACCCTCAAACTTAAACCTCAACCTTATCATTCTTTCTTTTTTAGTTAACTTCATCCTCTCCATCGAAGAAAGAGTGGTTAAAATTCCCTAAATTAGAAAGGTAATATATAAAGATTATTGCCAGAAAGCAGCTATGTTGCAATTTAAAATACAGCTATATTCATGAGTCAGTTGGAAGCTGGAAATGTATACGTAGACTAGGCTTAACACTATGCCACACCTCTAATCACCAGCCTCAGTGTTTTCTTTAGGCACCAGAAATAAACCATAAAATAATTTTTTTTTCTCCTTAAGTTATGACCAAATTCATTTTGTTTACTATTTGGCAAAGAGTAAGAAAGCCATTATCAAAGTATTAACCAACTGCTACCTCTTAATTATCTCCATTAGCTCAAGAAAAAAATATATACATCCCCTGAAATAAACAGCCTGCATACCCTCTATGGTTATCTTCTGAACCCATTTATGACAAAAAAAAAAAAAAAAAGGATTTAAAAATAAGCTGAATACTAAATGTTTATTAATTCAAATATTCTGACTGCATAATATGTATTGAATGTCATCAGAGGCATTGAGGACACAAAGATAAATAAGACACAGGTCTGTTCAACATGTAATTGATAGGCTTATCAGCAAAGACAGAAGCAGCTCATACATTTTATTATATAAAAGGCAAATCTAACGTTGTTTAATATAGTCAACCTACAGTTATCTGGCAAGTATAATGGCAAAGTGTAAATGATGTACAACATATAATGGAATTTTGGGGTTCAGAATGGAACCCAAGAGAATTATCTGTAAATACAATGAAGCTGTGCATCATACAATGAGCCACTTCTATGACTGATACACATAATGCTTTTATTGTAAATGCTTCAAACATGCTAATATTTTCCACCTTGGTTAAGTTCCTAGAAAATATAGAACATCATTAAAGAATCATTTCAAATTCAACTTTTTAAAAGAGTCACCTGTAGCTTGAGGAAATCCAATGGCTGGGGCAAATCCAGCAGCCCCTGCATATGGTGAGGAAATTATACCTGGTGCACCTAATGGGGAAGAGAAGCTAAAATAAATACACTACCTTCTATAAATATGGTTAGCAAAGCAATAGAAAATGGCTCTATGAGAATATACTATTGATAAGGAGATTCTGTTATGGAGTAGGGATTTGTTCAACAGGTGATCCTTAATGTATAAGCAAACAGCCTCTGCCACTTCCAGAGGCTAACTCCTTTCAACTGGGTTCAAGATTCAAGAGTACAGCTTAGCTATTATTTTATTTTGAGTTACTAGTTTGTTATTTAATTTTAGTTAGTTTTGTTACCTAGGTTGAGATTTTTGCCCTTATTTAGAGCACTGTTTCTATGTGAAAATCATTAAATACTTATTAAATTGTAGTGTACATGTGGGGTATTCTGCTGATAAAAAGAAATATGAAATAAGAATCCTTGCCTTTGACAGGCTTACAAACTAAACGTATGAATTACAGGAGATTCATACGCTGAGGATCTAGTGGTTTAAATACAAACATAAGACAAGTGGTCTAAGAAGCTATTGCAGAGGATTCACTGTGATTGTTTGGAGAAAGTTTCTCAGGAGGTAAAACTTGAGCTAGACATTATGTAATTAAAAAGTATAGTGCTTAGTGTGTGCTAGATGCTAAACAAATGCTGGTATTCTTTCTTTTCCTTTTCGAAGCCCGGTGACTGCAACCATCAACAAAAACAGGACTTAGTTCCAATGGAGGAGTCAGTACTAGCAGGAAAACAATTTAGTTCTGGAAACTGTGAAGGCTGAGGTGATGGTAAGACATTCAAACGGAAATGCCCACAGGTGGAAATGAGGGGGCAAACTCAGAATAACTATCATAAGACACAAACTTGTAAACCATCTATGTAGAAATAAATGTGAAATGAAAATGAGAGCTCCACTAAAAAGGGCACAAGACAAGAAATGAAGAGAGCTAAAAATAGAACCGGGGAGAATTAGTACACTTAAGTGGTAGAGGAAGGAAGAGGAACATTCTAAAGAAAAGAAGAAAAGAGAACGGACTTCAGAAAAAAACAAAAACAAAAACAAGTGAATTATATAGTCCCTCAGCTTCTAGAGGGACAGAGTTTTGGGGAGAGGAGGTTCAACAGAGGTCAAAGAGAATGAGAAATGTAAAAGCTAAAGAATAGTTTTAGAGCAATAGCGAGAAGTTAGATTCCAAGAGTCCAAGGGAGGAATTTTTTTTTTTAATGACAGGGTGATGAGCATATTTATAGGAAGAAGGATGTAGGCTGCATTTTCCAGAGGAGTTAAAAGCTCATGTAAGTTTATTCTCTTCATCAAAGAGAATTATTTAACAGAGTTTGTTAAATATGTAGCTGTGGGGGCCGCCCGGTGGCGCAGCGGTTTAGTCCGCGCTTGGCAGCCCGGGGTTCGCGAGTTCGGATCCCGGGCGCCCGCCGACGCACTGCTTGTCAGCCATTCCGTGGCGGCGTCCCATATAAAGTGGAGGAAGATGGGCACGATGTTAGCCCAGGGCCAGTCTTCCTCCTCAGCAAAAAAGGGGAAGATTGGCAATAGATGTTAGCTTAGGGCTGGTCTCCCCCACAAAAAAAAAAAAAAGAAAGAAATATGTAGCTGTGATTTATTAAAATAATTCAAGAAAATATAGTCATTAAGAGACTTCAGGGATAGAGCTAGCAGAGTTAGCATGAAATTGAAAACAAGTGAAGATATGAAAAATGAGAATTACTGATGAAACAAGGGAAACACATATTTATTGTAAGCACATTATGAGCCAAGCATCCTTCTAGTGCTGAAGAAGCACTGAACAAAGCAGATAAGAATCTTCCTCTCTGCTAAATTTACAGTCAAGAAGGCTCAAGATCATAGGTAAAATAATTCATTTTTACAATAGTAATAACTATATTTAAGGCATAAAGGAAGACTTACTGAGGCTTCAATATGGATACGAGTAATTATGAAAATTTACACTAGAAAGTTGAACATAAGAAAAGATATGGTAGATTGTATTACTGTTGCCAAGTATTTACTTCCTCTTGCATATAACTGACAGATCATGTGACTTGCAGTGCCTCCTATGGGAGGAGCATACATTTCTATGCAATTCCCACTGCACTTGATCATGTGATAGGAATACACAGACAGACATGACATGTACCACCTCTATACAGAACCTTAAAGAGGCATTATGGGTTTACACCAGCTCTCCTATTTTTCACTTTCTGTCACAAGAATGCCGTGTCTCAAATGGAATGACACCTTCAGCCTGGGCCCTCAATCACAAAGACATACGAAGGAGGGTTGCAAAAGTCGATTCACAGCTGCCTAAGTGTCAGTCATGTGAGAGAAATGTTAATTGCTATAAATCACTGAGATTTAGGGGAAGGCCAAGGGAGGTTCTTTTTAAACACACAGAGACTAATACAGACGGCTATGGCAGGGGAGGGGTAAGGCAGAAGACTAGCAGTAGGTTTTAGAGAAATGAAAAATTTTGAGATAACTATCACAGAACATTAAACAGTAATAAATAAAAGAACTGGCAAACAATTACCAGGGCCAAATTTTAAATAACTGTTTCCAAGTAAAATATGATTAACAAGAACATTTGTAAAAATTTGACAAAAGAATCACTTATAAAGTTTCCATAAATCTACACTCCTCAAATAAGCGGAAACAGAAACATTTTAGCAAAGCAACCTGTTACACAACAGGTTAGTATCTTTATGAAAAGATTACACAAACCTTTAAGAAAATGGTTTAAGATCTGAATGACTAAGAATAGATATTTTACTTTTGGAAAATGTACCACAATAGGAATTAAGGCAATACAAATTAATAAATAACATTTTTACCTATGAAATCAGTTTATCAGTGTTATAACAGCAAAGCCCTAAAGAAATAAGCTTAACGCCCAAATTGAAGAATGATTAAATAAATTATGAGTCACTAGACAAAATAGAGAGCCATTTAAAATATTATAAAGTGTGCACTATGAAAAAAATAGCACAATTATGTATTTTTTAATGTGGGTATACCAGCAGACTAAATAATACAGACCAACCTTACTGCGGAAAATGCCCAGTGAAAGAGTAAAAAGATCTTTAAAAAGTCTAACAGCTGACAAGATGATATTAGGCCAAAAACCTAATCCTGTGAAACTGAGCTTTGGTTTTGTCAGTCTCATGGGGTAGTAAACAAGATGCAAATTCCAAGGTTAGCCCAAGGAAGGAAGTCAATAGACCTTCATGGCATTAATCTAGAATTGTAAACCTAAAATAATTCACCCCATTTACACTCCTCCTACCCTCAAGAAAACAGCAAGGAAAGTTGGCCTTCATGGCTGGCAGGGAAGGGACTAACAAGTTCCTGAAAAGTTCTAATCAAAAGCAAGCTGACATGCAAATTCGCAGCCAAAATTCACACTTCTTTGGAGTCCAAAGGAAAACTAATAAAGTTACGGACTTAGACTGAAATGGTCCCACACGTAGAACCTTTTATGTCACTAACTAGCAAATTCTCTCTGGAGGAACACACCACCTTGATCCTAAGCCTCAAAGAACTCTTATAATTAATTCTCTAAGTAAAATGAATAACTCATCCAAAAAAAAAAAAAGAAAAGAAAAGCAATATCTAATTGCAGAAAGACAACTGCAAATATTTCACATACTAGAATTATCAGATGAAGATTTAAACAGTAGGTTTAAAGGAATAAAACACATGCCGAAAAATATCTGTAGAGCAGGAGATACTTAAAAAAAAGAACCAAATAAAATTTCTCAAAATGAAAAACATGATTATTGAAATCTGAAAGTATCAGACAAGTTTAACAACAGATTAGACAAAAATGAAGACACCATAGTGAACTGAAAGTTAGGCCCTAAGGAATTATTCAGAATGCAGCTCAGAGAGAGAAATAGAAAATATGAAAGAAAGTTTGAGACATTCAGAATAGAGTAAGAGAGGTATGTAACAGGTCTCACCAAAGTTCTAGAAAGTAAGAAAAGAAATAGTGGAAAGAGGAAGAAATACATGAAAAGATACTATCTAGAGAACCAATAAAAGACAACAATCCACCAAATGAAGAAGCCCAATGAGCTCCACTCAGAACAAATAAGCCCAGGGGCCGCCCGGTGGCGCAGCGGTTTAGTCCGCGCTTGGCAGCCCAGTGTTCACCAGTTCGGATCCCGAGCGCCCGCCGACGCACTGCCTGTCAGCCATGCCGTGGTGGCGTCCCATATAAAGTAGAGGAAGATGGGCACGGATGTTAGCCCAGGGCCAGTCTTCCTCAGCAAAAAGGGGAGGATTGGCAACAGATGTTAGCTCAGGGCTGGTCTTCCCCACAAAAAAAAAAAAAAAAAAGAACAAATAAGTCCTTAAATAGACACATCATACTGAAACTACAGGACATCAAAGATGAAGAAAATATCTAAAGAATAGCCAGAGAGAAACGAGTAGAAGTTTAGTTGACAGCTAACTTTCTAAGGACAACAATGAAAATCAGTAATATCATAGAATGATGTAATATACTGAAAGAAAAATACCTGTCAACCTTGAACTCTATACTAAGCAAAAATATCTTTTAAAATTGACCCCAAAAAAAGACATTTTGGACAAATAAAAACTTCAAATGTTACCAAAGACTTCCTTAAGTGAATACTAAAAAGACGTTCTTCAGGCAAAAGGTAAGTGACCCCAGATGGCATATCTGAGTTGCAAGAAGGAATGAAAAGCCTAAAGAGTCATATATGGTTGATCTAAACTAATGTTGATGGTATAAAACAATACTAACAAATTACCAGGTTAAAATAAAAAAAATTTTTAAATAATAATATGAGTTAGGAGGAGGTAAAAGACAGGAAAGTGTTAAAGTGTTGTGAAGTTATTGTATTACGTAAGGAAAGGGTACAGTATCATTAACTTTTAGATCTTGGTAAGGTAAGTATGAAAGCTAAAAATGCTAGATGAAAATATAAAACAGAGTTAAACTTCAAAAACAGAAGTGGGAAAAATAGAACAATAAACATTAATTCAACAAATATTTTTTGAGTGCCTATTTTGTGCCAAGCATAAACATAAGTCAACAGAAAAAAAAAAAAAAAAACTACCCAGGGGAAACTTAATTCTAGTGATAAAAACAGAATGTACAATAAACATAGTAAATAAGTTAATAAGGCAAGAAGGTGATAAATACTATAAAAACAATAGGAAGAATCAGGAGTACTGAGGGAGGGCTGGTCAGGGTAGGTCAAAGGCGGCAGTTATGTGCAAAATCTGAGGGCATCTGGGAGAAAAGCACTCCAGGCAGAGGGAATGACCAGTAGAACAACCCAGAGGTGGGAACATACCTAACATGTTTTAGAAACAGGAAAGATGTCAGTTTGATGGGCAGAAGGAGCACGGGGGGAGCATCAAAGGAGATACAAATGTTAAAAAAGTAAAATTGGAGTGGTTGGTATAGGGCCTTGTAATCCAATGTTAAGGATGTGGGCACTTGCACTGAAAGAAATGGGAACCTTTAGAAGGTCATCAGTATTTGACTGAAATGATATGACTTAATTTTCTCTTCTAATTTACATACAATAAACTGTACACTTATAAAAGGTACTATGTGAAGAGTTTTGAGGTATATTTAAAACGTGAAACTATCATTACAATCAAAATAACATTTCCATCATCGCAAAAATTTCCTTGTGTGCCTTCGCAATCCATCTCTTTCCAAACCCTGACCCCAGGCAACTACTGATCTGCTTTCTGTCACTATAGATTAGTTTGCATTTTATGGAATTATATGTAAACAGAACCATACAGTAGGTGTTCTTTTTTATGTTGTTTCTTCCATTTATAATAATGTTTTGTCTGGCTTCTTTCATTTAGCATAATCCTGCTGTTCTTATGAATTTATTCCTTTTTTTTTTTTTTTTTGGTGGGGAAGACCAGCCCTGAGCTAACATCCGTTGCCAGTCCTCCCCTTTTTGCTGAGGAAGACTGGCCCTGGGCTAACATCCGTGCCCATCTTCCTCCACTTTATATGGGACGCCGCCACAGCATGGCTGACAGGCAGTGCGTCCATGGGCTCCCGAGATCCGAACTCGCGAACCCCGGGCTGCCAAGCGCTAACTAAACCGCTGAGCCACCGGGTGGCCCCTGAATTTACTCCTTTTTATTGCTGAAAAATATTGCATCACATGGATAAACTACACTTTGTTTTTCCATATAATTTAGAATAGAATATTTCCAGATTTTGGTCATTACAAATAAAATTGCTATGAACACTTATGTACAAGTATTTGTGTGGACATAAACTTTCATTTCTCTTGGGAAAATGATGGGATAAAATGACTGAGTCATATTGTAGGCACACATTTAACTTTATAAGAAACTGCCAAACTCTTTTCTAAAGTGGTTGTACCGAAATTTTACATTGTCACCAACACAGTATGCTAGGTGAAAGAAGCTCCACATCCCTGGTACAGTAAGTGTTTTAAATTTAAGCTATCCTAATGGGCATGCAGTAATATCTTACAGTGATTTTAATTTCCTTTTCTCTGAAAACCAGAGATGCTGACCATCTTTTCATATGCTTATTGCCATTCATACACCATCTTTTGCCCATTTTTTAAACTGGTTTCTTTGTTTTCTTATTATGGAACTATAAGATTCTTTATATAACCTAATATAACTAATTTGATGTATGTGTTGCAAATATTTTTCTTCAAGTCTGCAGCTTGCCTTTTGGTTTTCTTGAAGGTATCTTTCAAGCAGTGAAACTTTTCAATTTTGATGTACAAAAACTTTTAAATTTCCCTTTATGGTTTGTGCTTTTTCCGGTTCTATCTAAGAAAGCTTTGCATGTCCCCAGAGGTTGCAAAGATTCTCTCCTAAGTTTTCTTCTAGAAGTTTTATAGCTTTAAGTTTTACATATATGTCTAAGATCCATTTCAAGTCGATTTGATGTAAGATACAGATCAATGTTTATTTTTTTCCAATACGGATATCCATCTGTCCAAAAACTACTTGTTGAAAGATTTTCCATTCCCTTTTGAATTTTACATTGGCAATTCTGTGGAAATCAACTGACTACATATGTATGGGTCTATTTCTAGACTCTCTATTCTGCTCCATTAATCGATATATCTTTTCAATACTACCAAACTGGCTTGATTACTGCAGCTTTATATTAAGTCTTGCAATTAAATTTTTTTTCAAATTCCTTTGACTATTCCAGATATTTACTTTTCCCATTTCTATATAAATTTTAGAAGTTCAGTGCATCTTATTAAAGAAAAAGAAAATAAGAGTTTATCAAAGTTGTTGAATATGAAATCAAGAAACAACACTGCATTTGAAACAACACTGTATTTCTATATTAGCAACAGTTGGAAAACAAAGTAAAAATAATAGCTGAAACTTACACTGCGCTTGTCCCAGGCACCATTCATTCTAAACTCTTTACATACATTAGCACAATTTAATGTTCATCACAACCCTACCAGTAACGTACTATTTTTATGCTCATTTCACATATAAAGAAACCAAATGCAGAGCAATTTAGCAATTTGCCCAAGGTTTCACAGATCTTAAATAACAGGTCTAAAAGCAGAATCTAAAAAGTATGGTTCTTAGGAATAAATCTAAAACATGCAAACCTTTATGGAGAAAAGTCACCAAACTTTACTGAAAGACATTAAGGAACATCCAAATGAATGGAGAGATGTACAATGTTCAAAGACTGAAAGATTCCACTGTAAAGTTGTCAGTTATCTTCTAAGTGATTTACAAAGTCAATGTAATCCAATCAAAACCCCAATAGCTTTTTTCTTGAGGACTTGACAAGCTGATCCTAAAATTCATGTGTAAATGGCCAAGAACTGTCAAGATACTCTTGAAGAATAAGGTAATAAAGACTTCCTCTATCAGATATTGAGACTTGTGGTAATGACAAAAGGAAAGACAGACAGACCAATGAACAATGCCCAGAAAACTACTTAAGCAAATATTAAGCTGAAGGTTAATGGTATGTGTTAGCAATTCTGAAACTACTTTTTGTGTATTATAGAACTGAGCAAATAAGTAAATATTTGAGGCTAATGAAAACTAGATTTCCCATTCTTGAAGAAGGGACTTACAATATAAAATGATGCTGGATTGGAACTGGAGGTATCAGTTAAAACTTGTGGTTTTTTAAAACACACACCGAAATGTATTTATGAAGCACATATACATATATATATTAGTCATGTCCATTTAAAGTGCCTAGAAACAATGACTCCCTATTGGCAAAGAGCACATCTAATGCCTAAATATTGATTTACAAATACCACTTCCCACTAAAAGGAACCAGGACTCACTGGAGAAATGGCTGATTGCAGTGCTAAGGCAGGGAAGGTAAAGATCTGAAATATCTCCTGCCAAAAAGTAAGGAAGTGCTCAAATGATGATGGGGACATGTTAAAAGGCCACAGAAGCCCAAGTGATAGGGGGTGGGCACAAGGGGTGAAGCAATGCATTCATATGGGGACGGACAAATAAAAATGTACAACTAAAACCCCACAATGTTATAAACTATTAAGACATCAATAAAAATTAAAAAACAAAAAAAAAGAAGTCAAAGTGAAAGCTCCCACTGGCCAAATCTGGGAGAGTTTGAACATAAAATGAAAAATGATAGTACAAAATTATAACCCACAGAATAAAATAATCTATGAGCCTATGCTGACACGAAAAAATAAATACTAGTAAATAACCCATAGAGATCTAATGCACAGTATAATACAGACAATAACACTGTGCTATAATTATGTAATGTGATAAATATTGCTTAATCAGCAATCATATTATGATATATAAATGTATCAAAGTAACACATTGTATACCTTAAATTCACACAATGCTATATGCAAAATTTATTCAAAATAAATGAAAGGAGGAAGTACAGAAAGAGAGAAGGAAGGAGGGAGGGAGGGAGGGAGAAAAGAAATGGTGGTAAGAAAAAAGCCCTTCGTAATAAAATCCCAGGTAATAAATGTAGAAGGAAGGATGGAAATAGCAAATCACCAATACGGCAATCATCACAAATAACAACTAATTTCCACAATGGATGCTAAAACTAAAGGATGAAAAGTGATAAGGAACAGTATATTTATACTCTCAATGTTATTTCCCTACAAATAATTACAAAAAGAAAACCAGTAACTTTACTGGGAAGAAACTTGGTGGAAACCACTTTAATAAGTGATCCAAGTTAATATCACGAAGAAGAGGATAAACTGGTATCATGTGTTTCCTGATGTAATGGACTAAGAAAGACACATTATTTCAGGGAAAAAATCAGACACTCATACTGAGAGACATTCTATAAAATATCCAACCTGAACTCTTCAAAAATGCAAAGGTCATAGGGGCCGCCCGGTGGCGCAGCGGTTTAGTCCGCGCTTGGCAGCCCAGTGTTCGCCAGTTCAGATCCCGAGCGCCCGCCGACGCACTGCCTGTCAGCCATGCCGTGGTGACGTCCCATATAAAAGTGGAGGAAGATGGGCACGGATGTTAGCCCAGGGCCAGTCTTCCTCAGCAAAAAGGGGAGGATTGGCAACAGATGTTAGTTCAGGGCTGGTCTTCCCCACAAAAACAAAACAAAACAAACAAAAATGCAAAGGTCATGAAAGACAAAGAATGAAGAAATGTTTCAAATTAAAGGACTCTAAAGAGACATGACAAATAAATTAGCCTGATACTGGTTTGGATCTTTACCAGAAAAAGTTCTCTTATAAAGAACATTCTTTTCATAACTGGCAAAATTTTAAAAGGTCTATGGATTAGATAATAGTATTGTATAAATGCTAATTTCCTCAATTTGATAACGGAACTGTATTTAGGTAAGAATGTCCTTGTTCTTAGAAAATACACCATCAGTATTTAGAAGTAAAGGGGCATCATGCCTGCAACTTACTTTCCAATGATTCAGGGGAAAAAAAACTATCTACCTACCTATACATACATACACACACACACACACACAGATGATAAAGTAACTGTGACATGACATTAATAATTGGAGAATCTGAATGAAGTATATAAGGAAATTCTTTGTACTATTCTTGCAACTTAAATTATTTCAAATACCATAAACTCAAAATACCATAAACTTTAGAATGGAAGTATATATCTTTATGATGTCCATCTATATGAGGGTTATAAAAGATTTCTTAAACAAAATACAAACATAAAGGAAAAGACAAATAAATTTGACTACACAAAAAAACCATGAAGAGAATGAACCAACAAGCCAGAAATGGGAGAAACTATTTGCAACACACATAACCAACAAAGGACTAGTGTCTGTCTGGGATATATAAAGAATTTCTATAAATAAAAAAGAAAAAAATAAGAAACCAAACACAAAAATAGGCAAAAGATTTGAACAGAAAATTTATGAGGGAGAATGGCCAATACACAAACAAAAACAAGCTCAACCTCATTGGTCATCAGGAAAATTTCAGAGCAGCATTGTTCAAAATAGCCTCAAACTAAAATAACTCAAATATCCATCAACAGGAGAACGGATAAACAAACTGTGGTATATTCATACAATGGGAATCTCTATACTTCACTGTATTGAGAATTTGAATAAGCAATAGCTACACATATAAATGTGGATGAATCACAAGTCATACACACACATACAAAATAAACAGCATGATTCCATTTACATAAAGTTCTAAATATAGGAGAAAAAAATTTTAAATTAGCACTTAGGGCTGCGTAATGAGTGGCAAAAAAAACACAGGGAAAAACGCAGAAAAGCAAAAGAATGATTATGATCAAATTTCAGACTACAGATGTCTTGGGCCGCTGGGAGAGTGAGAACACAATCCTTGAGAGGGCTACAAAGAGTGTTTGTAGAAATATGTGTATGTGTAAATATTTTATTTCTTAACCTGTGTGGTAATCATACGGGCATTAAAAATATATTTACATGTTTTATAAGCTTTTCTATAAGTATAATATATTACTAAAAACAGGGACAGAGAGCTTACAACTTAACCCTAAGAACTTACAGGGCAACCTGTAAAAGAGAAAGAACAGCCAGTGAGGTAGGTAAAAAGCCTCAGGAGAGTGTGGTGTTTCAGAAGCCAAGAGAAAAAAGGAGGGAATAGTGAACTGTGTCAAATATTAGTGAGAGGCACAGTAAACTTTCAGACAATACATAAAAAAGTACTGGTCTTTGTTTGATGAACCACTTATCCTAGGATGTAGACATTACTTTGCAATGACGAAGGATTTATTAATACAATGAAAAAGGATGTTAATATTCTGATATTTTATATTCAAAAACCAAAATACTTAATCGTATTTTTAAAAAGTCCTCCTCCCACAATACAGAACATTAATTACACCAGCAGTCTATATTCAGTTACTAGAATAAGTGCAGTTCTGCATTTGACAGTCAAGTTTTAGCAAACTTGATAGCCTCAATTTCTATCACGTGTTATTGAAATGGTAATTACAAAGACCTTTGGCCCTGCCAAATCGGACATATAAGTAGAGGCTAGTAACAAATATAAAACACAAAAATTTTGTCAGACCAAAAGAGAAACTTTTAACAATTTTAGGAACATGAACTGAACGATTCACTTCACTTTTTCAGTTATAAATAACAAAAAGCTTTTATTTTAAAATAAAGTTACAAACTGTTTCCTAGGAAATTTTGGACAACCATTCGGCTAAGAATTCTTTTTTCTCAATGAAAATGGACTAACTACTACTTAGGATCTCAAAATTAGTGCTATTTTATGGAATCATTTGGGAAAGGAAAACAATCACAAAGGGAATAAACCTTAATACTTTATCTAAATAATAAACCACACTTTTGAGAACTGCAAAACCATAAAGTACATATTTTAACCTAACGATGTATCCAACTGGGCCATCCACTGCTTCTTCCTTTACATAAAGGTTTATCTTAAAAGTACAAATATACTGAGAAATAATTTTAAATAAAAAAGAAGGAAGCTCTTCAATGCAACACTTGCAGACAATTCAGAAGGCTGTATTTTTATTAATGCAAAAACGCAACTTCACACAAGCTGAAGGTAAAGATGGAAGTTCTGATGTTTAAAAAATGAAACAAAATAAAATAAATCGTCTTCTCTGTATAAAGGAAGAATATAACACTAATCTAGGCCCTCATTTTAAAATACCACTACTTAAAAAGGGAAAAAGTATTTCTCCCAAGAGCACTTAACGCTAATAATCTGTTGACTATAAACCAACATATTTAAACAAATGTTAATATGTAAGACTATTAGCTTGAAGCAAATGGCTGTACAGCTTATAAAGAATGAGTAATATTAATGTTAGAAAATAAAATTGTAACTCAATTTCAGAAATTCACTTGTTTTGCCAACTAATAGAATCTACTAATATTGACATTTAAATAAACAAATTAATTTTGTTTAATTGGACACATTTGTTCCATGATTCTCGCTTTCCTTTAGAAATCCTAAGAGAATCCAAGAAGAAAAAGGTCAAATGACATACATGGATTAATAACTGAAACTTGCAACCTCAGAAAACTTGCTTCGTGACTCAAAACAGAACTACTCACCAAAAGCAGCAGCCATTGGGGGTTCAAGAGATGGCTGGCCATCACCAGTAGGAAGGTCTAAGCGAGTGAAATCTCTGCTTTTGTCATTATTATATTTCACATTAAGGCTGGTGAGCTTGGAGAAGTCAATACGCAGAGTGCAGCATGCATTATAGATATTCTGGCCATCCAGAGCCTAAAGCACATAAGAAAAGAACTGATGTTTTACAAGACAACAACACTGATAAATCAAGTAGCCTCTACTTTGACACAGAGTGGCAATCAGGTGTGAAGCAGAGAGCACTGGACTAAAAGCCAAAGACCTGTGTTTATGTTTACCTCTGTCACTAACTCTGTGAGCACCAGAGGGAAAAAGAGAATCTCTAACTCTCAGTTTTTTCATCTGTAAAATAAGGATAATCCCATCTTGTCTGTCGTAAAAACAAATGAAAGAGGAGAGGTGCAAATCTTAAGAAAACTATTATACATTATGGTACATTGTACTAGCTATTATTATGATTATTTTGTCCACAGCAAATGTTTAAAGATATTTTAATTTTACATTTCATCTTAATTCTTTTTAGTATAGTTTATATAGGTTAAGATAAAGTCTTTGTAAATGGTACTTGTCAGAACCACAATATATGAAATATTATCTGCTACTTATTTTTTTTTTGTAAATTTATTTTGAATATGAATATTTGAATAATAAGCTGAGGAAAATTTGGAGTCAGTTCTGATACAAGACCAAAGATAATCCTTCCCTTCATAATAACACAAATTTACCAGAGAGATATTTGGAGCCACTTACGACTTCAACAAAAGCTCAAATTTATAAAAACAGATATCTGAAACTAAAACACATAAAAATAAAACAAAAAATACACAAAAAACCTTGACTTATAAAAATAGTTATCAACGAGTATGCCATTATAGAGGTACAGAATCATATACATAGGTACAGGGTACAGCAAATATAAAGACTATATTCCTAATCAAGAGCCAGACACTGTATGGCACACAAAAGTAATATAAATCTTAGTCCCTATCTTTGAAAAGATATTAGAAATACTTCAGATGCTGATACAAGATAGAATTAGGGTTAGGGATAGATCTTAACAGGAGATGGGCCAAACTGAATGTGAAGTTTTATAATCTTGTCAAGAGTCAAGCACTCATGTAACCAAAGAAAAGACAATATGAATTGACTGCAGCATATTTCATAAGATTTAATGTCTTCACCGATACAGAGCTCGACAAGATTCAAGAGTGAATATGGCTGCAAAAATAGTGAAATCAATCAATATTTGGCTGACTTAATAGAATTAAATGAAGGCATGAGGGCAAAGATAATTCTATTTTATTAGTCAGATTATATATCAGGAGTACTGTGCTCAACTCTAGACTTTAAATATGACAAACAGAAATGAGTCCCAGAGATCTGAGAAATGATAGGTGATGTGAAACCATTTCATATGAAGAAAGAAGTAATTTTTATATTATAAAAAAGAACATATGAAACAGTACACTTAAAAATGGTAAATTTTATATTACATATATTTTACTACAATAAAAAAACATGGTAAACTGGAGCGAGGGAAAAGAAACGATGGCTTCTTTCAGCATCACTGAAGTGTCTGATTAACAATTGAAAAATTTTAAAAATCATAATTACCATTTTGGCATAATGTGCATTCATTGGGTCAGCATACTGAAGCAAGGCTTGAAACTGATTATTCTTGGTAAAGGTGATAATCTTCAAGACTGCGCCAAATTTAGAAAATATCTGGAAAAAAGTTCACATTAGGTTAAATCTAAGAAAAAAAACTCAAGCTAATGTACCTTTATACATACAATTTGATTCATGAATCCCATTTTAAAATGAAAATAATTTCCTCTATTAAAACTATTGGTGCCAAAAGGACTTAGGTCAAGCCTAAGATGTTAATGTTTCAACACCCATGCATGGCTTAAACCAGTGCCTGACACATAATAGGCACTCAAGTATTTAACGTATTTTATAGCATGTCATAAACGGCACAATACCAAAACAGGAGGCTACAACAAGAATTAATGAATGTTATGAGATAGTGGTGTTACAAAGCATATGAATGGAAGCAGAAGAGTCATATGGATCAAGCATTTCACTGAGAATCAGCATCTACTTTCTGAGATTTTTATAGACAAAGAAACTACAAAATGTTCAACGAGAGGCTGCTCTATTAATTCATCAAATCTCACAGAGCACTATTCTAGGCACTGGGAAATAAGTAGTGAACGAAACAGACAAGAGTCTCTGCTCTTATGAAGAAAGACAGACGATAAACAAGCAAATAAATAACAAATGTCTGGACACAAAAAAGTGTTATAAATAAAAATAAAAGGAAAAGGATGAGAGTGAACAGGAATGCAAGTTGGGAAGATGCAATAGTCAGGAAATGCCTCTCTGGAGTTTCTTTGCAGAAGAGGAATAAACAGAGGGTGAGGAAAGTTTCCTGACAGATCCCTGGTTACCAACACTCTTACAATACTTTTTCTACTTCACTACCACACAAGTTCATGGCCACGGTTACTACAATGCATTTTGTTTTCCTCTGACATCCCATTTTAAATTTGGATCTTAATAAGCCAAAAACTCGTCCTTCTGCTTCTAAGAATAAAAGATTTAAATATTTCCTATGTTGGTAAGAATTGGCTGTTATCAAATACTATGTATGAGTGTCCTTAATAGGCAAATGGTCCTGCTTTTTAACTATCAGAAAGAATGATCAAGACATACAGATGGCCAACAGACACATGAAAAGACGCTCAACACCACTAATCATCAGGGAAATGCAAATCTCAACCACAATGAGATACCACCTCACACCTGTCAGAATGGCTATTATCAAAAAGACAAAAAATAAGTGTTGGCAAGGATATGGAGAAAAGGGAACCCTCATACACCGTTGGTGGGAATGTAAATTGGTACAGCCACTACGGAAAACAGTATGGAGGTTTCTAAAAAATTAAAAATAGAACTACCAGGTGATCCAGCAATTCCACTTCTAGGTATTTATCTGAAGAAAACTAAAACATTAATTCGAAGAGATATATGCATCCTTATGTTCACTGCAGCATTACTTATAACAGCCAAGATATGGAAGCAATCTAAGGGTCCATCAATAGATGAATGGATAAGAAAGAGGTGGTGTAAATATATATACAATGGAATATTAGCCACAAAAAACAATGAAATCTTGCCATTTGGGACAACATGGATGGACCTAGAGGGTATTATGCTAAGTGAAATAAGTTAGACAGAGAAAGACAAATATTGTATGATTTCATTTTTATGTGAAATCTAAAAAACAAACGAACAAACAAAACAGAAACAAACTCAAAGATACAAAAAACAAACTGGTGATCACCAGAGGGGAGAAGGGTGGGCAAACAGGCAAAATGGGTGAAGAGGATTAAGAGGTGCAAATTTCCAGTTATAAAATAAATAAGTCATGAAGATGTAATGCACAGCATAGGGATTATAGACAATAATATTGTAATAACTTTGTATGGTGACAGATGGTCACTAGACTTGTCACGGTGATCATCGTGCAATGTATATAAATGTCAAATCACTAAGGTGTACACCTGAAACTAATATAATATTGTATGTCAACCATACTTCAATAAAAAAATTTTTTAATAAAGTTGCTTAAAAAAAACTGAATAACTATCCTAAAGCACAGGCAACAAAAGAAAAAAATAGATAAATTTGACTATATCAAATTTATAAACTTCTGTACATCAAAAGACACTATCAACAGTGAAAAATTGGGAGTATTTGTAAATCATGTATCTGATAAGGGATTAATATCCGGAATATATAAAGAACTCCTACAATGGAACAAGAAAAATCCAATTTAAAAGCAAACAAAGGACTTGAATAGACATTTTTCTAAAGAAGATAATCAAATAGCCAACAAGCACATGAAAAGATGCTCAACATCACTAATCATCAGGGAAATGCCAATAAGAACCACAATGAGATACCATTTCACACCTATTAGTATAGCTATTATCAAAAAAACAAAAACAAAAAAACACTAAAAAATATCAAGTGTTGGGGGAGGGATGTGGAGAAAATGCAACGCTTGTGCATTCTTAGTGGGAAAGTAAAATGGCGCAGCTGCTATGGAAAATAGTATGGTGGATCTTCAAAAAACTTAAAAATCAAATGACCATATGATTCAACAATTCCACTTCTGGGTATACACCCCAAGAATCAAAAGCAGGGACTCGAAGGGGTATTTGTACACCCATGTTCATTAGCAGCATTATTATTATTATTTTTTTTGTGTGTGTGTGGGGAAGACCAGCCCTGAGCTAACATCCGTCGCCAATCCTCCCCTTTTTGCTGAGGAAGACTGGCCCTGGGCTAACATCCGTGCCCATCTTCCTCCACTTTATATGGGACGCCGCCACGGCATGGCTGACAGGCAGTGCGTCGGCGGGCGCCCGGGATCCGAACTCGCGAACCCCGGGCTGCCAAGCGCGGACTAAACCGCTGCGCCACCGGGCGGCCCCAGCAGCATTATTTTTAATAGCCAAAAGATGGAAGCAACCCAAGTGTCCATCCACAGAGGAATGGATAAACAAAATGTGGTATACACATGCAATAGAATATTATTCAGCCTTAAAAAGGAAAGAAATTCTGACATACACTATAACATGGATGAACCTTGAAGATATTATGCTAAGTGAAATAAGCCAGTCACAAATGGACAAATGATGCATGATTCCACTTATATGAGGTCCCTAGAGTAGTCAAATTTATGATGGTTGTCAGGGGTTGAGAGAAGGGGGAATGGGGAGTTATTGTTCAATGGCTAAAGGGGTTTCAGTCTGGGAAGATGAAAAAATTTCTGGAGAAAGATGGTGTTTGGTGATGGTTGTAAAACAATATGAATGTACTTAATGCCAATGAACTGTATGCTTAAAAATGGTTAATGGTAAAGTGTATTTATGTATATTTTACCACCCCCCAAAATTAAATAAAGTAACTATCCTAAAGTCCAAATATTCATTTTTGTCAAGATCTTCTTTAACATATTATGTTATTACTTAATATAACATAATACAATATAATATTAATAATACACTGTTATAATATTACTTAACATAAACTATAATTAGAGTCATATACTTTTTTTTTTCTTTGCTGAGGAAGATTCGCCCAGAGCTAACATCTGTGGCCAATCTTCCTCTATTTTGTATATGAGCTGCCACCACAGCATGGCCACTATGGAGTGGTGTAGGTCCAAGCCCAGGAACCAAACCCAGACCACTGAAGCAGAGCACATCAAACTTAACCACTAGGCCACTGGGGCTAGCCCATAGAGTCAAACACTTCTCATAGGAGATAACATCATTCAACAAGATTTGTGGAACCAATTTGTCTTGGAAGGGCTCACTAGAAAATGCCATTCCTTAAAATTAGATAGTCTGAAGATTCTTTCTGGAAATTAGAAACTTAAAAAAAAAATGTTGTTAATCTCATTGTGGTTATATTTCAAGGTTCAGAACTTTGGGACCTCAATCTCTAATTTAACTGTATTTTGAAAAACATGAGGAAATTTTTTGTTTTGTTCTTTTAACAAAATTTTTGGTCCTGTCACAGGTATTCCCCTCAGTACACCCTTGTGTCCTAGATAATATTCTTAAAAAAGAATACCAAATTTACCTTCTTCTCAGCTGTCAGAGAATATGAATCTTATGTTGCATCTTTCTTTAAAATATAAGTATAAGCATTCTTGGGAAAAGGTCTTATATCTTCTTAATTTCAGTCCTTGGTGATACTGTGGTGTTGCATACATACATCCCCCACTCCAATCAATCTATGTAAGTGTATCAACTGAGTATTTCTTTTCACCTGATAAAGGAGTAGTAATACACCTTTTTTGTTTTTTAACATAAAAGGCGATAGAGTAACTGCCTAACCTCCCTCCTCCATACAGCAGCCACAGGTAGTATTCTAAAGTACAAGTCAGATTATATTTTCCCCTGCTTAAAACTTCTCACTACCTCCCTTATATTTACAGGGTAAAATCCAAGCTCTTTGGTATAACATATACAGTCTTGCCCTGGTGAACCTCTCCAACCTCATCTCTTCACTTTTTTATATCATACTACTTACACCAACAATATGCAAATCACCAAGCGTTTCAGACTTCTATGCCTATACATGTGGCTTTTCCCTTTTCCCGGAATCCTGAGCCTAACACCTAGTAAATTTTCGTTTATCTTTTTCAAAATGCAGCTGAGGGAGTAATGCCACCAGAAAATCCTCAGCCTCCCCCAAATTTCATTCTCTTTCCCAAGTATTATCCCCTTCTTGGCCTTATACAAATATTTATCCTGTTGTTTTACTTATACTGTACTATACATTTGTTTACATATCTGTCTCCTTTAATTAGACTGAAAGCTCCTTGAAGGTATATACCTTGTCTTAATCATTTCCATATCACTGAGTACAATTCCTGGCATATAAGAGGTACAAAATAAATGCTTATTATTAACTGATAAAAGAATTAGACTCTCAGACCTGACTGGAAAATTATGGCAATGTGCAATTTTTTTAAATGATAAACATTCTTGATACAAAACATCTCATTAATGAAGTAATGAGAACATAATTTGCTCTATCTCAAATAACTTTGAGATAACTTTATACTAAATTATGCTATGGAATCAAGTTAATTTCCACCTAACCTTCAGATTTTTGGTTAGTGTTTAAATTCTTTCTTTCATTTAACTTGAACAAAATCCTGATGCACAGCCTCACTGACAGCTGTGTTTGGCTGTGTGATTTTTATCTGAATGTGCTAAGAAAATATAAATTGACTGAACTGGCTAACCATGGATAGCTCTCTAGAGCCCCCCTGGATTGTATGCACTAAGAGAGCAGCTACGAAGATCATTCTAATACTTCGAAATAAAGTAAGTGAGCACCAACATCAGGGGATCCAAGATGTCTTAAGTGTCATTTTTAACATCTTTTCATAGTTATCAAAATACTAAATTTTAAACAGATTTGGTCTCAAAAGATTAACATTCAGGAAAGTTTAATACATACGGATTTCTTTTTATTGATTACCAGGGTCTTTGACTCTATTTCTCTAATATAATTATTTTGCTGTCATAAACATAGACACACAGACTCAACTTTTGACGTCTCCTGTGCATTTTAATCTTTTCAGACTTTAAAACGGGACAAAGAAAATACTAAAGATCAAATTCTGGTAAAATTAATCTTCAGGGTGATTTTCATAAAGGTAGAACTTGCCAGAAACTGAAATGTTCACGAGTATTCACTTGTAAAAAGCATATTCATATTAGAACTTTTTAAAATATCAAGCACATTGGCCACAACTTGTTTACAATAGTTTTTGTAGCCAACAAAACAGTAAGACTTAAGAACCAGAATTTTATATTACTAGGATTCTTTTAATTCTTTTCTTTAATACGATAATCTTTTATTCTTTTATTTAATACCATAATAATTGTTTTTTGCAAGTTATTTATCTTTATTTTGCAATTCAAAAAGATCAGTCCTTTGTCCGGAAGAGATTTGTCTATTGGACATTCACAAAATACCCCCATATATAAAAGTACTTGGAAGTAATGGATTACATGAGAATATTGTTTTGAACTACTTGCAGGAATGAGTTTACAAAATGGATGAGTCAATGAATGCCTTCTTTATCTACAAATACTCTCTAAGTGATGCCATCCAATCCAATGGCATTAATTACCACCCATATGCTGATGATCACCAAATCTTCAGCCCTGAATCTTATGCCCAATCCAAATTTATTTCCCAATTGTCTCTTCAACATATCTCACCTGGATGTCTAATAGATATCTCAAACTTAACATGTCCAAAACACACTCTTGATTCCTGCCCTACCTCCTACCCCTGCCCCAAATCTTTTTTTCCCCACAGTCTTTACTATCTTCCAGAGGCTCACATCCAAAATCTGGAGCCAGCCCTGATGGCCTAGCAGTTAAATTTCAGTGTGTTCTGCTTCGGCAGCCTGGATTCGGTTCCCAAGCACAGAACCACACCACTTGTCTGTCAGTAGCTATGCTGTGGCAGCGGCTCACACAGAAGAACCAGAAGAACTTACAGCTATCCACAACTACGTCCTGGGGCTTTGCAGGGGAAAATGAAGAAAAATAAAAGGAGGAAGATTGGCAACAGATGTCAGCTTAGGGCAAATCTTCCCCTGCAAAATCTGGAAGGCAGTCTTGATTACTCTTTCTCTTCATTACCCACGTCTACTCAACCCATCAGCAAATCCTTCCAAATATATCCATAACCACCACTTCCAGTGCCCATGTTCTCACCTGGGTCACCACCATCTCTCATCTGGACTATGACAAGAGCCTCCTCTTATGCCTACAGTTTGCTCTTAACAATATCAAGAGTGATTCTGTTAAAATAAATCTATCATCTCACTCTTCTATTCAAAATCCTTCAATGGCTTCCCATCTTACTCAGTGTAAAGATTATAAAGGCTTTGCACCATCTGGCTCCTAATCTCTTCTCTGACCCTAGCATTTATGGCTTTCCTACCTCTTACACTCCAGTGACATAGCCTTATTTCTAATATTTGAACACATTAAGCACACTTCCATTTTAGGGACTTTGCACTTGCTGTTCTTTCTGAATGGGTCATTATTCTACCACATATAGATGTAACTTACAACCTCACATCCTTCAAGCTTCTGCTCAAATGTCATCATATTGGAAACACCTCCCCTAACTTCCCTCATCTGAAACAACACCATTCCCATCTCAGTTACTCTCAATCCCCTTACCACTAGCTAAAGGAAAAACACTAGCTTCTACAGATGTTAGAGAGCAGTTGAGCTAATGCCAACTCTTCAGCAAAGAATACAAAATAATCCGCTAATTAATTATAACAGGTGCAACCAACTCCACACTTCCATGTATTTCCCCATCACAATATTTATCACATTTGATGCTATTATTTATGAAATTATATCTGGCCTACAAGAGCAAGGAAGGTTTCTTACAATGCAATTTACTAGCATCTGATAATTACAGCTAACATTTCTTTCTTTCTGTCTGTTTTTTGGGGGGGGGGTGAGAAAGATTGGCCCTGAGCTAACATCCATTGTCAATCTTCCTCTCTTTGCTGAGGAAGATTAGCCCTGAGCTAGTATCTGTGCCCGTTCCTCTTTTTTGTATATGGGATGCTGCCACAGCATGGCTTGACGAGTGGTGCATAGGTCCATGCCTGGGATCCGAACCTGAGAACCCCAGGCCACCGAAGCAGAGCATGCAAACTTCATTACTATGCCACCGGGCTGGCCCTGCTAACATTTCTTGACCACTTAATATGTACCAGGCAGTATTCTAAGTGCTTTAAATGCAATAACTTGTGCAATCCTCACAATGAAGGTATAAAATAGATACCACCTTCATTCCCATTACATAAATAAGATAAAGACATAGAGAGGGGGTAAGTTACTTGCTCAAGGTTACAGAGGTAGTAAGTGGGAGACCCAGGATTCAAGCCAGACCCTGTATTCTTTTTTTTTTTTTTTTTTTTTTTTTTTTTGTGGTTAAGAGCCATCTGGCGTGAAGAAAGAGAGAGACAGAGCAGACCCTGTATTCTTAATCATTATGCTTATACTACACTTTAGTTGGCTAATGGGATAGAGTGCCAGGGGGAGAGGGCTTAGTTAATGTAATTAGAGAAAGACTCTCTGAGGAGGTGAATTGGAGCTGAAAACTGAATGATGTAGATTCAGCTAAGTGACTCTCTCGGTGAAGAACGTCCCAGGCCTAAGAAATAGAAGACACAAATGGACTGTGACAGGAATAAGCTGGGGGAAGGAGGAGAAGTCAAAGTGCCAGAAAACCTAGGGTGCTAAATGAGCAGAAGAGTGTCAGGAAATGAGGTTAAAGAGATGGGGAGAGGTGCGCATGTGGGGGCCTTAGGGCCTTGGTAAGGAGTTTGGTTTTATTCTAACGGAAATGGGAAGGAGGATTAAACAGGGGAGTGTTATACCTGAAAGGCTGCGAGTCCTACCCCAATGTTACTATGGAGGACTCTCAGAATCACTCCTCTTCACCTGAAGGACCCCATGATCTTTAGGGAGAGAAACTAGGGTTGTTAATGCTCTCAGGGAGACAATAATGGAATGACAGGACAGGACTACATGACCCTGGCTAAGCTCACTGGTGACTGACGGCAACATTGAGCCACAGGTGCAAGAACATCTTTTATACAACAGTATAAGTTAGCAGCAGCTATAGCATCAGAGTAGCAAGACCAAACACACACTGTTGAACACACTGAACACAGTGTTCAATGCCAATTTGTGGATAAACAGAAGAGAAGAAAATCCACCAGAACAAAGAAGCCAATCACTTCAACAACCGCTGAATCCTTTTAGGGAACAAAAGGAGGCTATGGATACCATCATTAAAGTGCTCCCTAGCACATGCTTCACAAATGCACATATTTAGAAAATGGTACTCAGAATACTATCATAGCGAACACAGCAGGCCTAATAAATGGTATATTTTGATATTTACATGCATGGCACAGAAACTGTATTGGGAAATATATCTGAGCTCTATTGCCAACTGGTGCAATGACTATGGCAAAGTAACAACTTCCTTATTAAACTTCCTTAAACTGCCCCAGTTTCCTTATTTGTAAAATGTGAGAAAAGGATAAGATGCATTTCAACTCTTAAATACACATGCACAGACACTTATGACTCTTCACTTAGTAGTACAAATCCAAAACTTTGGAAAACAGTCAAATGATTCTGAGATGACCTAGTATTATGCTTGCAATGTAAACTGAGATATAAATATGAAAATAAGCATATAATATGTTTTAGTGTTTTAATATTTTGAGTTGACAGGTATAAGGAAACGGAATCAATGTGTAGTTAAAGGGGACAAAAACTAACTGAAATTTTTGGGCTAGAGCCAAATGTGTATACAATACCAAATAACTGTAGGTTACATTTTGAGGGTATGTATATATGAAGTATTAGTTAAAAATATAACAAGCATACAAACACTGAACTTCACATTAGGAGGCTTGAGTTCTAACTGGCTCTTCAATACTCTCTACAATATTCAACTCATCAATTATCTGTGTCTCAGTTTTTTTGTTTTTTGTTTTTGTGAGGAAGACTAGCCCTGAGCTAACATCCGTTGCCAATCCTCCTCTTTTTTGCTGAGGAAGACTGGCCCTGAGCTAACATCCATGCCCATCCTCCTCTACTTTATACGTGGGATGCCTGCCACAGCATGGCTTGATAAGAGGTGCGTCGGTCTGCGCCCAGGATCTGAACCTGCAAACCCTGGGCCGCCGAAGCGGAGTGCATGAACTTAACCGGGCCAGCCCCACTCTCAGCTTTATTCACTACAAAATTATGTAACTAGGTGACCTTCCAGTTCTTAAATTCTATATATTCATAGTAGGCCATGATTTGGTAGAATGTCTTTTATCAAGATAGTTTAGACATATTAACGAGTAGTCTATGAAAGCTATGTTGGGCGTCAATCAGTATTTAACATGATACTTCCATGTTAGATATGAAAAGTTAATGCATACCTTCCTTTCAGAGTTTTTAAAATAAAAAATACTCAAATGTAAGAAGGAGTCAATAAAAGTAAATTAGTTGTTTTCTATATTGATGCTACATTATCAGGAATAACGATTACCAGTGCTTTTTATAGGAGTCTATGCTTTGTTCACTTCCATGCTTAGGTATAAAAACAAGAATTTCTTACACACCTTTTTAAATCAAGTATTTAAGTTAGAAAAAAGAGGCTACCAAAAAACTTTCTCTGATACTATTTCTTGTATGAAACAAGATGTTGAAGATTTTTAAAATTATTTAAACAAATCTATCAACCAAAATCAACAATCTAAAAAACTATAAACATAAAACATTGGAAGTCACAGAGGTCCCATTTGACTCTTTTCATAACAGTGTTCCTCCTTACCTGATGAAGAACTTCCAGAGTAACAGGGTAAAAGAGGTTTTCAATAATTATTCGGAGCACAGGGCTCTGCCCAGGTAGGATTGTGCCTTCATTGGTAGGAGCTCCAGGAAGGGCCAGATTTCCCGACTGGGCAGCACTGACAGCCTGCAGTGCCGCTTGGACTCTCTATATAACAATCCAAAATGAGTACTTTTGGTTAAAAAGAAGCATTATATGAATCCTCAATATCAGTTGATGTAAAGTAATAAGTAATACAGTTAAATAAAAATATACATATCTACTCTCTTCTGGATGCACATATCCTAAATTTATAACCAGCTGAGTCAAAAGACTTGCTTTCTTATCACAATGACACAATATTTAAGAAAGGTGCTTAAATTTACTTGAAGAAATGAAAAAAACACATGGCAAAAAAGAACGAAAATGTGCATATCGTTTTACTTCCTAATTTTTAAATGACAATAGGAAAAAAGACAATGTGAAAGTAACATTAAAGACCACTTAAGTCCCTCTTCTTTCTATCCCCCCTGAACAAGAGTTCTAAAGTCTCTGGGTGGCATACGATAGGTGTAAATATGGAGAAGAGGAGCCGTGGTGGTTCAGAATGGGGTAAGAAGGACATCCTGGCATGGAGCCTCAGAGCCTGAGCAATGTGAAGAAAGCATCCATGTGGTAGGGCTGTCTGGCCAGGGGAACTTGAGCCCAAACAAGACAAGAAAGGTTATCTATCCATGTGTGGGGCTAGCTCACAGCTGGATATCAGAATCTGAGGAGCATGAGAAGGGTAAGAAAGGCAACCAGGGGAAAGGAGCCGACCAGGAGTGTCAGAGCCCAAGGAGAGTCAGGAAGGGGTCCACACGGTGTAGGTAGCCAATGTGGTGAAGATAGTCTGAGCAGGGTGAAGAGGAGGTCCATGAGGGCCTGAATGTGGTAAGACGGTAATTCAACAGAGGGGCAGCCTGGCATGGAATGTCAGTGCCCAAGCAGAGGTAGGCCGATAAGTTTCTAAATATCATACTCCACCAAAAGGAACCAGGGTGCTCTAAAAAATGTCTAGTTCCAGAGCTGAAGCAAGAAAAGTGCAAGAGGAGTGTATGACTCTTGCTGCTGCTGTTGTTTACCAGAATTCAAAGAAGTGTTCAAAGAATGATAGGAACATGCCAAAAGGACAAAGAAGACAGCTTGAAGGGGCTCCCACTGGCCAAACATAGGACAATTTGAGAATCAAATAATGATTATAACAAATAATAACCCATCAAATAACAAAGAAAACTTTAACTTCATACTGATATAAATTGACAGCTGATAAGGAACAGTATATTCACACTGCCTGAAAGTACCTTCCCTCAAAATACTCTTCTTTCCCTCTTTGTAAGTCATAACTTTACAGTGGAGAAGCCAGGCAAACACCAGTCAAATCAAGTGATCGAAGAGCACATCATCAGTAATGCAACAAATTGAAATTATGTGCTACCTGATTTGATGCAATGAGAAAAAAAGAACATTACTTCTATGATGTTCCTGTTAAAGCTACACACATTGAATCTAATCACAAGGAAACATCAGACCATTTGATCGAGGGACATCCTAGGAGATACGTTGTCTGTAATTTTCAAAAGTGTCAAGGTCATAAAAATCAAAGAAAAACCGAGGAACTGTTTCAGATTAAAGGAGACTAAGAATAAGTGACGTCTAAACAGAATATGTGATTCTGAATAATGTTTGTTTTGCTCTAACAAATATTATTGGGACAGCTGGCAAAACTTGAATGAGGACCCAGGACCAGAGGGAAGTAATGTATCAGTGTTCATTTCCTGATTTTGATCACTGTAACCTGGTTGTGTAGGAGAATGTCCTTGTTTGTTGGAAATGCACACTAAAAGTATTGAACAATGAAGACAGGCCAGATAGCAACTTATTTCCAAATGCCTCAAGAAATCAAAAGTACTCTGTGTTGTATCTACAACTCTTTTCTAATTTTGTGATTGTTTCAAAATTTAAAACAATTATTTAAAGAATAAAGTAGGGGAAAGAAGGGAAAATTGAAAGGAAAAAAGCATGGTTAATGATTACTAAATTTAAATGCAAGTTTTCATCAATCTTTTGTTCCATACTTATCATTTCTTAAGAACGATAATTATTAAAATGTGCCACGAAATGAAAAATCCCACCACTTTAACATAGCTACTTTCATTTTTACATAGTGTATTACTTGCAATTTTAAAGATCACAGCACTTTGTATGTTATTTTAAATTAACATTTCTTGTGTTTTGTTGTCATGACTTTTTTAGTTTACTAATTTGTCATACCATGTCTCTAATGCGAGATATGAAGAGTTTTCCAACACTTTGCTATGATAAACGAGTATCTTTCTGAAAATTGGCAATCTTTTTACTTTCTGTATGCTTAATAGTTGAACAAATTCCACTTTTATACTCATATACAACTTTTTTATACCCTTTAACAGCATTTTTATGCCATATATTTTTATGTAATAGGTAATACACAAACTGCCAAATATTCAGTTTCCAAAGCATCATCTTCCTTCAGAGCAATATATGAACATTTTTTAAAATATCTTATGTCATTGGTTTCCAAAACTATGCTCTTATGAAGCCAAGTGTGTGGAACAGTGAGCACCCTAATCCCGCTTCAAGTATGGCAGTTTATCTCATCTATTTTATACTGGGCTCCCCAGTAAGATTTTATTTGGAAAAAGGAGTTCTACAGCTTTCAAGTTCGAAAACTGATCCAGACTTTTCACTTTGAGCCTATAATTAAGCAAGGGTGAGGTGTGGGGGGTGTCAATCAATCAAAAAAGACCCAAAACTGACACAGGGGTTAGAATTAGCAGACAAGGACATTAAGGTACTTATTATAACTGTAGCACACGCGCGCACACACAAAGGTAAGCAGATACATGGAAAACAAAAAACAGAATTTCCTGTGATGATGGAAATGTTCGATATCTACACTGTCTAACACGACAGCCACTAGCCACATGTGGCCAACCTGAAATGTGCTTAGTACAACTGAGGAAATTAATTGTTTATTTTTAAATTTATTTAAATGTAGTCACATGTAGCTAGTGTCCATACTGGATATCACAACCGTAGAATGTCTAGGAAAAGACATCATCATAGTGAGGTTCTAAGCAGAATAATGGTTGCTTTTCCTCTTAGATTAGGATGATTAAATCTTATCAAAACTAAGCCTGCACAACCAGATGCAAACTTAACCTCACTGGCTTCACTTCATTATCCTATCAATCCTTTTTTTTACACAATTCTATATAAATGCTTGCTGCTGCAAGTATTATTGTTGTTCCTCTTCCTTCACTCCTTCCACTCTGGCTTAAGGGATACCATACTGGAGAAATATGAGAAGCCATGGTATATACTGTCCGAATCATTCTAGAGTTTTCAACATACTCTGCATTAGTACTTCACAGAGCATTGAGTACAAAGGTCTCTGCATAGCAGGCATGCAAGAAATGCTTTTGACAATACAAATCTTGAGAAAATAGCACCTGAAAAAAATATTTATAAGTAACCTCTTAGTTTCAATTTTTAATTAGGCAAAAATATTTAAGTAAAAAAATAAAACTGAGGCATACTCTCCAATGAGGACAACAGAAAAGTCAAACACAAAAAACAAAAACAAATGAGAAATGGCTTAATATGAAGAGATATTTTAGATACACAGAAGACATATGTTTTGTGTATCTGATGCTAAAAATTATGAGGCAGAAGAATTCCTATTATAGGAGATAATTTTTAAATTTTTCAGCAACAAACTCTGAAATGGTTACATTAACTGTTACTAAAGGAAATAGCAGTAGTATGATCAGCAAACCAACAAATATTTTATTGAGGTGGGGGGGAATATACTTCATGTAAAATTTAAACATGCCTGCATAATGTGAAGAAGACATTTTTAAAATTGAGATATAAATCAATATTCAACAAAATGCACAGATCCTGAGTGTTCATTTTGATATTTTTTAGGGAAAATCCTTCTATGGTCATATCTGCAGATTTATAAACTTCCTCCCACAAGGTCAAGAAAAACTGCCTATACAAAAATGTCTGATATTAATACAACCATTTTTCAAATGCTGTACCTCAAAATATGATCTAAATTTTTAGCTATAATTTTAGTTTAAAAAGGGACAAAAATATGTGATATTCACCTGATCCTCTGGCAAGTATGTTCATAAGCTGAAAAAGAAGTTATGTGCATGTTTTGGGATATCTTGCTATTCAGAGAACAAAAGAGAATGAACAGTAATTTATCAGCTTCCCACGGCTCTCAGAAAAAAAAGACATTTTACATATGCAAACAGGTACCTTCAATTTTGACTTCAGCTTTGGTGCAGGACTTTGAATAAAAGAAAAATTATTATATTTTATCAACCATCAATGCATAAAAATTGCACAAAAGTAACAAAACAGAAAGGGTACTGGGAAGAAATCAAAGCTATCTAAGAATAAACTAGGCCATTTGGGCTGGCTTTGGTTGCCAAGCAACTGGGATTTGTCACTGTTTCCCTTTAGAATAATCCAATCTTCAAGAGTTTTATTAAATTGTTTATTTCTTCCTCAAGACTTATACTAACATATTTAGGAATCCTTCTAATGAGAAAAATGCACGACTTAAATGAAAGAAAATTAAAAACTCTACTGAAAGACACGAAACAAAATATAACTTGCTCTTCAAAAGGATCACAGAGAGATATATTAATTATCTTCAAATTAATCTATAAAATCAACCCAATTCCAATTGTGTCTTGAGGGGGGCAGCAGTTATCAAAATAGATTCTAACATATCTGGAGAAATAAACTAAATATATTAATCAAGCAATTTCTGAAAAGACAACAAAGGATAGGACCTTGCCTTACAATATATTAAGCCACAGGGACACTGAAACAGGAATGGAACAGAATGGAACCTAAAAGGCAGTCCAGATTAGACATGGAGTGCATACCACGTGAGCAGCACACACGAGGGCAGATCGGGGCCATGCAAGCAGAATGTAAAGGCATGTTTAACAGTGTATATACTAAGTAGGCACAGCATGTGTATGGAAAACTAGAACATGACAAAGGACAAGTTTCACATGAGTAAATAATATATGGGCTATTCAAAAAATGACAAAGGAGAAACTGGTCACTAGGAATAAAAAGAAGACCAAAGCCCTACTCTCACTCCCCACTCTCAAAATATTCCCAATAAGATAAAGACTTAAATATTAAAATAAAAACAACCAAAACATAAAAGATGAAAAGAAAACATACGTAAAAAAATTTTTTTTAAATCGTGCTGTACTAGGTCTTTATGAGCATGATACCAAAGTCAGAAACCACAATATAATCTTAAGAGATCTGATTATTGTATTAAAATATTTTAAAAACTGCAGTAGCAGACAAAACTCATAGAGACAGAAAGTAGAATGGTGGTTGCCAGGGGCTGGGGGTAGGAGAGAATGGGGAGTTACTGTTTAATGGGTACAGGAGTTTCAGTTTGGGAAGATAAACTGTTCTGGAGATGGACGGTGGTGATAGGCTGCACATGTGAATGTTCTTAATGCCACTGAACTGCACACTTAAAAGTGGTTAAAATGGTAAATTTTATGTTATACATATTTTACCACAATTTTAAAAATGGGGAAAAAACTGAATTAACAGAAATCACTGTAAGTACTTTATAAGTTATCAAATAAAAGTAAGCAAACAGGAAGATATAATTTCTCACCTATCATATTAACAAAGATAGAAGGAAAACTGCTTGCTCATACTTTATCAGTGGCACCCTAAATCGGCACATAATCTTTACAGAAAGCAATCAGGGAACATATATAAAAATATAATATATCCATATGCTTAGTCCCAGCAATTTCCTTGCCAGAAATGTAAACTAACAAGATAATGTTGCAAGTGCCAAGATATATTAAGAATATTGCTACAGTACTATTTGTAAAAATATAAAATTGGAAACAATCTCAATGTCTAGTAACAAGAAACTGGATAAATTATGGCTATCCTACAGAAGAGAGTATTATGTAGTCATTTAAAAATTATGAAGTAATTCTATATTTGTTATCATAAAACAACATCCACGATGTATTATAAAGAAAAAATAGCTTTCAAAACATTAGGGTTTCACTGGTATAAAAATATACACATAGATAATACACCTGAATAGGAAGGGATATACACCAAAATGTTAGTTTATCAGTTATCTCTGGGTAACTGGATTGTTTTTTTTCTTTTACTTTTCTGGAATTTTTGAATGTTTTGCCATGAGCATGCATCCTATTTATAATTTATAAGGTAATTTTTCATTTTAAAAAGTCTCTATTTAAAAATCTCTTAATGTTTCATTTACTCAAGTTTGTATAGTTTATTATATGCCACTAATTTCTCTTAGAACAAGTTAAGCAATTATGTGCAGGAAATGTCACTGTTTTTAAAAACGTGGAAAACTATAATTTAAATTTAGCAGCTTGCATTATAATGACTTTTAACGCAGAATCAAAGAGCTGGAGGAGTTCTTTTGCCTAGAGCAAGAGTATAGGAGCCAAACATGCTCTTCACATAATAAAAAACCTCTTTCTTAAATCATACTGGCTTGTGGATAAATTTTTTCTACCCTTAACTAACTTCAAATTACTATTTTAACTACTTAAAAACCAACCTGGAGAGACATAAAAGATTGAACATGAACTATATCAAAATAAAAACTGGAAAATGCGGCAAGAAATGCTGATATTCT
The DNA here is from genome assembly GCA_031878705.1 of Tapirus indicus. NCBI lineage: Eukaryota > Metazoa > Chordata > Mammalia > Perissodactyla > Tapiridae > Tapirus > Tapirus indicus. The sequence goes on from CM062929.1 coordinate 16,459,990, forward strand.
ACATTCCTCATTTCACATATCTTGAGGAGTCAAAAATCATTTAATGAACAAATCTATACAAACTTTTATTGATATCTTAAGGTCAGTTACTTAACATTACAATAGAAGTATCACTCAACTTGTTAATGCCTTTGTTATATATTTTGTAAAAAGAAGGGGTTGACTTCTAAATACATGTAAAAGAAAGGATTGACTTCTGAAGTTGTTTTTAGATCTGAGATTTTAAGAGATACAGAGCAATGCAAGCTTTTTTCTTTTTTCTCACGAAAACGGTTTCAAGGGAAAACTATCCGTCATTTCTAACACCATAACTTCAAACATATTTCTAAATGGCATTACTTTAAATTGTTAAGCCTTCAGGTAAGAATTTACACACACAATCTTTACTAATGAAGCATCCTAAGATGAAGAAAAAAACAGGATTTTTTTCCCTCTGAAAAACAGAAAATTAATTTATACCATGTGTTCTTATAACTACTTTTTAAAATACCTTTAATACTTACAGCTTGATTAGGTAGATTGTCAGTCTTAAGTTCTCTGTGATTGGAATACTGAATAAAAACAGGCTGGCTTCGAAGGTGAGGCGTAACGGGAGTGTAATAATTCACCATAGTAACAGCAGCTTCCTCAGAAGCCATTTCTAAGAAAGCCTGCAAATAAACACAAGAAGGTAAAGTGAAAGCTCGTGTTTTTGAAAGACAGTTAAGAACTGTTTTATCATTCTAGCTTGCTCTAAACTCAGGCATTCTCAACAGAAATAACATTGCCCCCAAGGGGATGAAAAGATGTTTGCTTCAAAGTGTATCGTTGATGGTAACTGGAAACATTTGAAAAATTGGGTTCAATAAAGGATTTGGGACTGGGAAATTGCCAGGTGATTAAATGACTTTATGTAATTTTTTTTGTTTTCCTCTTATTTCTGTTTCTTCTAAAATCTAGAAATAATTAAAAAGGCAAAAATAAATGTGTGCGTCACCACTATAAATGGATGCTTTCAGGGGTTGGCATTTAATAATTCTTTCCTAAAAAATTCTCAAAGCATAACGACTTGCTCTCCTTTACCTTTTTATAAAATAGCTATTTATGAATACAATTAAATAGAGCATTCAGGTCCAAAGGCTCAACTGCTCAAATTAGGGAAATGGGAGAACTTCCTACATTAAGTTAATATTGATTTGAGTCATTCAAGTGACCTTTTTTTGATATCTGCCATCATTGTACTAATACCAGATATCTGAAGAATAACACAGGAAGAGCTGAGATGGAAGAAGTTCCTTGGTATTTACGCCTTATTCTAAATATGGCTTCTTCTAGCTGTCAGGACTCCTGTAACTTCTGTGACAGGAATAAGATACTTACAGAGCTTTAAAGTGGCAGGTTTGGCACCCTATCTTAAAGGCTAGTTAGGAAGATAAAATGTAGACATATACTAATCATTCTGAGCCCTCAGAACTACCTGTAAGAACATCTCAAATTTAAAATGCAGGAAGAACCCATGATTCATATCAACACACATTTCTAGTTAGACAATTCAATTCTTTATTACTATAATAGAGCATTTAATTTGCAAGCATATAGTAACCACTTCAAATTACATACAAAACATTTATGATTCACTTATAAAATATGTCTTTATTAACAACAAAATTTATTGAACACCGGAAATGGCAAATATCTATAAATCAAATTATTTCTTTGTTTATAGTTACTTTACTTGCCAAGCGTTTCCATTTGGCAAATATTCCAGTAACCCTTGACAAATGTTAAATATGCTGTTTAACTGTATCAATCAAATGTCACAACTGACAATTAAATGTTTCAATTGAACTAACAATATTCTATGAAGTAGTAATATTAGCCACATGACAGTGGATCAAATACCATTAATTAATTGATCCAACATAAACAAATAAAATTCCACTATCTGCAAAAAATACAATAGACTTTGAGTTATTTATACTATCTAAAAAGTATAAATGTCCATGACACGTTTTAAAGCCATTATCCAATTTTATCAGTAATATACTTTTTCTAAAAAAAGAGGATAAAAATGATCAAGGTGACAAAAAGCTATGGCAGTACTTCCTAACTATCGGGTGCTTAATCATCTTTTCAACAAAGAATTTGTAAACTGTATTCTAATAATATTCACTATATGGGGAAAAAGTATCTTTCTGTAAACTCCTTGCTAAACGTTAAGAACTCATTCAATGTCTAACATCAGTCACACAAAGGAAAAACTAAATAACATCTTTGGAATACATGATTCTTGTCCTAAGAAGTTTTTCCTGAAAGTATATACAACCTAAAAATTCATATGTAAAAATAAAATTTTCCACTTGGAGTCTGGTAAAGGAATTATGTTTTTCCAAAGTTATCTGTCAAATGGATCAATTTTCATAATGTGGGGTGGAGAGAAAACCAAAGGTTACTACCCACAAAAAGGCTGGTGAAAATAACCCCCACTCTGCCCTCAACACTCCACCTCCAAGGACCATGGGAAAGATTATGCCTACAAGTAGTCTAGTGACTCACATAAGAATCTCTTGCTGAAGTATATTACTAACAAGATATTTTTTAAACAGGATTTATGATCAAAAGACAAGCAATTAACATAACAAGTACGTTAGTACTGCAGATAAATATAAACCCAGAACCAACAGTAGAACAAAGGAAACTATGACATTGCCTGCTACCTCTCACAGCCATTTGACATAATGTACAGGATACGCTACACGAAACATGATAATGTACATGCTACATGGCTGTTAGACATCTCAGAGCCATGAGACATGGCCATGTTGGCTCTTTTCAAATCATGCCAACCATATTATTCAATAGTGGCAACTGTGTTAAAATATAGAGCAAGTGCATGCACTATCTCCAAAAGATGTAAGATAAACATGTAAACACAAGAGCCAAATACTAAGACATGTTATTTATCTTCTCCAGATCTTAATAACTTCATCTGAATTAAACAGGAATATTAATTAAGTAGTTTACTAAAGACAGGTATCTAAATCAGACATCATCATCCAATCTCTTTCACGCCCAATGCTAATCAATTTATATAAATATATTTATAACATGTTTCTTAAACTTATTATTTATGAAAAGTATAAGAAACACCATGACTTATCATAATGTACTACAAATTTCTAGGGCCTAGATTTGCAGTCCTCTTCTTTTCAGCAATGCTGTGTAAAAGATTTTCAGGACAACCAAAAACCAGGAAAGAACTAAAGAATTGATCTCAGTGGGATCTGAGTCGGAACAAGAAAGTACTTGATTATTCAAATCAATGTGACAAGTACTATATTTTTATCATGCTCACCACAAAAACAAGTTTTCTTATTCTTCTTAAGAAAAACCTGTAACTTCTGAACTAAAGAACCTCTTACAGTCTCTCTCAAACTATTAAAGCAGCTACATATTAATTCTCCAACTAAAATATACCAAACATTTCTATTTAGATTTTGGAAAACTTAAATGTTCTTTAATTTGCCAAATAAGGTATAATTTATATCCTCTCTCTTGCCTCTGTCAGGGACTTCTGATAATCATAGGATATTTTCATAAACCATTTCGTAATTAAGAATACAAAATATATTTTTTTGTTAAGGAGCAAAAAGACAAGTCAATGAAAAATGAATCCTGTGTCGTGTGTTAATATTTTTGGTTTTTGCTTCCTGCCATACAAAAAAAAGTTCTATCCTAAAAACTACTTTATGTAAGTAGAATGAAATTTAGAAAATACAGAGAAGTTCAAGAAAAAAAATCATCTTTAACACTAACACCCAGAGATAATCCCTGTGGGTCAACCTTTAAATATTACATACCTGGCTTTTTCCTTTCAACATCAAAAGATTAGTTACTTTGCCAAATGGTAGACCTAATGATATGACCTCTGCTTCGGTGACATCACTTGGAATTTTGCGAAGATGGAGAACACGGGAAGGCGAACAGGGAGGTCTATCTCCTTTAAATTTCTTGTTGTCATTCCCATTAGCTAAAAAATATAAGATTTTTTTTTAATTACTGAAACTAATTTGGGTTGACATATTACATTAACCATATTGTCACATCTGATCCTCCAAGAGTTTTAGGTTTTGAAATTCAGAAAACTATGGGACTGATGTGGGGAGAAGGGAGAAGGGCAGTGGAAAACAAAATCATCCACCTTTCAATGAACATGTTTGTTTTTCACTGCAGGTATTAAATTTTTTAAAAATCGAGTCTGATTTTTAACTTTGAGAAAAAGTACTGGGTAAATGAATTACATATTGAGAGGTTTGAAATACCTCTCAATAGTCAACTATTTTCTAACTTGTTCTATTGCTAAATAAATAAATAAGAATAATAACTTTTAGGAAAGACTATAATAGAAATTTTGTATTTATCACACCCTATGGGGATTTGGATTTATTTGAGCTGTGTTTATGTAAATTAAGTTTATTTCTTAGGCATTATATTTTTTTTAACTCATCTACTTTTAGAAGATAAATTGTGGTTTCCTAGGATAATCTTACTCCTTATTATATAACAGTAGTTCTTAACATAAGCACCACCTTGCTGGAAATGGAAATTTTCACCCCACCCCAGACCTAGTGAATCAAAAACTAGGGGTAGGACCTAGCAACCTGTGTTTTAACAAGTCCGCCAGATGATTCTGATGCAACCTAAAGTCTAAGAACCACTGCTGTGAAATAAAGAAATCCATTATCCCAGTTCACAGCTAAATTTTATTTAAATCTATTGTTTTAACACTGACAAGAACTGGAACTGACGAGCCTGTAACGAACACTCAAATTTAGGTACCTAAGATCCAGAAATGTTTTTTTCCCCCAGGAACGGTACCATGTAAGACTGAATGAAAATTATCTGAAAGCCAAAAGTTTCATTACAGTGCTGTTTTTTTTAATAATACCAAATACCATACTCAGCACTAGTAAGAGGAAAATTTTCAAATGCCTAAAATTATCATTTTTCTAAACACTAGTGTAACTTTATGGTCAGATGTCTGTGATCCTAAATGAACAAATTTCATGAGGACCACACAAAAATTATATGGCAATATTTTGTACCATATCTGTGGCATAAAACAACTTGCTTACAGGTGAATAGGTTGACTTAATACCCAAACCAGCATTGCTCCCAAATTGTCGTATATTCATGAATGCAGGCAGTATCCTACCGAAACTCAAAGGACTTCATCAATTCCTAGAAGTCTTCAGAGGTCTGTGCCTGTATAGGGTAAATGCCTGTGCCAGACTGCAGAAAATAATAAGCAGTCAAATATTTACTGGAAATTAATCTGGGAGGCAAGAAATTCCTTCTCCTCCTCTTTCTCATCAATCACCATGAAATATTGATTTTTCCCTCCAAAATGACTGATTATATTTTCATCCCCACTCTCAATGTCACCACCCTCACCTATGATCTTGTCCCCTTACACGTCCTTGTTCTAGGTCTCACCTCCCTCCACCCCTACTCAGATCCAACATCATATCAACCTAACTAAAACAGTGTATCATGTCAGTATCCTGCTCTAAAAACCCTGACAGGCTTCCAACTACCTAAAGGGTCTGTTAGTTTCTAGTTTTCACTTACACTGCCTCATTTGAGTTGACACATAAGAATATACTGAGTTAAATCTTATTAACTTGAACAGATGAAGAGACAGAGGTTCAGAGATTAAATGATTCATTTTTGTACACAACTAGCAAGGGAAAAAAGCTTTATTCAAACTAAAGTTTAAAGGTTATATATATATATATATATATATATATATATATTTTAGTGAGGAAGATTAGCCCTGAGCTAGCATCCATTACCAATCCTCCTCTTTTTCCCGTGGAAGATGGCCCTGAGCTAACATCTGTGCCCTTCTTCCTCTATTTTATACATGGGACACCTGCTACAGCATGGTCTGATAAGCAGTGCATAGGTCTGCATCTGGGATCCGAAACTGCAAACCCCGGGCCGCTGAAGCAGAAAGTGCAAACTCAACCATTACGCCACTGGGCCAGCCTCTAAGGGTAATATTTTTTAATCACAAAAATCTCAAAGTGTCTTACCATTCCTAGAAAAAATTAAGCAACTTGACACTGACATTACAAATGTTTAAAGTTTGTGCAGATTTAACGTGGATTATAACACTGCCACTAGATTAGAACACCAAACATCAGGCCCTCGGTAGGAGTGAAAGCCGAGCATGGAGTGCCTTTCTGTGCCCTCCCAGTAGGCCCAGAGCTAGCCAACAATACCACCACCTTGTGCTTTCTTAACCAGCACAAGGTGTTCAAGACTGGAAAAAGATCCTAAAGGCAAGAGGCTTTTATCAGTTTACCCAGAATATTCCAAAATGAATGAAAGAATATTAAGAAGGTTGTTTCTTTAACAGAGGTATTCATAATCTCTGTAAAACTACGTATGAGAAAAAATGAATGCAGACGTGCCACAATTTCTGTCCACGACGTATTGCATATATGACAGTGGTCTCAGAAGATTAGTACCACACAGCCTACGTGTGTAGTAGGCTATACCATCTAGCTTTGTCTAAGTACACTCTATGATGTTCACATAACAATGAAATCACCTAAGGACGAATTTCTCAGAATGTATCTCTGTCGTTAAGTGACATGTGACTGTACCTACACCAGCTATTAGACCTTCTGTTAAACTATCAAATAAAGACCTATGGTGACAAATTTTTATCAAGAAACGTCAAATTACAAATCACTATTTTAGGGTGTTAATTGTTCTGCATTATAAAAGTACCTGAGCTATGCTAAGAGCATGAAACCAGACATTCTGTTCTGGGCAAGTTACCTGACACAACTGAGCCTCAGATTCTTCTCCTGTGAAATCAATATAATAACAGGGCTATTTTTTAAATTAAATTAGACAACACATTTAAATGCTAGGTGTAACGCCTAGCACATAGTGATAAATAATATATGTCTAGACTTTCTTAAGAAGGACTGTTTTACCTGGAAATTATGTTCATTCTACTTTTTTGGTTTAAAATGATTAGGTGATGGTGAGTTTTTCCTCTTGATGTCCTTACTTTGCAAAATTAAGACATTAATCAAAATTAATTGAAAATTTTGTTATTCTATGATATCTAAAAATCTAACAACTCATCTAGATGACTCAAAAAATGTTGTATCTAGAGACTTAAATATAATAATCTGAAAATGGAAAATGTATATAAGTAATCATACAGCCATCATTGAATAGAAGTCAACAGGAAACAAGAAAATTCTAATGCATAAAACATTGAAGAATTATTCTCTGTACAAAAGGATACATTACAGACTTTCCAAAAACTTTACTATGAAAATAAGCATTTAAAATACTTAGCTGTATAAATCTTATCTTATTGAACAATATATTGAAAACTACTGAATGCCTACCACATATTAGTCATGTTCCAAAGAGAGAAGTAGAAGAGGCTTTTTAAAAATTCATATATTCCCATCTCGAAACTGGAGGAATCTATGAGAAAAACTATCCTAGAAATATGGATCTTTTGGGGGCCAGCCCGGTGGCGCAGCGGTTTAGTTTGCGCTTTGCCAGCCCAAGGTTAGCAGGTTCGGATCCCAGGCGCCGGCCAACGCACTGCTTGTCAGCCATGCTGTGGCAGCGTCCCATATAAAGTAGAGGAAGATGGGCATGGATGATAGCCCAGGGCCAGTCTTCCTCAGCAAAAAAAGAGGAGGATTGGCAACAAATGTTAGCTCAGGGCTGGTCTTCCTCACACACAAAAAAAGAAATATGGATCTTTTAAAAAATCCTACTTTATTAGGGTACACTTTAGATACAATAAAATCCATCCACATTTTAAATTCAGAATTTGACTTTTGACAAATGTATATACCCATATCACCAGAAAAATCAAGATATAGAACATTTCCATCATCCCCAAAAGTTCCCTAGCACCCCTTTGTAGTCAGTCCTCCCTCCAAATCCCCAGCTCCTCAATCAAGTTAATATGTCTATCATTTGTCACTACCACACTGTCTTGATTGCTATAGCTTTATAGCAATTTTTGAAATGAAGTACTTATCTGGGGAGAATTCATATCCTAATAATTTTGAGTCATCCAAACCATACACATCATGATCTCTCTCTGAATTTATTTAGGCCTTCTTTAATTTCTATCAGCAACGTTCTGCGGTTTTCAGTGTAATGATCTTCTTGTACATACATTGATGCATTTATCCCTACGTAATTCATCATTTTTAGTGGACTTGTAATTAACATTTTAAAATTTTTATGTTCCAACTAATCACTGCTGGTATACAGAAATACAATTGATTTTGGTATATTGAGCTTGTATCCTGCAACCTTGCTAAGATCTTCAGAATTTTCTACATACACAGTTTAATTTCTTACTTTCCAATCTGCATGCCTTTTCTTACTCTAGTTTTATTGACCTGGCTAGGCCTTCTTGCACAAGGTTGAACAGAAAAAATGAGATTGAACATCTTTACCTCATTCCTGATTTCAGAGGGAAAGCACTGCCCTATGCCATTAAGTATAATGTTTGTTGTTTCATACCTTTATCAGGTTGAAAAAGTTCCCTTCTACTCCTAGTTGGCTGAGGGTTTTGTTTATCATGAATAGGAACTGAATTTTTTCAAATGCCTTCTCTGGATATGTTAAGATGATCATAAGGTTTTTCTCTTTTGTTCTGTTAATACAGTATATTACACTGATTAATTTTCAAAAGTTAAACCACTTTGCATTCCTGGAATAAAGCCTACTTGGTCATGATGTCTCTTCTCTCTCTCTCTGTATATAAAAATATATATATAGCTGAATTTGATATAATATCTTGCTAAATATTTTTGTGTCCATATTCATGAGGGTATTAATCTGTAGGGGTTTTTTTTCCCCCTACTGTATCAGGGTAATACTAACCTCATAAAATGAATTGGAAAGTGTTCTCTCTTCTTCTATATTCTCAAAGAGTTTGTGTAGAATTGGTAATATTTCTTCCTTAAACGTTTGACAAAATTCACAAATAAAGTCACTGGGCCTGGACTTTTTAATTATCAATTTGATTTTTAAAACAGGTATAGGGCTATTTGGGTTTTCTATTCCTTTTGCACCAGTTTGGTAATTTGGTTTTTCAAGGAATTTGTCTACTTCATCTAAAGTGTCCAATTTATTGGCTTCAAATTGTTCACAATATTCACTTAATATCTGTCTTAGCCTGCTCAGGATACCGTAACAAAATATGAGAGATAGGATGGCTTAAAGAATAAAAAGTTATTTTCTCACAGTTCTGGAGACTAGAAGTCCAAAATCAAGGTGCCAGTATGGTCACTTTCTAGTGAGGACTCTTTTCCTGGCTTATAGACAGCCATCTTTTCACAGTATCCTAACATGACAGGGGTGGGGGGAAAGCAAGCTCTCTGGCAACTACCATTCAAATCTCTGTCTCTATGAATTTCAACTTATACTCTAAGTATCCTTTCTCATTTTCTTTTGCGCATATTCCAAAGCTATTTTCTTTGTGGTTACCATAGGGATTACATTTAATATCCTGAAGTTATAACACTCTAATTTGAATTTATACTAGCTTAACTCAATAACATACAAAAACTCTGCTCAACAGCTCTGTCCCCAACCCCTTCGGTTGTTGATGTCACAAAATTACATCTTTATACACTGTGTGCCCATAAACACAAACTAATAATTCTTTTAAATGCATTAGTCTCCTAAATTATGTAGAAAACAAAATGTGGAATTATAAACCAAGTCACTCAGTAGCTTTCAGATTAGTAATATTTAAAAAAATATATTAGTCTCTTAAATCATGCAGAAAACAAACAGTGGAGTTACAAACCATCATTAGAGTAATACTAGCTTTTATAATTGCCATCATTGCAATCTTTATTTCTTCATAATGACTCCGAGTTACTGGCTAGTGTCCTTTCATTTCATCCTAAAAGACTCCCTTGAGTATTTCCTGCAAGGCAGGTCTAGTGGGAACAAACTCCTTCAGCTTTTGTTTATCTGGGAATGTTTTAATTTCTCTCCCACTTTTGAAGGACAGTTTCACCAAACATGATTCTTGGTTGAGAGTTCTATTCTTCTAGCACTTTGAATATATTGGCCCACCGCCTTCTGGCCTCCCAAGTTCCTGATGAGAAATCTGTTCATACCCTCATTGAGGATTCCCCTTGTATGGGATGAGTCGATTCAATTCTCTCATACTGCTTTCAAGATTCTCTCTTCGTCTTTGGCTTTCACAAGTTGATTATAATGCATCTCAGTGTGGGCCTTGTTGATTTCATTCTTACTTGGAATTCATTAAGCTTCTTGGATGTTTATATTTATGTTTTTTGTTAAATTTGGGAATGTGGTAACTCTGGAAATCAGATTCTTCCCTTTCCCCAGGGTTTTCCAGTTTTTGTTTATCATGTTTCTTTTTTTGATTCTCAGGCTGTCTCTGTGCCAAGGATGAGCCTGCGATGTAAACTTAAGGTCTTCTCAGGTTTCTTCTGAGCCTTTTCCTGGGCATGCACGATCACTTTCTAATTTTCCCTGTAGATGCAGTCGTTTTTTTAATGTCCTAGTCTTTAATGTCTGACTCTAAAAAGGAAAAATGAAGGGGGATAGGGGAGCACCGACCCTTTAAATCCCCCTGAAAGTCAGGGGGGATTGGGGAGCTTGCAACAGCAGGGGAAGATGCAAGGACAATGGCTGTCTGCCTCTTTGCAGTGCTCTTTACTCCACCACCTTCCGAGAATCCTCCCTCAATTATCTTTTAAATTAATCCAAAAAATGAAGGAGAAAAGGTATATATCCACATATTTACCACTTTGTACAGACCCAAGTTTCCACCCAGTATCATTTTCTCAAGGCTGAAGAATTTCCTTTACCATTTTGTGAAATGGAAGTCTGTCACTAACAAATGGTCTCAGCTCTTGTGCCTTAAAGAAGGCTTTATTTTAACCCCATTTTTGAAAAACATTTTAAGCTGGATTTAGAATTACGATTTGATAGTATTTATTTTCAGCACTTTAAAGATGTTGCTCCATTGTCTTCTGGCTTTCACAGTTTCAGGCAAGAAAACTCTTATCATTCTTATCTTTGTTCCTCTGAATAAAATGTGACGTTTTTTCTCTGGCTACTTTTAATATTTGTTCTGCATTCCTGGTTTTCAGCAATTTGATTATGATGAGTCTTGGTGTGGTTTTTCTTGTGTTTATCCTGCTTGTGGTTCACTGAACTTCTTGGATATTTGGGTTTATAGTTTCCACCATATTTGGAATATTTTCAGTCATTATTTCTTCAGATATATTTGTTTCCCTATCCCCATCTTTCTTTCTGGGACTTCAATTTTATGTACATTTAGACTAAAGCCAGGAACCTAAGGGTTATATAAATATTCAATAAGAACATGATTACCCTTTGACCTTGTTCCCAACATAGACACAGAAGAAAAGAAGTTAATCTTGTTAATTTGCTGTTTTCTTCTTTAACCTGCGGGTGACTTAAGGGTCACAAGGATTTATGAGCTTGCTTTACAGAAGAAAAAGAACCCCTTTAAGGAAGATAGGATCACCAGATAACCAGCCCCCAGATGCAGTTGCCACCCAGAAGTCTGACTGCCCAAAGGCTTATCTGGAGCAAGGCAACATGGATTTCCCCTTTGTTTCTCTGAAACTCCTCCTCCCAAGCCCCTTAGCTCTATAAAACCCCCTGCTTTCTTCTTTTGTGAGAGAACTTATCCTCCAGCCTTCTCAAAAGTTTTGGCTAATTTGAATAAACCTTTTTCCATCTCCAAGCACAGTGTCTCAATGATTGGCTTATTGCACACGGGCACATGAACTTGAGATTAAGAGGTTCAGTATCAAGACCACCTGATTTTGTTCTACAGGCTACTAAGACTCTGTTCGTTTCTGTTTCAGTCCTTCCTTTGTGTACTCTAGTTTCTACTGCTGTCTTCAAATTCACTGACCATTTCTTCTGCAAAATATAACGTCCTGTTAACGCCTTGCCATGTATTTTTTTCAGGTATTATATTTTTATCTCTAGAAGTTCCATTTGACTTTTAGCTTTCATTTTTCTCCTTGTTAGGCTGATATTTTCCTTTAAATCCTTGAACATACTTTTAATTACCATTTCAAAGTCCATATCTGCTAATTTCATCATCTGTCATTTTCTAGATCTGTTTCTGTTGACCGATTTTTCTCCTGCTTATTGGTCACAATTTTGTGGTTCCTTCCATGTTTGGAAATTTTTGATTGAATGCTCAACATTGTGAGCACCAGAACTTTTTTCATTCCCTTAAAGTGCCAGATCCTTTTCTGGAAAAAAGTTAAGTTACTTTCAGATCATGTTAATTGTTTTGGAGCTTGTCTTTAAGCATGCTGGGGTGGGCTTAGAGTAGCCTTTATGCTAGAGATGGTGTACCCCAACTGGTAAGGCATGTGTGGCTTAATATTCAGCAATAGATTCAAAGGCAGATTTCTGGAGCACTTTTCTCACAGAGCTCCCTTCTTTCCCATACTCTGTCCCTAAACTCCCAGCTACCTCAACCTTCCCAAACTTGGATCTCCATCTCTTCAATTCAGCAATTCTGCCATGTTTGCTTCAGTTCCCCCCCTTTACATGCAGTCTAGAAAAAAACCAAGGGTGATTACAGAGCTCATTTCATTTGTTTGCTTCTCTCTGAGATCAGTCCTGCATATAATAATAATATATTCAAAATAATAGCTGCTTAAGAAAATAGGTTAATTTCTCACTCATGTGAAAAGTCTAAATGTAGAAATTCCAGATCTGGAATGATGACATACAGTTGTCCCTCTGTATCCATGGGGGATTAGTTCCAGGACCCTCTGTGGATACCAAAATTCACAGATGCTCCAGTCCCTTATATAAAATAACACAGTATTAGCATATAACCTACACACATCCTCATGTATATTTCAAACCAACTCTAGATTACTTACAGTACCTAATACAATGTAAACATTATGTAAACAGTTGTTATACTTTATTGTTTAGGGAATAATAACACGAATAAAAGTCTGTACGTGTTCAGTATAGAGGCAACCATTGCAGGCCTTTCCACCCACAGTTCATTGAATCCACAGATGTGGAACCTGTGGATACAGAGGGCCCACTGTACAAAATTATCAGTGACTCAGGCTCTAACTGTCTCTTAGGGTGCAGCTCTCATCCTCATCATCCAAGATAGAAGCTGGAACTCCTGCGCAGGATAAAAGAGGAAAAAGGGTGTATCCATGTAGAGATACCCCAAAAGTAACACTTCCACTTACTTCTCATTAGCCAGGGCTTAATCACATGACCACACCTAGCTATAAGGAAGCCTGGAAAAGTAGTCACTTAATCTGCATAGCAATGTGTCCAGATAAAATTTAAGATTCTGTTACTAAAGAAGATAGAAGGAAAAGTATTGGGGGTATACAATAAGCAGTCTCTGCCATAATTCCTAAGATTAAATTTAAGAGGAAAAGCATATGATTTATGAAGAAAAGTACAAAACATTTTCATAATTATCAAAGGGCATAAAATAAGACCTAAAAACATGGAATCACATGTCATGTTCCCAGATGAAAAGACAACACCACAAAAAGATCAACATTTCACATTAACATATAAATTTAATATAATTCTAATCAGAATCCCTAGAAATCTGTGGGTTAAGATTGAGGGGTGAGGGATTATTTGTTTCAGAACTAGACAAAATAATTTAAAGTTCATATGGAAGAAGATATGTCCACAATAAGCTAATAGATATTTTTAAAGGAATGTTAATAACTAATACCTAAGTAGAATGACCACAAGTCCCAGTTTGCATGGGACAGTTACGATTTGGCATTGTTGTTCCAGCATCCTGTACAGTTTAACATCTTCACTTTTGAAAAAAAATTTTTTTATTAACAGTTGCATGGAAATAAGCCTGAACAGGCTTAGTAAATCCTTTTTCTTTTTAACTTCCAGTTTTGCCATGGTCTCATCTAGTAGTAGTTTATAAACCATATGTCCAGTGGTTAAATCGGAAAGTCAACCAGTGAGACTGAATCTTTTCACTTATGACCTTTTCACAGACAACACATAGAGTCTTTGTTAAAAAAAAAAAATTCAGCACAATGGGACATAAGTAGCCAAGGATAGCTCGTAACTCCTTCCATCAGTATTCAATTTGCTACCTGTGCTGTTCCTTTGGCTGCCAATCAGTGGAAAATGTGAGAACTAGAGGCCAATGCACATGAAATACAATTCTGTTAATCACCATTCCATTTTATATATTGCAGTAAATCCATAAATCTGTAATTCTGAATAAATATAACTTGCAATAAATTTAACTTTTCCATGTGTAAACAGTGAAGTGACATGTTTTAGTATGTTGACTCCATTAACAGAACTTTGCAAACAGCTAAACTATATCAGTTTTATCATTATCTGCTAACATTAGAAAATCAGTTATTACCCAATAATGGTTTAATATTGTATCCTTTCAATGGAATCAAAATAAAGCTTTTGGGAAGTCATTCTATCAAAAGTGAAATATGTGACACTAACAAAAACTCAGTTTAAAAAGTTCAACCTTAAAGATAAAACATTTTTGAGATAATAAAACAAATATAAATTTTAGTACAGCACAGTGTCATGATAAAAACACTAGTCTGACAGTCCTATGGGGCAGACATGTACTTGCAATTGGTTTGGTGCATACATAACTCCTATTACCAAACAAGCAATATTCTACAAATAGAAAGACAAACTATATTTGTCAAATTTTACAGATATTCTTAAATCCATACTTATATTAACTGAACCACAAAATTTTTGTGAAGATTATACTGAATACAAAAAAGATCCTTCAGCACAATGCTACACGTGGCTCTCTTTTATCTACCCATCATCAATGTGATTTTTAAAATTTTTGTGTCTTTGATGAACACTTAAGTGCCTTACAAAGGAATTAACTTTTAGAAATGAGCCCTAAAACCTTTCTGTCACAATTTGTTCAAAATCAATTAGAAATCTTTATTCAAAGTAGTCAAGGACTGTAGTACCAAAATCTTCAGCTTTGGAAGCTTTTAGAGAATTGCAAATATTGGATCAAATATTACAAAAATATTTTGAATGTATAGGTGACTTCAAGAAAAACTGACATTTCCAGGTGTCAACAGCCAAGCCCCTCAGCAGGCTTTCACCTCAGTGAAAAGCAAACTAAAATTAGAAATTTTCCATCTACCAGAGATATTTAACAAGGAAGCCTATCTCTGTTTAGGGATTTTGATGGGGGAAATGAGAATGTTTGGATTTTGAATTTTCTATTCCCTTCTGGTATAGGAATCCCCAAGGCAATGAATTAACATGTACATTATAACATGTTAGGGGCCGGTGACACCCTAGAAAGTCTAGCAGAGCAAACACAAAACTACCCTGGAGATTCTCACGGAAGAAAAAACAATATACCATAAGCAAATATTAGCAGACACAAAAAACCAGAATATTTGCTCCCTCAAGAACTCCATAATTGTAAAATCTGAGGCTATAAAAATCTTGTTTTAAAAGATTAAAGAACTAGGAAAAAAGCAATAGCAACCATAAGAAAAGAACAGAATACTTTTTAAAAAAACAACAAAAGTAGGTAGACTTTAAAAATGAATCAAAGAGAACATAGAGAAATGAAAAATATAAACCCGGAAATCAAATACTCAATATGCAGAAGGATTAAACAGCACATTAGACAAAGCTGAACAGATAATGAGCAAATCAGAAAACCATTTTAAGGAAATTATCTAAAATACGGGACCTTAAGGAGAAAGAGATGACAATAAATGTAAGAGGTTAAAACAAATGTGGGACTGAATGAGGTGGTCCCATACATGTCTAACTGAAGGAGGCAATCCTATGCAGAGTTGGGTTACTCCTAAGCAGGACAAATGAAGGTAAGTCTCCAGGCCTCAACCCTGACTACACCTCAGATGTATCACCTAAGAAGCTTTAAAAATAAAAAACAGTGCCTAGACATCACGCCTCCCTCCCCCAATCCCAGAGATTTTGGAATTGGCCTGGCGTAGGTCAAGGCATCTGTATTTTCTTCAATGCTTCTCAAGCTTTTTTAGTGAGCATCCAGGGTTGAGAACCTGTGATCCATACCTAGACATAGCTAGTGAAACCACAGAACAAAAATAAAGAGAAAATGTTAAAAATAACTATACAGAAGCAATACTATCTAGAAAGTAACAACTTAGACTGACAACAGACTTCTCAACAACAAAAGAAACCAAAAGAGTACCAGAACAGTACCTTCCAAATGTTGAGAGAAAAATAACTGTCAACCTAGAATTCTAAACAGCTAACTATCATTCAACAGCAATAATGAAACAGACATTTTTACTCCAAGTCTGAGAGGTTACTACCATTTTAGACCTTTATTGAAATAGCTACTAAGAGGATGTGCTCAGAAAGAGAAACACTGAACCTAGAACGGAATGAGATACAAGAAGAAATTCAAAACATAAGAACAAAACACAACAAACTGCTGCTGCCAGTTAAACTCACATCTCATACTTCTTTCTTTTCCTAAATAATCCATCAACCAGGATATAAGTCTTTCTGGTCATCCATCCCAGTAGTTCAGAAATATGACCAAACAAACTGACCTCAGTTTTTAAAATAAGAACAAACACTTGGGCCCCACCCTAGATGTACTGTAACTCTGGGGAATAAGGGCAGAATTTTTTCTAAAGCCTACCAAATCAAGATGATAATCAGGTTTAGGAACTTTAGATTCCAGCATTTCCTTCATCCAGTAGTCCTCAAAGTGTAGTTTCTCAAATGGCAGCATCACCATTACCAGGGAACTTGTGGAAATGCAAATTCTCAGGACCCACCCCAGACACAATGAATTAGAATTTCTGGGGATGGACTCAGCAACCCTGCTTTAAGAAGACCTCTACACATGAAAAGATGTTCAACATCACTAATCATCAGGGAAATGCATACCAAGACTACACTAAGATATCACCTTACACCCTTAGAATGGCTATAATCACTAAGACAAAAAATGTTGGAGAGGTTGTGGAAAAATGGGAACCCTCATTCACTGCTGGTGGGAATGCAAACTGGTGCAGCCTCTATGGAAAACAGGATGGAGATTCCTCAAAAAATTAAAAATAGAAATACCTTATGATCCAGCAATCCCACCCTTGGGCATCTACACAACAGACATGAAATCAGCCATCCCAAGAGGCTTATGCACCCCTATGTTCATTGCAGCATTATTGACTAAAGCCAAGAAGTGGAAGCAACCCAAGGGTCCCTCGACTGATGATTGGTTAAAGAAGATGTGGTATATATACACAATAGATAGAATACTACGCAGCCATAAAAAAGACAGAACTGTCCCATTTCCAACAACATGAATGGACCTAGAGGGTATTATGTTAAGTGAAATAAGCCAGAGAGAGAAGAACAAACACCAAATGATTTCACTCATATGTGGAATATAAACTAACACACGGGCAGACAGAACTGGCTGGTGGTTACCAGGGGGAAGGGGGCTGGGGGGTGAGCACAAGGGATGAAAGGATGCATCCACATGGTGATGGACAAATAATAACATACAACTAAAACCCCACAATGTTATAAACTATTAAGACATCGATAAAAGTGAAAAAAAAAAAGAAAGACAACAACCTCTAGGTGATTCTGATGCTGGCTCAAGTTTGAGAAAGCTGCTTTAGTCTCATGCCCATGTGACTGTTCATACTTCTAAGTGAACAAACCCCCTGCTGCTGCTCTGCCTACAAAATCTTTCCATTTAGTCCTCTAGAGCAATTACCATGGTTGACCAATTCCCATACATTCTTAATCTTGTCACTGAATTTTCTTCTCATCTTTTTTTGTGTGTGTAAGGAAGACTGGCCCTGGGCTAACATCTGTGCACACTTTATATGGGACACTGCCACAGCACAGCTCCAGAAGTGGTGCATAGGTCCACGCCCAGGATCCAAACCTGTGAACCCCGGGCCGCCAAAGCAGAGGAGGCAAACTTAACTGCTACACCACCGGGCTGGCCCCTCTTTTCATCTTTTGCCTTAACTGAACCCAGTCCACTTCTCTTACAGAGAGAATCCACATATAAAGGTTATTCATTCTCCCCAACACCATGTAGTTCAGGGTCTGGAAAGTGAGGTCCACTCATTCTCTAACTCCCTATAACTCCCAAAGCATTTGGATAAAAATCTCACCTTTTCTGAGACTCTCTACTCTCATGGATTCAGTTATCAACTATGTATGATATTGACTTCCACATTTCTCTCATGATATTGAGACCAGAAGAACCCACTGCCTACCTGACACTTCTATTTGGATATTCCAAAGGAACTTCAAACTCAACATATAAAAATCTCAACCTGCTATGTTGTGCAATTCTGTTCTTCCCATGTTTTCTAATACAAATGAATGGTACCACCATTCATCTATCCAATTATCCAAGTCCAAAACCTGGAAATCATCAATGGAATCCCTTATTCAAACATTCAATTAATCACTAATTACTATCAATTTCATTTTCTGTGAGTTCTCTAATTCTCTTCATCACAACTGCTACTGCTATAGTACAAACTACCATCCCTTACTAAGATATCCTATACAGCAATAGCCACTTCACCGTTCACTCTCTCTCCAGAATTGAATTCCTCCAATTCATTTTACAGTCCCCAAATTTCAAGAACATTTATTTTTAAATCATGTGGTACTTTATGGGATGTGAATTATGTTTCAATTTTGAAAACTCATGTGATCTTACAGTTTTAATACTTCTACTATTCTAAATCCATCATCATTCTAAATCCATCATCATTCAACACAAATTTTTAAATCTAGATCTTTTACTAGATTGTTCTGGGTTACCTACTTACTGATAGTTTTATCATAACTATGTAACACAAAGAACACCAATCAAAAAAGGAATTATTGAATTATACCCAAATTAATCCTTAAAATTTAAGAGAGCTATAACTAGTAGTTTCATCTATATGAACTTTACTGCACTAAATTATAGTTTTTGTTATAAATAGTGGCACTTCAACCTGTTTATGAGAAAAATAAGAACACTGAAAAAAAATTTTGAAACTCATGGAAAGAAAACATTTCAGATTTTGAACAAATGAAAACTCACCATACACACCTGTAGGAGTAGAACTGTTCATGGTAAAAGGTCCGTTAATGATGTCAGAAGAAAGAAGCTCATCAGATCTCCGCTGAAAAGCAAGAGCAATATTCTATTAGTAAAACTAGTCTTGGATAATGGTCCATATTTACTACTAAAAATATTAAAAGCTAATAATATTACTTTATCTGAATATCAAGGCATTTAAGGGGAAGTCCTTGAGAACCACAAAATCTCAAGTTGGAAGTAAACTTTATAGTAAAAAAAAAAAAAAAAAAACTTACTGTACTTCCACATGATTGTTAGTTACAAAAAACCAGGGGGCAGCCCGGTGGCATTATGGTTAAGTTCTCAGCTCCACGTAGGCTGGGTTCAGATCCCAGGTGCAGACCTACACACTGCTCATCAAGCCATGCTGTGGCAGCATCCCACATACAAAACAGAGGACGACTGGCACAGATGTTAGCTCGAGCCCAAACTTCCTCACCAAAAACCAAAACATAGGGGCCGCCCGGTGGCGCAGCGGTTTAGTCCACGCTTGGCAGCCCAGGGTTCGCGGGTTCGGATCCCGGGCGCCTGCAGACGCGCTGCCTGTCAGCCATGCCGTGGCGGCGTCCCATATAAAGTGGAGGAAGATGGGCATGGATGTTAGCCCAGGGCCAGTCTTCCTCAGCAAAAAGGGGAGGATTGGCAACAGATGTTAGCTCAGGGCTGGTCTTCCCCACAAAAAAAAAAACCAAAACATAATAAAAACCAGAACTGCCATCACGTAACTGGCATAATCCTGCAACCCTTTTTGATCAAACCTAATCCTCTGAGATGTTACATTTGAAGTACCAGAAACTGTATTAGGGGTTGCATCCTGACATTGTTTTTGTAGTATATTTTTAAGTTTATTTAGTATATTAAATATATTTAGTATATTAAGTATGTTAGGTTTTTATAGTATTTCTTAAAAATATTTGCATGCAAGTAATTTGTGCAGCACTCCTTAAGAATCTTGACTTTTGGGGCCAGCCGGTGGCATAGTGGTTAAGTTCACATGTTCCATTTTGGCAGCCAAGGGATCATAGGTTCGGATCCCAGGTGCAGACCTACGCACTGCTTAATAAGCCATGCTGTGGCAGGTGTCCCACACATAAAGTAGAGGAAGCTGGGCATGGATGTTAGCCCAGGGCCAATCTTCCTCAGTAAAAAGAGAAGGATTGGCAACAGATATTAGCTCAGGGCTAATCTTCCTCACCAAGAAAACAAAAGAATCTTGACTTTTCAAAACCTATGTGTTTTTTTTTAAGTTGAACACAAAGATGCAATTTATTTTTATATTGGCCAAATCCTCTATAATAAGTGGATAATCCATTAATCTTCAAAATGATCTTTAATGTGTACTATTTCTTAAACAACTACAGTTTAAGTAATTTACTCTTTTTTTCAAGTAAGAGTTTTGACCAATTCCAAAGCTAAACTCCCAATGCTAAAAGACAAGTGAGACAGGCCTTTCATTATAATCATAAGATCCATTACCAAGATTAAAAGTTTACATTTAGGAAGGACAATAAATACCAAGTACAAGGTCAAAACCAACCTATTTCAAATGTTACTATTTGTCTAACTTGGTCAATTTTTAAGAACAAATATTTTGGTCTGTTGGATGATAAAACCTAATCCCCAAATCTACAACATCAGAACAGCAGTAGTGCTCTAACAGATATTTAATGTTTAGGTCTAAGTAGCACTTCTATAAGGAACAACTTCAGCCTTTGCTGAAGAAAGGCAAACCAGCAATGTGTTTGCATAATAGAAATACAATTATTTAAACAATTCCTGTACTAAACATCCAGAAACTATTCCCTTTGGTTCTTTCACTAGAAGTTTATAGAGACAGCTTGGGACGAGAGGAAGGAATTAAGGAAGCATGTAAAATGAAATAAAACTGAAAATCTCAACTTCCAGAAAGACCAAGAATATGGCCTCATTTAAAGCATAGGTCTTCCTGAAAATATCCAAAATACAGATACTAGTAGTCAAAGACAGACTTCGTAGTTCACTGACTTCCTGCAGATATGGAGAGGTGAATTTCTGCAGTTTTAAATGTTGCAAAAATTTAAACGTGCCCAACATGTTTTTATACACAAGGAATTTGGTAAAATATGTTTTACCAAGAGATACATCTTCTACACACCTGAGTTTACATCAATATGTAAATTGGTTAATTTGACCTTAGAAACCACTTAGATATCACTTTAGTTCTTTTCTAGTATGTTAGAATGTCAAGTAAACATTAATTCTAGGTGGATTGCAGACTGAAATGTAAAAGGCAAAACAATAAAGACTCTATCAGATAAAAAAAGAGTATCTTCATAATCTTGGAGTAGGGAAAGATTTCTTAAGCAAGAAAGAAAACACAATTATAAAGGAAAAATACTGATAAACTACACAACATTGATACTAAGAATTTTATTTACAACATATACAAGTATTGAACCATTATGTTATACACCTGAAATTAATATGTATGTCAATTACATCCTCAATTTTAAAAAAAGAATTTTATTTAACAAAAGGCATTATTAGGAGATTAAAAAGGCAAGTCATAGAATGGGAGAAAAATATCTGCATACATATAACCAACAAAGTTTTATATCCAGGACTTACTAAGAAAAAGAAGAGGGGGGAGAAAGAAAAAAACACTAGAAATCAGCAAGAAAAAGTCAAGATAACAGAAAAGGACAAGAGAGTTCCTCACAAAAGAAATGGTAGACTTTATTACTGTTCCAGAGCATTTGTGCCCTCTCCTTTTCCTGTGAAAGGATTACTCATTTCCATCCATAGCCATGTGACTTGTAATCCCTCCTGTGAGAGGATGATACCTCTCTGACCCCCTGACATTAAGCACGGTTTTGTGATATGCTTTGGCCTACAGAAGGTGAATAGACATGACCTACACTAAATTCAACCAGAAGCTTCAAAAGATATTAGTAGTTTCTGCTAGTTTTTTCCTCTTTCTCTCTGAAATAAGAAGAGCATATCCCAAATAGGGGCTGCTCTTTCAGCCTGATTCCCAGAATAAGAACATGTATAGCTCTGCAACAGCCAGCAACATTATAAGTGAATAAGAAATTAACGTTTTCTAAGTCATATCTAAATGACTAATACCATATCCAATAAACATATGAAAAAATGCTTAACCTTACTGGTCATCAGAGAAATGCAAGTTAAAACCACAATGAAATACTAGCATATTAAAAAGACTGGGGCCGCCCGGTGGCGTAGCGGTTTCGTCCGCGCTTGGCAGCCCGGGGTTCGCCGGTTCGGATCCCGGGCGCCCGCCGACGCACTGCGTGTCAGCCACGCTGTGGCGGCGTCCCATATAAAGTAGAGGAAGATGGGCACGGATGTTAGCCCAGGGCCGGTCTTCCTCAGCAAAAGGAGGAGGATTGGCAACGGATGTTAGCTCAGGGCTGGTCTTCCTCACAAAAAAAAAAAAAAAAAAGACTGACAATATCAAGCGTTGATAAGAATGGGGAGCAACAGAACTCTTATATGTCACTAGTGGGAGTGTAAATTGGTATGACTTTGGCAAACTGACTTAATATACTACAGTTGAATATACGAATATCCTAGGATCCCTATTCTACTCCTATGGATATACTCAAGAGACTGTCTGCTTATGTGCACCTAAACATATGAGAATGTTCTCAGCAGCATTATCTCTACTAGCCAAACTGGAAACAACCAAATGTCATCAATTATAGAACAGATGAAGAAATTTTTGTAAATGTATTCAATGATTTATAGCAATGAGAATGAACTACCGCTCCACACAATAACATAGATAAATCTCACAAACGTAAGAAATCAGTCACAAAAGAATACACACTATATTACTGCATTTATACAGAGTTCAAAAATAGTCAAAACTAAATTATACATCTAAACCATACATCTACATGCAAAAGATGGATGCTGGATGCCTTCCTCACACCATATATAAAAATTAACTCAAAAAGGGTGTATATCTAAATGTAAAACTACACAACTCTTAGAAGGAAACACAGGAGGAAATCTTCATGGCTTTGGGTTAGGAAACAGTTTCTTGACACCAAAAGCACAAGTGACAAAACAAAAAAAAAGATAAATTGGACTTTATCAAAAATAAAAACTTTCGTACTTCAAAGGTCACCATCAAAAAAAATGAAAAGACAAGCCAGAGAATGGGAGAAAATATTTGCAAATCATATATCTGACAAGACACTGGTATCTAGAACATATAAACTCCTATAACTCAATAATGAAAAGACAGCCCAATTAAAATAACAGGCAAAGGATTTGAACAGATATTTCTCCAAAGAAGATATACAAATGGCCAATACACACATGAAAAGATGCTCACCATCATTAGTCATTAAGGAAATGCAAATTAAAACCACGAAGAGATCACTTCAAATAGAAATTAAGACCATGATATTACCACATACCTATCAGAACAATTAAAATATAAAATAGTGACAATATCAAATACAGGCGAGGATGTGAAAGAAACTGGATCTCTCATACATTGCTGATAGGCATGTAAAATGGTACAGCCACTCTGGAAACAGGTGGTTTCTTAAAAAGAGGTACCATAAGGGAAGATCTTTGTGGTGATGGATTAGTTCTGCATCTTGATTGTGGTGATAGTTACATGAATCTACACATGCAATAACATAAAACAGAATTATACACAGCCATTGTATCAGTGTCAATGTCCTTGTTTTGATAGTGTACTATAATTAAGATGTAACCATTGGGGGAAACTGTGAAGGGTACACAGTACCTCTCTATAGTATCTTTACAACTTGCTCTGAATCTCTAATTTTTTCAAAATAAAAAGTTTAAAAAAACTATGACAAAAGATATACCATTCTGAGCCAGAGGATTCATACTGACTTGAGAGATTTCTTGCTAGTGTAGAATAGTCATTACTATCACCTGTGCTCAACTCTCAAGCACGGACAAAAAAAGACTGATCAAGTTGTCAATTACTACAGCTCATTCTTAGAGTTCATCCCTCACACTATCCTACACAACGGTAGTCCAAAAGGCATCTTCTCAAAGACAAGCAACATTCAAAAAATAACCACGTGAGTTCCTTATGGGAATCTCCTAAATAAAACACAAAGGGATATAACAGGTTAAGAGAAAGGCAAATGAGAATTCCACCAAAGGACTTAAAAGGTAGATTAGTGAAAAACAAGAATAAAGCAGTGTCACAAAAGTCAGACATTTCAAAGAGAAGGATAAGAGAGCCAAAAGTGCAAAACATCCTTCCATCATTCAAAGAAGTTACCTGCTGGGAGGAACCAACTCTTAGCCCAAAAAAGCTAGAAAGAACAAATTTTCAGGAAAGCACTCTCTTGAAGGCACATCAGATTACGTAAAGGGCATCTAGAGAAAGTGTTCAACTGTTAACAGGCCCCGGGCAAGGCTTGCCAGTTAAGAATCCAAAAAGTTGACTGTAGTCTTCTTAATGCACACCAACCATTTCAGTTTCAATTTGGGGAAAGAAGTGAGTTTGCTCATGGTTCTTTCTACTTCTATCTCACTCAATAAACTCTGTTACCTAGTTTCCTAACAAATAAATCTCCAAGCAACCATTAACGTAAAATTATTCATTGCTTACTGAATCAAGTCTAAATCTACTGTGATGGCTACTAAATCTACTGTGATACCTCCTACTCACAATAACACCCAGGTCTTGTAATTTTCCCCAAATACATCATAATTATTCCTGCCTCTTTTTATGCTATTCTCCTGCTTTAAACACTATCCCTTCACTACATATCCAGTCCTACCTACTGTTCATAGATAAATAATACCACATCCTTGAAAATTTTTCTATCCCCAAAATGAAGAGGTTGAACTTAATTCTGATTGTCTTTCAACATTTAAAATGTGTAGGGTTCTAGGACTGTAATATACTTCACATAATATATTCTTTCTATCTGATAACTATCAATAACACACATTTTATCAAATATGTACACAAAGTTTTTTCTCAGTGACTTTGAAGTGTATTATTGTGCCTTATACTTGATAATACTCCCTCAGAGCCCATAGAAGAGTTTCAGGGGCAATATAACGGCTCTCTGCCTTGGCTACGCATTACAATCACACATCCAGATTAAAATAAATACTACATACCAGGTCCCATCCGAGATTCTTAACCAGTAGATTTAAGCTGAGGCCTGAGCACCTGTATATTTCCAAAGTTCTAATGTGTAGCCAACTGAGAACTACTATAAACAGATGCTGTAACAAAAACAGAAGCATATGGTTTAAAAATGTAGTCTTCTAGAGTAGTTCAGATCTAAGTTTGAACAGGCTCCTCAAACTTAACTTACCTTCGTATGATACTACATATTATTTAACTTCTCCAAGGCTCAGTTTGCTCATTTTAAAATGAGGATCACAAGTACCCATCTTCATGGGTTGCTCTAAGGATTAACATTTCTAATACATAGGTCTCATTACACACTGGCAAATAAATGCTAATGATTAATTACTCAGTCCTTTTCAAAAGCTATATATGCCAATAGTTACATGTAGTCAATGTAATTTAATGTAACTAGTATTGGACAGCAATTTCCTAAAGGTGAAAGACACCACTCTTTCAATAAAGGAAACTTTTCTAAAGTTTTAAAAAGAAACGCCACATCCTAACAAAATCCCCTTCTCTCAGATGAATTGATGAAAGACTTGATTTTTATAAAACATGCTTAAAAACAGAAAGCAATAACTTTCACATTTTATGTAACAAACTCTTAAAATATGTCTTCACTTCTAATAACTAGACTTGAAACTCTCTTCGTATACAATTGCATAGGAGATTTAATAAAGTCCCATTATGATTAACCTTTGAGAATGAGAAAGAATAAAGCATGTATCTGCCTGAGCATTAGGATTTTTCCTGCAGAATACTGATGAGATTCGTTTAGAGAAAAAAAGAAGTCAAAATTTTCACTATAACCATCCTTATTTAAGCATCTTTGCATACTTATCTCAAAATAAATCAGTAGATGTTAAAGAGCTAGATCATTTTTCATTTTGATGATTCACTTTCATCTTAATAAGCATTTTACAAAGTTATAATATGAATCTAGGCTCCTCTCTGTAATCCTTTTATTTTTATTTATTATTTTTTTTGTGTGAGGAAGACCAGCCCTGAGCTAACATCCGTTGCTAATCTTCCTCTTTTTTTGCTGAGAAAGACTGGCCCTGGGCTAGCATCCGTGCCCATCTTCCTCCACTTTATATGGGACGCCGCCACGGCATGGCTGACAAGCAGTGCGTCGGTAGGCGCCCGGGATCCGAACCGGCGAACCCCGGGCTGCCAAGTGCGAACTAAACCGCTGCGCCACTGGGCCGGCCCCCCTCTGTAATCCTTTTAATTGATAAGCTTCTGCATCATGTTGTTACAGACTCTTCATCATAATTATTTTTAAGGGATTCTTAAAATTCTATGGTGGCATACTTAACTATTCTATTATTAAATATTGATGTTACTTGTAATTTATTGACTCCATAAATTATGCTGCATTAATTCTTTTAGAATATAGCATTTTCTGTATTTTGTATTCTATCCGTAGAATAAATATTTATAAGTGAAATAGACAATTCTCCCTTTTTAAGTGAAAGGTAAAACCACAAGAAATCTCAAATTCCTACCTAACCATGTAGAGTAACTTCAAGCCAACACTGCACTTCAAGTGACCAGTAAGAAGCATTTTTATTTCTAGAGGGGTCTTTCAAACACTGTTAGAAGTGGCACATGGCCACCTCATTTTAATATTACCCAAGAGTTTGGCTCCTAGTTTGTGTAGTAAAGAATTTAAACCCTGCTCAAAGAGAGGTCTGACTTTTGCCCTCTCCTGGGAAGTAATCTCTAAGCCCCTAGAAGGTCATGCCTGAGAGAAGTGGGGTTTTTTTTCACCTAGGGGCTTTGAGTCACCAGAAAGTCTTAGGATGGCCACACCAAAAAGACCAATAATGTGATTTAGGTGGGTGCTTTTGGTTACACCTGGAGGGGCTGGAGACTAATGACTGCGATTATAAAGACTGTCATATAAATTATGATAATTTATATGGCATCTTAAATAAATTATTGCAACATCTTAATTGTCACAGTCAGTGTATCCACTCAAGGGCAATCAATTATGCCTACATAAAGGAGCCCCTCGATAAAAAGTGTAATCACCAAAGCACAGATGAGCCTCCCTGTTTGACAATACCCCAGGAGTACTGTCATACATTGATGCTGGGGAAGTAATGTGTACTAACTCCACGGGGAAAGGACAAAGGAAGCTCTGTGTCTGGTACTTCCCCAGACTCTGCCCTATGTGTTTCTTCCCTCAGCTGATTTAAATCTGGATCCTTTCCCTGTAATAATCAGTAACCATAAGTGCTTTCAGTCAGTTCTCTAAGTCCTTTTAGCAAATTATGGGACCCAAGAGTGGTTTGGGAAACCCTCAGGACTTACAACTGGTGTCAGAGGTGAAGGTAGTCTTTTGTGGACTATGTCCCCTAACTTTGCAATTGGCCCAATTCCTCTCAAGGTTAAATGATGAATCAACAGAGCAAATATAATAAAACTATTCATTTAACAGACTTTTAAAAACTTTATTCTTAACCTCTGAATTACCATTTGGAATTCTAACTGTAAAAGAAAAACTTAGTCTAAAAATATGATCAAATATTCAAGTACAGAAAAAATGGAAAAATTACCATAATTTATATGGCATCTTAAATAAATTATTGCAACATCTTAATTGTCACAGTCAGTGTATCCACACAAAATATAAACTATCATAATAAGGAAATAGCGAAAATTGCAGAATCTTCCAAATAAAACCATTTAAGTTTGGTAATTCTACTTGATCTTTCAATAGTAACAGGAAGAGCTTTTAAAAAAGAATATGCCTAAAGTGATGCGTAAGTAGAGCAAACCCTATAGTACTGAGTAAAGTGTTGGAATGGCTACTTTTGTTTTCATTGTCTTATCATATAACAACAAAAATTAAAATATTTGACCCTAAAGGTTCATATCTGGAACTTCTGTTTTACATCAGAGATGTAAACTCCTGGGGAAAATACCAGGGAACAGACAAAAATCTCTGCCCTTATCTTATGCAGTTTACAGTCTTGCAGAAGGAAACAGATAATAATTAAATTAAGAAAATTATGTAGTATGTTTTAAAGTCATAAGTGTTTTTTAAAAAGTAAGATAAGGAGCAGCCAGGGGTGAAGAAGAGAACAGTGATTTTATATACAGTGGTCAAGGAAAGATTTAAGAGAAAGTGACATTTAAGCAAAGTCTTAAGGAGGTAAGGAGTAAGCTATGTAGATATCTGAAGGAAGAACGTAGCAGACAGAGAAAACTAGTATGCCTTGTATGTTCTAGAAAACAGTGAGGTGGCAATTGTGACTGAAAGAGTAAGCAAGGGGAGAACAGAACTAGAGATTAGGAGGGTGTGTCACAGTGTGCAGGGCCTTGAAGGCCATTCTAAAAAATGTTACTATGTGAAATCAGAGAGTTCTGAACAGAGTGACATGATCTGATTTACTTTTTAAAGGATCACCCTGGCTGCTGTGTTGAGAAGTGTGTAATAATGCAAGGAGGGAAGCAGATAATCCAGATGAGGGGCCAAGGGAATGGCAGTTACTGTGGAGAGTAGCTGGACTTTGAATCCACTTAGAAAAGTTTGCTAATGAATTAGACATGGGATGGGAGAAAAAGAAAGAAGTCAAAAGATGTCCTGGTTGTCCCAAACAGGCCTCAAGGTAAAATATTCTTGTTCTACAGTGAGTCCACAGACATTCTTAAAATTATACACACATTCTCTAATTCTCACAACTCGGCAAAGTAGGTATTATTATTCCTAAAGAAAGTAAGAATCAGGAGAGGCTGTATTATTTGACATAGGTCAGAGAGGGTAAGGGGTACAATTAAAATCTAGGCCCGGTTTATTTTTCACCCTATATACCTGTTTCTCTTTGTCTAATAAAAATATCTCCCCTCAATATGTTATGCCAACTCTTTGATCCATTTATTCCCCATCCAAACATCATTTTATATTAGAACTGTATACAAAGATATATGTATATAATCATCCTTTACAAGAAAAAAATAATTAAAAGCATAGCCAATACACATTTAAGGCACAAATGAGTTAAGTAACTTAACAAATCACATTACAAATAACGAGTTGGGATCAGGGTTCAAACCCACGTAGGCTAATTTCAGAGTCCATGCTTTTCATAGCTACACTAAAATGCCAAAACATTTTACTCATTGCTTAGTATGTGCCAGGTAGCGTTCCTTTTGTGTGTGTGTGTGAGGAAGATTAGCCCTGAGCTAACATCTGTTGCCAATCCTTTTTTTTTTTTTCCCTGAGGAATATTGGCCCTGGGCTAACATCTGTGCCCATCTTCTTCTACTTTATATGGGACACCACTACAGCACCCAGGATCTGAACCTGTGAACCCCAGGCTGCTGAAGCAGAGCACACAAACTTAACCACTACACCACCAGGCTGGCCCCCCAGGTAGTGTTCTACGTGCTTTATCACACATACTTCATGTACTCTAAGACATCTTCAATTGTAAGACCCATAACTTTATCTAACATCTGGAAAGAAAAACTCATGCCAATTAAATTATAATACACTATCAACTTTAAGATGCACTCTGATGTCAGAAATGTTAATATAAAAAAGTGTGCCTTAGAATCAATGAAATGTCAAATCCTCACAAAATTCTAGGCATTGAGTACTATTATGGTGACCAATACTGGTTCAAAATATTACATCTCATATCTCATTCGTTAAAAATACTAGGTCCAGTGCCGGTGGCCTAGTGGTTAAGTTGGGCACACTCCACTTCGATGGCCTGGGTTTAGTTCCCGGGTGCAGACCTACGCCACTCATCTGTCAGTGGTCATGCTGTGGTGGCGATTCACATACAAAAAGAGGAAGATTGGCAGTGGATGTTAGCTCAGGGTGAACTGTCCTCAGCAAAAAAAAAACAAACTAGTTTTATCCTTTTCCTTTCTGCATTTTAGGCTTTGAGCCTCTTCCAACTGCCTTTTTTTCCTCAAGGTGATAACTAATGGAATATAAGTGCATAACTTTGAAACCACAGGCTCTTATAAACTGCTTGTAAAAGAAGTATCTGTAAGACAAGGAGAAAACGTTCTCTCTTCCACTACAGTTGCAGAAAAAGACACAATTCTGGTCATAAAACTGCTTACAAATGCTATTTCTAACAAAGGAGTCTTGTGATCACCTAAACTCTGGAAAGCAGAGCTATGATCTGTAAAAGTAACAAAGGTCTGAGTTTTGGTTAGTTGTCCTACTTAATAATTTACTGCTCTAGTAGTAATACTTAAATGGACAACTATGTTCTGAAATATATATACACTTGTAACTTTTTTTCATTAAGCCAGTCATTGAAACTTCCCTCTTCTACACATATCCATAAACCAAACCTAACAAATTTTCTAAGTTTCTCATAACAAAGAGCTGGAAAGCCTAATATCATTTTGCAAATGAGGAACCTTAGGCACAAATGAGTTAAGTAACTCTCACAAATCACACTACAAACAGAGTTGGGGGTCAGGATTCAAACCCATGTAGGCCAATTTCAGAGTCCATGCTTTTAATTGCTACACTAAAATGCCAAAATATTAAACCATCACTATGTTCCTAATAAGAGATTAGTTAAATGAGTTACACTATATCTATGCAATAAAATCCTAGGTGGTTACTGAAATGATGAAGCACCATGCCTATCAACCTGGATATAAGTTCACAAAAACATTGCTCATTTTGAAAGCAATATATATTAGTTATAATATGTATTAGATTACCCATTTTTGTAAAAATAAAATAATAAAGATGCACACATACCATGAGCATATACGTAAAGTTCTAAAAGCAAATTCACCTAAATGTTAGCAGGGATTATTATATCTGGCTTTTACTTTCTCTTTTATATTTGTCATGTTTAAATATTAATTAATCAGAGAGAAAGGAGCTATTTTCATTTTGAAAAATAATGAACTTTGAAAGTTTTGCCAACATTCTTCTCAAGCTCCATAGCTGGGTCTTTCAATCAAATACATTACATGAGACTTTTGGTCAATTCTACCAGTGACCATTTTATTGAACATATTATCATCCAAAAAATGTTAACATATTTTTTAAATTTAATATTTATTTTTGCATCATTTAGTGACTTGCAAGAACTTCTGAATTTTACAATAGCCACACTGTATGAACTTAGGCTAGTTTTCATGCTTCTTTAGTTTGAGAAAGAGCATTAAGGAATCAGAGTAAATGGTAATGAGCCCCAACAAATGGAATTCCCATGCACCACAAAAATAGGGTTGTATTCTAACCTCCTTTTCATCTTAGTGAAACTACAAATATACTTGACTGCTTTAGCAGACTGGAAGCTATGCTTCTATCTCTAATAAAATGGTATACTATTTGTGCTAGAACAAACCAACTTTCAATAATAATGGAGATTATTAGCCAAATATCTTCTGGAATATTAATTTTCCTAAAGCCAATAAAGACGCTATGGTGTAAAAAACAGCATGGGCTTTGGAAACAAACCTTCATTTGAATCCAGCCTATCATTTATCACTCATTTGACCCACAGAATTAGGTTACAGTAACATCCTAGGTTTGGTAACTTATTCTGTAAAATTGGTCTAGTATTATAATAGATATGCAAAGTGCCCTTTTAAAAGGACTTCTTGTATACTGACACCTAGCAGGAGAGGGATACGATGTATTTTTTAATCTGAGGCATGGGAGGCAAAAGCAGTACTGGTGAATAGAACGCTGATGTTCTGTCTACTTACTCTATCAGTAATTGCGAGAGGTGTTGAAATCTATGACTAATTACAGATTTGGCTATTTCTTCTTTCACCCAAAACTGCCGGACAACTTCTCAGTAAAATGTCTTATTTTCCTGAGCAGAAGTCCTCTCTTAAATAACAAATTCTAACATCTCAGGAGTGCTAATACCTCAGTCAAGGTTGATTCTCTTCAGCTACTACTGCTCCTAGCTTCTTGATGCTACTGCTGCAACATATCATCATTAGCAGTACAGCTGTTGAAAGAGGTTCCTGTCTGCAACAGGAACTGAGCACAAACCACTGTTAATCTGCCAATATTTCCTCTGCATGTAAAGAAGGAAACTCTCCTCTGGTGTTAGTCTCAGCTACTGTTGCTCCTAACCTCCCAAGGTTATAAAGCTCTCAAATTCTATATACATTCATTCATTCTTTCCCTCTCTCCACCTCCCTCACATACACACACTTCCCTATTGCCCAAACCACAACAAACATTTTAGTGTCAGTGTCCAGAATTAGCCTCAAGACCACCCCTAGGCCCAATAATTCTCTAGAAGTTCTTACGGGATTTGGCGTATAGTTGTGTTCACAGCTAAGATTTATTACAGTGGAAGAATACAAAGCAAAGTGAGCAAAAGGGAAAGGTGTATGGGGCAAAATCTAGAGGAAACCAAGTGTAAGCTTCCAAGAGTTCTCTCCCACGGGAGCCACACAGAACACACTTAATTACTCCAGCAATGAATTGTGATTAACACATGTGGAATGCTGTCTATCAGGGAAGGTCATTAGAGACTCATTGTCTAGGGTTTTTATTAGGGGCTGGTCACAAAGACACCCTCTGCCTAGCATGTACCAAAGTTCCAGACTCCCAGAAAGAAAGTATAAACCTTATCATTTACACAGTCTAGGCACAATGAGACACTCTTATCATTTAAGCACTCTTATCATTTCTCATATCAATATAGGAAACTTTACCAACCAAGATACCAGCCAAGGGTCAACCTTACAAGCAGCCTTCCTAAGGATAGCAGTCTCCAGGCTGCTACATTAACTATTTTCTGCACACTTCCCAAGCCCAAATGGCCAAGCAAGTCTTAATTTTTCCTGCAGCTCTCTGGCAAGGCTGGAACCCAGACGCACTTCTTTAATGTTCTATTTCCACAGTCACTGCTACTACTGCTGCTGCTGCTTCATTAGCAATGGATTTGAAAGTTCAAGGAACTGGAGGCTCTGTACTGCCTCCATAAGATCAGAGACAGGATATAGCATTGTGTTAAATGGGTTAAACAGCACAGGCTATGGAGTCACACCCTCTGGATTCAAATCCTGGCTCCACTACTTACTATGTGATGGATAAGTTATTTGGTCTCTTTGTACCTCAGTTTCCACATCTGAAATGGGGAAAATAGAAACATCTTTCTCATGGTATTGTAGTGAGGATTACATGCAAGAATACACAGAAAGGACTTAGTAGCTATTATTATTTAAAAAGAAGCTTCCTCCACCTCTGCCTATCATTCGATCTCAGGTTAACTGACAATTAAAATAACCAGGGTCTTACACCTTTGGTCCTGACACTGCATTAGCAACAGCTAAAGTACCAAAGCATATCATCAATTTACAGTGGAGAAAATGGTATTTAGACAAGTGGGTAGCCATTTAATAAACGGTATTTGGACAACTGGGTAGCCATTTGGAAAAAAACTGACTCCATACCTCACACCACACACCAGGATAAACCCCAAATGAATCAATATCTAAATGTGAAAAATAATCATACAAGTATTAGAAGGAAACAGGAGTGAATTCCTTTATAACCCTTGAATGGGGAGAGCCTAACTATGACTCAAAATCCAGAGCTATACTTAAAAAAATATATTATAATAATAAATACAATTATCTAAAAATCAAAAACCTCCACATGGCAGAAAGTTTCATAAGTAAGTCAAAGGACACACTGGGGAAGATATTTGCAATTCATTGTAGACAAAGGATTTACCTCTCTATTTATAAAGAGCTTCTAGAAGTTGAGAAGAAAAAGATTGAGTCAATAGAAAAATAAAGGACAAGAACCAACATTCCATAGAAAAGGGGGAAAAATGGCCCCTAAAGATATAAAAATATACTCTACCTCACTCATAAAAGAAGTGCAACTAAATTGAGGTAACATTTCTCACCAATAAGACTGGCAAAAATCCAAAAGCTCAACAGCACTCTCTTGGCAAGAACTGGGAGGTACAAATTAGTACTACCCCAATGGAGGTGAACTGGTCCTCTTTACGTAGAGACACATTTAACCTTTGATACAGCAATCCCATGTCTAGACTCTACTTCACAGATAACACCGGCATACACATGAAATGACCTATGTACAAGATTATTCATAAGGAACTGTTTATTAGAGCACAATATTGGAAGTAACATAAGAGTCCATCAATAGAGGACCTAATAAATAACTTCTATATCCACAAAATACTGTGCAGCTGTTAAAAAATTAGAAGGGGGGGGACCTAAGGAAGATTCTCTATGTTTTGGTGAAAAATCCAAAGTGTAGAATAGTGCATATAAATATGCTGCCTTTTGTATTAGAAGGGAAAGAAAAAAACAAGTATATTCTCTTTATTTGCATAAAAAAGGTACCAGAAGGGTAAAAAAAAAAAACTAGTGAAATTGTTACCGTTGGGGGGAAAAATAAGAAGGGGCATAACAGTGTGAATAAGAGTTCTCTATATACACACAGTTGAATTTATTTTTTCTTGAATTACTTCTGTTCTTTTAACTTTTATTTATGAATTTTATTTTTATCAAATATATGTACTATAACAAATCAAATATTACAAGGGAGTTTACATGCTAAAAGGAAATCTCTCCACTCTAATCCCAATCTTTAAACAGTTCTTAGTTATTTTAACGGCTGTTCCCATAACCCTGGATAATAATCTAATACCACTACTTTTGAGTTATCAACTTTAAAAATAAACTGACTGGGGCTGGTCCCGTGGCATAGTGGTTAAGTTCACGTGCTCTGCTTCAGCGGCTCAGGGTTCGCAGGTTCAGATCCCAGGCTTGGACCTACACACCACTCATCAAGTCATGCTGTGGTGGCATCCCATATAAAAGTAGAGGAAAACTGGCACAGGTGTTAGCTCAGGGCCCATCTTCCTCACCAAAAAAATAAACTGACTTCTAATATGAAAACTTAAGAATTTCTCTCTTACACTTCCTCCTTTTTCTGTCCTCTCAATATTTGAAACATATGCTATTAATTTTAATTCTTATATAAGTTTCTTTGAACTTTAAATACTAATATCTTTATTGTTTATTTTGTCAATTTGACATTGCCTCGTGATTCTCCATTTTGAAAGACAAAGCTATTTAGTGCTCTGTAATCTGTTCTCCTTTCCTCCCTCTGCCAGATTCACTTTTATTTTTTCAGTTATGGTTGTTACATAACCACAACCGCCCTGCAACAACAGCATTCTGAGCTTTGTCCATTCATGTCCTGTCCAAAGGTTGACTCAAAGTTGAAAATTAATAAACAGCATTTATACTTTTATGACTATGTAAATACTGTTCAAGAAAATGTAATCCTGGCACACTTCACTTTTCACTCTATGGTCTAATGTCACAACTTGAGGACCACTTGAACAAGACTGTTCCTAGAATCAAGATCAAATGAATTCTTTATTATACTTTACATCAATTTCTTACCATCATGCCACATTCTAATTTGGTTCAAAGTTAGACTATCATTTTCTTATCCTTTTTTTTTTTTTCTGCTTTCCGTGACATTTTTAAATGCCTTTATTTTCCTCACACTACTATCCTTCATTATATCATCAAATTTTTCCCAAACTCTTTATGACACCATTCATTCTATCTAATCCCCATTTTTCTTCCCAAGATCTCCTTCCTAAAACTCTCCTTCCTCCTGCTTCAGTCTAGAATGACTGCTTTCTAGGCTTCTGAACAGCTGTTAACCTCAGTCTTCTTTTCCCTTTTTTTCTGGGTTGGCTCAACTTTTTCTTGAACTTCTGTTTTCCTTGTCCTTAGTTTACTTTGTCATTTTGCTACAATACATCCTTAAATAACTACCTAAATGATGGTAAACAGAAGGTAAACTTTCTAGGTCCATGCATGTCTGAAAATTCTATCCTCATAATTAACCACCTGACTTAGTAAAGAATTCTGGGTTAAAAATTATTTTTCCTAAGAAAGTTATAAACACTGTCCCATTTTTATCTAGCACATAGTGTGGCCGGTAAGATGCCAGTCTGACATTCATTTCTTTCAAGTTGACTTTGGTTTTTCCCTCCCTGGAAACTTTCAGAATCATCTCTTCATCTATGGAATTTTGAAATTTCACAATAACATATCTAGGCAATGGTCCTTTGTATTCACTGTACTAGGTAATAAATAGGTGGGTCTGAAGCCTGAAACTAGCATGAGTTGTTTAACCCACTGTCCTTTGTTGCACTCGCTCTACTACTAAGTAATAAACAGGTTGATCTGAAGCTTGAAACTAACATGAGTCCGTTAACCACTATCTCCAAAAATCTACCATGGAGAAACTATAGTAGCTAGAGGGGTGCGTGGATTTCAGGAACCAAAATAATGAGAGAAAAACCCTGAGAAAGTTAAAGATTAATGTGAACTGGGATAAGAAGTGATGGAGATGAGTGGCTACAGACTGCAGTTAAGGACCCAAAAGTATCAGTGAGGGTACAAGTTGGAAGAAAGCTTTTAAAATTCCATTCTTGCCTAAAAATATTCTGAGACACAAAGCCTCACCAGATTTGCCACACAAAGATACGTTATAAACTTTTCGGAAAAAAGAACCCAAATCAATTGAAAAACAAAGCTAAGAGGTGATATAAGAGATACAAAAAATAAAAATGATCAGATATCTAGGTAAAGTTTATATTATAAAAAAAAAAAGTCGAAGTCTAGAGAAAATGAGAAACTATATCTATTACAATACAGAACTAAAATTCTGGATTATCATCATTATGATAAAATATAAGGAAAAAAGATACACAGTTGAGTTGAAATTTTAATACATCCCTCTTAGAAACCAACAGACCAAACATAAAATATGACCAGAAAAAACAAGTAATACAATCAATAACTTAAGCTAATAGATATACTGAATGCAGAACGAGACATCCAGCTAAGAATACACATTTACAAAAACAGACGTTGTATCAGGTTGGCAAACTTTATCTGTAAAGGGCCAAATAATCTCATAATTAGTGTGAGAGGAAATAGAGAACTTGAATTAACCATAAGAATTAAAGACAGTGAAGTAACAGACGAAGACCTCCCATACCCTACTCCCAACCCAGACCCAGATGGCTTTACAGGTGAGACTAACCAAACTTCCAAGAAATTGTTTCACAAAATAGCAAAAAAATGAGAGTTACTCAGTTCGTTTTAAGAGGCTAGTGTAAGTCTTGATTCCAAAAATACATCACCACTTTGCAACTATCATTTTAAGAACTAATTCAGGCAAGAACCATCAATGGATGCTAAAACTAGTAGGTAAAAATTTGAGAATTAAAGTAATATTAACAGGTCTCAAAGTATCACTCCACAAAATACTTATTAGTTACAAATGGAAAAACAGTAAATTTACAGTGGAAAACCTGGCAAATATAACCTTAACCGTGTGATCAAAGTTAACATTACAAGAAATAGGACAAATCAACATCCTTTGCCTTCTGACACAATACACTGAGAAGAACAGAACATCATATCTGTGGTGTTCCTGCCAAAAATACACAACCTAAATCTAGTTGCGAAGGAATAGATAAAATCAAAGTGAGGGGCCGCCCGGTGGCGCAGCGGTTTAGTCCGCGCTTGGCAACCCGGGGTTCGCGAGTTCGGATCCCGGGCGCCCGCCGACGCACAGCCTGCCAGCCATGCCGTGGCGGCGTCCCATATAAAGTGGAGGAAGATGGGCACAGATGCTAGCCCAGGGCCAGTCTTCCTCAGCAAAAAGGGGAGGATTGGCGACGGATGTTAGCTCAGGGCTGGTCTTCCCCACAAAAAAAAAAAAAAAAAAAAAAATCAAAGTGAGGGACACCCTACACAATAACATGCTTGCATTCTTTTAAAAATGTCAATGTCATGAATCAAAAAGACTGAGGAACCATTTCAGATTAACTTCCCGATTTTGATAATTGTACTACAGTAAAGGAAATGTCTTTTTTTAAGGCAATATACTCTGAAGTATTTGGGGTTAAAGAATAAATAAAGTAAAATTACATATCAATGAAGTTTCAAAGACTCTCTCCTGACAAACTATTAATTATGAAGGGAAAATCAGTAACTTACTGGAGAAGCCTGGCTGACTATTCCATTAACCAACTGATGATTCAGAAGGAAAAAAAAAAGGAAATATATATAGGGATATAGATAGATGCATGTGTATCTACAGAAAGTTATATATCTACTCTATATATATAATACACACACACACAGAATGCATGAATATGAATGATAAAAAAAATGGAGCAAAATGTGAACTACCTGGGTAATGGTTATATAAGTTTTTTTGTACCATTCTACAACCTTTCTATAAGTTTGTATTAAAATAAAAAGTTAAGATATCAATGAAATTCACCACACTAGTACACTAAGAAAAAAGAAAACCTTTAAAAAGGAAAATCAAAGTATATACAAACTATAGTAAGCTACTAGTTAGAGAGAGAATGTGGTCACACAACAAAGTCATATGCATTAATGATTTACAACCAAAAAGCATGTGCACTTAATCTTATTTTGATATTAATAAGCTATATTATTATTCATTTTTTTTAATACTTATTCACCACTTTGAGTTAGGTAGTTGTATTAGTTGAGGATGTATGCATAACAAATTACCCCAAAATTTAGCAGCCAAAAAAACCCAAGTATTTTTTAACTCACTGTCTGTGAGTCACGAATCTGGGCATGGTTTAGCTAGGTCCTCTGGCTCAGACTCTCTCACAGCCTGGAATCATCTCAAGGCTCAATAGAGGGAATGGAGGATCCACTTCCAAGCTCACTCAAGTGGTTGCTGGCAGGATTCAGTTTGTATAGGAGCCTCTCCATGGGGTAGCCCACAACGTGGCAGCTCACTTTTATCAGAGTGAGCAAAGAGAAAGCAAGAGAAGCCAGTCTTTTGGAACCTAACCCTTAAAGCAGATTTAGGCCCACCATCTTGCTATTTGTTGTCTCTTTGGCTCCTTCATTCTTTAACCTATCTTCAACACAGACAGATTAAAAGAAAAGGAAAAGGAATAGGAAAAAGATATACCACACAAATACTAAATCATAAGAAAACTGGAATGACTACATTAGTATCACACTTTAGGACAGGAACTATTACTAGAGATAAAGATTTATATTTCAAATGATAAAAAAGGTCAATTCATCAAGAAAATATAACATTCCTAAATGTGAACGCATCTAACAACTGAGCTTCAAAATATATAAAGCAAATACTGATAGAACTGCAAAAAGAAATAACGAATCCACAATTATGAATGGAAATTTCAATATTCCTCTCCTCTTTCAGGAATTAACAGAACAAATAGAAAGAAAATCAGCAAGGATATAGAAGACTTGAATTTTCAACCAGCTTATCCTATTGACATTTAGAAGGCATTACACCCAACAAAAGTAAACTATACATTCTTTTC
Source organism: Tapirus indicus (assembly GCA_031878705.1). Classification (NCBI taxonomy): domain Eukaryota; kingdom Metazoa; phylum Chordata; class Mammalia; order Perissodactyla; family Tapiridae; genus Tapirus; species Tapirus indicus. The sequence continues at coordinate 16,499,756 of CM062929.1, forward strand.
AAGTATACACAGAACATTCATAAAGATAGACCATATGCTTGACATTAAAACAAATCTCAGGAATTGTAAAAGGACTGAAATGACACAAAGTATGTTCTCTGATCAAAGCAGCATTTTTAAAAAATACAGTAACAAAAAGATATCTGGAAAAACCCAAAATATTTAGAAATTATACCACATTCTTATAATCATGAGTCAAAAGAGAAATCACAGTAAGAGTAGAAAATATTTTGAACCGAGTGAAAATAAAAACCCAACATATCAAAATTTGTGGGATGCAGCTAAAGAAATAAAAAATTGGTGGCGGGGGGCAGCCTGGTGGCATAGTGGTTAAGTTTGCGTGCTTTGCTTCAGCAGCCCAGGGTTCACCGGTTCGGTCCAGGCGCGGACCTATGCACTGCAAATCAAGCCACGCTGAGGTAGCATCCCACATACCAAAAAACAGAGGAAGATGGGCACAGATGTTAGCTCAGGGCCAATCTTCCTCAGCCAAAAAAAAAAAAAAATCTGAATAGTACATCTATTTTTTTAAACTGAATTCATAATTAAAAACCTTCCCACAAAGAAAATGCATCCACAAATAGTTATACTGGTGAATTCTATCAAACATTTAAGGAAGAAATAATGCCATTCTTACACAAATTCTAAAAAGGCGGAGGGAATACTTTCCAACTCATGTCAGTTTTGGTCATCTGATAGCTTGTCTTTCAAGGAATTTGTACATTTCCTCTAAGTTACTTATTATTTCCTTCCTTCTATTTTCTTGGGGTTTAATTTCCTCTGAATAAATATGAAAATAGAACATACCAAACTTTGGGGATGCAGCTACAGCTGTGCTTAGGAGAGAAATTTGCATTATTAAATGATTCCATTAAAAATTTCTCAAGTAGGGGCCGCCTGGTGGCGCAGCGGTTTAGTCCGCGCTTGGCAGCCCGGGGTTCGCGAGTTCGGATCCCGGGCGCCCACCGACGCACTGCCTGTCAGCCATGCCGTGGCGGCGTCCCATATAAAGTGGAGGAAGATGGGCACGATGTTAGCCCAGGGCCAGTCTTCCTCAGCAAAAAGGGGAGGATTGGCGACGGATGTTAGCTCAGGGCTGGTCTTCCCCACAAAAAAAAAAAAAAAAAAAAAATTTCTCAAGTAAAAATACCAAGTGTTGGTGAGAATTTGCAATGATGATAACTCTCATACACTGCTAGATAGTAATCTGGAACTATCTAGTAAAGCTGAACATGTGTATTACTCCTACTATCCAACAATTTCTCTTCTGGTGTGGTAAGCAGACTTCTAAGGTGGTCCTCAATGATCTCCACTGCCAAGTATTCACACCCAGGTGTTAACTCCATCCCCTTAAGTGTGGGCAAAACCTAGTGACTTGCTTCTAAGAACAGAATACAGCAAAAGTGATGGGGTGCCACCTCTGAGATTAGGTTTCAAAAGACTGATGTCTGCCTTTTCCTCTGTCTCTTCTATAGGTTACTTGAGAGAAGCAAATTGCCCTATGGAGAGACCCACAGCGCAAGGAAATGAGATGGGCAGCCTCCAGGCAACGATCAGTGGGGAAGTGAGGCCCTCAGCTCAACAGCCCAGGAGGAACTGACTCCTGCCCACAACCATATGAGTGAGCTTGGACACAGATTCTTCCCCAGAAGACTGCAGTACCTACCAACGTCTAGAGAGCAGCCTTGTGAGAGCCCAGGAGCCAGAGGACCCGGCTAAACCGCGCCCAGGTTCCTGACCCACACAAAATGGGAGATAAATCTTAATAATAACTAATAAATGTTGTTTTAGGCTACTACCAAAAAAAAAAACCCAGGTCAAGAAAAACAAATTAAACCCAACATAAATAAGAAGGAAGGAAATAATAAAGAGTGAAACTGATGAAATCGAACAGTCAACAATACGGAAAATAAATGAAACCAAAAACTGGCTTTTGAAAAAGATCAGTAATATTGAAAGCCTCTAGCTAGACAGATCAGGAAAAAAAAAGAAAACATGAATTACCAATATCAGGACTGAAAAGATGGAAATTACAGATCCTAGAGCGATCGGAAGAATAATAAGGAAATATTATAAACTTTATGTCCATATATTCAACAACTTAACTGAAATGTACAAATCCCTTGAAAGATCCAAATTCAACACACATTCATGTTACCAAAAAACAGCAAACAAGAAATAGAAAGGAATTTTCTCAACCTGAAAAAAGGCATCTAAGAAAAACCCACAGCTAACAAAGACTGACTGCTTTCCCTTAAGAGCAGGAATAAGGCAAGGACGTTGTCGCCTCTATTCAGCCTCATACTGGAGGTCTTAAATTTTGCATTAAGGCAAGAAAAAGATTAAAGTCATCCAGATTGGAAAGGAAGAAACAAAACTATATTCACAGATGACATGATCATGTACATAAAAAAATCCTAAGGAATTAAAAAAAACTAATACAATCATAGCAATGTCTTAAGTTACAAAGTCAGTATGCAAAGTACTTCTATATATTGACAAGAAAATACTACTGACATTGGCAAAGAAAAATGGGATACATTTAAAATATACATGCAAAACCTATACACTGAAAACTACAAAAGAGCACTAAAAGAAATTAGAGAAGATTTTAAAACTTGAGATATTCTATTTCATAGATTAGAAGACTCAATATGGTTGAAATGTCCATTTCCCCCAACTGATCTATATATTCTATGCAATCCCAGTCATAACCCCAGCTTTTGTAGAAACTGACAAGCTGATTTTAAATTTTTTAATGAAATTCAAATGACTTAGTATAGCTAAAACAATTTTGATAAAGAACAAAGTTGGAGGACCTACACTATTTGATTTTAAGACATACTATAAACCCAGTGATATCAAGACAGTGTGACAGTAACATAAGAATAAACAAATAGATCAACAGATAAGAATACAGTTTTCAGAAATAAATCTACTCACATATGGTGAACTGATTTTCAAATCATGGCACCAACACTATTCAGTATGGGAAGGAGAATCTTTTCAACAAATAGTGCCGAACTAACTGGATAACCATATGGAAACAAGTGAATCTCCACCTCTACCACACACTATACACAAAAATAAATCTGAGATCCATCTTAGACCTAACCTTTTATAAATGCTAAAAGTACAAGGCTTCTTAAAGCAAATAAAAGAGAGTATCTTCATATCCTTAGGATAAGCAGATTTCTTAGACGAGACACAAAGAACCATAATAAAAAAAAAGGAAAAGAAAAGAAATTTATCAAAATTAAATTCTGTTTACCATAAGACACCCTTAAGGGGGCCAGCCATGTGGCCTTGTGGTTAAGTGAAATGAAAGGCAACAATGCCATAAGGGACAGGAAGGAGAAATTGGGAATGCTCTGTTATAAGGTACCTACACTACACATGAAGCAGTATAATGTTATTTGAAGGTGGACTGAGATGAGTTGTAAATGTGTACAGTCAGACCTCCATATCCGCAGGTTCCACATCTGTGAATTCAACCGCAGATCAAGAGGCCTATGGTTGCATCTGTACTGAACATGTACAGACTTCTTTTTGTCATTATTCCCTGAACAATAGAGTATAACAACTACTTACATAGTATTTACATTGTATTCAGTATTATAAGTAATCTAGAGATGATTTAAAGCATATGAGAGGATGTACGTAGGTCATATGTAAATACTATGCTATTTTAAATAAGGGACTTGAGCATCTGTGGATTTTGGTATCCTCGGGGATCCTGGAACCAATCCCTCCCCCTCCAATAACAAGGGACAACTGTATTGCAACCACTAAAATGTACAGTGCAACCAATAAAAAAGTTTAAAAGAAGAATAATTAATATGCTAAGAGAAGAGATAAATGGAATCAATGAGAGGAAGAAAATAAAAAGAACAAACCAATGAATAAAAAAGTTATGAACAAAGTAGATATTAATCCAACTAAATTAATCATCCCTGGAAGTGTGAAGGGTCTACATATTCCAATTAAAAGACAGAGATTGTCAGACTGGATTAAAAAAAGACCTAACTATATGTTGTCTACAAGAAACCCACTTTAAAAGAATAGGCAAAAGACTTAACGGATATTCACAAAAGGTAAGTGAATGGCTAATAAGCACATGAAAAGGTACCCACCACCACCAGTCATCACATCAATAAAAATTAAAACCATGATGAGATACTACTAGTCATTCTAATTACACCATTAGAATGGCTAAAAGTAAAGACTGGCAACACCGTGCTGCCAAGGATGTGGGGCAACCTAAACTCTAATACAAAGCTGGCCAGAGTATAAAGTGGTACAACATTTTACAAAGCAGTTTGATTGTTTCTTACAAAGCTAAACATTCAAATATCCAATTCTACTCCTAGGCATAGTGTAGAATGAAACATACATTTACCCAAAGACATACACACAAATATTTATAGTAGCTTTATTTATAACAGCCCAGATCTGGAAAGAACCCAAATGTCCATCAACATGAGAAGGGATCTTTAAATATTGTGACATATTCACACAATGGAATACTCTGAGAAATGAAAAAGAACCAACTACTACTACAAACAACATGGATGAATCTAAAAATAGTTTTGCTGAGTAAAAGAAGCCAGACATCAAAGAGCTTGTATTGTATGTATGAAGTATAAATATTTTATTCCATTTTTATGAAGTTAAAAAACAGGCAAAATTAATCTATGGTAATAGAAATCAGAACAGTTGCCTAGATTGGGTCTGGAAAAAAGAAACAAGGAACTTTTTTGAGTGATGTTCTATTGTCTTGCTTGGGGAGTAGGAAACACACGTGGGTGGATACATCTGTTAAAATTTATTGTACTTGAAGACCTGTGCATTTCACTCTATGTAAATTACAGCTCAGTTTGAAAGAAAAAGATTTCCCACAAAGGCTTTCTATATTTTCTACAGTTCAAGCACAGCAGCAGACAAACTTTTTCTGCAAAGGGCCAGAAAGTAAATATTTTAGGCTTTGTAGCATATGGTCTCTGCTAAACTACTCAATTCTGTCATTGTATTGTGAAAGTAGCCAGCCAATATGGAAATGAATGAGCATGGCTGTGTTCCAATAGAACTATTTACAAAAACAAGTGGCAAGCTGGATTTGGTCCACAGGCTACAGTTTGCTAACTCCTGGTCAAGCAAACAGAAAATCAGTCTTCAGAATTAATTTAAATATGCTGTACTGTTCCTTCCCATATAGTGAAAAACATGATGATTATTAGAAGCCAACTACAGTCCTTCTTAAACATGTGAGTTTTTCTACACTCATCCAATCACTTAAAATAGTAAGATAATCTAGAAAAAGACTAAAGCATATTTGGGCCGGCCCAGTGGCACAGCAGTTTAGTTCACACCTGGCAGCCCGGGGTTCGCGGGTTCAGATCCCGGGAGCCTGCCGACGCACTGCATGTCAGCCATGCTGTGGCGGCGTCCCATATAAAGTAGAGGAGGATGGGCACGGATGTTAGCCCAGGACCAATCTTCCTCAGCAAAATGAGGAGGATTAGCAACAGATGTTAACTCAGGGCTGGTCTTCCTCACAAAAAAAAAAAAAGACTAAAGCATATTTAATATGGAAGATAATCATTTAAAAAAATAATGTTTTAATAGCTACTACAGTATTTTGAAAAAATAAGCAGGAAATTTTGAGTTTAAAATAAACTAGCTAGTAATAAAGCATAAGCTGAAAATTTAAAATATACTTAGGTGCACACTCAAAAAGCTATGTTACCTACAATGCTGACACTTTATCTGGTATAAATAAGTTCTTGAAACACACCCAGTGTCACTCATAATCACCTGGTTGGTTCTTCATTTGAAAGAATTGAAAATTAAGGATAGCAATTACTTTTCCCTGTTTCTAAAAGCATTTCAAAATACGAAATAACACAAGGAAATAAAACAAATATTTCATGAGAAGTACCAAAAGTACCTAATGTAGGCAAGGCTCAAAAGCTGATACCCTGCATAGAACATCCAGAGTGTTTAACCAGGTATAAGTAAATCTCAAACATGGTATGGCCCTAAACTACCTGAAAATATTTACCTGTCTTCAAGAGAATTCCAATTTAAAAAATGAATTTAATTCTCTCTCACCATGGTATATACCTAACAGAAGAAACACTAGCAAAATTAGAAGGCTTGGGTTCCAGTATAAATTTGCCACCTAACTAGCTGTGCGACAATTTGGCATACACTCATTCATCAGGTATTTCTGAGAGCTTGTTATATGCCAGACGCTGGAAACAGAGTAGTGAAGAAAAGATCAAAAATCCCTGCCTTCATGACACATTCTAGTGAATCACTTCATCTCTAAAAACAATTTAGTTTTCTTTCTCTAAAATAAAGATTTCATACTTAAAGGTATTTTCAATTCTTTAAAAATGAAATCCATATTACTTTTCTGAATCCAGGAAAGCAACTTACAGAGCATAACCCGAAATCCACTCTTGCCACAGGCTAAAACTATTTGTTGTGTCATCATATTCAGACAGCAAATAGAGGAAGATAAGTAAGTAACTGACATTCTTGAAGGACTTATTTAAATTCACTAATTTTGGTTTACACAGTCTAGACAAAATATGAACCTTATTGGATGATTACTTGGTAACTAAACTTCCTTGGATGAGTTCCAAGAAAGCAGAAAAATCTTGTGAGAAATTTCCCCATATAATGAATAATTTTACAGACATTTCCAGTATTTAGGTCTATAAAAATATAGATTGCCTCATGAATCAACTAATCAGCTTCTCTTTTCTTCAAAGTAGAATCCGATCTTTGTTTTTAAAGTGCTTGCTGCAAACAGGTAGTCAGAAATCCAAATCGTGTATTCAAATCTTGTTCCTGTGCCTAACATTTAAATTTTTCTTTTATTTATCACCAAGATATATTTTTCCCCACAATAAAACAGGCATGACAAGCATAATTCCTCAACTCAGAATTGGTAAGTTTTTTAAACGTCTCACATATTCATTTTTCCCAGATAAACTCTACAATCACAGATTACATTTCTTATAAGATCAAATTAACAATCATTTTATATATCCCTTCCATCACAGGCACCTACAGAGACACCAAAAGTGATCCTAGATACCAGCCTGAAGTTTCTAATCTCTGAGTATCATTTCTAAATGAGAAACTGAATTAAGTAACTGCAAAAAAAAAAAAAAAAAAGCATATCTCACAAAGAGGCTCCTCCATTTATTTTCGGCTCATAAAATATGTTCAAAGTTTGCCAAAGCAAGCTAACTCCACCCAACTTCAAAAAGCAGTATAAGCAGTAGTTCCCAATTATGCTAATCTTGGACATCCTATTGTTAGTCTCAAATGCTGTTTGCTGTATTTACGCTTATTTGTTAAGGAGTCTTAAGAATATTAGCACCAATAAGTGCAGATTCATAAAAGTGTTGAAATTGCTAGCAAGAAGAGCCAATGGACAGAAAGTGGAGATAACTTCACATAAAATTCATACAATATAAACATGAACTATTTCTTTCCATTTTCTACAGTAATCTGAACCGTAAGTGGCCTCCAGAACTGGATTCTCAACTCAGCTCTATCAAATACCAAACTGCTAAGGGAAATTTTACAACACCCGTTTATATTTTAAAAGCCTTGGGACCAGCCCAGTGGTGTAGTAGTTAAGTTCACGCACTCCACTTCGGCAGCCTGGGGTTTGCAGGTCCTGGGGTCTGCAGGTCCTGGGGTTTGCAGGTTCGGATCCCGGGCGTGGACCTACGCACCACTTATCAAGCCATGCTGTGGTGGCATCCCACATATAAAGAAGAGGAAGATGGACATAGATGTTAGCCCAGGGCCAACCTTCCTCAGCAAAAAGAGGAGGATTGGCAACGGATGTTGGCTCAGGGCTAATCTCCCTCACAAAAAAATAAATAAAAGCCTCATATTGATGAATATGGTTTACTTGATTTATATTTTAGAATCCAATAAATGAGAAGACCTTGATAAAACTGAAATGACATAACTTAGAAGAATCACTACTATAAAATATTAACTATCCACCTCTCCTGCTGTTCGCCTTTTAGACAGAACCCTCATTTACTGGTAGCAAGGAATGAATGAAAAAAATGTCAGGCTTGGAACCAAGAAAACATGGGTTTAAAACCTACCTTGAAGGACTGTTATAATAATTCATGAAAATATATGTAAAGCAGTTGGCACACTGTAGGAATTGAAGAAACTTTAGCTGCTGTTATTATTTTATTACTCATAAGCACATTCAAGGAAAGATGTAAGAAAGGACATGATGGAAAAATAAATCAGAGCCTAGGTTACATTTAACTACTAAAATAAAACAAAAACAAACACCCTGATAGTTCAAGTAAAACTCTAGGCTAAACTTTTTGTTCATATTTTAGATATACAAGATAATATTGTAAGTCCCTCTTTATTAATATATAAAATCCAAAATTAGCTACAGGTCTATTTATTTTGGAGCTAAATAAAAATGAAAGATTATCATCACACAGTAAACAGATAACTTTATGAACAGGTGACATGATTTCACCGTTGGAAAAAAATGCCAAAACTAAGATTTAAAAATGCTTATGAAAGGAGAGTAAAAGATTCCTACCTTTAAACCGACTGCTATAAGATCTGTAACAACACTGTATGGAAAAAATAAAAAGAGAAAATGGAAAACAAAGTTAGAGAACAAGTTTTTAAAAGACAGAGATAACAAGATTAAAGAAAAAAGAAAAAGCATTATAATAATAAAAATAAGAATGTGATGAGTTGTGAAATGTTTATACAAAGAAAAGTGATGGGACAGTCTAGCAACAGCAGAGTGTAAAAGCAAAGCTTTAATAGCAATGTAAGAAACAAATAATAAATCAAATTCTCTTTTAGCATTTAGAAAAATATAGTTGTGCTTCAATAAAATGACTATGTGTTTATCCATTTACCTCTATTTAACAACTCTAACCGAAAACTTAAATCACTAAAGTTCAATCTTTTAAATCACTGGTATGAGTTATCATGTTTAAAGTTTTAAATGAAACTAAACCAGTGAGTGGATTTTACAGAAATAGAAGGTATCTTGCAAATTTGCAACTACCATCCAAAACAGCTCACCAAAATATAGCTAAGGTAGTCTCTCAGAACTAAAATAAATACAAACATCGAATTTCAGATATCAAAATTTTCAAAGATTTGCTTTTAATAAAAATTCTACCACATCAAAACTGTGTTTAAGTATAAATCATCTCAGGAGGAAATGAACACATACACACACACACACACAAGACAGTTGGATTTGAAAAGGAACTAGAAAGATATGTTGACTGGTGATTTGTTGTTTGTTTTTTAACTATTCAAAATAATGAAAAAAGACCTCAAGCTGCAGGAAAATGCAGAAATTTAATTAGCCTTCTGAAAGCAAAAATTCACCATGTTCAAAACCACATCCCTTAACACCAAGGTGTAAAAACCCCTAAAAAGCTCTGCTGAACAAAAATCCATCTCTTCCAACACAAAAGAAATTGTCCTTAATTTTGTCTGTCTCCATATCTCCTAAAAGAAAGCTATAACTAAATTCTATACATTGTTAATAAACTATAATGTCATCATTACTTAATAAAAGTAAACAAATTTATGAGACTGGATTTTTTAATGAGGCAATCTTAATTGTTTTAAATAATACCCATGTAGATTTTTTTTCCTTACAGACTTTTGAGACTTGAAATTCATTTGTGTGAAATTTAAACATGATAAATAACTGATGTTTGTGCATAAAAAAATACAATTGTGTAATATACCATGATATTGGTCCTGTTGCAAAGAGCAAATCTTGCTCCTACTTGAACTCCCAAATGAACCTACCTTCCAGTATCTGTCTTACTGACCCACACATTTAAACCAATAAACTCATTCTTAGCTTTAAAACCACATACAGAGTGAAGAAGGAACTAAATTCTTAAACACTATCCAAGAGTAAGTCTGCACTTCACAGTTGTCCAAGAGTTCAACAGCCAAGGTGCATAACCCAAGAGCCCTCTTTATCATCACTATAAATTTTCCAATACAAAAAGCTAGCCTGCTTCCATATCTCAAGACAAACCATCTAATGACAATTCACGACACATAATAAAATACTAATTTCACAGCCTTCCTAAACTGAAATACTGGCATAATCACACAAATAATTAAAATAGCAAAATTTCACACACATAAAAGTGTAATTGAATAAGATGACGTGAAATGAGTTTTCAATAATGCTGTCAGAGAAGCTTCAATTAAACAATAAAAATAGCTTCAATTAAATTAAAAAAAATACTTTAAAGAACATCCCAACCATAAATGAAACCTAAAAATTGCATTTTGTCTAATGTCTGTAGCAGTGTGCAATCTGCATTCAAATGAGTTAATCCAATATATCACACAGACTGAATACTATGAAACTAGGATAAATGAAATCTAATGAAGGCAAAATTGTGGGAAGATTCCATCGTCTTTCCACAGCCTGACAACAATCATCAGCTATGTGGCAACATGTACACGGGTTTTACTTTTCAAATAAGTTCCGTATATTCTACAACCAAAAGATTTACACAAATCTCGTCATCAAAAGTAAAAGGCCAAATAAAACCTCGAACGCCTAATGAGAATAAATGAGTAGATCTGCAGGCTCCAACAGAGCTGGAGATTTTTTAAAAAATCCATCCAAGTACTACGACCTTCAATTAATTCCGGAAGATCCTAATCTAGTTGTTTCCTTTATCATTAAAATATGTCAGGTCCCACCCCATATCCCTGGGTGCCCAGCGAAATATTTACACTGATGATTCCAAATCTCTCTACTCTGGTCACGGACCTCATTAACTTTTAGATCGTTTAAAAGCTCCCCGAAAATTGCACTTACACAATATTTTACATACATGGCAGGGAATTCACGAAGTTTCTCTTGGGGGGAGTGGGAGGGGGCAGCGTCCACCGTCACCAAGTCCACACGCCTGGTACACAGACATCGTTAACAGAGCTCACAGCACAAACCCGGAGCCCGGGGCCGGTCCCCGGCACACCGAGACCCCGCGTGGGGCCCTGGCTCCGGGTCCAGGTCGCCGCCCAGACGTGTCCAGGCGCGTGCACTCGCCGTCCGCCACTCGGCGGCCACTCGCCTCCCGCCAGGGGCAGCTCCAGCGCTCGCCCCACCTCGCCGGTAAACAGCAACTCCCGGAGCGGGAGGACGCCCGCCCCGAGCGCCGCCTCCGCCCCCGCCTCCCCCAGCGCCGCGCACCATTTTCTGAGAGGAAGTGTCGGGAGGCCGGGCCGGGTCCCCCGACTCTCGGCGCGGAGGGCGGCCGCCGGGGGCTGCACCCTCCGCCTCCCGGGTGAGGGTGTGAAGGGGCGGATGTTACCGGAGCGCCCCGTGGGGGAAGGAGAGGCTGCGGCGGACCGCCCCTCCGCGACTCCGGGCTCCCCGAGGAGGCGCCCGGAAGCCCCGCCGTCGGGCCCGACCGCGGCCGCTCCTCGGGCCGCCGGCGCCGCGCCCGGCTACCCGGCCTCGGCGAGTCCGGCCGAGAGCCGAAAGGAAGCGGGGCAAGCGCCGCCCGGCGCGGCTGCTGCGCCGCCGGACACTTACCCATCCATGGCCCAGACGGAGGAGCGCACAGTGCAGGGACTGACGGGCTCACCGCAAGCGGACGGAGGGGGCGGCGGCAGCAGGGCGGCTCCGGGGACCGGCAAGCGACGCCTCTCCGGAGCCCCGGCCGGTTGGAGGTGGAAGGAGAGTGGGAAACAGGGGCGGAGACCAGGGACGCTCCCGCCACCGCCGCGCCCCCGCCTTCCCCACCCCGCAAGCGCGTCCCCGCCTCGCCTCACCCCGCCCCTCGGCGTCGACGCCCTCCCTCGGCCCCGCCCCCGGCCGCCCTCGGGCTCGGCTCCAGGGCGCCCTCTTCCTGCGGTCGCCCTAAGACTCCGCCCCCCGCCTCCCCCCCTGCGCTCGCGGGAGCGCGCGCCTTGTGCTTCCCGCTTCGCTGCCCCGCCCACCCGCCTGTGGGCCCCGCGGGCCTTCCGGCTTCTCCGCCCCGGGCGGCCCGGCTCGGACGCCTCCCTCTACCGGCGGGAGGGGCGTTGGGAACCCGACTCCGGAGAGTAGGTAGGAGTGTACCGCGAGGACCGCAGAAGCGCGGCGGGGTTGCCCCGCGTGGACCAGGCTGTCGGTGGCTCGGCCCCAAGCACGGAGGCTGGTCGCGGGCTGTAGTCTTCGGAGCTCCGGGCCCTGGACCCTCGGGCGGGGGCCAACTCCAGCCAGTGCGGGACCCGCCCGTCGCCCGCCCGAGGCTGGGAGTCACCCTCTGGGACCCGCACCGGCCCGATAGGTGTGGTTGGGATGAAGATGAATGAGATGAAAGAAACTGTCCCGAACTTGAGAACATTTAGATTTTTATATAGTTTTAGTCTCGGCGTGCTTTTCGACCCGACCGTCTGGAATTGAATGTATATGAAACATTCATTGCACGATATGGAGTGGTTACTATAGTGCCAGCATTTAATAAAAGTTGCCACATTCCTCCATGTAAAACAAAACAAACAAAAACAGAAACTTATGAGGGAGTGCTTTTTCCCCTTTGAAAATTTAGACACGAATAGTGTGGTTTGCACACAGTTGCACAGCCACCAAAGCCATTTCCTCTAATCTGAGCAAAATTATATGTATAACTAGTGGCAACTCGCTTGCTTTTTTCCCTTTTATATTCTGCCTAGTTTCGAAATTGATTTCTCAATTCACAGATTACCAGAACGTGAGCCACTAAACACTGTCTTCGACCAAATTCTTAACCTGAGTAAAGGGGGCTGCATCTCCTCTGCCCCCTCATTTGAAAAGCAAGTAACAAGAACTCAAATCATCTATCCTTGCTAATATCCTGCTTTTAAATAAGTGGATGCTACTAAAAAGATTTAAACTGTAAATTCATCCATGATTCAGTCAGTATTTATTGAGTGTTTACTATGTGCCAAGCACTGCAGGGATACCCAAGAAAATCAGGTTCCAGCCTTCATGGTTGAATAGACTCCTTGGTCAGTTTATTTATTATTTATTTGTTGGCAAAAAACAATTTTCAAATAGCTCAGATATCTTATTCAGGGAGGCCATTTTTAAAGTACTGTATCTAACCTCAATCCCTCTTTCCAAACGGTCAAATATATTTTGTTTTGTATGTTAAATCCAAACATTACGTTGCAGTTGTAAGTATTACCCCCTACATTGCCAGAAGAATATTAAAAAATCTCAGCAAGATAAGTAGCTGATGTAGTCTTGCTGTTGCTTTCAGGATATAGTCTGTTGATGACATTTCCATAATTTTTTCTTAGCTACACAAGTAGTATTAAGCACACATGCTCATTTTGGAAAACTTAAACAATATTAAATGTTAAAAAGTTAATTATTTTTCTACACAAAGCACCCCCGGCCCATGATAACCAGTGTAACAATTCTGTGTGCATCCTTCTAGACGCTGACCATTTTTTATTTGCTTTTTTCACTTAAAAATCTTGGAGATTTTTTTTCATGTCTGTACTTTTCGTCTACTTAATTCTTTTTAATACTGCATAGTATTTCATAGTTTTATGTACCTAGTTTAACCTCTTCCAAAATAGTGGACATTTACCTTTTTTCTGATTATTTAAAATAACTAACAGTAGGGGCCACCCTGTGGCGCAGTGGTTTAGTTCACGCTTGGCAGCCCTGGGTTCACGGGTTCGGATCCCGGGCGCCCAACAACACACTGCTTGTCAGCCATGCGGTGGTGGCGTCCCATATAAAGTAGAGGAAGATGGGCACGGATGTTAGCCCAGGGCCAGTCATCCTCAGCAAAAAGAGGAGGATTGGCAACGGATGTTAGCCTTCCTCATAAAAATAAAATAAAATAACTAACAGTATTGCAAAGAACATCATGTATGTATGAACATCTTTGCATGCATATGATTATATCTGAGGAATAGAATTGCAGAAGTACAATTGCAGAACAAAGGGTATAAGGATTTTCAAATTTGGTAAATATTGCCAAAAGATTCCAAAAAGGCTGTACCAATTTACGTTTTCTTTATTTAAAACACAAAAAATCTTTCTCTTAGCCCCATGCCTTAAGATAGCTCCATGCCTAACAGATTTCAGTATTAAAAAATAAATGAAATCTATATGTGAAATATAAACGAACACTTGGACAGAGAGAACTGTTTGGTGGTTACCAGGGGCAAGGGGGATGGAGAGTGGGCACAAGAGGTGAAGGGATGCATCTATATGGTGACTGACAATAATGTACAACTAAAATTTCACAATGTTATAAACTATTAAGACATCAATAAAAAAGGGAAAAAAATGAATGAAGTCTATCTGAAACTCACTGTCCATGTTACTAACAATAACTCTGAAAAAGTCTCCAATGTAAAGACAGTGTACCTGACTAAAATGAACAAAACTATGACATTTCCCAAACACTTGATGTCCAGTTTTACAACAGAAGCCTAGGTATAAGAAAACAGCTCACAACAGAAAACAAGGTGAGACCTTTCGCTTTCTCCTGCCTCTTGGTCGTAAATTCAGAGTTCTCATGGATTGAGCTCCATAGGTTTCCCATAGTCCATAGGGCATGGAAAAACCATGGCCTTATATAATCTCAACAAAAGTTTCTGAGTTTCTGGGATGATCAGATATCACCCACGTGACCTGGCTTGGCATGAGAACTTTGTATTTTGTATACTGGCTTCTTGATACTGAAGAATGAACACATTCTCTGTTTGCTAATTGCTCCATACTTTTGAAAAGTAAGATGGTTATAATAATTTGTTTTATAAATTTTGTTAACATTTTACCTTCCTTGTGTTTTTGTTCTAATTTGTCTAAGCAATTCCCCTGGAACACCTTCATCTGATAAGAGACACCCCCACCCACTACTATTGTTTGGAGAAAATGTAACCTTTGAACATTTGCCTTAAGGAATTCCATTATGCAGTGGTAGTTAACATTTAACCAGCAGTACCCTATTCATGTTCACAGGTAAGACTTCTTAAGATATAAAAGTAATACAAAGATGCCAGTAGAGGTCAGAAATAAGACCAGCCATTAGGTGAATCTGGGAGGTGGACATTTTAATACCATTTTATCCCTTGACAAATACAAAATCATAATCATTAACATGTATTCCCTAAAATAGAAACAGCTGAAAAGGAAAAAGCTAAACTCAAAAGGTTACATAGTGTATAATTCCATTTATGTAACATTCTCAAAATGACAAAATTATAGAGATGGAGAACAGATTAGTGGTTGCCAGGAGTTAGGAACAGGGTGGGAGAGTATGGAGAGAGAAGGAGATGGGTGTGACTGTAAGGGAGTTGCAAGGGGAATGTTCGTGGTGATGGAACAGTTCTCTATCTTGACTGTGGGGTTGGGTATACAAGTCCACACGTGATAAGATTGCATAGAACTTTACACACACACAAGTACATATAAAACTGGCAAAATCTGAATACTATTTGTGGATTGTACTAATTTTACTATCAATTTCCTGGTTTTGTTATAGTTATTAAGATGTTACCATTGGGGGAAACTGGGTGAAGAGTACACAGGACCTCTTTGTACTACTTTTTAAACTTACTGTGAATCTAATTATTTCAAAATAAAACAATAATTTTTAAAAAAGAAATCTTGCAGAGTATTCCCTGAATACTTGTTATTTGTTCAATAGTTAAGCAATAACAAACTTTAAAGGGTTAAGAAAAATGTGTGGGAGTATAATTCATATTTTTCAGGCTATATCACCTTGGTAGTCAGACTAGGTTATAATAGCTGACACACACTGAGTCTGACAGACTCTGCCCAGTTTGTTGAATTATGAGCCTTCAAAGTCCTTTCCAACTATTAGAAGAGGAGGCTTGAAAGTATCTCCTACATACTCACTGACCTCTCTGCCACCATGAGTCATATCCATTTTCCTCATCCTGTGCCTGGCCCTGATGTAATCATCTCCATGTGAAGCCCCTTACAAAACCAATGCCTGGGTCAGAGGACTCCAGTGTTTGCACAGAATGTGCTGTTCTCCGTCACTGTTCTATAGTAGGTGTCGACACAAAATAACCAATAACCATTCTATAGATAAGAGAGATAAAATGAGTTTTACTTGAGCCAGGGTAACGGTTATAATCTGGAAAGGTAGTTTCCACAAAGGAAGAAAGTGTTCGATTGGAGAAGCATTGTTTTCAGTACAGTCTTATACCTTTTTAGAACAAAGAACATACATTAAACACTCCCAGGATACATATTCGTTAAAGTTTCAAAGAAGTATTCAGTTGCAAATTAGTGGGTCAGCATGACCCTGATGTCAGGAAAGGGACTAATACAGTGTTACCAATAGGGCGTGGGAGGGGAAGTATGCATTCTTAAGAATGCATTCTTTACTTTCATGGTTAAAACAGATGTACAATGTGTGTTTGACAGGCCATAAATCAGGCTTCTTTAGTTCAAGCCGAATCAGAATAGTTACCCCATATACTTCAATATGTGAAAACCTCTTGTCATAGGAGTTGCCAGCTCATGTCAAAGTTGCATTGGATTTTCTGGGGCACTTTTCTGAAGAGGGGAGAATTCCTTTCCCCTGTCTTTCTGTCATACTTTGTCATACCTAGTGTCTCTGAAAGTTTTTAATAAAGAGATACATACCAGTGTCTCTGAAAGTTTTTAATAAAACAGCCCTTTCCATTTTTATTCACAGAAAATCCTTTAGGATTTAGCCAAGAGTCTGTGGGGCTAGGCCAGAAAAGAAACTGAGTAATAATCACTACAGTGTTGTTACCGAACCAGGTTCATTTTGCCCGCCGCAGGATTATACCAATCACCAAGAGGACAAGTTTGCAGAGAGAAAGGGGTTAAGACAGCCAAGCAAGGAGACAGAAGAACCAATCTCAAATCCACCTCCCGGAGAAATAGTGATTAGGGATATTTATGAGATAAAGGGGCGGGGTGGTCTGAAGTGTGGGAATAGATGATCGCAGGTAAGAAGTGGGTAATTGATGATCTGTGCAAGCATAAGTCAAGTTTCATGGCTATTCATAGAGTGCATGTTCACAAAATGGTGGGGTTACCATGATCTGAGGGTGGACTTTTTGGCTCCTTTACATCAAAGGGTCACCTATCGGTCATCTGCTCAGACCCAGTTGGTGAGTTGGTGGTCTTAACCAGCCTGAACCAAACAAGAAGTCAATTATCAGTTCCTGAAAAACTCAAGCACCCATTACCATGGTGACCCAAGTGTCCGAGACATTATCTATAGGGTGCGTTTTAGTAATGAATTATCTAACTACTTTTGCAAACAACTGACAGTATAGTTAAAGCAAGTTGCCACTACCGTCCCACCACTGTTTCACTGTTCTAAGAATCATCATTCCCCTTAAGCACTGATCTTTTGTCCTAAAACTGGTGCACCCCACTCTCTACCTGGAGGGTAGGTTCTTACCTAGGAGTTCCCTTGGCTCCACTTAGAAGTAGATCTCTTGGAAATAGAGGTCGTCACACCTCTTCAGATATGCTTAAGTATGTTTGATCCTGCTTAATTTCAAGCTGAGACCCCCCACTCCCTCAGAAAGAGAGAGTTCTCTTCACTGACCTTACTTATCAAAGAACTAGAAAACCAGCACTGTTTGAGTCAAGTAGAGGAACGCGTCTGCAGAGGCAATAAAATGAACTGTATGGTAGTTAAGATTGTGATCTAGAGCCAGACTAACTAGTTTAGAATCTCAAATCTTCATGAAGTCTGTGCAGCGTTTCATTTCCCTGACTCAGCTGCGGGTGGAGCAGAACTTCCCAGCCATTGCCGTCCACTGCCCGATGCCCCAGGAGGAGAGGCTTTCTCAGCATCAGCAGTTTAAAGATTTCCGGCAGTGAATTCTTGCGCCTACCAACCTATTCGGCCAAGGCATGGGCATCAAGCTGGTGAACACTGCCTGATACCAATCTACGTCATGTGACCAGAGCAGATAGGGTTGGCACCAAGGGCTTCGCCATCATTTGTATCAGATGAGAATGATGCCAAGATTCTCAGTGATGTGCAGGATCTCTTTGAGTGAGCTGCCTGATGAGACAGACATTTCCTCCTACATTGAGTAGACACGGTAGGGGACTCACCTACCCATTCTGGAATGTACCAGTCTGTCCCTCTTCAGGAGATGACACCAGGTGTGGGGGTGAAGGAGACAATACTGCTACCTCCCTCTGACAATCCCCAATCCCAACACCATAGCTTCCCTCTTTTGCATCACCACCATTCCTAAACCCCCATTTCCTGATTTGTCAGAATTTTTTTTTGTAGCTTTTTGGGAAGGTTTAGATGAATCAATACATGAAGAGTACTTAAAACAGTATTTAGCACATGGTAAGTGCTCAATATGTTTATGCTTATTAATAATTATTATTTTGTATTACAATTTTTAGCTTACAAAGCAGCAGAATTCCTTGAGAACATAATTCAAGAATCATTTATTTAGTGTGGGCTGTGGAATGGTGCTGGTTTAGAAACTGTTACTAGTCCCTAATAAGAAAAGAATGGAATATGAGAATAAGTGTCTAGAAACGTTCAGAGCAATTTGACAGAGAAATATTTCTATTGAATCTAATAAAAAATTTGGATTAATATTCTGTATTCGGTTTTTATTTCAATTTTTAATTATTTATTTTTATTGTATTTTTACAAAAGTATTACTCAACAAAGGATTAGAAATTTTTTAAAAACTGGTCCTTCACCACAATTTGAGAAGCACTAGTCTAATTTCTTAAATATATGTATCCCTTTAAAAAAGGTCAACATTTTATTTATCTTTTTTTTGCTTGAGGGAGATTAGCCCTGAGCTAACGTCTGTGCCAGTCTTCCTCCAATTTTTATGTGGGTCGCCACCACAGCGTGACTGACAAGTGGTGTGGGTCTGCCCCTGGGATCCAAACCCATGAACCCAGGCTGCTAAAGTGGAGCATGCTGAACCTAACCATTAGGCCATCCCCTTTATTATTATTTTTTTTTATTTTACAGGTAATATAAGAACATATTCTCTATTTGAGGGTTTTGTTTTTTTTACCTTTCATTATGGAAAATTTCAAATATACAAATAAATGGAATTGTTTAAAGATCCCCAACGCCCAATCACTGGTAATTTAAAATCACTTATAATTTAAAAATTATGAATGTAGAGCAGTAGTTCTCAAACTTTAAAGTGCATCAGAATCACCTGGAGGGCTTGTGAAACAGAAATTGATTGTTTTTGATTCAGGGTGGGCCCCAAGAATTTGCACTTCTAGCAGATTCCCAGGTGATGCTGATGCTGCTGATACTATGGGAGCCAAAGCTTGAGAATCATTAATGTAACCAGTTAAGATTTTTCTGCAAAGCATCATGGCAGAGTGAAATACCCTCTTTGAATCTCTGCCCCCTAAGACACAATGAAAACATCATTCACATTCCAACAGTGCTCAATCAAACACTACAAAGGACTTCTAAGAAACCCCTGCTGCCATACATCAGACGGTGGAGGCGCAGGAAGCCCAAAAGGACGTAAGGAGAGGTAAGAAGTTGTACTCCCCCTCCCCAATCAATCGGCAAAGACAGAGAGTGTGGCTCACAGACAGAGGGGGGAGGGGCGGCCCACTGCGGGGAAAACTATTTCCCTCCAGGTGCTCTCACACACTGTTGAGAGATCCCACCAGAAGCAACGACGGACTGTTTCGGGGGTGTAGCAAATGCCCTAAGAGAGCCAGAAAGGAAACCCCCGGGTCGAGCAGTAGAAAGAGAACCCCTCCCCTCACACACCCCACGTTACAGCATAATCCCTCTGTGGGCTGCAGCAGGCTCAGAGCATACCGCTTGCAATCTCCATCCAGTGGCAGCAGGTGGAAACTGCAGGACCAACTTCAAGATGAGAGGAAAAAATAAAGCAGTCAGATCCATGCGACGGTTTGTTATGGCTACAGACCAAAAGGAAAATGACAAACACCCAGAAACCAACGCAGAAGGCACAGAATTCGATAACCTGAATGACAGAGAATTCAAAATAGCCATCATAAACAAACTCAATGAAATACAAGAGAACACACAGAAACAAATCAACGAATTCAGGGATTTCATCACAAAAGAGATTGAAACCATAAAGAAAAACCAATCAGAATTATTGGAGATGAAAAACAAAATGAATGAGATAGTGGAAAAATGGAGTCTTTAAAGAGCAGAACTGACAATATGGAGGAATGAATTAGCATTATTGAGGATAGCCACGCAGAAATGCTCCAGATAGAGGAGGAGGAGAGAGCTAAGACTAAAAAGAAATGAAGAAATTCTTTGAGAAATATGAGACTCAATGAGGAAAGGCTACATAAGGATAATAGGTATTCCAGAAGGAGAAGAAAGAGAAAAAGGAGCAGGGAGTTTGTTCAAATAAATAATAGCTGAGAACTTCCCCAACCTAGGGAATGAGAGGGAAATAACAGTGAATGAAATCAATAGATCACCTAAATATATAAACAGGAATAAAAAATCATCTCTCCACATAGTGGCAAACTTGAAAAATATCCGTGACAAGGAAATAATATTAAGGGCAGCTAAACAAAAAAACAAAATAACATACAAAGGAAACCCCATCAGGCTCTCAGCTGATTTCTCGACAGAAACTCTACAGGCTGGGAGAGACTGAAGTGATATATTCAAAATCATGAAAGACAAAAACCTTCAGCCAAGAATACTTTATCCAGCAAAAATATCCTTCAAATATGATGGAGAAATAATAACTCTCCCTGATAAACAAAAGCTAAGAGAGTTCATCACCACAAGACCCCCACTACAAGAAATGCTTCAGAAGGCCCTTAGGCCTGAAAAAAACAAATGAGAAAGGGGATACAAAGATTTCAGCAAGGACAAAAGCAAGGAGACTAAACCAGAACAAACTACAGGTGGATAACATCAAAAATTAATTCAAGCTCATCACTGGAAACTCATATTCATGACACAAAATGGAATAAAGAGATAACAAATAAGGAGGGGAAGAGGTAAGGGATTGAATCGACCCAGCCTCAGGAAAAAGGAGGCATCTGAAAATGTACATTCTTATCCAGGAGATCGCTTATATAAACCTCACGGTAACCACTGAACAAATAACCAGAAGAGAACCACACAAGACAAATAAAGAGAAAACCAAGAGAATGAGCATGTAGAAATACCAAATTGGATTTGCAGTCCGAAACACAAGGGACAAGAAACAAAGGAAATGCAAAAGAACCAGAAGATGAACAATAAAATAGCAACATTAAACCCTCATATATCAATAATCACTCTAAATGTAAATGGATTGAATTCTCCAATCAAAAGACACAGAGTGGTGGGATGGATTAAAAACCAAGATCCAACAATCTGCTGCCTCCAGGAAACACATCTCAGCTCTAAAGACAAACACAGACTCAAAATAAAAGGATGGAAAACAATACTCCAAGCTAATGGCAAACAAAAGAAAGCAGGAGTAGCCATACTTAATCAGACAAAGTAGACTTCAAGATAAAAAAGATAATGAGAGACAAAGAAGGGCAATATATAATGATAAAAGGGACACTTCACCAAGAAGACATAACACTTATAAATATCTATGCACCCAACACAGAAGCACCAAAGTACATAAAACAACTGCTAAAAAACCTTAAAGGAGATATTAACGATAACACAATAATAGTAGGGGATCTTAACACCACCCTTGCATCAATGGATAGATCATCCAGACAAAAAGTCAATAAGGAAATAATGGACTTAAACGAAAAACTAGACACAATGGACTTAACAGATATATACAGAGCACTCCACCCCAAAAAAGCAGAGTACACATTCTTCTCAAGTGCACATGGAACATTCTCAAGGATAGACCATATATTAGGAAACAAGGCAAACCTCTATAAATTTAAGAAGATTGAAATCATTACAAGCATCTTTTCTGACCATAATGCTGTGAAACTAGAAATCAACTGCAAGGAAAAAACTAGGAAAGGGACAAAGATGTGGAGACTAAACAACATGCTACTGAACAACCAACGGGTCGTTGATGAAAGTAAAGGAGAAGTCAAAAGCTATCTGGAGGCAAATGAAAAGGAAAATACACCATACCAACTCATATGGGATGCAGCAAAAGTGGTCCTGAGAGGGAAATTCATAGCAATACAAGCACGGCTTAAAAATCCCAAATTTTATTTGGAAAAATCCCAAATAAATAACCTTCAATTGCACCTAACAGAATTAGAAAAAGAAGAACAGACAAAGCCCCAAATCAGCAGAAGGAGGGAAATAATAAAAATCAGAGCAGAAATAAATGAAATTGAAACCAAAAAAACAGTAGAAAGGATCAATGAAACAAAGAGCTGGTTCTTTGAGAAGATAAATAAAATTGACAAACCCTTAGCCAGACTCACTAAGAAAAAAGGGAGAAGACTCAAATAAATAAAATTAGAAATGAAAGAGGAGAAATTACAATAGACACCACAGAAATACAAGGGATTATTAGGGAATACTATGAAAAACTTTACGCCAACAAATTGGACAACCTAAAGGAAATGGACAAATTCTTGGAAGCGTACAACCTCCCAAAACTGAATCAAGAAGAAATAGAGAATCTGAACAGACCAATCACAAGTAAAGAGATTGAAACAGTCATCAAAAACCTCCCCAAAAATAAAAGCCCAGGATCAGATGGCTTCCCTGGAGAATTTTACCAAACATTCAAAGAAGATTTAGCACCTATCCTTCTCAAACAATTTCAAAAAAATAGAGGAAGATGGAATACTTCCCAACACATTCTATGAGGCCAACATCATCCTGATACCAAAGCCAGACAAGGACAATACAAAGAAGGAAAACTACAGGCCAATATCACTGATGAACATAGACGCAAAAATCCTCAACAAAATATTGGCAAGCCGAATACAGCAATACATCAAAAAGATCATACACCATGATCAAGTGGGATTTATACCAGGGACACAGGGATGGTTCAACATCCACAAATCAATCAACGTAATACACCACATTAACAAAATGAAGAATAAAAACCACATGATCATCTCAATCGATGCAGAGAAGGCATTTGGCAAGATCCAGCATCCATTTATGGTAAAAACTCTCAACAAAATGGGTATAGAAGGAAAGTATATATATAATATAGGGCCATATATGACAAACCTACAGCCAACATCCTACTCAATGGGGAAAAACTGAAAGCCATTCCTTTGAGGACAGGAACATGACAAGGGTGCCCACTCTCACTGCTCTTATTCAACATAGTACTGGAAGTGCTGGCCAGAGCAATTAGGCAAGAAAAAGGAATAAAAGGACTCCAAATAGGCAATGAAGAAGTGAAACTCTCCCTATTTGCAGATGACATGATCTTATACATAGAAAACCCAAAAATTCCATCGGAAAACTACTAGAAATAATCAACAACTACAGTAAAGTGGCAGGGTATAAAATCAACTTACAAAAATCAGTTGCTTTTCTATACACTAACGATGAAAAAACAGAAAGAGAACTCAAAAAGACAATCCCATTTACAATTGCAACAAAAAGAATAAAAATATCTGGGAATAAATTTAACCAAGGAGGTCAAAGACCTATACAATGAAAACTATAAGACACTATTGAAAGAAATCGAGGAAGACATAAAGAAATGGAAAAATATTCCATGCACATGGATTGGAAGAATAAATATAGTTAAAATGTCCATTCTACCTAAAGCAATCTACAAATTCAATGCAATCCCAATCAGAATCCCAATGTCATTCTTCACGGTAATAGAACAAAAACTACTGAAATTCGTATGGGGCAACAAAAGACCCCAAATAGCTAAAGCAATTTTGAAAAAAAAAGAACTAAGCTGGAGGCATCACAATCCCTGATTTCAAAATATACTATAAAGCTACAGTAATCAAAACAGCATGGTACTGGTACAAGAATAGATGCACAGATCAATGGAACAGAATTGAAAGCCCAGAAATAAAACCACACACCTATGGACAGCTAATCTTCGACAAAGGAGCAAAGAACATACAATGGAGAGAGGGAAGTCTCTTCAATAAATGGTGCTGGGAAAATTGGACAGCCACATGCAAAAGAATGAAAGTAGACCATCTCCTATTGCCATATACAAAAATCAATTCAAAATGGATCAAGGACCTGAAAGTGAGACCTGAAACTATAAAACTCCTGGAAGAAAATATAGGCAGTACACTAATTGAGATTGGACATAAAGGGATCCTTTCAGATTCCATGTCTACTCGGACAAGGGAAACAAAAGAAAAAATAAACAAGTGGGACTTCATCAGACTAAAGAGCTTCTACAAGGCAAATGAAACCAGGATCAAAATGAAAAAATATCCCATTTGCAACAACATGGAAGGACCTAGAGGGTATTATGTTAAGTGAAATAAGCCAGAGAGAGGACAGACACTGCATGAACTCACTCATATATGGAATACAAGTGAACACACGGACAGAGAGAACTGATTGGTGGTTACCAAGGGGAAGGGGGGTGGGGGGGGCACGAGGGGTGAAGGGTTACATCCACAAGGTGACTGACAAACAAAAATGTACAACTAAAACCCCACAGTGTTATAAACTAAGACATCAATAAAAAATAAAAATAAATTAAAAAAAATTTAAAATGAAAAAATAACCCACCAGCTGGGAGAAAGTATTTGCAAATCTTTTGTCCGACAAGGGATTAATCTCAGTAATATAGAAAGATCTCATACAACTGAGCAACAAAAAAACAAACAATCCGATCATAAAATGGGCAGAGGATATGAACAGACACTTTTCCAAGGAAGAGATACAGATGGCCAATAGACACATGAAAAGATGTTCAACATCACTAATCATCAGGGAAATGCAAATCAAAACTACACTGAGATATCACCTTACACCCGTTAGAATGGCTATAATCACAAAGACAAATAACAACAAATGCTGGAGAGGTTGTGGAGAAATGGGGACCCTCATTCACTGCTGGTGGGAATGCAAATTGGTGCAGCCTCTATGGAAAACAGTATGGAGAGTCCTCAAAAAATTAAAAATAGAAATACCGTATGATCCAGCAATACCACTCTTGGGCATCTACCCAATGGACGTGAAATCAACCATCACAAGAGGCGTATGCACCCCTATGTTCATTGCAGCATTATTCACTATAGCCAAGAAGTGGAAGCAACCCAAGTGTCCCTCAACTGATGATTGGTTAAAGAAGATGTGGTATATACATACAATGGAATACTACTCAGCCATAAGAAAAGACACAATTGTCCCATTTGCAACAACATGGATGGACCTAGAGGGTATTATGTTAAGTGAAATAAGCCAGAGAGAGAAGGCCAGACACTGCATGAACTCACTCATATATGGAATATAAATGAACACACAGACAGAGAAAACTGATTGGTGGTTACCAAGGGGAAGGGGGGTGGGCGGTGGGCACAAGGGGTGAAGGGTTACAACCACAAGGTGATGGACAAACAATAATGTACAACTAAAAACCCAAAGTGTTATAAACTATTAAGACATCAATAAAAAAAAAAACAGAAAGAAAAAAAAAAGATTTTTCTGCAACCCCTACACCAAGAGTTAGACCCCTTAGCCTAACGCATGTGTTTCTTGCTAAACCCAAGGTAGACTATTAGAATATATGCCCAATAACTTTTCTCTTTTTGCTAATCTGAGCCCCCAGAATATGCTTTCCAGACTTAGCATTAGGCCATCTACTTCTTGAGACCTGATAACAGATTTTTTGCCTTGTCTCCTCTTTGCATTCTTGCTTCCTTTTTTCTTTTTCTCATGAGCAACCTAAGTTCTATGAAGTTTTCTTTCTTCTCACTTGTTTTCTGATATTCTTACTCTAGGACTCTCTACATCAATATTCTGACATTCTTGTTTCATCTATAACTTTACCCACTCTTCACCACTCCACTCAATTTTTGTCTTCATTTTTTGGATAATATTTACATACACTGAAATGCACATGCAGATTTTTAACTCTACAGTTTTTTGAAGGATACACCCATGTAACCTCTGGACTGCTCTTAAAGAACAGAAGATACTCCTCAGCGTTGACTTAAATAGTTTCCTTATAATTGCAGTTAAATATTTAGAAACAATAAGACTAGATTCTTATACAACGGTAAACTAAAATCGATTTAAAAATTAAATGTAAAAATTCCAAAACCAATAGATATCCAAGTTAACAGTTATTAATTTCAAAAGACAGAACTGTTCAGCTAAGAAAAAAATCCTTGCTCATGACATGAATATAGTGTTGACTCCTACAGCAAAGGGTCTTTGGCCAATGATACAGGTGACACTCAAAATATTTAGTAACTGGTACTAAATGGGCACCAACCATTCAAAATAGATGTTGTCCTTAAACAACTAGTAGGGCCAAATTTTTGCGTATTAGCTGAATACTGGCATGGATATTACTTCCCTGCAGCGGGCTATGTGGCAATGACTCAATTGTTTTGTTTCTGTTTGTTTGTTTTTGGTGAGGAAGATTGCCCCTGAGCTAATATCTGTGCCAATCTTCCTCAATTTTGTACATGGGATGCTGCCACAGTATGGCTTGATGAGCAGTGAGTATGTCCACGCCTGGGATCTGAACCCGCAAACCACGGGCTACTGAAGCAGAGTGCACGAAATTAGCCACGACACCACCAGGCCAGCCCCCACAATGACTCTATTGTATCAATAACTTTCTATATACCTTCATTTCTTAGCATGCCCTGGTATCATTTCCCCCTATCTGGATCAAATGCATCATTTACACCTCAAGCCTCTCTGTTCTTTTCGCACTAGCCCAAGACACATAAAGTGGCACTAATGGGTGAGAAAGCAAATATATATACAAACATAGGCACTAAATTCACATGGAAGCCCTGTTGTAAGATAGTTACCCACATGATCGAGAATATAATTACATAAAGTTTTGGAAATTATAAACACAAATGTGAAAAACTGAGACTTTCTTGCAGAAAACCCTCAGACCTCCATGAATGTATTCACAGGCCCATTTAAGCAACATTTGCCTGGAGCAGTTTCTCAAACTTGAGTCATTCCAATACCAGCTCCAAAATTCTCCAAGAGAATTTTCCCCTAAACTCTCCCCAGCTAAGATACAACAAAAGGGTCATTCATATATCAACAGAAGTCTTTAACACTACACTTAAGACATCTGAAGGACCTACGCAGCCTTACATCTGATGGCAGTGGTGCTGGAAGCCCCAGAGGAAGTGGAAGGAGGTAAGAAAGGCTCCCCTACTTCCCCAACAACAGCAACCCTGAGACAGAGACCATGAAGCTCTCAGATACCCTCCACGGAAGAACCTTTACTCTCCAAGTTCCCTCACAGCCCATGGGGAGCTCCCACACAGAGGGAATGGAACAGTTGTGAGGGTGTCCTCATCAAACTAACACCCCAGGAGAGCAGATAGTGAGGGAAGAATGAGGGGTTCCTGGGACCCAGGAGGCGAAGACAGGTGCCCCTCCCCCACCTTGGCATCCCAGCTAAGCCATGCCTGGCACCTCAGCTCAGCCAGCCCAGCCCAGTGGCACACAATGCTCAAGCCCAGTGGCATATGGCACTCCAGCCCAGCCATGCATGAAGCCCCAGCCCAGTGCTCCAGATCAGCAGTGCACAGCTCCCTAGTTCAGAGCCCCAGCTCAGCCACACATCAGCTCAGCAGCGCTTCAGTCTGGCCAGAATGCCTGCAGATCTCAGCAGGCTCAGAATACACAACTATAGACCCCCACCTAGTGGCGGCAATTAGAATCTGAGACCAGATATCTTTAGGATGAGGAAAAATAAAAGCACACCATCAAGCACAACGCAAAAATCATTAAATCTCCAGACCAGAAGGAAAATGACAAGCATCCAGAAATCAGTCCTGAAGGCACAGAAATTTATAACCTAAATGACAGAGAATTCAAAATAACTATCATAAAAAACCTCAACGAATTACAAGAGAATACCAATAGACAATTCAATGAAATTAGGAGCTTCTTCACAAAAAAGATTGAAACTGTAAGGAAAAACCAATCAGAAATATTGGAGATGAAAAGCACAATGGAAGAGATAAAGAAAATCTGGAATCTTTAAAGAACAGAGCTGACAATATGGAGGAAAGAATTAGTATTATTGAGGATAGGAATATAGAAAGGCTCCAGATGGAAGAGGAGAGAGAACTAAGACTAAAAAGAAATGAAGAAATTCTCTGAGAAATATCTGACTCAATTAAAAATGCAACATAAGGATCATAGGTATTCCAGAGGGAGAAGAGAGGGAAGAAGGAGCATAGAGCTTGTTCAAAGAACTGATAGCTGAGAACTTCCCAAACTTGGGGAAGGAGCTGGAAATACAAGTGAATGAAGTCAATGGTCTCCTAAACATAACAACAAAAAAAGGCCATCTCCAAGTCATATAGTTGTAAAGCTGGTGAAAGTTAATAATGAAGAAAATGTATAAAGGGCAGCAAGAGAAAAGAAGATAACGTACAAAGGAATTCCAATCAGGCTCTCAGCAGATTTTTCATCACAAACTCTACAGGTTAGGAGAGAGTGGAATGATATATTCAAAATTCTGAAAGACAAAAACTTTCAGCCAAGAATACTCTATCCAGCAAAAATATCCTTCAGATATGATGGAGAAATAGTAACTATCCCAGATAAACAAAAGCTAAGGGAGTTCATTGCCACAAGACCCCCCACTGCAAGAAATGCTCAAGAAGGACCTCATGCCTGAAAAAAAGAGAAAGGGGATACAAAGCTTTAAGCAAGGAGAAAATAGGTAGACAAAATCAGATAAATTGCAGCTCTCTATCAGAATAGGTTAGCAAACACTTAATTATAACAATAAAGATCAAGGGAAGGAAAACATCAAAACTTAATATTACCTCATCACTTTAAACACAAAATCACAACACAAGATGGAATAAGTTGTGACAACAATAACTTAGAAAGGGTAGAGAAAAGGAACGAAATCGACTTAGTCAAAGGAAATAAGAGGCCATCAGAAAATGGACTATCGGGGCCACCTGGTGGCGCAGCGGCTTAGTTCGCGCTTGGCAGCCCAGGGTTCGCGAGTTCGGATCCCAGGCGCCCGCGGACGCACTGCCTGTCAGCCATGCTGTGGCGGCGTCCCATATAAAGTGGAGGAAGATGGGCACGGATGTTAGCCCAGGGCCAGTCTTCCTCAGCAAAAAGGGGAGGATTGGCAACAGATGTTAGCTCCGGGCTGGTCTTCCCCACAAAAAAAAAAAAAAAAAAAAAAAATGGACTATCTATTTACAAGATTTCTTATACAAACCTCATGGTAACCACAAAACTAATATTCAGAGTGGAGAAACATACAATAAATAAGGAGAAAACTAAGAAAACCATCATACAGAACTACCAAATTGAATTGGTAGTCTGAAACACACAGCACAAGAAACAAAGCAAATGCTAAAGATCTGGAAAATGAGCAATAAAGTAGCAACATTAAGCCCTCATATATCAATAATCACTCTAAATGTAAATGGATTGAATTCTCCAATCAAAAGACACAGAGTGGCTGGATGGGTTAAAAAACAAGATTCAACAATATGCTGCCTCCAGGAGACATATCTCAACTCTAAAGACAAATACAAGCTCAGAGTAAAAGGATGGAAGACAATACTCCAAGCTAATGGCAAACAAAAAAGAGCAGGTGTTGCCATACTTATATTACAAAAGGTAGACTTCAAGATAAAAAGGGTAATGAGAGACAAAGATGGGCAATATATAATGATAAAACGGACACTCCACCAAGAAGACATATCACTTATAAATATATATGCACCCAACACAAGAGCACCAAAGTGCTCATAAAACAACTATTAATAAACCTAAAAGGAGATATTAACAACAACACAATAATATTAGGAGAACTTAATGCCCCACTCACATCAGTGGATAGATCATCCAACAAAAAGTCAATAAGGAAATAGTGGATGTAAACGAAAAGCTAGACGAGATGGACTTAATAGATATATACAGAGTGCTCCACCCAAAAACAGCAGACTACACATTCTTCTCAAGAGCACGTGGAACATTCTCAAGGATAGACTATATGCGGGGAAACAAGGCAAGCCTCTATAAATTTAAGAAGATTGAAATCATAACAAGCATCTTTTTTACCATCAGGCTATGAAACTAGAAATCAACTACAAGGAAAAAACTGGGAAAGTGACAAAGGTGTGGAGACTAAACAACAAGCTACTGAACAACCAGTGGATCAATGATGAAATTAAAGGATAAATCAAAAAATATCTGGAGACAAACGAAAATGAAAATACACCATACCAACTCACATGGGATGCAGCAAAAGTGGTCCTGAGAGGGAAATTCATAGCAATACAGACCCACCTCAATAAACAAGAAAAATTCCAAATCAGCAACCTTAAACTACATCTAACAGAATTAGAAAAAGAACAACAAACAAAGCCCAAAGTTAACAGAAGGAGGGAAATAATAAAAATTAGAGTAGAAATAAATGAAATTGAAACAAAAAAAGCAGTAGAAAGGATCACTGAAACAAAGATTTGGTTTTATGAGAAGATAAACAAAATTGACAAACCCTTAGCTAGACTCACTAAGAATAAAAGAGAGAAGGCTGAAATAAACAAAATTAGAAATGAAAGAGGAGAGATTACAACAGATACCACAGAAATACAAAGGATTATAAGAGAATATTATGAAAAACTATATGCCAACAAATTGGACAATCTAGAAGAAATGGATAAATTCTTAGATTCATACAACCTCCCAAAACTAAATCAAGAAGAAATAGAGAACCTGACTAGACCAATGAAAAATAAAGAGACTGAAACAGTAATCAAAAACCTCCCCAAAAATGAAAGTCCAGGACCAGATGGCTTCTCCGGAGAATTTTACCAAACATTCGAAGAAGACTTAATACCTATCCTTCTCAAACTTTTCCAAAAAATAGAGGAAGATGGAATACTTCCTAACACATTCTATGAGGCCAACATCACCCTAATACCAAAGCCAGACAAGGACAATACAAAAAAGAAAAACTACAGGCCAATATCGCTGATGAACATACATGCAAAAACCCTCAGCAAAATATTGGCAAACTGAATACAGCATAACCTCAAAAAGTTCATACACCATGACCAAGTGGGTTTTATATCAGGGACACAGGGATGGTTCAACATCTGCAAATCAATCAACATGATACACCACATTAACAAAACGAAGAATAAAAACTACATGATCATCTCAGTTGATTCAGAGAAGGCATTAGGCAAGATCCAACATCCATTTATGATGAAAACTCTCAACAAAATGGGTATAGAAGGAAAGTACTCCAACATAATAAAGGCCGTATATGACAAACCCACAGCCAACATCATACTCAATGGGGAAAAACTGAAAGCCATTCCTCTGAGAATCAGGAACAAGACAAGGGTGCCCACTCTCACCACTCTTATTCAACATAGTACTGGAGGTTTTGGCCAGAGTAATTAGGCAAAAAAAACAAAAAAAAGATTAAAAGGACTCCCAATAGGCAATGAAGAAGTGAAACTCTCATTATTTCCAGATGACATGATTTCATACATAGAAAACCCTAAAGAATCCACTGGAAAACTATTAGAAATAATCAACAACTACAGCAAAGTCACAGGGTATAAAATCAACTTACAAAAATCAGTTGCATTTCTATATGCTAATAAAAAACTAACAGAAAGAGAACTCAAAAAGATAATCCCATTTACAATTGTAACAAAAAGAATAAAATATCTGGGAATAAATTTAACCAAGGAGGTAAAAGACCTATACAATGAAAACTATAAGACATTATTGAAAGAAATTGATGATGACATAAAGAAATGGAAAAATATCCCATGCATGTGGATTGGAAGAATAAACATAGTTAAAATGTCCATACTACCTAAAGCAATCTACAAATTCAGTGCAATCCCAATCAGAATCCCAATGACATTCTTCATAGAAACGGAACAAAGAATGCTAAAATTCATACAGGGCAACAAAAGATCCTCAATAGCTAAAGCAATCCTGAGAAAAAAGAACAAAGCTGTAGGCATCACAATCCCTGACTTCAAAATATACTACAAAGCTATAGCAATCAAAACAGCATGGTACTGGTACAAAAGTAGACACACAGATCAATGGAACAGAATTGAAAGTCCAGAAATAAAAATACATGTCTATTGACAGCTAATCTTCAACAAAGGAGCTAAGAACATACAACGGAGAATGGAAAGTCTTCAGTAAATGGTGCTGGAAAATTGGACACCCACATGCAAAAGAATGAAAGTAGACCATCTTCTATCACCATACACAAAAATTAACTCAAAATGGAGCAAAGACCTGAAAGTGAGACCTGAAACTATAAAACTCCTGGAAGAGGGGGTTGGCCTGGTGGCATAGTGGTTAAGTTCATGTGCTCCACTTCGGCGGTCCATGGTTTCACAGGTTCGGATCCCAGGCGCAGACAGACACACCGTTTGTCAAGCCATGCTGTGGTGGCATCCCATATAAAGTAGAGGAAGATGGGCACAGATGTTAGCCCAGGGCCAATCTTCCTCAGAAGAAAAAGAGGAGGATTGGCAATGGATGTTAGCTCAGGGCTAGTCTTCCTTACACACACACACACACACACACACACACACAAACCCACTCCCAGAAGAAAATACAGTACACTATTTGACATCGGTCATAAAGAGATCTTTTCGAATTCCATGTCTACTCAGACAAAGGAAACAAAAGAAAAAATAAACAAGTGGGACTTCATCAGATTAAAGAGCTTCTACAAGGCACGTGAAACCAGGATCAAAATGAATAGACAACCCACCAGCTGAGAGGAAATATTTGCAAATCATATATCCGACAAGGGGTTAATCTCCATGATATATAAAGAACTCACACAACTGAACAACAAAAAAATAACCCAATCAAAAAGTGGGCAGAGGGGATGAACAGACATTTTTCCAAGGAAGATATACAGATGGCCAATAGACACATGAAAAGATGTTCAACATCACTAATCATCAGGGAAATGCAAATCAAAACTACACTAAGATATCACCTGACACCCGTTAGAATGGCTATAATCACCAAGACAAAAAACAGCAAATATTAGAGAGGTTGTGGAGGAACAGGAACCCTAATTCACTGCTGGTGGGAATGCAAACTGGTGCAATCTTTATGGAAAACAGTATGGCGATTCCTCAAAAAATTAAAAATAGAAATACCTTATGATCCGGCTATCCCACTATTGGGTATTTATCCAACAAACCTGAAATCAATGATCCAAAGAGGCTTATGCACCCTTATGTTCATTGCAGCATTTTTCACTATAGCCAAGAAGTGGAAGCAACCCAAGTGTCCCTCGAGTGATGATTGGATAAAGAAGATGTGTGTGTGTATTGTCCCATTTGCAGCAACGTGGCTGGACCTGGAGGAAATTATGTGA
The DNA here is from genome assembly GCA_031878705.1 of Tapirus indicus. Taxonomy (NCBI): domain Eukaryota; kingdom Metazoa; phylum Chordata; class Mammalia; order Perissodactyla; family Tapiridae; genus Tapirus; species Tapirus indicus. Next base: position 16,533,311 of record CM062929.1, read on the forward strand.
AGTGAAATAAGCCAGAGAGAAAAAGACAAACACTGCATGATTTCACTCATTTGTGGAATATAAACTAACACACGGACAGAGAGAACTGTTTGGTGGTTACCAGGGGCAAGGGGGTGGGGGGTGGGCACAAGGGGTGAAGAGATGCATTTATATGGTGACTGACAAACAATAATGTACAACTAAAATTTCACAATGTTATAAACTAAGACATCAATAATTATTTTTTAAAAAGGAAACAAAAAGAAATCACCTCACATTTTTACTTCAATAATTTTACTTTAAAAGGAAATTTTATATCACTATCATAATTGGAAAACCAGTGTAACTTGCCATAAGAGCTGCCATAAATAAAAGTAAATACAATGGAAACAGAAATGATATTAAATTCTAGCTAGAGGCTATTACTATCTACTGAAGGCTGTGGGCCAGAACCCTCTCTCTCCTTTTGATAAAAACAGAGATTACTAAGCATTGGTGTAAAAGGCATACTAGCACCAAAAAAAAGTTTTCTTCTATTTCCAGCTTTCTAAGAATTTCGTCAGGTAGATATTCGATTTAAAGCATGAAGAAGATGTTGAATTTTGGCATTTGAGATTATCTTGATAACTGGTACATGATTGTGATGTTATCACATAGTTTTTCTCCTTATTGCTTTAATGTAGTGAATTGTTGTCATAGATTTATTCATGTCAAGCCATTCTTGCATTCACAGAACAAACCATACTTTGTCAAGGTATATTTTAAAAAATATATTGGTATATTTGTTTTGCTAATATTTTTATCACAATTTTAATATCTCTATTAATAAATGGGATTGCTTTAGAGTTTTTGTGGTCTTTTGTACAGTCTTAGTATCCGAATTATGGCAACTTCCTCTGGTAAATTAGAAGATCTAGTTTTAGTTCCATTATGATTATCTTTAAATTTTTAAATATACGCTTAAATGATCTACTTCAGAAGCAAAAATGTATTTATTCACTCCACTCCGAGAAATGAAAAAATCAGCCCTCACATTAACTCTCTCATGACTCTCTCCTTTCTTTATAGTCAATTTTGTCAGAGTATTATTATTTTCACATTATGTAACTTTTCTATCAAGAATTATAACCATCATATTAAATTTTACAAATATTCATACATATTTAGACATAATTGTTTATATTAATGCTCATGGACAGTGGTTTTTCTTAAATTCATCTTTCAGTTAGCAGAATTACATCTTCAAGACTTTTTTTCAGAAGGGATCATGGGTTATATGTTTCCTGAGTCCTTACACATTCTGTTACTTTTCTAAGTTACAAGTTTAGTGGATAAAGAACACTGAGTCACTGTCCCTTCCCCAGGGAACTCTGTAGCTACAGCCTTACTTTCCTCCAGCATTTAAAACTATGATGCAAAAGATTGAAGCTCATTTCTACTGGAATTAAGATTTTTTTCTGTTTGGTTTGGTTTGGTTTTAGTTTGAGAGTTTTAGGAGATGTAGCCTGTCATAGGATTTTTATCTTATAGTCAGTGTTTATTTAGTCTGTTTTTCCAAGGTCCACCCAAGTCCCTAGCACTTACTTCTTCAGGTTTCAGATTACTATTGGACCTTTAGGACCATTTCATTTACTTTCTAAAAATGGCACTGATTTATTATTAGGGGGAAATGCTTGTCAAATCTCACTGCTTTCCTTAATTTCCAAACTGGCAGGTATTCTTCATAGTCTATGGTAGAGTTTTATGTCAGTTCCCTAGTTTCATTATACTTGAAATTTCTTCTCTGATTTTGGTTCATTTTTGTTCATTTTCCTAGACTTCCATCTTCCCCGGAAGTTATGTAACAGTTAATGACTTTCATTAAAATATTTCCACTCTTCTCAAGCAGCCATGGATACTCTCCTTTCACCAGCCCTTAACATGAATCTCCCTTATCTTTCCCCAAACACTTAACCAACATGTGATTCACCTCAACCTTTTCCAAGAACGGAAATGGAGGAATAGCTGTGAGTGGTGTAGCAGAGGAAAAAGGACAATGCCGTTTTTCCAATTAATCTGTTATCTATAACTCTTCCTCCATGAACTGAAGGGAACCTACTGTGTTAGAGTTGATTTGCTTTTCCTGCCTTGGTATTCCATTTTTCTATAGATATATGAAATTGATACATATTATAGATGCCCATAATATTGTGAATGTTCTTATATGGGTCAAAATACTCCCTTCTTAGGTATCTGAGGCCATATCACTAACAGGAAATATAAATTTTATTTTGCAACTAGAAGAAGGCCTTCACTCTAGCCATTAATTCAAATCTTCCCTCTAAATTTTTTAACATAACTGTTTAACAAGGAGCCAAATAAATTGGTTCGAGTATATCTATTTTCCTTTTCCTTATTTGCCCTTCATTGAAATAATAGCCTTGTGCAAAAAAGCAGATGATAGTCTGAAAGGTCAATAGAAAGGTCCCTGGGAAGCCAGGCGAATGGATAGAGCTGTAGCTCTCCCTCCCCCGTGTGGTTCTAAAAAATGTTTAACCGCAGATGATCCCACAGGGCACAGGCAAATGTTCAACCTTGAACAGGCAAACAAGCAAAAGGTCAGTAGCAGAAAAACAAAACAAAAGAACAATCCGGAATGCTTCCCTACGAGAATATGTTATTTATGTAACTGGAAAAGCAAATCTCCTCCCCAACCCCACCCCCATCCCTGGAGGTGGAGGATTACTTCTATCAGAGGATAATAAGTCTTCATATAGCCTCTCTTCTACTGGAGCAGTGGGAGTATGAGACCTTAATCAAGAATTTAATTTAGTAGAGGGTAGTAGGAGGATGACACCTACAAGAATTTAATTTGGCACAGAGTAAAGACATGGGGTAATTCTAAAGCTTGATCTTTAGGTAGCCAAGTAGTGGCCATTAAGAGAGAGATGGTTCAATTATGGGCCTGATTCTTAAGCTAACTTCAAATGTCCTTTTTTTTTTTTTTCTCCAAATGCCTGGTAGGCACAGTTGGAAAGCTAGAAGATAAAAAGAACTGACATTGTTCTGCAAAATAAAATGTTATCTTTATAGTGAGCAGGAGTGAAGATATATTGATTATAGAAGCGTCAAATGTTTCTCTTTCTCAGCATGGAAGGAGTACATAGAGTACTGTGTCTCAGAATTAGTTCCTGACTTTGGGAGATGTGGGTGTGTTTGACATAAAAGTTACTTACTGGGCACCAGGAAGAATTAGGTGGAAATATCTCCAAGGGTACTGGACTTGTAATACCCACACCCACTCTGCACTCTGTTGCTAAGTCATATTCTAAATAAAATGAATAATTCAGACTTGAGAAAATGTTTGGCTTGAGAAAGGAGGATGGATTCAACCCCTGTGAGCAGAGCATGCGACCGCCTGAAAGGTGGTGGAGATATCAAAGGCAATTTTAAAGAAGAAAATTGGAACAAAATTGCTGCTCTCAGGGAGAAAAGCAGATATGAAGACAAAGAACAAAGCTAGGGATTTGGGTGTGCTCAAGAGGGAACTCCCTGCAATGGTTTATATTCTTTTGATACTTTTTTCTGTGTGTGTGGGGAAGACCAGCCCTGAGCTAACATCTGTTGCAAATCCTCCTCTTTGTTTTTTTTTGAGGAAGACTGGCCCTGGACTAATACCCACGCCCGTCTTCCTCTACTTTATATGAGACGCCGCCACAGCATGGCTGACAAGCAGTGCATCGGCCAGTGCCTGGGATCCGAACCCGCGAACCCCGGGCTGCCAAAGGACAACCTAAACTGCTGCACCACCGGGCCGGCCCCTCTTTTGATACTTCTGTCTTGAGACAGTATCATTTAAGAGTTAGGTCCAGATGCATATAACAGAAAACTAAAAATAACAGTGCCTTAAACTAGATAAAAATTTATTTCTCATGCAAAAGTCTAGAAGTAGCGGTTTCAAGGCTGTAATGGCACTCCACGTTCATCAAAGACCCAGTCTCCTTTTTGTTCCATTATGTGAGCATATATATGGCTTTCATTCTAAATGTCACAAAATGGCTGGAAGCTCTTTAAAGAAGCTTTCCCAGAAGTCCTTCCCAACACCTTCCACTTATGTCTCATTAGTCATAATTTGGTCACATGGCCACCCCTAGTTGCAAGGGAGGCCAAGAGATGTAGTATTTTTACTGGGCACATTGCCACCTCTAATAATAGAGAGAGAATGTTGGTTAAAGGTGGAGAATGCATAATGGGTAGGCAAATAGCAGTCTATGATGTAGGAGTTGTCATAAAAAGTATAAATTTAATTTTTTATATATATATAGTAATTCCCTCATGTAATCCTCAACTCTTCGGCAAAGGGTGGTGTGGGGATGGTATAATAAAAAAAGCAACAGAGCAAAAAAGTGAAAATTGGCATGATCCACACACCTACTCCACTACTTGCACTCATGCAATAGAGCAGATGTTTACTGAAGAAACTGTTTCCTGGAATTCTCAGAGATGGCCTGCAAAGCAAGGAAAACCCACTGTGTACCTTGGAGCACTGGGAGCTTTCAGAAAGCTCGGTGGGAGACTCAGGAGGGTTCTGAGACAACTGCCCCCAACCCCAACCTTTCCTTCATATGTATTATAGGAGATAGTTTACCTATGAAGGAACTATGGGAAAGGGGAAGGCTAGTTTCCCTTATGCAAGAAAGATGCAGCTGTTCTAAGCTTCACATCCAGAAATAATATCTAGAAGAAAAGAGGCAATCTATTCTGTGGTCTTTTTTTTTTGCTGAGGAAGATTTGCCTTGAGCCGCTGCCACAGCATAGCCACTGACAGACAGTGGTGTAGGTCTGCACCTGGGAACCAAACCTGGGCCATTAAAGCAGAGCATGCCGAACTTAACCACTATGCCACTGAGGCTGGTCCTGTGGTCTTTTTTTTTTTGTGGGGAAGACCAGCCCTGAGCTAACATCTGTTGCCAATCCTCCCCTTTTTGCTGAGGAAGACTGGCCCTGGGCTAACATCCGTGCCCATCTTCCTCCACTTTATATGGGACGCCACCATGGCATGGCTGACAGGCAGTGCGTCAGCGGGCACTCGGGATCCGAACTCGCGAACCCCGGGCTGCCAAGCGCGAACTAAACTGCTGCGCCACCGGGTGGCCCCCCTGTGGTCTCTTTCTTAAAGTAAGAAAACTTTTTCCAGCAGACCTCACATTTGCCAGAACTGGATAACACGCCCACTTCTAAACAAGATACTAAAAATGGGAATGGGACTACATTGACCAAGATCAGTGATTCCCAGCATATTAGAACTACCTGAGGGGCTTTTAAAAATACTACTTCCTGTGTGTAACCCATACCAATTTAATTAGAATCCCTGGTAGTAAGACCCAACATCAGAAATTTTTAAAGATCCCCAAGTGATTCCAATTTGCAACAAGGTTGAGAACTATTGGCCTACACTGTCCCTTGCCCCAGCCAACAGCATTAGCATCACCTGGAAACTTGTTGGAAATACAAATTCTTCAACTCCACTGTCCAAAACCTAAGGAATCAGAAACTCTGGAGGTCGGGCCCATTAATCCATGTTTTACAAAGCTCTTCAGGTGACTCTGGTGCACACTAAAGTCTGAGAACCACTGACCTAGACCAATCAGGATCTTATCTTGAGCTGCAGTTATGGTTACCTCCTCTGAAGTATGGATGAACAAAATTAGCAAGGAACCGGGAGTTGAAAAGCATGGGCAGGCAATCAATAGTCTCAGCTATAAGCATTCTCATTCACTTAAACCAAAGAAAACCTTTTAGTTTGAATAAATTTTAAGCTTACAGGAAAGTTGTAATAATAAAAGAAACTCGTATATCTTTACCCCAAATCACCAGTTTTAAACATTTTCCCACACTTGTTTTAGCATTCTCTCTCTCTCTCCACACACACACAAACACACACACACACACTTGATAGGAGGTGCATATTCATTTCCTTTTATCCCTTAATACTTCATACTAAGAACACGGACATTCTCTTACATAATCACAGTAGTTATCAAATTCAGGAAATTTATCATTGACCCAATACTTTAATCTGTAGTACATATTCCAATTGGTTAATTGTGCTAGTAGTGTTGTTTATAGCAAAATTTTTTCTATATAGGATTCAGTCCGGGACCATGTGTTGCATTTAGTTGTAATGTCTTTTTAGTCTTATTCAATCTATTACAGATCCTCAGTCTTTTTTTTTTTCTATGACATTGACATTTTTGATTTCTCATTCACCTCTGTGATGGTGTAAACAACCAGGTTAATTGTGCCCTCCAGGGGACTTTAACAATTTCTGGAGACATTTTTGGTTGTCAAAACTGGAAAGGCTAGAGAGGGATGGTGGTGTTGGTTGCACAACAATGTGAATGTACTTAATGCTACTGAACTATATACTTAAAAATGGTTAAAATGGTAAACTTGATGTTATGTATATAAACACAAACATGGGGGGGCTACAGCATCTAGTGGGTACAGGCCAGGAATGGTGCTAAACATACTATAATACACATGACGGACTCCTACAACAAAGGATTATCCAACCCAAAATGTCAATAGTGGCAAGGTTAAGAAATCCTGGTGTAAATTATCAGTACTGCCTTGCTAAAGGGTATTAAATGTGTATACCCATTGAGCAAATAGTCTCACTTCTAGAAATGTATTCTAGGGAAATATTATATGACTTGTGAACAATGACGTACACACAAAAACTTTTACTGCAATATTATTTATAATAGAGACAATTTTGAAACAACCTAAATGTCCATCACAAATGAGAATCATAAAATTAAAGTACATTCATATAAAAGAAACTATGCATCTATTTTTAAAAAGTTTAAAGTTTTAGGTGTAACCTTGGAAAGATGTCTATGATACATTAAGTAAAACAAAAACAGGTTCCAAAACAATATAGTATATATATAATCTCCCCTATGCTTTGAAAATGATCAAAATCTATATAAAAATTTCAAAGTCTTAAAGGATACATGCCAAACTGTTAACAATGATTATCTCTGAAGGGTGGTATTAGAGGGAAGATTTCACCTTCTCTGGATTGTTGGAATCATGTATTATCAGAAAGATACAGACATAAAAAATACAGCCATGAGGTTAATATTCAATAGTTACTAATTAAATAATGATTGGCAATAATTTACTGAGCAACAAAAGGCACAGCTAGGGGGTCCTATCGGGAAAATTTGGTACATTATCAGAAGTTAACTGCCATACCCTCAAAAGCCCAAGGATTTCCCCATATAACCTTCTGAACAAGGGTGACCTGTCTTGTGGGTGAAGGAAATGGAAAGTTTCAAGAGATCCCTGACTCTTCCAAAGGCATTGAAAGCATCTGCTCTTAGACACATTGTATTCTTAACCTCTGACACTAATTAGTAATTTTATATTTGACTGGAGATGCCTAGAATATCTTAGAAGTCAAGTTGAAAAATCACAATGGTAAATTACAACACACGAAAGCAGTGTTTTCCAAAAGGTGGATTATGATCCATTAATGAGTCATCAAACAAACTTAGTAGATTATGATCAACTTTTTTTTTTTTAAACAGGATAGGATGTAATAGATTCAAATAAAATAAAAAACTGTGTGTACTGGGTCTGGATGAAAAATTTATTTCTTTATGCAGGTTGTGGTTAACAAATTTGAATGTTACTGCCTTATATACTTAAAAAATATATTCCTATGCAAGATCAGAGTGAGAAGAGTCCTTATTTGATAATTTAAAATTAAAATTGTTTTCAATGTTATCTCTTTTGGTATCTCAATTTAAGATGGCATTTTCAATCTCCTATGTATTTCAAAATTACTTAATACAGTATTGGAGAATTTAACTTGACAGACTTTAGAAGTCACAAAACAAGTGAAGATAAGTTTGACTATTAAATGATAATTTAAATAATATAAAATGAATTAGAGTATCACATCCTCTTTTAATGAATCAAAGTATTATTTTCTTTAAGGGATTTAAAATTTATACCTTCTCTTATTTCCCCTTTATGGGTGTCCTATAGAGAACCTCATGCTATTTTTGCCTTAATCCAAGTCAGATTATAACATTAATATCATAATATTGTAAATAAATTAACATTTTATATTATATAATTTTTATGTATTATGAATTTTATTTTATATAATACTATTACTTTATTATATATTATATAATTTTGAATCATAAAATAACAGTGCCATCTGCTGGTTATTCTGAAGATCTGTTTTGATTTCTTGGGTATACATACATCTAAGAGTGGAATTGCTCTTTTGCAGGTGGATATCCCCTAGCTGGTAACTATGTTTAACTTTTTGACGAATTGCCAAACTGTTTTCCAAAATGACTGTGCCATTTTACATCCCCATCACAATGTACGAGGATTACAATTTCTCCACATCCTGCCCAACACTTATTTTCCATTATAGCCATCCTAGTGTGTGTAAAGAGGAAGCTCATTGTGGTTTTGATCTACATTTCTCTAATAACTAATGTTGTAGTGCATCTTTTCATGTGCTTGCTGGCCATCTGTATATCTTCTTTGCAGAAATGTCTATTCAGAGCCTTCACTCATTTTTTTTTTTTTTTTTTGTGAGGAAGACCAGCCCTGAGCTAACATCCGTTGCTAATCCTCCTCTTTTTTGCTGAGGAAGACTGGCCCTGGGCTAACATCCGTGCCCATCTTCCTCTACTTTATATGGGACGCCGCCACAGCAGGGCTGACAGACAGTGCGTGGGCGGGCGACCGGGATCCGAACCCGCGAACCCCGGGCTGCCAAGCGCGCACTTAACCGCTGCGCCACCGGGCGGCCCCTTCACTCATTTTTTTTAATTGAGTTGTTCATCTTTTCGCTGCTGAGTTGTAAGAGTACTTTATATATTCTGGATATTAGACCTTATCAGATACATAATTTGCAAATATTTTCTCCCATTGCATAGGTTGTCTTTTCACTTTCTTGAGTGGAAACTAGGTTTTTTCATCTAACAGTCCCTATCAAAACTCTTTCTAAAACATTTAATATTAGAACAGTCTACAGAACACAGTAGCTACTGCTCCTTCCTCTCATATAGGCAGAGACCTTGTCCTTTCTGTCCTGCTTTATCTCCAGTGACCCACACGTAGTAGGTGCTAATATTTGTAGAATAAATTCCTCCAGTCTCTAAGAACCATATCATGGATCGCAAATTCAAATGCGTATAGGAGACTGGCAAGTGATATAAATAATAGAGCCATTTAGGACTTGTAATAAATGGGAGAGGACATACCCCACCTCCAGGCTTGTTTCTTTAACTAGTCCCCATAGAACAACCTCCTCCTTATCTTGTTCTACCCCTTAAACATACAAAGCAATTTCTTCATGTCCCCCTAGAAATATGGCAGTCTTTAATTCATTAGGGTAGCTGAATTATGTTAAAGGTATACTACCAAAAGTAATACTGGATGCCACAATTCACCTTATTCTAGCACTGAGTTTGGGAGTTTCGTCGCTGAGATATCTGCTGAGTCGAAAACCCAGAGTTAACTATCAATTCTTCGGCGCGACCATTGCACAGAGCTCTGATCCAGAAGCTGCCCCTCACCACCGGGCTATCTACATAACGCGCGAGGTCGGGCCAGCTTTAGCCCCGATACGGTGGGAGAGTCGAAACGCGACGCTGGCCGGCTTCTGCCGAGAAAAAGCGTTGCAAACGGGGACCTCCGAGGGAGCGCGTGCAGCCCAAGAGGCGCCCAGGTTCGGGGGAGGAGGGAGAGCAGACGGCCAAAGCACTCCCGGGTCAGAGTCGGCCGAGGAGAACCCGCACCCCAGCCCTCAAGGTCCCTAGTGCAGGACTCAAACGGCCACCCCGCTGGCAAAAGAACGCAGCGCTGCGACGAGGAACCCTTCCCAGGCCAGGGAAAGGCGTACGTAGCAGCTGACGCGCCCAGTCCGCCGGACGCCGGCGAGAGACCGATTGTCACCGTAGAGGCCCGAGAAAGGGGCGGGGCGGAGTTGTCTCTCACCGCGCTTGCGCAGAGAGCTGGTTTCCAGAGACACGGCAGTGGGGTGGTGGAAACTAGCGCCGAGCGCCAGGGAGGCCCACTGCGTGCGCAGGCGCACTCAGTGACCTCCCGCTTCTTCGAGCGCCCATTCCCTGCAGGCCTGGGGCGGGGTCTCGGGGGGCGAGGTCCGGGGGCGGGGCTAAATGCAGAGAGAAGGTCCTTCTCTCACTGTCAGCTCGCCGCCACTGTGGTCGCCGCCGACCCTGCTCTACGAAAGTCATGTTACCCAACACCGGGTAAGGGGATGGGGGGGATTGCGCGGCGAGGTGGGGCCGGAGTGGATGGCCCGGGGACCCGGCCTCGGCGGTGGGAGGGTTGGTGCAGCTGCCGGGCGTGCTCCGGGACGCTGGTCCGCGCTGCATGCAGTGTTCTTAGAATCTGCGGTTACCGCGTGAAAAGTAAGCTCAAGTTGTGTACTGTAGGGTGGCAGCCATGTAAGAACCTCTTCCACAGGTAAAGGATCCAGGACGGGTTACCCCGCAGCACCCAGGGCGGGCCCTGCCTTGGGTTTGGCGGTAGCTGCGTCTCTTGCGGAAGGCGTGCAAGTTCTAGGTGAAAGGTCACTGGAACACCCGTGCCTCTAATGAGGTTCCACTTGTTCCGAACGCTCGATTCTGGAATAATAAAATAATGGAGTGTTTAAGAGGTGATTTTCAAGTTAGTAACAAGTTAAACTAATCTTAAAGTATGAGTATCTTTTTGAGGGGGGATTTGTTTTCACTTTACAAAGATTTTTAATTGTGGTAAAATACACATAAAATTTGCCACCTTAACCGTTTTGAAGTGTACACTTCTGTTGTGTTAAGTATATTCGCATTGTTGTGCAGCCCATATCCAGAACTTTTTCAACTTGCAAAATAAACTCTGTACCCATTAAACAACTCCTCTTTTTCCCTTCCTCTTAGCGTCTGGCAACCGCCATTCTACTTGCTGTTTCTATAAGTATAGGTGTCTTGAGCTGAGTGGCATGTCCATTCTGCAATTTGCTTGAAACATACAGGCACATGGCCAAAAGACTTAAACAGCTCAAAAGGGTGTATGGTAAAAAGTGAGTGTCCTCATCCTTAACTTTCAGTTCCCCAGTTACTCTCTGGTATGTTTCCAAAGCTATTCTATGCATTTATAAACATTTTATACACCACCCTAAACACACACACACACACACACACACACACACACGCACACACACACCACTTTTAATAGAAGCAAACTCTCTTCTGGGCTTTGCTATTTTTACCTAATATGTCTTCGGACACACTTTTTCAGTACATGTAGATCTTCCTCCCTTTTAATGGTTACATAGTATTCTATTGACGTATCATTTATTTCACCAGCTCCCTAATATTGGATACCAGATCATTTCTAGTTTTTTGCTATTCCATCTTTGCTGCAATGATTATCCTTGTATTAACCTGTTTGCACGTATTTAAGTGTATCTGCATGATAAATTCCTGGAAGTGAAGCTGCTGGATCAAACAGTATATACACAATTTTGATAGCTAATACCAGTAGCCCTCCAAAGATGTTGCACACCCAAAAGGAGGAAATTTCCTAATCCAACATGTTGGCAAACAGCAAAATATTTGATAATAAAAATGTTTGTTTTGATGATAAAAATCTAGAGAAAAATTTTCACCTCATCGTAGTTAAAATTTGCATGGTGAGTGAGGATGAGGGTCTTTATATGTTTAAAGCAGTAGTCCTTATCAAAGAGCATTTTGACCCCCATAGGACATTTGACAATATGTGGGGACATTTTTGATTGTCACAATTGAAGTGAGGTGCTACTGGCATCTAATGGGTGGAGTCCAGGGATGCTGATAAACATCCTATAAAATACAAGATAGACCCCTACAACAAAGAATTATCTCGTCCAAAATGTCAATAGTGCAGAGATTGAGAAATCCTGGTTTAAAGCCATCTGCGTATCTTTTCCTTTGCCTGACTTGCCCAATTAGGTTTTTTTTTTTCTTTCCATTTTTTTTTTTATTGATGTCTTAGTTTATAACACTGTGGGGTTTTAGTTGTACATTTTTGTTTGTCCGTCACCTTGTGGATGTAACCCTTCACCCCTTCACAATTAGGTTTTTGATCTCTGAGAGCTTGCTTTTTAAAATTTTGTTCTATATCATATGTGTTACAAATATTTTTCTCAGTGTTTTTCATTGCATCCTGACTTTCATTATACTCTTTGTTTCTCATGCAGAAATATGTTCTTACTGAGTCAGAGCTACCCTTTCTTTTAAGACTTTTGTGTTTTTGTGACAAAGGTTTGATGACCTCCTAAGCTCATCCTAAACCACGATTTTTTTTTAATTGGTAAGTGTTCTTCTAGTATTTTTGTAGTTTCATTTTTTTGTACTCAGATTTTTTCAGCCACCTGAGATGAAATACTTGTGGCATAGGAAGTGGGTTAGGAAGCCCACCTCGTTTTGGTTCAGATGGCTGGCTGTACAGTTGTGCCAGCACCATTAACCAACTAGTTATCTTTTCCTTTCTGTTAGAAATTCCACCTCTGTCATGTACTGAATTCTTGTGTGTGTAGGGGTGTGTTTCTTGATTTTTTTATTCTGTTGCTTTGGTCTGTCTATTCATGCACCAGTACCAAACTATTTAAATTGCTCTGGTTTTATAAAATGTTTAAATATCTGGGAAGGCTAGTTCCTGCCTCATTTGGATTCTTTTTCAGAATTTTCCTGGTTATTCTTGGATGTTTACTTTTCCTAATGAACTTTGGAATAGCTTGTATAGTTTTTTTAAAGTGATTTTCTTTTTAAAAATAGTTAAATATTTTATCACCTCCACTCTGATTTTGAGGTACCAGAAAATTTTGGTAAAAAGTAGTGTAGGTTAACTCTTCATTTGCAAGTTCTGGACATCTAATGATGGTACTGAGGAATTTGGGACGTTTCTTTCTCACATTCTGTACTCTGGTTCTAATGCTTTAGAGCTGGGGGAGTTCCTTAGTGGTACAGACCCAGGCTTTAGGGTAAGAGGAGAAGCAGCCTTTATCTTTCTTCCCATCAGTGCCTGAGACTCTGAGTGAGCAGAAAAGTGTCCTTTATCCTAATGGGAATCAATCCAACTGGACCAAAGGCAAAGAGATAGGGCCTGTTAAAGCAGTAGTTTGCACATTTTCATCTAAATACTTACATTAAAAAAATCACTAATACTCTGTGTATACTACCTTTTGTATAAAAAAGAAGAGAAAATTACACACACGATGTGTTTCGTATATATGAGCGTGTATTTGCATATTTTTGGAAAAAGAAATACAAGAAAGATAAGCCAGAAATTAATGAAGCTGGTCACTTGCAGGCAAGGGATTAGACTTCTTTGAGTGTACATATTTATAAGGTTTTGACTTTTAAACCATTACATGTTTTACAACATCCCTCACCAAAGGTGAGGGAAGAGATAAACTAAAATGGAATGCCAACATAAACAAAGGAAATTAACTATGTATCAAATTTATCACATTAACATACAGAGAAAAAGAAATAATTCAGTTAATTTTTAACATAGTAATTTGACTATATGCTCTTAGAGGGATTTGTTCTAAAGACAAAAAGAAGTGCAAAGAAATCTTGACATTTACTTAGTAGATTTATTATTGGTGGTGGTATTAGTGTAGTAATTGAATACTATTGTATCTTATGGTACACACCTACCTCTTGTTGGTCTGCTTCTTGAACAGAAGAACAGGTGCGGATCCTTACTCTCCTGTTGGCCATTTTCTATCCCCTAACTTGGCTCACAGGGCTCTTGTCCTTTTTCTTCCAGAAAACCATGTCTCTGTCAGCATCCCATCCTTGTCACCAAAACTGTCAAGGTCCAGGATTTCTATTTATTGTGGTTAAGTTAGAAATTTTAACGTGTGTATAACTTAGCAATGTCTAAAGTGAATACAGTTTACCATTGTCTCAAATAACACAAGGACCTAGAAAAGTTAAACTCCAGTCACCCCATTTTTAACTCGTGTTTGTGTAACAATATATTTTCATTCTATCTTTTTTAACCCCACAAACATTATTATTTATATTATTACTAATCATTATTTGAAATACTTGTTTAGATTTCTGTTCTTACTTTACAAATATCTTTTTTTTTTTTATGAGGAAGACCAGCCCTGAGCTAACATCCATTGCCAATCCTCCTCTTTTTGCTGAGGAAGACTGGCCCTGGGCTACCATCCGTGCCCATCTTCCTCTCCTTTATATGGGACGCCGCCACGGCATGGCTGACAAGCGGTGCGTCGGCAGGCACCCGGGATCCGAACCCGTGAACCCCAGGTTGCCAAAGCATGAACTAAACCGCTGCGCCACCGGGCAGGCCCCACTTTACAAATATCTTTAGTTTTTATTCTTCTTGCAGTTCAGACCTTCCATCTGGAATGCTTTTCTTCTTTCTTTAGTAAATGAGAAAGAAAAAAAGCATGAGAAAGAAAGAAATTTTTGGATTGGAATGAAAGAAACAATGCTGTCATTATTGGCAGATAATATGATTATCTACATAGAAAACCAAAATAATGTATATCTAAATTATTAGATTTAATAAGGGTTTGACAAATTTTCAGGGTACAAAAGTCAATGAGGAAAATTAGATTTCTGCACACAAGTAAAAATCTTCAAGAAATAGAGAACAATAACAATAAAAATGAGAAGTTCAAAGTCCAGAATATGGGCTGTACTACAGGACGAATGATCTAGATTCTTCAGCAAATAAATGGCATTAAGAAAATGGAAGGGGAGCTGTTACAGATTAAAAGAGACTTGTAAGATATAACAACTAAATGTGAAGTCCTTACAGGATCCTGATTTGATCAAACCAACTATAAAAAGACATTTGTGAGATAGTTATAAAATGTTGAAAATGGATAGGTACTAGAAGATATTGAGGAATTATTGTTAATTTTCTTAGTTGTGAAATTATGTAAAAAGTCAGAGCTGCATGTTGAAGCATTTATGGGTGAAATATCTCTGAGATTTGCTTTCTGATAATCACTTTCAAAATTTTGATAATTGTTGAATTGTTAAATAAACATGGAGCTTATTGTACTGTTTTCTCTATTTTTGAATATATTTGAAAATTCCATAATAAAAATTTTAAAATGGCCTTTAAGTGTCTTTGCGCTAATTGTTTATTAGTTGCAGAGGAAAGAATAGTAATTATACAGTGGAGATATCTGATAACACCCAGATTGGAGGATCAAAATTAACATTACCAGTGAGTATAGGTAGATATCATGTGCTTCCAGGTGTGAAAGAAACTGAGACCATGTTCATGGATTGACACACTCATTGTCATAAAGATGTCTGTTCTTTTCAAATTGAATTATAGATTCAGTACAGTTTCTATCAAAATTCTGACTGATTTTACTTGTGGAATTAGATAAGCTGATTCTAAAATATATGTGGAAAAGCAAAGGTCCATATATAGCCAAGAAACTCTTGAAGAAGAACAAATTGTGGGTATTTGCTGTATCACTTATCAAGAATGATAAAGCTGTTGTACTTAAAACAGTGTGATACACATAGACCAATGGAACAGAATGGATGGACCTAGAGGGTATTATGTTAAGTGAAATTAGCTAGAGAGAAGGACAAACACCGCATGATCTCACTCATATGTGGAATATAAACAAACACACAGAGAGAATTGGTTGGTGGTTACCAAGTGGAAGGGGGGTGAGGGTTGGGCACAAGGGATGAAGTGATGCAGCCATATGGTAACGGACAAATAATAATGGACAGCTAAAACCCCACAATGTTATAAGTTATTAAGACATCAATAAAAATGAAAAAAAAAAAGAATGACAAAGCTATTATACTTAAAACAGTGTGATCCACATAGACCAATGGAACAGAATAGAGAGCCTAGAGACAGAGCTTTGTCTTTATGGAGACTCAGTCTATGATAAAGCTGGCATTGAAGATGTATAGGAAAGATGGGCTTTTCAGACTGGGACAGTTGGTTATCTATATGGGAAAAAATGTAATTGGGTCGCTACCTCAATTCATATACAAAAATTAATACTAGGTTGATTGAAGACTAAAATTTAAAAGATACTATAAATTTTTTGAAAGACAAATAATAGTTGTGGTTAGGGAAGGATTTCTTAACCGCAAAAGCATTGGCTGTAAAAGAAAAGATTCATAAATTCTGGTACATGAAAACAGAGAATTTCTGCTCCTCAGAAGACTATCAAAGTGAAAAGGCAAGCCACAAATGAGAAAATATTTTAAATATATATAATTTGTAGACTTTTATGAGTCATTGCAAAAAATTTAGCCATGTAGAAAGATGAGCAAAACAAATTAATAGGAATTACACAGAAGAAGGAACATAAGTCGCTAATGTATACATTCAACTTTATTAGTAATCAGGGAAATGCAAATTAAAACCACACTGAGATACTGTTTCGTATCTACCAGACTGGCAAAATTTTAAATGTCTGATATCAGGTGTGGGGGAGCTGTGGGGCTGTGGAAACTCTCATACATTGCTGCTGGTAGGAATATTAACCACTTTAGAAAGAGGTTTGGCATTCTTTGGGAAAGTTGAACTTCAGTGTGTGTTTCGGTTATCCATTGCCGTGTAACAAAACACTCCAAAACTTAATGGTTTAAAACAACAATAATTTATTATTATCCACGGTTCTTTGGGTTGTCTGGGTTCTCTTCTGCTCTGCATACCATAAGTTGAGGTCATTCATATGGCTGCATTTAGCTGGGTCCTTGGCTGGGGTGAAATGTCCTAAATGGCCTCACCCTCCAGGGCCTCTCTCATATGGCCTCTCATCATTTGGTAAGCTGTCCCTCTTCTTTGCAGCATGGCTTCTGGCTTCCAAGACAGAGAAAGTGTAAACTGCTAGCCATCTTATAGCCTGGGGTTGGGAGTCCCAGAATATCACTTGCATCACATTTTATTGCTCAAGAAAAGTCTTAAGGCTAACCCAGACTCAAGGGGAGGGGGAAAATATACTCCTCTTGATGGGAAGAATGCCAAAGGATTTGTGGCCGTTTAATCTACAACAATGTCCTATAATCCAGCAGTTTCACCAGCAGGTGTTTGCCCTAGTAAAACTCTTGCACATGTGATTGGAAGAATGTACAAGAATATTTTTAGTAACATTGTTCATAATAAAAAAAACAACACCTGGAAACCATCGCAAAAGTCCATAAACAGTAGAATGAATAAATAATTTATAGTATGTTAATATGTGGAATGTTGTACATTAATTAAAATAAGTGTAGCTATATGCATCAACATGGATAAATATCCAAACCATGTTTTGTGAAAGAAGCAAATCATAGAATAACATACACTGTATGAATCTATTATATAAAGTTCAAAATTAGGCAAAAATTAAACAGCATATTGTTTAGATCATGGTTGGGCAAACTTTTTCTCTAAAGGGCCAGATAGTAAATATTTTAGGCTTTATGGGCAAGAGGCAAAATTAGAGATACTATGTAGGTATAAGAGATGTATATGTAACATCATATATATATATATATAAAATGTATGTATAGCAAGAGAAAAACCAATTTCCACAATATTTTTATTGGTGAAATTCAAAATAAGTACAATTTTTTTGTAATACAGATCTACTAATGAAAGGAATGAAATTCGTTTTTGGGGGGATGGGGAAGGGTGTGTTAGTTTCCTGGGGCTGTCATAACAAAGTACCACAGATTGTGTGGCTTCAAACAGAAATTTATTCTCTCTCAGTTCTGGAGGCTAGAAGTCTGAAATCAGGGTGTCAGTGGGGCCATGCTCCCTCTGAAATTCTGGGTAGAATCCTTCCTTGCCTCTTCCTTGCCTCTGGTGATAGCTGGCAATCCTTGGCATTCTTAGCTTGCAGCTGAATCACTGTAGTCTCTACCTCTGTCATCACGTGATATTCTCCTCTGTGTCCATCTTCACATAGTCTTCCCTCCTCTTATAGACACCAGTCGTATTGGATTAAGGGCCCACCCTGCTCCAGTATGACCTCGTCTTAACTAATGACATCTACAACTACCCTGTTTCCAAATAAGGTCACATTCTGAGGTACTGGAGGTTAGAACTTCAACATATCCTTTTTGTAGATGCAGTTCAATCCGTAACAGGGAGATAATGTTTCGCTTAATTGCAGTTCAAAGTTAGTGTTCTCTATCATCAAATTCATCATAAATGTTCGTCTGTAAAAACCATTGTTAGCTCTAGGACTATGCGCAAACAGATGGAGGGTTGGATTTGGCCCTTGGTTTAGGCATAGATGTGTAGGTATTAGGAATAGTAAAAAACAAAGGAATGAGGAGTAATATTTAAAGTAGTTGTTGCTTTGTGGATTAGGGGAGGAAGGAGGATTGAGTTAGGAATGGACAGCTGGCTCTGGGATACTGGTAATGTTCTATTTCTATTTTTTGGTGTTCATTTTATTTTCTTTAAACTATACACATTAGTTTATATGCTTTTTGTATATTGGCTATATTTCGCTAAAAATAGTCGCCATCTCTGTTTCTTCTCCACTCCCCTATTTCTTACCAAACCAGTTATTCTGCATTTTAAAACCCTTCCCCCACTTCCACCTCTATCTCTTACTTCTGGAGAGTAATCTTCCGGATCTTGGCAAGTGCCTTATGCTCTTTTGTTAACAAGCCCATCTCTGGTTACTGTCCCCTTTTCTCTTTGTCATTGTCACTTTTGCTGTACTCTCTTCATCCTTCTCCTTAGATAAGCTTTTTTATTGGCCTTTAGAAAGTAAACAAGAAAGTGGGTTTTCCTTCCTGTTATCTGACTTCAGGTCTTTCCTTCTCACCTAACAATTGAGTAAGTAGAAAGTTTAAAGTTAAGACAGATGAATATAAAGAAGGAATAGGCTCAGAGAAGTTTCCTTAGTACTTTTGGATCGGAGAATCTTTTGATCAATACCCCGAGCTCTTTGCCAGCCTTCTGGGTTTGTGTGTTTAACAGCTTTATTGAGATGTAATTCACACACCACACACCTCATAATTCATCCATGTAAAGTATACAATTCAGTGGCTTGTAGTATATTCACAGAGTTGTGCAACCATCACCACAATCAATGTTAAAACCTTTTCATCATCACCAAAAGAAACCCCACACTCCTCAGCTGTCAACTCCCACCCCCATCCCCGGGCAACCACTAATCCTTGTGTCTCTATAGATTTGCCTATTCTGGACAGTCCATATAAATGGAATCGTACAATATGTTGTCCTTTGTGACTGGCTTCCTTCATTTAATGTTTTCAAGGTTCATCCATGTAGCACACGTCAATACTTCATTCCTTTTTATTGCTAAATATATCCCATTATATGGATATACCACGTTTTATTTATCCATTCATCACTTGATGGACATTTATTGTTTCCACTCTTGCTATTATGAGCAATGATCAGCATCCATTAAAGAATTATTTGCTTTTAGATAATTTCTTTTTTTTTTTGTGAGGAAGACCAGCCCTGAGCTAACATCCGTTGCTAATCCTCCTCTTTTTGCTGAGGAAAACTGGCCCTGGGCTGACATTTGTGCCCATCTTCCTCTACTTTATATGGGACGCCGCCACGGCATGGCTGACAGGCAGTGCGTCGGCGGGCGCTCGGGATCCGAACCCGCAAACCCCGGGCTGCCAAGCACGAACTAAACCGCTGCGCCACCGGGCCGGCCCCGAGATAATTTCTTTTAAGCGGTATGTATTCATTGTAGAAAATTTGAAAAATCCTGAAGAATATGATAAAATTTATAATCTTGCCACTCAAAAATAAGCTTTAACACTTTTTCTGTGGGGAAAAAAATGCGTGTTTATGTAGTTTATTAATTCCTCATTTCTCTTTAAGATTTACTTCTCATTTCAGCAGATTTTATTTGCCAAATCACTGCAAGACAGGCCAACTGCAGTTGTAATAAATAATTTATAAATTGTATGATGGGAGTCAGTGCTGATGGCCTAGTGGTTAAAGTTCGGCGCACTCTGCTTTGGTGGCCCGGGTTCAGTTACCAGTTGCAGAACCACACGCCTCGTCTGTCAGTAGCCGTGCTGTGGCGATGGCTCGCATAGAAGAACCAGAAGAACTTACAGCTATACACAACTATGTGCTGGGACTTGGGGTGGTGGGGGGGAAGGAAAAAAAAAAGAAAGAAGGTTGGCAACAGATGTTAGCTTAGGGCAAATCTTCCCCTGCAAAAAAAAAAAAGAAAGAAAGAAAATCTTACGATGGGAATACAGTAGAGTCATTAGCTATCAGATAGGGAGGGAGGAGGGTTTAGAGAAAGTTTCGCAGAGGAGAAAGCATATATATTGTGAAAATGTGCATGTGTTCCTGATACTGATAAGTAAATAAAATGTTGAGGTTTCTAATAAGGTCACATTTGTTCTATTGTAGGAAGCTAGCAGGATGTACAGTTTTTATCACAGGTGCAAGCCGTGGCATTGGCAAAGCTATTGCATTGAAAGCTGCAAAGGACGGAGCAAATATTGTCATTGCTGCAAAGACCACCTATGCACACCCCAAACTTGCAGGCACAATCTATACTGCTGCTGAAGAAAGTGAGTGAGTGTGACAATGCTGTTTCATGAAACGTCCTCACTGTGGTTTTGACATGTAGATAATTTGCTGGAAGAGTTTAATTATAGCTATTTGAAGGCTAACCTAAAAATAATTTTATCTGGCTAAAGAAGTATTTTGTCACCTTAGAGTAGTGATTCGGATACGTTTTTCTTTAGCGCTTTTGAGTGATATGAGAATCCCATGAAAAATCATGTCTCATGAGGGCTGTGGTTTTTGGACGGGAGGCAGAGAATGGGGGAGTGGAAGTGGAGAGGAGACATTTGAGAGGTGGATGATGTGAACACTTTAAAAAGCTCTCCATGTTATTTATTCTCTACACAATTCTCAAGTCGTTATTTTAATACTTTCAGTTCACAAATAATTACCGAGTACTGATATTCCAGGCATTGTAAGAGGCACAGTATCGGGGGGGTGAGCTTAAAATTTCAGCTTCAGCTGATATTGCTAGTTTTGTTAGTTATGTTAATAGCATTGTGGTTCTGTTAGGGGAATACACATGAAGTATTTATGAGTGAAATGATGGGATTTGTTTTATAATACATCAGCGAAAAATAAAACGGGATTAGGGGTAGATAAATAAAGCAAATTAACTGACAGAACATTAACAGTCATTGAAAGTAGGTGATGGATTCATGGTAATTCATTATACTTGCCTTTATATTTTTTGTATATTTTTAAGTTTTCCAAATAAAGGTTTTTTAACTTATCTTCTTTTTTGCTTTTTAATAGAATTTTTTTTAATTACCTTCCTTTTTTTTTGTTTTTTTATAGAGTTGGCCTAGCTAGTCTGAAGCTGGATATGGGTTAGTCAGTCTGTCCTGCTGTAGAGTGGAGTTGCTAGTGGTTATAAGACAGAGTTATTTATATTGATTTTCTGAAAATAGGGTACTAATTTCTTTTTACTCTTGTATCAGAGTGAGAAGTTTAATATTTAAATGCTTTAATGCTTTTTTTTGTTTGTTTATCCTTTGTAGTCGAAGCAGCTGGAGGAAAGGCCTTGCCGTGTGTTGTTGATGTGAGGGATGAACAGCAAATCAGTAATGCAGTGGAGAAAGCCGTCGAGAAATTTGGAGGTAGTGCCTTAATTCTGAAATAATTATTGAATATTGTTAAAATATAGGTGTAACTATAATTTTAATTTTAAAAAATTTTCTGAGTCTTTGGAGTATAACCAGAAATGAGTATTTGCTCACACAGAAACATTGCTTAAAACCACCTGATGACTTTTTTTTAATTGTTAAAAATTATTTGGAATAACATAACAAATCTCCCATCCAGTACTGAGTTAGGACCTTGACAATAACATACATCTAACTAAGTAGTTCCCCGGATCTCATCTACTTGCCTCTCCTCAGTTAATGTAACCATCATTTGATGACTTTTTGATATTTATTTGATAAAGTGCAGATAACTTATTGGTCTTCAAAATATTTCACATTCTGATCTCAACAGACTTTTTTGATTCCATCTTCTATACCCTTATGTAAACTCCATACTCTAGTGAAAACAGTTTACTTCCATTTCCTCACCTTGAATTTTTTGCTTCAACTTTTTCTCTTCCCCTTCCTGAGCCTCCTCCAGTGCCCACCCTTCCACCTCTGATCTTTCCTGAAATGCTCCCTTCTGTGTCTTTTGAAATCTCACCTTTCTGTGCTTAAATCTCATCTCCTTCATGAAACCAATTCCCTGACCATGCCAATGAATCAGAAGTATATTTTTCTTTCTCTGAATCCCTAAAACATTCCTTTGTTCCTTATCTTGTACTACTTTAGATCTTAATGGTTCTTTTTTTCCCCAATTAGTTCATAAGCTCCTAGAAGGCAGGTGTTTGGGGTTGAGCTAAGGCTTTGATGATATTATAGCAAAGCACCTAGCCATATCCAAATCCTGCCCAAACCATTACCACTGTCCCCCCGTAATATACCAGAGATTCTTCATACATGCAAAAGATATTGGCCAGTGGGAATAAAGTAATGCTTTATTGTTAGCAAGACTTTTGCTTGTAACCCCCAGTGCACAGCGCTGTGTTATACTGGGCTGGAGCACGGATCTTTGGCTCAGGTGGGGCCTCTTCCTTTAAATCCAGAATCTTACCCCTAGCTGGCCACCTTTCCCAAAGTAATGTGAATGCCCATGTGAGAAGAGGAGAGAGAATGCAAAGTTACTGATAGGGCCATAAATGTGGAAGAGAAAGGAGAGGAAGCCACATTCATGTGCAAGACCTTTTTTCTAAAATGACTTCACCTGCTAGTAAAGGTGGCCAATTAGGATTTCATTTTTAGGGAGGAGTTTAGGGAGAAGGTGCATGGGGATAGACTGGAGCTTTTCCTCTCCTTATATTCAGCCAGTTTTAGTTCTTTCTGTTGATCCATTGTGTCTCTCAACTGAGGGTGAGTTTATCCTTCTTGGAGAATGAGATCATCAGACTATCAGGGAAGGCTGCACCCACCTTCATCTGATCCCTTTCTCAATCCTTATTTCTGTCCTGTAATTCTACTAGAGAGTATCAACAGTTCAGCTGTTGTCTGGTAAGGTCCCAAGAAACCTCTGAAATGGGTCAAGACAGGACATTAGTTGAAGGTACTCAAGGCCATACTGCACAGGCCCGGAATTTACCCCTGTTAACTTCCCATCTTGAAGTCTTCCTGTGTTGTCTAGCCTGGCTCACCAGAAAGAGTTACACATTATGTACTAATGACAGCATAGCCCAGTAGTGTATGCCTGACTGTCAAAATGTGAAGCATCTCCACTTTCTAGTATTGGGCTCCTATAGGGAAATTGAAGTCTCACAAATTAATTTCTTCTTCAGAGAACTTAAAGACCCAAATTGATATCTTTCTTGGAAAAATTAAAGCCCAGAAATCTCTCCTCTCCAATTTTCTTATTCTATTTTGTCCCACCAAAGAGGTTTCACTCAGATGCATGGGTTGTCTGGATATTTTTTTAGCCACTGTTTAGCTTCATTTGTTTTCCACTGGACCTGGTATCATTCCTTCAGCATCTTCAATGTTGGATTAATCCAGTTTTGCCCATCATGTGATCTACTTTTCCAGGAGTAGATGGAGAAAATAGAAGGGACAAAAGGAGGTGTTGGTTTTTGTTTCTTCGGATAGCAGTTGATCCATATTATTGATCTAGCACTCGTGTCCTAGGAACTTAAACTCAGTTGCTAGAAATTTTCAATTAAGAGGATGTACTTTCCATATCTTTGGGGAAAAAAAAAATCTCCCAATATATTTTGCTATCTGTTATTCAGAAGGGCATCTGAAACACTTCTGTATTCTTGCTAAATTTACAAATTGGTTGTGGAGTTACCTCTATTTGGAGTCTTTCCTAAGATTCTTTCCCTCCTCCTTAGTATCCACTTTGCTGTACATAGTCCCCCCACCCTCACCCCATATCCCTAAGGGATACATTCCAAGACCCCTGAAACCATGTGTAGTACTGAACCCTATATATACTATGTTTTTCTTATATATACATACCTATGATAAAGTTTAATTTATAAATTAGGCACAGTAAGAGATTAACAACGATAGCTAATAATAAAATAGAACAATTGTAACAATATACTGTAGCAAAAGTTACCATAGATCTTAACCTCAGCGTATAATTTTTTTTCTTTCATTATTAAGAACTTTTACCTTTTCACTTAGAGGAAGCACTGAACGGCTTCCCTTTGGCATATCCGAATTTCCAGCATCACTACTCTTGGGCTTCGGGGCTGTAGGGGAAGAGGGAGAATCCTCCCTCCCCCCTCCTTCCCTTAAGGTTCTAATGGCTGGTCAAATAATTTAAAAGGCAGGTTAGCAGGAGAAAATAAAACAAAGTTTAATTACATGTATACATGAGAGAGACCTAGGGAAACTGCGTAACTCAGCCACCTGGCCGAGGTTGTCATCTTAAATAGCATCTTCAGGTAAAGACAAAGGAGGATGTTGCGGGTAGTGGTTTGGGACTTCAAAGGGGAGGAAGGCAATTCACATGGAGGTGGAAAAGCAAATGTTTGTTGGACAATTGTTTACTGGGCCACCTATAGAAAATGTGGCCCAAGAGACAGAATTTTGATAAGATGGGCTTGTTGGTGCCTTTCTTATCACATCTATTTTATATTATACTATAGTTATGTTGTGGTATTAGCTCCTTCCTGGAACAGGCCTTCTATCTTAAATTCTTTCAGGAAATTTAGGGGAAGCCAAATGTTCTTCCTGAGTCTTCTGAGCCTTTATTGTTTTCAGCTCAAAATAATCCACATACCAGAGTGGCGCATCTTGGGGCGGCCTGCCCTGAACCCCATCAGGGCCATTATTAAGTAAAATAAGGGTTACATGAACACAAGCACTATAATACCTTGACAGTCGATTTGATAACTGAGACGGCTACTAAGTGGCTAACGAGTAGGTAGCATATACAGTGTGGATACGCAGGACAAAGGGATGATTCATGCCCTGGGAAGGACTGTTGGGAGATTTCATCACGCTACTCAGTACAACGCGCAATTTAAAACTTATGAATTGTTTATTTCTGGAATTTTCCATTTAATATTTTGTGACAGCGATTTACCACAGGTAACTGAAATGGCCGAAAGGGAAACTGCAGATGAGGGGGGACTACAATATTTAAAAGTTTTTGCTTTCCATTTTCCCATTAACCTCTGCTTTCCACAATGCAGGATTAAGAGTGAGCTTTGTTCAGCGACTCAGCTGCTGCTCTCTCCTAATCAGGATGATGCTACGTTTATAAGAGGTGATTCATGGCCTGCTCTTTTTTTCCCTCTGTATTATTTTTCCACAGAGATCCGTAGCTTTTATTTTTTGTTTGTTTGGTGTTCCATACTGTGGTTGCTACTGTTATGACAATTCTGTTTGGAATTCTGTAGGCCTTTGAATTCTGCCTTTTAGGGAAGAGTTTACCTTTGTCCCCATATTTCTCTCTGCTGGAGAATTGTCCTTAACAAAGTCCTGAGCAGTTGATGATGCTTTCAAACCTGTGCCCTCGGGGTTCTCTGTGGTGCTCCATATCACCTTGCCTTCCCTCATCTTCAGAGTTTTTCAGGCCTTAAGTAAATTATGCTATTTCATAAACCACAGAAACGTTCTTTCCTGACACCTTTTTTTTTCTGCAGCAGGCATATATATGCCTTTTGTGTGTCATTTCCCACTATGTCCCCTGATCCATTTTAATCTGGCCCATCTGAGTTTAGAAATTTTAATCTACATCTTTATCACTGGCAAGTCAGATATATTTGCCACATCAGTATATCGTCATTCCTTATCTGCTTTCTTTGCTTTTGGGCCCAGAGTTTGCACTGCTAACATACTTGTCACTTGTTATCACATAGTGAGAGAGATGAAGTAATAAAGTCTGGATTTGCCCAAGGAGTCCATTGATTGAATCAACTCTCACTAGCTTCTCTGAGTAGGGTAATTCTACACAGGTGGCATGTATACCCATCAGTCCAGCATCTCACCCAGACCTACACTCAATTTGCTTTGCTCCCACCTGGTTGCTTCTTAGTGACTATCATCTTTCTTGACTCTTAGGCCTAGTAGAGTGCCTTACATGGAGTAGCCACTCAGTGATTATCTCTTAGTAGTGTGGTTGAGCAACTAGATTTGTGGATTGAAAAGCATGTCCTAGATTTAAAAATTCTTCTCATGGGCCTTTGCCACTTGTGAAGGCAACTATCATTATGTTCATTCTGAAAAGTTGGTAGTCATAGGACCTAGAATTTGTTTCAGATACACAGATGATTTACTTGAATTTGAGTTTTGTTATAATGAAGCTATAAAATGTGATATAGTTGAATCCAAAGCTAGTGTAAGGACACATGTTAAGAAAACATTAGCAACACAAGCTCTATACTAAAGGATATGGAAATTAAGGAATGAGGATGTGATCAAAATTTTATAATGTTACTATATATGAAGAAAGGGTGCTTATGACTAAAATGTTTTAGTGAGTATAATAACCTTATTTAAACCATATCCACATATTGTGAGAGAGGGGCATAGCAAAGTTCGGAGGATAACAAAAGATATTTATTGCAACAGTCTAACCCTAGCAGTAGAAATTTTGATCTTTCTATTTGATGGAATATTAAGTGCCTTTTAGAAAGAATTGTGAAGGCCATGTAGAAACACAGAGAAGGGTTTGAGATACTTTTGTATTTTACCATTTTCATTTAACATATTTAATTAAACTCATAACTATGAACAAAATATGTTACATAATGGGTAGGGACTGGACAGAATATGCAGAAATAATAGTTATTCTAGATTTATTTTGTGTATGGGTTACCAAAACAAACTTGATCTACTTTGATAATTTGCCTGGAATTGAAACTCTAGGTCTGTTCTTTTTTCCCATTTCCCAAGACCATAAAGCAGTTCTTTCATTTAAGTAAGGGCCTTAGGGTGGTGTGATTGGAGGGAGGGCAGGCCTTGGAAAGATGCTAGAGAGGAGGGAAAACTTTAAGGAAGTTGACCTAAGGTGCTTGGAGACAGAGAAGAAAGACTAGGAGGTAAAAGAACAGATAAGAATGGAAGCTACAAACCACTAAGGACTAAGCCTCCTTGTAGTGTCACATGGAGCTCTGGTGACTGGCTATCTCCATTGTGCCAGTGAGTCTTGCGTTGTTGTACTGGTCAGTCATATTATCTAAAAGAAGTATTTGTGAGTCAATTTAGGGTTCAACTATATAGAGTAAATTTTTTTTGTTATAAAGTTTAAATTACATTAATAGCAAGTTGATTATTTGAAAACAGGAATTGATATTTTGGTGAATAATGCCAGTGCTATTAGCTTGACCAACACATTGGAGACACCTACGAAGAGAGTGGATTTGATGATGAGCGTCAACACCAGAGGCACCTACCTTACGTAAGTTAAAGACCTGTGGGGGAGAAGTTGCAATGTTTTCTCAAAGAATAGTTGTAAATAGATTTGAACCAGATTAGCCATACAGTTTAAAATCTAGTCAATCCTTATAAAGGTCTAAAAGTGCTCCAAGTTGGTAGATAGTATTTTAAATAAATAGTTTTATTCAGAGCTCCTTTTCTCTGTGAATCTAATAAAGACTAAAGTATAGCTCAAGCATTTTCAAATATTTGCATGAATGAGCACGTATATGCATACCAAGTCTTTCATAGTCTTCTGATTACTCAAGCGAGCAATAGTCTCTCCTTCCTCTGCAAAACACTTGAGTTTTACTTATTAAATAACAGGAAGCTCATTATGAATCACGTTTTAACATACTGACAGAAGGCTAATGCTATCTTGGGCAATATCAGGGGAAATATAGAATGTGGAATGAAAGTGAATATAATCCTGATCTGTCCTGGATTGGTCAGACAGTCCACTCTTTTATTTATGTGTCCATTTGTTTATCTGTTTATTTACCCTCAAGTTCTACCATTTTCCATGTGGGCATAAGGATAGATAGAACTTGCTTGTCTGCCTTATATGCATCTTATATGTATCTACCTTACATGTATAATAGAACAGGTGGTTAGGACCTTGGGCTTTGGAATCAGACTCCTTTGAGTAGGATTCAAATCCTAGCCCCCGTTCCTCATGCTTGCTATCTCATGACCTTGTGCAAGTACCTTAACCTCTTGCAGATTCAGTGTCCTCATTTGTAAAATGGGGATCGTAAAGAAGTATGTCATAGGATTGGTCATGAGGGTTAAATGTAAACTTTGTTAACTTACTCCTAAACTTTGCCCTCAGATATGTTTTGTTGGGTCTGCAAAACTTGGCCCTGGCAGTGTTAAAAAATTTTTTTTATTAGTTACCTACATTCAGAATTTCATTAATTGCCCACATGAAAAAAATCAGGAGATTTATGCAAAAATCCAGACATCTGGATTTTCTTGAAACTTTGGAAAATCTTACATGTAGAGACAGCATTCCTACATGGCAACAGTTAGCTACTGTAGCTGAGAGGTGGAGTATCAGGTGCCTGGTTAGATGGGGCATGAGCTCCATTGTCTTCCAGATGCTGAGAACAGGCTAAAAAGTTGCCCCTTATCGTTGTGCTTATGCTATTGTTTTTCTTATACTAAAGAGGAAAGTGAAATATTTCTCATACCCATGTCTGTCTGAAGTGGGAAAATGAGACATATGCCAAGAGGGCCATATGTTCAAGTAAAATGAGTGCGATCTTACTTTATTGAATTTACTTTTGTATTTACAAAAGTAAATTCAATATGTAAGGTATATTGTAGTGAATCCAACCATAGTAAGAACTTTGGCAAGCATATAGAAAAGATTGTGATGAAAAACTTAATGCACTAGAAAAAGGACTAACATTTCAATAGAGTTTGTGTTTATTTTCAAATAAAATAAGCAGTGCTGCTGTGATGCAGTTATGTGTTACATGAAGAAATTATCTAAGCATCAAAACCTTTTGTAGCTGGTAACTTTGTGAAAGAATTTTGACTGAATGTAAACATTCATTTAAATAGGTGTTTAAAAATATAAACCTAACCAGGAACACTGTTGCTCAGTGTGTTGAATTAAGGGTTAGAAAGGCACAATGTGTGAAAAAGTTGAATTATTTCTGGCAGTTTCTAATGTAGATGATGAAGCTACAGATATAAATATTCCATCCACCTAGTTTTATTTATTTATGGTGAGAATTTTGATGTAATTAGAAAAATTTTAGACTGGGTACCTATGACATGAACATTAGGAAATGACTTGTTAAGTATTGAGAAATGTCTCAGGAAGGTTAATATAGATTTGTCAAAATTAGTAATCATAACTATAGGCACTGTTGCTGTGCTGGTCAGTGTTAACATTAAACTTATTAAAATCTAAACTAATGTAGAAATGTTTCACAGAGGTGCAGAGATTAAGTTTATTCATTGTATTGTTCACTAGGAATTGCTCTTGCTAAAAAGTTAAAAATGGATTATGTTATGAATTCTAAGAACTAACTACACTCCTGTGGTTTGAACCACAGACAGTTCAGTGCTTTACTCATATTGAATACACACATGATTGTCTGCTCTATGACAAGATTGTGAGGCCACAGCGTATTGTTGAAGAGATTTTGTTTTTAATTTGAAAGAAATCAACTCTTTTTGCCACCCAAGAGAAAATTCTCAATTGTTCCCAAACAAAGATTGGCTCAAAGACTTAGCTTTTTTAGCTGACATTATGACTTACATAAACACAAATGCATGATTCTCGTTACTCTCCTTATGAAATTATGTCTCTGGAAAATCCATTTGGCAAGAACAATCTGACCCCTTTCCTATACTGAGGTCATTTTCCCAAAGTGAAAATGATGCCTAAACTATATTACTACAATTGTAAATTTGAAGGTTCAGCTCAAAACAAAACAAAACAACCCTGATTTCAAACTATAAGAAAATGAACTAACCTTGTTCAGTTACCTTTCTCATTGAACCTATTTGTGTAGTTGCAGAACTACAAATAGAATATATAAGCTGTAGGGCACTAAGGTACTGAAAACTAGATATGAGCACATTGGAATAATTGATCTACAGATATCTCAGGAATAGATACCCTAAAATAAAAACTCTTTTTTTTCGGCTGAGGAAGATTGGCCCTGGGCTAACATCCATGCCCATCCTCCTCTATTATGTATATGGGATGCCACCACAGCATGGCTTGATAAGTGTTACATAGGTCTGCACCCAGGATCTGAACTGGTGAACCCCGGGCCGCTGGAGCGGAGCATGTGAACTTAACCACTATGCCACTGGGCCGGCCCCTAAAAACTCTTTTTTTAAGCAAACATTCTATTCACTGTTTAAAGTTCTTACATTTATGAACATCTATATTTAAACTAAAACTAAATATTGTTCCCAGTTAAAGGCATATTGCCTTGCCAAATGAAAGACCTGACATTGACCTTTGGACCAAAGAAAAGGTTCAGGTTTTTGGCCCTCTATGAAAGGCATAAGTTATAAAAGAGAAATTAATAATAAACATTTCTATTTTAATTTTTGTCTTGTTTTTTATTTAGTGACACTCATTTATTCATGGAAGAAAATATAGATTGTTTTCTCAGGGAAGCCTGGGAAGTGTTCTCAGGGAGACAGTGGGGGCAAGGCCCAAAGAACTGACCTGTTTGGAGGTTTCAGCAGGGGTCAGGAGCTGTTTCCTCATCCCTGGCGCCCAGGGCCCTGTGGCCTGGGACTTGTATTTTAGTGGTTTAGCAAATCACGGTTGGAAGGCAGAGGTGAGGTAGAAGGCAGACCCTTAATTTGTATTTTTAAGTTTTAATTAAATGTATAATCTCCAGTATTATATGTGTTTGTATCATGATAAATGCTTATAGAAATTCAGTAATAAAGTTCGATTGTATTTCTGAACAGTTGATTTTTCTTATACCCAGCTCACTTTATTTATTTATTCAACTGCCCTGTAGGCCTTTGAACTTGCAACCCTAATTAAGTAAAATAATTCATGTGAAAGTAGTAAGTGCAATGCCTCACACACAGGAAGCTTTCAATAAATTTAACTATTTTATTAAACTGAAGGTATTAGTATCTAAGCATGTTGCTAAGAGTTTTCAATATAATATGTAAGACGGGGCACGTTGCTGTGAAAGTGCACCTGTTTTAGGATTAGTGCATGTTGAGGGCCAGGCAGGCAAAGTGTAGGTGGAAAGGTTTTGTCTAATAGATCAAAGGAGAAGTTCATATTTATAATGTAAATGAAATGAACTCTTTCCTTTGAGTGTAAAATATAGTTTTATTCCCTGAAATAGATTTGGTTTGTTTCCTATTGATGCTTTGAGGTGCAGCATCACTGTTTTAATGAATATCAGCTGTAAAATATAGTTTGCCTCCTCCCCTCCTCAGCCTTATGAAAGTGAAGCACCTTTGGAAAGGAAAAACAGTATGTACAAAATCCCTTTAGTGATATTGATTGTATTTGGTATGCAAACTTGAAAAGATGTTGCAGATGGTAGCAAGAATGTTGTCCATTTGGTAATAAAAAAAACTAACTTGCAAGAAGAATGGACTAGTTTAAAGTCCTAGAAGTTATTGAATGTGAAATAAAACTAAAAGCTATAAAATTATTAAGCTACAATATGTTATTAAGCTAGAATATCTTATAGCTTCAAATTTTAAAATATTGCACCTGAGTCTTTTGTAAAATAAATCGCCTGCCTTTATGCACAGTTTGAAAAAAAACCAAAACTAAATATTGCTCTCAAAGGCATATTGCATTGCATATTGGTACAAATTAAATTTGGGAATGTACTGGGAGTTACATTATTAAATTACGGTTCCAGTGTAGTGGGAATACCACCCCTACTAAGATGAAATAACTCAGCATATGTAATACTAATAATAGCAGTTGTTTATTTCATGTTGAGTATATGTACTGTTCTAAGTATCTCATATATATCGCCTCATTTTAATCCCTTGGTCAGTCCTAGGTGGTAGCAACACCAACATTTACAAATGAGAAAACTGAGAATTAGAATACTATATATTTTGCCCAAGATCACACAATGAAGGGGCAGAAGGAGGATTTGAACCCAGGTCTGACTGACTTGAACACTCATATTCTTTACCACAGTGCTGGCTGTGCTGGCTGACAAGTACACTAACTGTTACTGAAATTTGTGTGTGTGTGTTGGGGAGGGAGAATTTGGAAGGGTGTAGTTGAGGCTAACTTCAGTTGGATTTAAGGCTAATGAGCCAAGGATTTGACTATTTTCGTCAAGCAGATCATGTTGTCAGGCCATTAAGCAAACCTTCAAAGGATGAAAATGAGTTGCTTTTCCTACCTTCATTCTAGAAAAGTAAAAACAAACAAACACAAGTACCCTACAGATTACTGAACAAGTTTGTTGCTCTGTAGAAGCAGTTTAAGATATAACTTTTAAAAGTGGGAAAGTTGTTAGAAAGCTATTGACTTGTGTTTTCTTTTGTTTTCAGATCTAAAGCGTGTATTCCTTATTTGAAAAAGAGTAGAGTCGCTCATATTCTTAATCTCAGCCCACCACTGAACCTAAATCCTCTGTGGTTCAAACAGCACTGTGGTAGGTGGTAGGATGAGGGGATGGTTTGTTTGGTTAATTTATTTTGTATTTAATCAGTGTGTCTATGATGTAATCACAGTTTGTGTATAGTATTCAACGTTAAATTTTCTGTGCAGAATCAGCATTTTGGAAAGACTTTCAATCTTTTATCTGTAGTTTTAAAAATTGAGGCATAATTTACATTTAATAAAATGCACAGATCTTGATGGTTCTTTGATGAGTTTTGACAAATATATACACTTGTGTAACCAACACCCAAATCAAGATTGGGGTTTCCATCATCCCAGAAAGCTCCTTCAAGTCCCAGTGGGTGTGTCTCATTGTATGTAACTTGTTGTCAATAAAGCTGATTAAAAACTATCTGTGAAATACTTTACATTTCACAGCAAACTAATGATTTAAATAACAAGATTTATGTGTAGGTGCCTCTTTTAAAATAGTTGTATTAGATACTTAGTCCTCATTTCTACGTAATTCACTAAAATTTGGACAGGCAGTTGGAATAGAGATACCCATGGTGTGAAACTGAAAGAAGTACTGTTTCAATGGAGTAGGTTAAACAAGTTTGCAGCCTTTTGTTGTTGTTGTTTTACTAGTAGTAGTTTCCCTTTATTTTTAAAATTTTTTTGCTGAGCTAACATCCGCTGCCAATCTTCCTCTTTTTGTATGTGAGCTGCCACCACAGCATGGCCACTGAGAGACAGATGAGTGGTGTAGGTCCGTGGCTGGGAACCAAATTCAGGCCGCCAAAGCAGAGCGCGCTGAACGCAAAACTGAGCATGCTGGCCCAGTAGTTTCCCTTTAAATGATCACTTTCATTCTTTAAAAAGAAAAAAAAAATAAGAAACAATAATATAACATCCTGTATTAAGAAAAATGCAAGTTTATGTTGTCTGTTTTCTTTTTTTTAATTTTAATTTAATTTTTATTGATGTCTTAATAGTTTATAACACTGTGGGGTTTTAGTTGTACATTTTTGTTTGTCTGTCACCATGTGGATGTAACCCTTCACCCCTTTGTCTCTTTTCTTTTAATAAAATATTAGGATGGAAATATATAAAACTAGTTCATCCCTGTTCAGCTACTTCCATAAACACTGTTCTTTTAAAAATAGAACATTTAGGGGGCCGCCCGGTGGCGCAGCAGTTTAGTCCGTGCTTGGCAGCCCGGGGTTCGCGAGTTCGGATCCCGGGCGCCCGCCGACGCACTGCCTGTCAGCCATGCCGTGGTGGCGTCCCATATAAAGTGGAGGAAGATGGGCACGGATGTTAGCCCAGGGCCAGTCTTCCTCAGCAAAAAGGGGAGGATTGGCAACAGATGTTAGCTCAGGGCTGGTCTTCCCCACAAAAAAAAAAAAAAAAAAAAAAAAAAAAAAAAATAGAACATTTAAAAAATTATATTTTGTATATATTATGTTATTAAAGAATGCTGAAAAAAATATATCAGGGAGGAAATAGTAATAGGAGCAAATTGGTTATTTGTACCCACAAATTAGTTTGTTTCTTAATTAAATACTATTCTTTGTGGTTTCTTTATTAAATACTATTCTTTGTGGTTTCTTTCAGCTTATACCATTGCTAAGTATGGTATGTCTATGTGTGTGCTTGGAATGGCAGAAGAATTTAAAGGTGAAATTGCAGTCAATGCATTATGGCCTAAAACAGGTATGTACTTTAAAAAAGATCCATTTATTGGATTCCCATTGATTGTCCTTGACACTCTTGAGATGCATGCTGGGTGGGTAGGGTGGGGTGGGAGTGAGTAGACTATCAAAGGTAACCTCATCTGTCTGTTGGGAAATAAGTTAAACTTTTTATTGTACACATAAGGCCCTTTTCAGTCATCTTCTAGCTTTGACTTGGACTTCATGACTGAGTCTTCAGCCGATTGCTCTACTAGAAACGTTGAACACTGGAACACTTGAAGAGTCTCATTAAAGCCAATAGGAAGCCACCTGTGCTTCCCTAACCTTTTCTCTGTTCTCTTCCTTGATACCTTACTAAATTCTGTAGATTCTCATGCTTTTGTTTTCTCTTCACATATCCCGACAAATTCTGTTTACTTTCTTGTATTCTCACTACCTTTGTCTTTTTCCCTTATAAAATGCTGACTTATCTGTACTTTCACGTGAATTCTTCTGAGTTCACAGAGTACCTAGACTCCCTTACAGAAGAACCTGCCTAGGGCTGGGCTTTGTATGTGGCTTTAGAGTTAAGTTAATGTATGATAGAAGCTGATGGCTTGCAGGCTATGAAATATGCTGTATAAACATGAGGGAGACCCATCAAAAATGACAGAGAGGGAGAGCCTGTCCTTCGTGTGGGTTCTTATTCTCCACTTATATATCATAATAGCTTAAAGGAGGGAAAGGAAAAGGCAATTTATTTCATTATATGTTTTTCCATATATTTAATAGATAATGCCTGTGAAGGTGTTAACTTCTTTCATCTTAAATCTAAATGGCAATCCTATCCCAGGAAAGTATGTTTAATGATAAAGTGAATACATAGTGGGAACCACTTTTTCATTTCACTTGTTAAAAATTTAATAGGACCTTCGTTATACTAAAATCAGCACTTAAACATGCAAATCAGCATGACCCCTTTTCCAAGGAAATGCCTTAGGAATCAATAGTGTCTTTCTGTTCCTGAGACATGGTGGTCCTGCACATGGTGGTCGCTCAGATATTTACTGAATGAATGATATTTTTGGATTCCTTTTGAAAGTATCTTCATATTCTTCGTTACATTCCTTGAAACTTACGGATGGCAAATTGGAATATTTTCCACTTATTTGAGTGTTGGAGGGGGTTTCTGGGACGGTGACTGTTAGAACTCATGTGCTTGCCATCCTCCCTTTCCAACTACAAGCAAACTCCTCTGCATGGAGCAGCTGTTGGGATGACAGGCAGGCAGGACTTGGAAGGAATGAACAAGGCGTTGATTTTATGAGAGAAGTAACTGAGACACTTGTGAAGGACTTTGTTCCCCTCTGGGCCAGGGGACAGAATGGAGCCAGTAGAGAGCACTGGAGAAAGAATAAATCCTCAGAATTTCTTGGAGAGAGCTTGACCCATGGAGATCTGAGGACCTCAACAGGGGGATTCAACTGGCGAGATAAGTATTTCCTACCCTTGAGGCTGGGACAGTGAGGAAACCAGGGAGACTTCTTCTTTAGGCCCCCAAATGGATTCAATCACTTGTACACTTGATATATTACCTACCCGTGCAGAGACTGCTGCACTTGCCATTGCTGGCAAGATTGCTGTCATTTAAATTTCCAAGGGTGAATAGAGCAATGAGGAGACAGAGAAAACGTGCAGCAGCTAAGGGGATCCAGTATCCAGACACAGAAAGAATAAATAAAACACCCAGAATAGCAGCTTTCAGAGTAATAAAATTGCTAAAGAAAACAAAATACCGTGATTAAATAAATACAACAGCTACTCAAGAGATTGAATTATAGCATGAAAAATGCTTTCTGGAACTACACAAAGATTGTGTTTTGAATTTAAAAATATGTAGTAGTTGAATTGAAGGATTTGATGATCACTGTGAACAAATGAATAAGTAGCTTGGAAGCTCAAGTGCAGGAAATATCTCAAAACACAGAGCAAAAATACCCTAAAGAGAAAGAAAAGAGACTTAGGGGACTTCACATGCAAATATCAGAAGTCCCAGAAGGAGGAAAAAGGACAAATTGTGGAGGAACAGTAACTGAACTAAAGATAGAAAACAATTCCCTTGAGCTGAAGAAAGAGTGTGTAGTTAAAAGGTTTACCAAGTTTGAGGCTGAATTTATGGGGAGATAAAAGACACCTGGGAGAATCTCAGAATTTCAAGGATAAAAAGAAAATCTTACATGCTTTCAGGCAGGATGTATGTTACTTACAAAGGAAAAAGAACCAGATTGCAGACACTTTATCATCAACACCAGAAACTAGAAGGCAGTGGAATAACGTCTATAGATTACTAATAGGAAGGGACTCAGTCAAGATAACAAGATAATCCTTATTGACAAGATGAAAGGAAGATATGGAGACGTGCAAGGATATCACAGTGGAGAAAAATTTTCTAGAAAGACTCTTAACCAAACAGCAAATCAGAGCAGAGACGTTTCAAGATAAAGGGAAATGAAGAGAGTAATATAATGGCAAGCAAATAACCCTGTAATATATATGGTTAAATGTAAGTGGTTGTGGTAGAATGACTCAGAATATGAAATACAGGTTCCAAATAAGAACTCTTGATGTAGAAGAGATACTGTAAGAGAAAACTTGAAGATTATTTTCTAACCAAAAGCACTAAACTCTCTTTTCAAAACCTGTAAGTTGGGAAGGGAGAAATAAAGAAGTAATTGAATTCTAAAGGGTTCCTATGAGTAAGGGAAGATTGGGGAAGGAAAAGTATTCTAACAGTCTCATCTTGGGGCAGCCACAATTCTAGATGGTATGTTTTTTAAAAAATTATATTTTCTGTTTGGTGCTGGAATATAGAAATGCCTTTGGATATTAAAATTATAGACAACTATCTTTCTAAACTTATTCTAACAATTTGTAGATTTGGATTTTCTATGTAGGTAATCATATAAATAATAACATTTATTTCTTCCTTTCCAATTATTTTACCCTTGGTTTCTTTTTTTTTCCTGCTTTACTGTGCTCACCCTCGCCTCTCTCGTTCTCCCTACCTTCCACCAGTAGATTTCTCTTGATTTTTTTTTGAGAGTCCAGCAAGGCTTTAAAAAATGTTGTTTATTTATAGTTTTATTGTTATTAGACAACTCTTTAGAGTCTCTAATTCATCATATTTCCAGAAGCAGACTAGTCCTATCCATTTTTTATGAAATATATTACTAGGTATTTTATATTCTTATTCTTGTTTTCAATATATTTTCTAATTTATTATCAAAGTATATGTAAAAACTATACATCTTTATGTTTTATAAATGTATCAGCAAACTGAACTCTCTTTTTAATACTAAAAAGTTTTCACAGATTCTCTTAGATTTTTCAGATTGAAAGTCTTATCACAAAAGGTGATAATTGTGTCTCTGCTCTTTTGGTATATGTTAAATTCTTTATTCATTCATTTCTTATTAAATTAGCTAATACTTTCAGAATAATGTTGAATAGTAACAATAATAGCAGGGTTTTTCTTGGCAACAGTGAGATTGTTTTTGTTTCATCGTTAAATATATGCAGTTTCTTCCGTTTTCTTTTTGTTTTTTACTTCAGTTCTTGTATCCTTTCTGCTACATGTTGCTGCATTGGTATTAAACGTGGTAGTTAAAGCACTAAGGTCTTACTCGATTTGCTGGAAATTTTTTTATCCATTAAGTGGTGACTTGACAAGTTGGTGACTTTACCATAAATCTATGTGTAAGCTCTGTCATGCTTATTAAAGTTGAAACATTACTTTTCCATTGTATCTCAAACTTGGAACTATTAGAGAATTAAAAAGAAGAAATAAAACACATTCTTCCTGCCCTTAGTGGTTTAAAAATTTTGTTTAGGCCAATAAGTCATATAAATATAATGCAATCAGAGAAGTAGTCTATCTAGGTCCTCTTCAGGTATGTGTGCTCTTGACTGTAAAGTTTAAATACATTTCCCAGATTAACGCAGTCTGCATCTTTTCTTCTCTGAGAGCCTTTGTGCTTTTGTACTCTCAGAATCACATTTTGTTTTTTTGGTTTTTGTATTAACACATTTATTCTGTCCTCCAGATTCTCAGGTAACCATAGAATGTAGTTAAAGAAATGATAGAACAGATTTTTATTAAACATCCAAACACTGTTAGTATTTGAAATCATGCAGTTTCTGTATTGCCCATCTTGTTCTTAGTTGTGTGAGCTGCAGTAGCTCTCTGTGCCTACTGTCCCTTTGTATAAAATTAGGAATTATAATAAATAATCTCTTAGGCCCTTTATTACCAATTTTTCGAAGATCGAATTATGAAAAATTTCCAATATGTATACAAATGTACACAAGTAGAGAGAATAGTACACCGTGTACTATTCAGCTTCTGCCATTTTCAACACGTGGCCAATCTTGTTTCACCAGCCTGCATGTCTCCATCCCCTTTCATCCTCACCTGTACTCCACTGGATTATTTTAAGGCAAATCCAAGTCATACTGTCATTTCATCTGTATATACTTCAATATGTATCCTTAAAATATAAAGGCTCTTAAAAAAACCCATAAAATCATTATCATAGCTAAAACTTGTTAACACTAATGCCTTAATAATGTTAAATATCCAGTCAGTGTTCCAGTTTCCTCAAGTATCTTGTAAATATTCTCTTTACACTTGGTTTATTCAAATCAGGATCTAAACAAGTTCCACACATTACATTTGTATGATGTATCTCTTAAATGCTTTAATCTGTAGTAGTTTCACTGTTAATTTTTTTTTCCTTCCCACTCATTTCTTGAAAAACCAGATCATTTATCTTAGGGAATATCTGGCATTCTGGATTTTCCTGATTCTCCCCGTTGTGCCATTTAACGTATTCCTGTATCTTCTAAGGGCTTTTATATTGTTTATTCCCATTCTTTTTCCCTCTGGCATTGTTTTATTTATTCATTCATCACTCAACAGATATCTGTTGGACAGTCATCATGTGGCAGATACTGTGCAGGGTACTGGGGATACTTGTTTGGTTTTTTCATCTAGTAGATGACTACTTTGGTAGCAATTGGCTGTTAAAAGCACATTTAATCCAGCATTTTTGCAAAGTATCACAGCCCTAGGGTACTCATGAACTGAACTGCCACATACAACAATGTGAAATGTACCCAGAGTTCTAGCTTAGGAAAAAATGAGGGATTTCTTTTCATCTTTGCTTCCCAACTGCTGTGTACCGGTGAAGGGATTTCCTCAGCTCCAAGCAATAGTGAAAAGTCCAGCGGCCTATGGTGTTGAAGCTGGGGAAACAAGGGGCTGTGGGTGAGAATTTATGGAACACGAGGCATGATGCTAACGTAGCTCTTAGGAAAACTTAGCTGTTGTAGCCAGCTCTCTAGTCACCATCTTTCTTTTCTTCTAAGGACTCCAGGAATCAATTTTTAGAAATTCCTTTCTTCTGCAATTTGACTGAGATTCCTTTCTTCCCTGGCCCATTGTGGGATCAGAGCCATGTTTTATTGCTTCATCATTTCCCTTATGTTTCTGTAGCAGATACAGTTTTTTTAAGATTTTCTAGAGAGTGACATTTTTTGCAAAATGTCAAAAGATGAGAGTGAAAAAAGTACTTCTACAGTATTTTTCAAACTACATGTCAAGAATCATTGGTGAGTCATGAAATCAATTTAGTGTATTGTGAAATTGATTTAGTAGATAGTAGCCAGAATTTTGTTGTTGTTTTATTTCTAATGAAATAAAATAGAAAATATTAGAGAGCATTGCACATAATAAAAGTCAGTATTGTTTCATAAACTTTTGTTTCATGTGTAAATGACATATATATGTTTGTGAGTGTGTATATATATGTATTATGTATTCTTAGTCATGTTGGTGAAAAGTGTTACTTATTGTGGATCATTCAGAAAGTTTAAAAGATCACACTTTACTGTTCCTTTCTTTTTCAACTTCCTTTCCTTCTCTCATCCTTTTTCAACCTCCTCCCTCCACCTCAAACATAGCTGTTACTAAAGTTAATAGATAGTGAGAGTCAGGCAGGCAGTTAGAAAGGGAGGTCTCTGAGTAATGAAGTCCTAACATAATATTTTTGCTCTCTGTACCTCTACTATGTTGTCATTTCCTATTCATTCATCTTCCAAACATTTTTTATGTCAGGCACAGTTCTCTGCACTATTTATTTGTTATGCATTCAACAGATAATTTGTAAAGTGTCTACTGTGTACACAGCACTAGGAGTACTAAGATGAATGTGGTGCAGTCTTTACCCTCAAAGAGTTTACCATTTAGTGTGGGAGATGAAAGAGTTTGTTACCATCCTTTACATGTTGTCCTTCACTCCCTGCCTCCACTCCTCTAACAAGTAGGTCTTTGGGATCCTGGGGTAACAAAGTTAGAAAAAGCCTAATCTGACTCTAAAAATTGTAGATTTTATTGATACCATACATATTTATTGGACACCTACTACATGCCAAGCTCTATTCTAGTTGTTTAAGATACTGCAAAGAACAAAACAGACAAGAATCTCTGCCCTTAGGCAGACATGACTAAGAATACATAATACATATATATACACACTCACAAACATATATATTTCATTTACACATGAAACAAAAGTTTATGAAACAATACTGACTTTTATTATGTGCAATCCTCTCTAATATTTTCTATTTTATTTCATTAGAAATAAAACAACAACAAAATTCTGGCTATTATCTACTAAATCAATTTCACAATCCACTAAATTGATTTCATGACTCACTTAGGGAACTTACAGTCTGATTGGAAGTGACACAATAGACAGTTAACATAATGAATAATAAAGTAAATAGTATGCTAGAAGGTGATAATACTATGGAAAAAATAGAACAAAGTAAGGGGGGAATGGGAGTCTCAGGTGTTGGGGAGGGTAGGTTGTAATTTAATTTAATTTAATTTATTTATTATTTTATTGAAATCACATTGGTTTATAATAGTATATCAATTTAAGTTGTATATCATTATATTTCAACTTCTGTATAGACTACATCGTATTCACCATCAAAAGTCTGGTTACCATCTGTCACCGTACACATGTGCCTCTTTACTTCTTTCGCCCTGCCTCAGCCCCGTTCCCTTCTGGTAACCACCAATCTGTTCTCCTTATCTATGTGTGTGTTTGTTGCTGTTTTTATCTTCCACATATGAGTGAAATCATGCAGTATTTGTCTTTCTCTGTCTGACTTATTTCACTTAGCATAATACCCTCAAGGTCCGTCCATGTTGTCACAAATTGCAAAATTTCATCTTTTTTTGTGGCTGAGTCGTATTCCAGTGTGTGTGTATATATATGTGTATCTTTATCCATTCATCTTCTTTATCCATTCATCCATTGATGGGCACTTGGGTTGCTTCCCAGTCTTTGTTATTGTAAATAATGCTGCAGTGAACATAGGGGTGCATATATCTTTTCGAATTAGTGTTTTTATGTTCTTTGGATAAATACCCAGTAGTGGCATAGCTGGATCATATGGTATTTCTATTTTTAATTTTTTGAGAGATGTCCATAGTGTTTTCCATAGTGGCTATGCCAGTTTGTGCTCCTACCAACGGTGTACGAGGGTTCCCTTTTCTCCACATCCTCTCCAACATCCTCTCCTTATCTTGTTAATTATAGCCATTCTGATGGGTGTGAAGTGATATCTCATTGTAGTTTTGATTTGCATTTCCTTAATAATTAGTAATGTTGAACATCTTTTCATGAGCCTGTTGGCCATCTA
This sequence comes from Tapirus indicus, assembly GCA_031878705.1. Taxonomy (NCBI): domain Eukaryota; kingdom Metazoa; phylum Chordata; class Mammalia; order Perissodactyla; family Tapiridae; genus Tapirus; species Tapirus indicus. Next base: position 16,575,358 of record CM062929.1, read on the forward strand.
TATATCTGCTTTGGAAAAATGTCTGTCCATATCCTCTGCCCATTTTTTGATCGTGTTGTTCATTTTTTTGTTGTTGAGTTCTTTATATAGTTTGGAAATTAACCCCTTGTCAGATATGTGATTTGCAAATATTTTCTCCCAGTTGGTGGATTGTCTTTTCATTTTGTTGATGGTTTCCTTTGCTGTGCAGAAGCTTTTTAGTTTGATGTAGTCTCATCTACTGATTTTTTTCTTTTGTTTCCTTTGCCTGAGGAGACATGGTATTCAAAGATACTGCTAAAACCAATGTCAAAGAGCATACTGCCTATGTTTTCTTCTAGGATTTTTATGGTTTCAGGTCTTACATTCAAGTCTTTAATCCAATTTGAGTTAATTTTTGTGTATGGGGTAAGATAATGGTCTATTTTCATTCTTTTGCATGTGGCTGTCCAGTTTTCTCAACACTATTTATTGAAGAGACTTTCCTTTCTCCATTGTATGTTCTTGGCTCTTTTGTTGAAAATTAGCTGTCCATAGATGTGTGGTTTTATTTCTGGGCTCTCAATTCTCTTCCATTGATCTGTGTGTCTGTTTTTGTGCCAGTACCATGCTGTTTTGATTACTATAGCTTTGTAGTATATTTTGAAATCAGGGAGTGTGATACCTCCAGCTTTGTTCTTTTTTCTCAGTATTGCTTTGGCTATTTTGGGTCTCTTGTTGTTCTGTATAAATTTTAGGATTCTTTGTTCTATTTCCATGAAAAATGTCATTGGGATTCTGATTGGGATTGTATTGAATCTGTGGATTGCTTTAGGTAACGTGAAAATTTTAACTGTGTCTATTCTTCCAACCCATGAGCATGGAATATCTTTCTACTTCTTTATGTCTTCTTCAATTTCTTTCAATTGTATAGGTCTTTCACCTCCTTGGTTAAATTTATTCCTAGGTATTTGATTCTTTTTGTTGCAATTGTAAATGGGATTGTATTCTTGATTTCTCTTTCTGCTAGTTCATTTTTAGCGTATAGAAACGCAACTGATTTTTGTATGTTGATTTTGTACCGTACAACTTTGCTGTAGTTGTTGATTATTTCTAAGAGTTTACTGATGGATTCTTTAGGATTTTCTATGTATAGAATCATGTCACCCGCAAATGGCAGTTTTACTTCTTCCTTTCCAATTTGGATGCCTTTTATTTCTTTTTCTTGCCTAATTGTTCTGGCTAGGACTTCCAATACTGTGTTCAGTAAGAGTGGTGAGAGTGGGCATCCTTATCTTGCTCCTGTTCTTAGGAATAGCTTTCAGTTTGCGGAGGAATAGCTTTCAGTTTGCAGAGGAATAGCTTTCAGTTTGCAGAGGAATAGCTTTCAGTTTGCAGAGGAATAGCTTTCAGTTTTTCGCCATTGAGTATGATGTTGGCTATGGGTTTGTCATATATGTCACCTTTATTCTATTGAGGTACTTTCCTTCTATACCCATTTTACTGAGTTTTTATCATAAATGGAAGTTCAATCTTGTCAAATGCCTCCTCTATGTCTATTGAGATGATCATGTGATTTTTATTCTTCTTTTTGTTAATGTGGTGTATTATATTGATTGACTTGCAAATGTTGAACCATTCCTGTGTCACTGGAATAAATCCCACTTGGTGATGGCGTATGATCCTTTTAATGTATTGTTGTATTCAGTTTGCCAATATTTTGTTGAGGATTTTTGCATCTATGTTCATCAGTAATATTAGCCTGTAGTTTTCCTTTTTTGTGTTGTCCTTCTCTGGTTTTGGTGTCAGAGTAATGTTGGCCTTGTAAAATCAGTTAGGAAGCATCCTGTTCCCTTCAGTTTTCTGGAAGAGACTGAGAAGGATAGGTATTAAATCTTCTTTGAATGTGTGGTAGAATTCACCAAGGAAGCTGTCTGGTCCTGGACTTTTGTTGTTATTGTTTTTTTGTGTGAGGAGGACCAGCCCTGAGCTAACATCCATTGCCAATCCTCCTCTTTTTTGCCGAGGAAGACTGGCCCAGGGCTAACATCTGTGCCCATCTTCCTCTACTTTATATGGCATGCCACCACAACATGGTTGACAAGCAGTGTGTTGGCCAACGCCCGGGATCCGAGCCCCGGGCTGCCAAAGCGCGAACTAAACTGCTGCGCCACCAGCCAGCCCTGGACTTTTGTTTTTTGGGAGGTTTTTGATTACCCTTTCAATCTTTTTACTTGTGATTGCTCTATTCAGATTATCTATTTCTTCTTGATTCAGTTTTGAGAGGTTGTATGATTCTAAGAATTCATCCATTTTGTCTATGTTATCCAATTTGTTGGCATATAAATTTTCATAGTATTCTGTTATAATCCTTCTGTGGTATTTCTGTGGTATCTGTTGTAATTTTTCCTCTTTCATTTCTGATTTGATTTATTTGAGCCTTCTCTCTTTTTTTCGTAGTGAATCTACTTAAGGGTTTGTCAATTTTGTTTATCTTTTCAAAGAACCAGCTCTTAGTTTCATTGATCCTTTCTGTTGTTTTTCAAGTCTCTATTTCATTTATTTGTGCTTTGATTTTTATTTCCTTCCTTCTACTGACTTTGGGCTTTGTTCTTCTTTTTCTGGTTCTTTGAGGCGTAGTGTTGGATTCTTTATTGCAATTTTGAATAGGATAGAAAGATTTGGCCTTTTGAGAAGATCACATTTGAGCATAGACTTTAAGGGGGTGAAGGAGTTAGTCTTGGGGATATGTTTAGAAAAAAATAAGAGTCAAAAATGACTTTCAAGAGTTTTGGCTTTAGTAACTGGAACAATGGAGTTGCCATCAACTGAGATGGGAAAACTGCAGATAGGGGAGGTTGGGGAACAAGGTTAGGAGTTCAGTTTGGGGCATTGTGATTGAGCATCCAAGTGGGGATGGTCAGTAGTCAGCTGGGTGTGGAAGTCTGGAGGTCAGGAGAGAGGTCCAGGCTGGAGATAGAAATTTGTGGGTTATCAGCATATAGATGATATATAAAGTCACAAGACTTTATCTACAAGTCTAGATGATGTCATCTAGGAAGTGAATAGAAGACGAGAAGGTACCATTGGCCATTGCAGCATTAAGAGGTTGGGAAGAAGAGGAAGAACCCACACAGAAGAGTAAGATGGGAAAAAAACCAAGGAGTATGATATCCTGAAAGCCAATTGAAGAACTGTACATCTCTTTCACATCACTTATAACATTTGTAATTAATTTATTGATTTTATAACTATAGTTTAATGTCTTTCTTGCAAGAATGAAAGCTTCTTGATGGTGGAGACAGACAGTATTTTGTTCATTTTATTGTAGTCATTGTGGACATTCAATAAATGTTTGATGAATGAATGAATGTGCAGTATGATTACCTTCTGCCTAGGTCCAAAATAGACATTCTGAACAGAGCTTACATAAGAAAGCGGGAGAACATTGTATGACAGGGAATATGGAGGACGTTATTAGGATCGGTGGGAGTAATAAGCTCACTGCTGAGATCTTTGCGTTACCTTTGAGATGTTCATTTTAGAAGCTTTAGTAGACATCTTGGAACCATTGGTGTCATTTGGGTCCTAGACTTGATGGCACAGTAAATTGAATTGACAGTCATGTTCCTTGTGATACATGGCATGATAAATTATGTATGGGATACTTTAGAAACATAGCAGGAGAAACACGTAGCTCAGGTTAAAGGTCAGGAAAGGAGATGTTTCTAACGGAACAATTGAAATGAGACCTCAAGGAGATGTTGAAGTTAGCAAGAAGGAGAACTAGGGAAGGCATTCCTGGCAGAGGGAACAACAAGGGCGGCAGTAGGGGAACATACTGTGTGTTTGCTGGAACTACAAGGAGTTTGTTATGGTGTGTGCATGATAGGTTGTGTGCTTTTTATTTCTCACTGAACTTGAGCAACTGCAAGTAGTTCAGACTGACCAGAATGTTGGGTGGGTGTGAGGTTCGAGGGGGAGATGGATGAGCTAAGCCCCAGGTCTTGATTGCCAAGTTTAGGAGCTTGAATTTTAACCTGTATTCAGTAGAGAGCCACTTGGGAATTTTAGAAGCAGGAGAGCAATAATAAGCAGAGGGAAAATAGGAGCAATGGAGTGATATAACCATATGATGAGGTTTAGGAAGTTTAATTTGGCATCTGAATACAGGATGGCTTCTAAGATTGTGGAGAGAGGAGGCAGGAAAGCTAGCTAGAATATTGCATTATTCACGAGTGAGGCAATGAAAACCGGATTTGAGAGGGTGTCCAGGCTTCTGGTTGTTTGTGAGGCCTCTATTTAAAAAATACGTTTCCTCTTCCTAGACTGTGTAGAGTGGCTCTCTCTTTATGCTTGTTGGAACCAGAAGTCATCTCCCAATATTACTGCCCTTCAAGGAAAAGGAGATTTATGGCACTTAACAGAAATGGATACAGCATAAAATATATTATCCACAGTCAAGCAGAGTCCTGGTCCACTGTTTGTCATCTCTGGCTTGGTGTTCCTTCTCTCCACCAGCTATATTACTCCTCCTGGGTCTAGAACATTCACCCCACTGAATTCAACACATCCAAAGAAGGGATCAGAGAGCAAGCCTTTAGTAGTTTCACAACATGAAGATCTCAGGCCCCCAACTCGGTCACCTTCAGAAGTATAATTTTTTCTTTTTACGAGACCTATTTCATAGTTTCTGCTGAAGTGGAGGGTGGTAAGGGGAGGAGGCATGAGGGCTGCTGTTCAAAATGCCTGCTGCCTCTTTCCTCTTGACTGGTCAGAACAAGTGTGGTAGAAGAGAAAAGTCCACTTTTGGATAGATTTCATGTGAGCTGGGGTGAGGAGTCTGGGAATGGCAGCTACTGATCCTGGTAATGGCAGCAGAAAGGAAAATAACAGAAGTATCCCAGAACAGCTGCAGTCCTCTGTCACCTAGACCATATTTCACATAGACTTGGGAACTCAGCTAACCAGGGAGGTCAAAGTGACAAGATGGCAGCTGGCCTCTCTGGTGCTAGAAACCAAAACTAGTTTCCCTGTTTTTCAAGGGACCTACTTACCAGCTAGGTTAAAGAGCAGTTTATACCATATTTCATTGATTCTGAGATGCGCATGTTTTCACATTTTGTATCTTTGATATCAGGATGCTCTTACAATGCTCTTGATGATGTGTCGTAGTTTAATTGGCAGTGTATTTTTTTCTTAGTGATACACATTATAATCAGTGGTATCTTTGGTTCAGTGAGTACTCATAAGAATGTATGTGTGTGCTTGGTGGCGGCTGGCAGGTGTTAAAGAGGCGAGACAAGCTCTCTCCCCAGAGGAGAAAGGAGTCAATGGTGATGCTGATGTTTGAAGCCTGATGTGCACTCCACATGTTTATGTGAAAAGAAATCTTCGATTGATTTTAAGACGTGTCACTGTCTCTTTTGAGCAAGCTGTAATCAGGAGAATCAATCAGAAGCTATTAGATACTTCTCCAATTAGTCCTTAATAAGACTTAAGTTTTAGGGTCACTTTTAGGATTCTTGTTATCCAAGGCATATCAGCTTTCATTACAAATCTTGCCATTTTCTTACCAAGAAATAATCAGTGAATTTCATTTAATTGATCCTATTGTTAACCTGTTTTTATCGTTGTCACTTTTATAACCTGTTTGGGTAGCCTGTTAGCATTGCAAAACTTTATGCTGAGAACAACTGTGGCTCACTTCCTGATTTTGAGTGTCTATTTGTGCCTTCTTTGTGTCTTCCATAGAAAGATCATTAAAGTAATGGTAGGTTGTTTAGAAAAACCGTTCCTTGTTCTTATGTTGTGTGTGTGTGTATGCTCATGTATTCATTTTTTGCTGAGGAAGATTCACCCTGAGCTAACATCTGTTGCCAGTCTTCCTCTTTTTTTTTTTTCTGCTTGAGGAAGATTTAGCCCTGAGCTAACATCTGTGCCAGTCTTCCTCTATTTTGTATGTGGGTCGCTGCCACAGCATTGCTGACCATGGTGTAGGTCTGCGCCTGGGATCCGAACCTGTGAACCCAGGCCGCCACAGCAGAGCACACCAAACAACCACTAAGCCACGGGGCTGGCCCCAACATGACATATTCTTAATTAAGGTTTTTTGTTTTTGCTGAGGAAGATTGTCACTGAGCTAACATCTGTGCCAGTCTTCCTCTGTTTTTGTGTGTGGGACACCACCACAGTATGGCTTGATGAGTGGTGTGTAGGTCCGTGCCCGGGATCCGAACCTGCAAACCCCAGGGCACTGAAGCGGAGCGTGCGAACTTAACTGCTATGCCACCAGGCTGGCCCCTACATGACATATTCTTAATTAAGGATTTTTAAGCATTTGCATGCCCTTCATGTATAGTCTACATTGAGACTGGAGTATATATATATATATATATATATATATATATATATATATATATATATATATATACACACACACACACACACATAAATAGACTATATTGAAATATTTACAGAAAAAGTCTGTAGTTTGTGGGAGTGAGATGATAATGAACTCTATGAATGTTAGTCAACAAGTTATGATCCGTTAGTCACATGGTGGCTAAGAGCCTGGCTCAGGAGTTTGAATTCTAGCTCCTGTAACCTGGGACAGGTTACTGAACCCCTCTGTGCCTGAGTGCTCTCATCTGTAAAATGGGAATAATAATAGTACCTACCTCATAGAATTAATTCAGATAATATATGTAAAGTATGTAGCAGCATGCCAAGCACAAGGCACACTTAATAAATGTTAGCTGTGATTTTTTATTAATAAAGTATCACTTCAAGAGTAAGACCAGGGGGGCTGCGGGTGGCACAGCGGTTTAGTTCGCACTTTGGCAGCCCGGGGTTTGCGGGTTCGGATCCCAGGCGCGGACAGACGCACCGCTTGTCAGCCATGCTGTGGCGGCGTCCCATATAAAGTGGAGGAAGATGAGCACGGATGTTAGCCCAGGGCCAGTCTTCCTCAGCAAAAAGGGGAGGATTAGTAATGGATGTTAGCTCGGGGCCAATCTTCCTCACACACACACACACAAAAGAGTAAGACCAGAGCTCTTGAACTATTGGTTAAGTAAAAAAATTTATTCCTAGTAAAGGAACTTTAGTAATAAGGTGGAGACATAACTTATAACTCAGTGCTTTTAGGAGATTCTCCAAGTTAATTGTGCACTCTTTGAAATAGGGGTGTGCTCTAGAAAGTAATTGTCATGGAGGTAGGGGCTTTTTGTCTATTTTGTCCACTCATTTGTCCCCAGTACCTGCAATAGTGCCTGACTTACACTGTGTCCAAATAACTGTTTGTTGAATGAATGAAAAAGGGTCAGTGGCTCTTAAAAGCTACAAACTTTTCATCTTGTGGACTGAATTATGCAAGTTATTCCAGTACGTAGTGATTTTAAATGATGGTTTAACCATGGTGTAGAGAGAAGTTTATCTAAATGACCAGAAACTCTGAAACTTAAAGTACGTTTAAACAAATTGACTTTCATTGCTTTAAATGTAAGCTAAGATATATGTAAGTAAATTGAGATAAGTTACTGTTCACAAGTTTGATAATGTGTAATTAATAATGTACTATTAATGGTAGAGTTTCAAGTTACTTTATTAAAAACATAGAATTTTAAAAGTATGTGCACTGAAAACAGTGAGAATTATATGCAAATATTAATAGTAATTATCTTTGGGTAGGGGAATTATAGATAATTTAAAAATTCTTTGTTTTGCTTCTCTGCATTTTCTAGTATTTCTGGTGTAAAAGTAGCATCTGAACTTAAAAGGGACCCCCTAAAATCCACCCAGTATTTATTGAGTCCTTATGGTGCTTTTGTCATTATTTTAGGCACTGGGGATACAGTGATGAACAAGAGCAAAGTGTCTATATTCTAGTAGAGGGGGACGAGAGACAATAAACTTAGGAAAGGTGCTCCGTATTTTAGAGACAGGAAACTGAGCCCAAAGATATTAAAGTGGCTTGCCAAAAGTCACAGCATAGTGGGCATAAAAATCCCACTCACCTGGCTTATGACTCAGTGCTCTTTCTATTACACCTTACTGGCTTTCTTGACTCTCAAGAATGATGTGCAAATTCTTGAGCATTCTAAATCAGAAGTCTAATCAGATTTTTCTGTGAGTCTCATGAAGGGGTTCTGTACAAGCCAGTGTTGTGTAGAATAAGGAACTGGGTTTTCTACCCAATTATGTCAGTAGAACATTTGGGAAAACCTTTAAGCTCTCTGGACCTTGTTTTCATCACCTGAGTCATAAAGAGATAAGCTGTCTTGCTTGTTACTTCCATAGTCCTTTTATTTGATTTGGAGTTAATGTACATGTGTGTTTGTTTTCTCTACAGCCATACACACTGCTGCTATGGATATGCTGGGAGGATCTGGTATTGAGAGCCAGTGTAGAAAAGTTGATATCATTGCAGATGCTGCATATTCCATTTTCAAAAAGCCGAAAAGTTTTACTGGCAACTTTATTATTGATGAAAATATCTTAAGAGAAGAAGGAATAAAAAATTTTGACATCTATGCAGTTAAACCAGGTAATGCTCATAGTTTTTGAAAGTAGTGATGTGTTTTTCCATGTTTTCTGCAATGAACACGTCTGCTTGGTGTGCGTGTTTATGTGATTATAAAATCAGTATGCTCTTTTAAAAGCTGTTCTCCCAATGAAGGGAAAACCCGTACCAACACAACCTCAAAAAGCGAGAAAGGAAAAATAAAAGTGAGTTGAGGACTTTTTAAGTAATATACAAATACAGAAGATCACATCAGCTTTTAGCCATTTCCAGATCTTGAAACCAAAAATGAAAATTAGTGTTTAAGTTGGTCTTAAAATCACAGAGTAAAAATTTTTTTCATATATATATTTTTTATTGATGTCTTAATAGTTTATAACATTGTGGGGTTTTAGTTGTACATTATTGTTTGTCCGTCACCATGTGGATGCATCCCTTCACCCCTTGTGCCCACCGCCCATCCCCCTTCCCCTTGGTAACCACCAATCAGTTCTCTCACAGAGTAAAAATTTTATTTAAGGACATGGCAAGAGATGATACAGTAGTGGGTTTTTTACAAAAACTTTTTAAGATTATGTTCTCTTTCCAAATGTTTATCTCTTAAGTTCAGTCTCTTAGATTAGCTTCATGATAGAAGGTGAAGGTGAGTGAGCAGGTCTGTCCTATGTACAACAGTGTGATCTGAGAAGTTCTCGGAAGGCCTGTTGTTCAAAAATAATTCTTCCTGTCTGTAATTGCAGATAATGATGGTGATGATAATGCATTTTTACTTTATGTATAAAATATATACTAAATAATATAAAATATAGCCATTAATGGGAGTTATATTTATTTGTGCTTAAGTATATTTTAAATATTATTTGTTGAGCTTCTAGGTGACAGAATCACATGTTTATATTTGTATCATCCCTGTCAGTCTCTTCAGTTTGAACTGAATTGAATTAAATAGCTCTTTACAGTTTTACAAAGCACTTTTCTATGCATTATCTATTTAACCTTCATAGCAGTCCTGTGAGGGAAGCAATATTGTTCAGTGATTAAGAACGTGGAGTTTGAGAGAAGACAACCCAAGCTCAGATTCCAGCTCAGCTGCACACTAGCTGTGCAGCTTTAGGCACGTCACCCACTTTCTCTGAGCCTCCCTTTCCTTATTGGTAAAATTAGGGGAATGATGCCTTCCACACAGAATTTTTGTAAGAACTAAATGCAGTAATGTGTACAGTGTGCTTGGCACCGTGCCTGACTATGGTACAACCATAGTGTTCACTAGTTAATATTTACAGTAGAAAGCCAGGCTTAAAGAGATTAAGCCTTTGCCTAAGAGCAGTCAGCGAATAAGTGGCAGAACCTGAACCAGATCCAGGTTTTCTGGGTCCTGCTACAGTGTAGTTATCACTTTAGGTTTTAAAGACGCAGTGTCATTGTGCACTAAATTTTAAATTTGATTTAAATTAAAAATCCTATCAAGTGTTGAGAACTTAATATGATGAGGTACTATGATAAGTGTTAGGACATAAGAAAGACCAATGCATTCCTGCCCTCCAGTTTTTCTCATCTTCTGAGAGGGAAAGACAGACAGAGATGGGAAAGAAGTCTTTCTTAATGAGGAACGCATCTCTGTCAGGGGGGCCAGGTAAGAAATGAGTCCTGAGCTCTTTGGAGGGATGTAGGACAGAAGGGTTGCTGGAAAGATGAGAAGGGGCCAGAGGCTCCTGGGAGAGCAGTTAAGGGCTTAACATAACAGGTGACTCTGGTTGGATCTTAAAGATGAAATTTGCTGTAGGAAAAGAGGATAACTGGGTTATAGGAAAAGTATTTTAGCTTAATGAAGGTCAAGTATTGACAGTTCTCATGGGGGTCTTTTCCGTTGCACCAGAACGATCATTAAATTGAAAATAGATATAATGTTTATTAAACAGGTGTTAAAATCTTAACATATATTGAAGTTGTTACATTAACCTGATTAATTTGGGGGTCAATTTTTTCAGGCCATCCTTTGTTACCAGATTTCTTCTTAGATGAACAACCAGATACAATTACCAAGAAAGTGGAATCACATGGTAAGATGTAGACCATATTTTATGTAGGAAAATAAAAATACTGACATATATTTCTTCCAAAATATAGAATTGGACATTTCTGCCTTCTGCTTTTCAACCATTTTGTAATTTAAACTAGACAAGTAATGTGAGGTCTTAGTTAATTCTAGCAAAGAAGGTTGTCTTTTCCTTCTACCAGTAAAAAGTTCTTAAAATATTCTTTTCTTTTGGTTAAAAACAAGTTGTCTAAAAAAAAAAACAACCCTTTTTAAGGTTTTATTTCTTTTCCCTGACACTATCTTTAGGTATTTCATGTTAATGTGTTATTTTATTTTGAGGAAAAATATGTCACATCAAAGTATATCTAACACCATTCTCAGAATTTGTGGCTGACAACTTTACAGGAGAAATTAACTTCAAAGGAGGTTTTGGTTTTACTTTGTTTTGTTTTTGTAATTCAGAAACAGTAGCCCCCTTGAATTGGTCCAGAGTTTACATTTGAGTCTTTGTGTTCTGGCGTTATGCTGCTAGTTTACTGAAAGATGTCAGAAGAAACACTCTTTAACGAATGCCCATGAGGAGAAGTTCTCTCATGGTTTACTAACAAGAATAGCTGTGCTTCTTCTGGGCTCTTACCTTATTTTCATCTTATAGACACTGTGAGTCTCCTGAGTGATCACAGATTCATTAAACGACTGCTAGAAAATTTAGGAACAAATTCTCTCTATACCTTCAGCAAACCTATAGAACCTTACCAAAACTATAGAACCTTACCGCAATGCATTTTAGTGCTAAACCTTATTTCCAGCTTAATCTAATCTTTTCTGTCTTTATCTTTTCTTTGTCCAAATTTTTTAAGCTAGTTTTAAAAAATTACTTAGGTAATAAAAGAGGCAACTTTTTTTTGTATTACAGAAAATTTGAAAAATACAGAAAGGAAAAAAGTTATTCGTAATCCCTCCACCTAGAGATAGCTCTTTTTTTTTTTTTTTTTTTTTTGTGAGGAAGACCAGCCCTGAGCTAACATCCGTTGCTAATCCTCCTCTTTTTGCTGAGGAAGACTGGCCCTGAGCTAACATCCGTGCCCATCTTCCTCTACTTTATATGGGATGCTGCCACGGCATAGCTGATAAGCAGTGCGTTGGCAGGTGCCCGGGATCCGAACTGGCGAACCCCGGGCTGCCAAGCGCGAACTAAACCGCTGCGCCACCGGGTCAGCCCTCTTTTTAAAATTTAAAAATGTTAAAAATTAGATCTTTCATTTGTTTGCCGCATGGATGTATCAGAGTATTAAAGCAAGGCTGTCAGTCTTTTTCTGAAAAGGCCTCTTACAGAATGGCAGGAATTAGAGAGCTTATCAGAGTCTGGAAGAGTCTAGTCTTCAAGTTAGGCAAGTTCAAAATCCTGGTTTTTGCGCAGCATCCTAAGATTGGATCTCTCTTTTGGAGGAAGATATACATGAACTGAGCACATTTAAATTCCAAATTTAAATAATAGGAATCACTTATTGATCATGTATATTCATTTTGTTTTTCAACAAATATTTATTGGTCATCTACTGTGTGCTGAACGCTGTGCTAAGTACTTTGCATGCGTTATCTCATTTAATACTTATGATCCTACAAGACAGGTATTGTTATCCTCATTTTATATCTGACATCACGCAGCTGGCAGGTGATAGAGCCAGGATTTAAGTTCATATTTCTCTGATTTCAAAACCCATACTCTTAACCAGTAAACTTAAATTGAATACTTCAAGTCCGTTAAATTAGCCTATTTGCCCCCCAGTAATCCAATTTATTAATTTATAGTGAGGAGTTGGCGTCTCATGGACTAAATGTGTAGTTGCTCTGACCAGCGTATTCTCTCCCTTTGGGCGTAATTACATAGGAAACAAAATCATAATCAGAAAGTTGTTCCATGACCATAGAATCAGAACAAGAGGGGTTAGATGAGTACGATGTAAGATAAATGTTTATTGTCATCAGGCTTTGATAAGGACAGTTTTGCCTATGAGATCAGAGTATGTCAAGTGCATTGACTGTGATCCCTATATCCATCTCCACGTGAGGGATGCCCTCATCCTTCTGGTCAGAATACTCCAGTTCCTTTAGCCAAAGCTTCTCTTCCCCATACAGTGCTGGAGAGAGCATTTACTTCTGTAGCTCTCTTTTCCCTAGTCTTCCTGGTTCAGTAAACTGCAATTCTGCTTGACATTTTCTGTAGATATATTAATATAGTCGTATAGGTAATAGTCCAGTATATCTGGCCTGGGATTTAACTTATCTCCTTCAGGTGATTTTTTGCATCCAGATCCAGATCCATTGTATGTTGACTGCACAGTTTCTCTCTCAGAGGTCAGTGTGTGTCCCTCATTTCCAGTGGGGAAAGGCTCACCTTCCTATTGTACCCACTACTTAATAATCCTATTAACATTTGATTGTACCTTTTCTGGAGTCTGTGCTATATATATGTTTGTTTTATATAATAGATATGTAATTACATAATATATTGTAAACTATGTACGTAATTTAAAGTTAATGCTTTTTTTCTCACGTTAAAAGCAATATTGTCATTTCTTCATTGACTCCCCCTCCCCCCAACTGCAACACAGGGAGCTCATTCAGTCTTTTATTTTTTTTTTTTTTACCTCCAGTTTATTTTTGTTTTTTTCTGTAGTCATAGTTTTAATTGCTTCTGTTCCAGTTGTTCTGGATTCTCCTCAGAAACACTTATTCTTACCCTGGCCACTCTTTCCTTTTCCCCTGTAGTTATCACATTCTCTTATTATTTCCATCTTTTTGTTCTTTTCTTCTGCATTCTGGGAGACCTTTTCAAGTTTGTACTCTATAATATTGAAGAGATTTTCCACACTTTTCATCTGTTCCATATTGCCTCTAATGTTTAGTTTAATTTTGCTATTGTACTTTTTGTTTTTCATGTTTCCCCTTGCCTTTTTCATTTTATTCTATTGTCTTTTCATCTCAGCCAGGTATATATGACCTTCCGTCCCTGTTTCATGTAGTTTTCATGTGGAGGAATTCTTGTGGGGTTTCATAATAAATTATTTTTAGAGATAGTCTTTTCCTCTTCAGGATAACCTTCCATTACCCTTGTGGTACTTTGTCTTCTCATAGGCATCAGGTTACCTTTTTCTCTGTTAATTCATCCTATGTTAAGAGATATCTCTAGAGCTAGTGTAGTCAAATGAGAGGGATGCGTAGGTTGCATTTGGCTCCACTCCCTGTCCATCTGTTGGAAATCCCTTCTCAGAGCTGTGGTTTCTTTCATGATACCTGTTAGGCATATAGCTGGTGCCAGTGTGCAGTGCTGACATGGGAACTTCTTTTACCTCCTCTGCTTAGCATCTACTCTCCCCAGCATGCCCTGCTGCCAGGGTTCTTCCCCTCCCCATCTTGATCAGTCTTACAGACTTTGGGGCATGTCCTTCCCAGGATGAACCACCACCAGGACTCTCCCTACTGTCTGCTCCTCAGTGATTTGGGAGCTACAAGCTTTGAAATGGGATTTGAAAGATGGAGGCTTTCTTAAAAAGCAGCATCGTAGAACAGAGGGACAGATCCTAGTCTTCTAGTTGGTACATGCCCAGAGTCTGATCCAGTGGCTTAAAAATGTGAGAACCCATCTTCTTTGTTTAGGTGAGCAGAGCTTTCTTTGAGATCCCTCATGAGGTGAAACACAGGCAGTCCTGTGTTTCTTAGGCTGACGCCGTCTACCTTAGAGTTACTGACCATTTCTTTCTAGATTCTGACAGTAGATTACATGTCAGTCTAGGTGATGTTTAGTATTTGTATTTTTTAAAATAAATTTTTGTATTTATTTAGCATGAAGTTAGGAGAGGCAGTGTCACAGGCTGCTAGCCATATGCCTTTTTTTTTAGTATTTAAATGCTCTAAATAAAATAAATAAATAAAAAATAAATGCTGCAAGTATCTCCCATTAAAGCTTACATATTTGTAGTCTACTGACTGTATCTTTCAAATATATTACTGGTTTGTTTTTTGTATTACTGGTTTGTTTTTTGTCTCCTGAAGTTTTATTCTCGTGCACAGTCATCATGCTTCATGTAAATATTCCAGGTGATAAATTATGCAGTTTATCGCTTGGCAAATGTCTTTCAGGGCTGCACTCAAGTTTTTGCTGCAATCTTCTTGGCACTTTAGGGATACTGATGATATATCTTGATTAATAGACAAATCACCTGAAATAGTTACCATCTAGTAAGGGAGAAGTTTCAGCAGTAATTTATATGACAAACTTAGTTTTCTCTGGCGTAACTACTGAAACCAAATCATTCCTATGTATTTCTTACCTATGGAAACGTGAAGGAAGGCTGTATCTTTGCTATCCCCACTTTTAGCAGCTTCAGCTTGGTCCGGTTCTAGTGAGTTTAGGTCTTGGTGCTGTGTTCAGCGTTTTTGTTGGCCGTATAAAAATTAGATAGATATAGACAAAAATGTGAAGGAAGTATTACTTAGTGATAAAGCTGCAGGCTCA
The DNA here is from genome assembly GCA_031878705.1 of Tapirus indicus. Taxonomy (NCBI): domain Eukaryota; kingdom Metazoa; phylum Chordata; class Mammalia; order Perissodactyla; family Tapiridae; genus Tapirus; species Tapirus indicus. The sequence goes on from CM062929.1 coordinate 16,590,397, forward strand.
CACTGTCTGGGTTTGAATTCCTGCTGTGCCACTTCCTACCAGCTAACCTTAGGTGAGTTGCTGAGCATTCCAGTTTCCATTTTAAAACCTCACTCCCTTCTTTTTATTTTAATTTAATTTTGCATTGTGTTTATTTTATTAAACAAATTGAAATGCTTTCTGGAACAAGGCAAGTTATCAATCAAAAGGGGAAACTAACTTTTGTGAATTTATATCTGGTCATCTTCATGAGCTTTTTTTTTTTAAGACGTCTAATAGTCTCTAGTAGAGAGACAGTAGTCATTGAAAGCATAGACTTTGGAGTAAGTAAGACAGTTCTGGGTTTAAATCCTGCCCCTGCCACTTACTTATATCTATGACCTTGGGCAAGTCACTTCAGGTCTCTGAGACGATTTTCTCATCTCTAACTTTCTTTATGCAAGTAGTGTGAGAATTAAGTAACTATCATAGTGCATCATCTTGTGAACTGGATATAGTCAGCCCCCTATAAATGTTAGTTGCTGTAATTATCATTGAGTAATTACCTTGAATTTTCTAAATGATCTAACTTACTGTCTGTATATAATAACACCTTACAGGATTATTTATGGTATATATTTTAATATACTGACTTGAACTTCCAGGAGGTTAATTGAAAATATTTATTTTAGGTATTCTTATTTTATTCTGAATTTTAAAGGGAAAATCTTTAGATTTTACCCATAAGTAAGGGGTTAGATGTTGATTAAGATTTTTATTTATTTATTTTTTTGGTGAGGAAGATTGGCCCTGAGCTAACATCTGTGCCCATCTTCCTCTGTTTTGTATGTGGGATGCCACCAGAGCATGGCTTGATGAGTGGTATAGGTCCGTGCCTGGGATCCGAACCCACAAAGGCAGGCCGCCAAAGCGGAGCGTGCTGAACTTAACCACTACACCACTAGGCTGCCCCAAGATTTTTTTTGGTCAGATAAAAGTTAGATTGGTGTCCACATTTTTTATTATAATAAATTTGTTGTATTTTGAATATGGTAATCAATTGGGTAACTTTTTTTTCTATGTTCTTTTCCTTGAAGGTTTGAAATATCTCACCTGCTAAATCATTTGAAGTTTTAAAGTTTATTTCTGTGGACATGTAGTATATTCACTTATAATTTCTAAAATTTTTGTATTTAGCTTATCCCTTTTCTCTGTTTAAAGTTTATTTTTCTCTCCTTTTTTCCTTGATTAAATTTGCCAGAAAGTTGCCCATTTTATTGTATCTTATTTTTCTCAAAAGAATCAGATTTTAAATTTTATTTTTCATTCTACTGCTTTTCTTTTTTCTGATTCATTACTTCTTTTATAACAGCTTGATTGAGATATAATTTACATATGCCAAAAAATTCACAATTTTAAAGTGTATAGTTTAGTGATTTCAGTATATTCACAGAATTGTACAACCTTCTGATTGGTTAATTTTTTTATTTTTGCTTTATTATTTTCTTCTTTCTTTGAGGTTACACATTTTTGTTCCTTTTCTCACTTGTTAGGTTAATACTTTATTTTTATTCCTTTTAAAAAAATAAAATAATTTTTGACTGTGCATTTACCTCCTTAATATAGCTTTGGACACATCAAATAGATTTTGTTATGTACTTTAGTTAATTTTGATATCATTTTAAATTAGTCTATATAGAAGAACTTAGTATAAACAAGTATAGAGAGGCTGACCCCATGACCTAATGGTTAAGTTTGGTGCACTCCGTTTCGGCTTCCCAGGTTCAATTCCCAGGTGGGGACATACATCACTTGTCGGTGGCTATGCTGTTGTAGTGACTCACATACAAAATAGAGGAAGACTGGCACAGATGTTAGCTCAGGGTGAATCTTCCTCAAGCAAAAAGCATAGAAAAGCTAAGCGTAGTACCAAGACTTAAAGAAAATTTTAAAAATCACATGTAACCCACCATCCAAATATAAATACTGTTTGTATTTTAGTTTATTTCTTTCCAGTCACTTTTTTTTCCAAATGGAACTTAAAATTCAGACCCACAAACATATATTTTACCACATTGGATCATATTATATTTAATTATATATACTCTCTGTTTACTTAACATTATATCATGAATATTTTCCATGTCTTCAAAAACAGATTTTTGAAATAGCAACTTAAGGGCTGACCTGCTGGCGTAGTGGTTAGGTTTGCACACTCTGCTTCAGTGGCCCAGGGTTTGTGGGTTCAGATCCCAGGCATGGACCTACACACCACTTGTCAAGCCATGCTGTGGTGGTATCCCACATACAAAGTGGAAGAAGATGGCCGCAGGTGTTAGCTCAGGGCCAATCTTCCTCACCAAAAAAGAAAAGAAATGGCAACTTAGTATTCTATACTACACATGAATGTGATATTTATTTTAGTGGTTTGTAAGTGTTTCATTTTATACATGTTACAGCATTTTCTTATAGTAGATCACTAAAAGTGGATGATGAGGCAATGGGAAGGCTCCTGATAGACGTTACCACATTTCCTTCCAGAATTATAAACTTGCTGGCAGTATATGAGTACCTCCCTCACTGCACTATCAGCATTAAATATTGGAATACATATCTGAATTTTTAAATTGGCTTCTAAATAATAATATCATAATAATAATGTAACAGTGTGCCCTATTCACTTACATTGATGTACAGCTGGAAAATAATTTATTTACAAGGATATACTGGGAAGTAGCATTGCTCAATATAGGCATTACAAAGATTATAGAGCATTAGGTATTATCGTGGGAGGGCACCTTTTTCAAATTTAATGGGTGAAAATGTACCAGGAACTATTGACAAAATGTTGTGTTTTCAAATTGTAAGATAAATGTACGTGTATGTATGTTTGTGTGTATTCACATATTCAGCCTTATATTGTTTAATTCGGGGTCTATTCAGACTGACCACCATATGTAAAATAGTCTCCCATCCTTTTCCCATTCTTGTTTTTTTTGGTAATAAAACCCATCACTTCTTGACTTAATTTTTTGTATGTATGTATTTGTATATTGTCTGTCTACACTGCACGGGTTTCTTGTGATGTCTTTGTCTGGGTGGGTATCAGGCTAATGATGGCCTCAGAGAATGAACTAAGAAGTGTTCCCTCCTCTTGCATTTTTTGGAAGAGTTGATGGATTGACAGGCATTAAAAGAACAGAAACTTAAATGATTCCATTTATATGAAGGTGAAAATAAGGCAAAATTAAGCCACGGTGTCAGATGTCAGGATAGTTTCTTCAGGTAGTAGAGAGGGGGTGGCCATTAGGGAAGGGCATGGAGTGGGTTTCTCTGGTGCTTGGAATGTCCTCTTTCTTGACCTAGTTGGTGATGACACAGTATATTCACTGTCTGACAACTTTCTGAGCTGTGTACTTATGATCACTGTTTATGTTTGTTACACATCAGTAAAAAGCAGTGCCATGCCAAGGGCAAGACAGTTGGAGTTGTTTGCCCTGGGTGCAGGCATAAAGGGGTGCACTCTCTGTAGTGAATTTAAAAACAATAACAAAACTGACTAAAAATTTGTAAGAAAAGGGTATATCTTCTTTGCTCCATTGGATCTTAAGGATTTCATCTTTAATATCTGCTTGGACTTTAATTTATAAGAGGAGGAGGATTTTATTGTTTTTTTATGTGTCTCTGAGAACATCATGGTGGAAGGTAATTTATATTTAACAAATTTGGGATACTTTTATATTGCTTAGGTTGTGTTCTGGAGTATCTTTATGCTGTCAGTTAGATTTCATTTAATAATCTTTGGTGAGTTAGATTGGACAAGACAGCTGGATACCCAAATTATACAATTTGAGTTGGGAAATAGATGGAGAGTTAATTTTCAGCCTAGAGTACAGATTGGGAGTTAATTTAATTAATGAATTGTTCTCACCTCTTTCTGGGAGCAACCGCCAAATGGCCCACAAGTGATTCCAGGAGGATAAATAAAGGAACAGAGGTTGGTAGTGGGGACAGCTTCATGCTGTTGGGAGTCGAACAGTCCTATGGACCGCAGGTAGTCTCCCCTGGCTCATCATATGCTGAATGGTTATGGCCAATGCGTTAAGTGGATACAAGTTAAAAAATGTAGCCTCCATTCCCCTGGCCTTGTCCTTCTAGGCAGGGAGGCCTTCATGAGACTAATAATCTGACCCCCCTTCATCCATTGGGGGTGACCAATCTGATTGAGAGTGGGAGAAGAAATGACTTTGTGTGGTTTAGACTCTTGTGAGCGTTCTTTCTTTCTGAGCAGGTTGTCCTCAGTTTTCACCTGATCTTCACTTAGAGACATTTCTAATCCCTGATGGGGAGGAGGCCAGTTCAATCCAGGCATGAAGGGACTAGGTCAATAAATTTACTTTAGAGGTAAAGTTATTGGAAAGTTCACTTGACTGTTGATTTAAGCTACAGTCTCCAATTCAGCTCCACCAGTTTGTTGTTGTTAGGGCAGTCCAGTCAATTCCGACTCCTAGCGACCCTGTGTACAGCACAATGGAACCCTGCCTGTTCTTGCACCATCCTCTCACTTTCTGGCGCTGTATCAGACAATGCTCTGCTGCTATTCACAGGATTTTCATGGCCAGTTTTTTCAGAAGTGAGTGGCCAAGTCCTTCTTCCTGTCTGTCTTAGTCTGGAAGCTCTGCTGAAACCTGTCCACTATGGGTGACCCTGCTGGTATTTGAAATACCGGTGGCATAGCTTTCAGCATCACAGCAACATGCAGCCATCACAGTATGACAACCTTCAGGTGGGTGGTGTGGTTCCTTGACCAGAAATGCTGGAAACAAATCCAGGCCACAGCAGTGGGAGCGCTGAATCTTAACTACTAGACCACCAGGGCCGGCCATCACTAATTTGCGCAGTTGATATTCTGATCTCCATCTTTCTGACTCTAGTGTCTTCTTTTCTCATTTGGTTTTAGAACTCAGAGGGGATGATAAAGGAGTGATTAACTATTACCCCTAAAACTCCGGTAGTTTGTTTAGGTTCATTTTTTATAAACACTGTATAGTTTCGTAGTGTTTTGGTTTTTTTAAACCTAATCTGTGAGTCAGCCTTTTACTTGGAGAGTATAACCCATTTACATTTATAATCACAACTGATGTGTTTGGCTGTTATTCCATCAGTTTGATTTATGCTTTTAGATGCCACTGAATGTAGTGAAGCCCTCATTTTGGTCAAACAGGTCTAATTGGTAGCAAGTCTGTTCTGCTAATTAATTCTGTCTGTGGCCTGACACTGCTTAGGCTTCAAAGCCATTGGCATCAATAATATTTTACAGATGCTGTTCCAGAATTGAGAGAAGAGAAGTCACAGCCACCACCAAAACCACGTTCTGGAGCTGTGGAAGAAACATTTAGAATTGTTAAGGACTCTCTCAGTGACGACATTGTTAAAGCCACTCACGCAATCTATCAGTTTGAACTCTCGGGTAAGGATTACATCTGGTAATCTGGCGCTTTGATGAAACAAAGTAGAATATTTTCCTTGGAGGAAAATCAGACTCCAGTAGTAATCACCTTGATACTTGGCTGTTTCTGGACCCCTCACCCTAGAATGTAGCCCTTCAATAATAGCAAATAACTACTGATTTGTACTTTTCTTTTTTTTTGGTGAGGAAGATTCACCCTGAGCTAACATCTGTGCCAATCTTCCTCTCTTTTGTATGTGGGTCGCCGCCACAGCATGGCCACCGTCAAGTGATGTAGGTCCGTGCCCGGCAAACAAAGTGGGCCGCCAAAGTGGAGCATGCCAAACTTAACCACTAGGACACAGGGCCAGGCTCTGATTTGTATTTTTAATTTAAGATCAGTGCATATGGGCATGTGTAAAATAAAATTTCCTTACAGATACTTCCAGTGTTAAATAACTCCTTGGCATATGTAATTGAGAGAAAATCCTATTTAGAAGGGCATATGGATCTTGACAGGTAGTGTAATACAATAATTTATCATCAACCGTGGGCACCTTGTCATTTTTTATCTTTGAGATTATTCAAGTCAGTGTGAAGGTATTCAGCTTTTTAAACCTCTCAATGTAGTATTAACACATGTTAATGATAATTTTTAAAACTAGCCACCTCAGTCCCATTGTATGCAAACTTTGACATTATCAGTTCTTTTATCCTTTGTCTCCTCTGTTTTATCTTAATCCATCTGCACTTTCCTGTTTTTCTTTCCTTTTCTATCCTTAGAACCCATGGTCCATTGCTTCACTCACTCTCTTATCTGTATCCTAAACTTCCTGGACCTTTGTCACCGCCTGTCAAAACCCTAGTCCCGGATGAATCAAACTATCTGGCTGTCCCACAGTTGCATCCAGGCTGCTAAGTCCTGCTGGAGAAATGGACAGAAAAAAAAAAAACAAATCACACCACCTGATGAATCTGTACCAGTAGAAATTCATTATTGTCCTTCCTTAACTGTGTTGTAAGCAGCACCTCAGAATTCTGTATTTCTATGGTCAGCTTACTGCCTCATTTCCTACTGTGACTATTTTAAACCTTTTCAGTGTTCCTCAAATCTCTCATCTCTCCCTTCACTTCCCTGCCAGTTTCAGCAGATAATCCCACCTCCTGTTTCACAGAGATAATAGAAGCCTACAGACAAATTGCTTCAGCTTCCTGCCATCTGAAACCAAATCAACCATTATAAGCATCATCCTCTCTTCCTCTCCTCCCAATTGAATGGAGCCAACTCTAGATCCGTACATCTCAGTTCTTTAATGTGCATACTCATCACCTGGGGTCATGCTAAAATGCAGACTCTGATTCAGTAGGTTTGAGGTGGGTTCTGAATTTGGGACTTCTGACAGGTGATGACAGTACTGCAGTCCATGGATTGCACTCTGAGTAGCAAAGTTCTAGATCCCATTTCCTCTGGCCTCCTCAGGGACTTTGTACTATTAATTATGCCCTTTCTTCCACCTATTCATTCTGTAGCCTCCTTCCCAATGGTTTTTTAACATTCTCAAAGTCTATTCTATCTTTAACACAAAACACAACAACAACAACCCCCCACCCACACCTCCATCTTTTTTCTCCCTGTTAGACCCAAACTTATTTTCATCTACAGTTCACTCTGCTCTGGTACCATTTTTCTCCATGCCACTGAATTTGCTCTCACCTCCTTGGTGACTTTTATAACACCAGTGGGCACTTGTCATTCTTATTTTGTCAACACTGTACAGCATTTGATGCTGTGACCACTCTTTCCTTCTGGAAATGCTCCCTTTCCTTGGCTTCCTTGACAGTAGCTCTCCTTCACTGTCTGTAATCTTGCCTTGTCAGTCTCTTTTGCTAGGTGCTTCTCCTCTATCCTTCCCTAAACGTTGGTGTCTTCAGGTCACTCTTTTAGCATTCTTAATATTCTACAGACTTTCTCTAGGAAATCCCAACCACTGGCATGGCTTCAATGACCATATGAACTGATTACTAATGTATCTATATTTCTAGCCTAGTCAGATTTCATTTAACATTTCCCTTGGCTGTCACAAAGACACCTCAGTCTGAAAATGTCCAAAACAACTCACGATTCCCAATACCTGCCTTTGGCACTACCTATTAAATCTGCTCTTCGTCGGTCATCCTCTCTCAGTAAAAAATACACATCTTCCTCGACTTACAATGGGGTTACGTCCTGATAACTCATTGTAAGTTGAAAATAACGTAAGTCGAAAGTGCATTTAATACACCTAATCTACCAAACATTGTAGCTTAGCCTCGCCTACCTTAAATGAGCTCAGAACACTTGAGCAGAATCATCCAACACAAAGCCTATTTTATAATGAAGTGTTGAATATCTCACGTAATTTATAGAATACTGTACTGAAAGTGAAAAACAGAAGGGTCGTATGGGTACTGAATGGCTGTAAGTGTCTCGGTGGTTTACCTTCGTGATCACGTGGCTGAGTGGGAGCTGCGGCTTGCTGCACTGCCCAGCATCACGGGAGGGTATCGTACCACATATTGGTAGCCCCAGAAAGGATCAACATTCAAAGTACAGTTTGTGTTGAATGGGTATCACTTTTGCACTATTTTAAAGTTGAAAAATTGTAAGTTGAACCATCGCCAAGTTGGAGACTATTTGTAAGTGCTGAATTTGATAGAGGCCTGAGGATTTTAACCTGGGAAAAAATTATGTCAGATTATTCTAATTACAGCAGTTTTTAAGAACAACGCTTCTTTGGCATTTATTTCTATGTCTTATCTTTTGTGTAGGTGAAGATGGTGGAACGTGGTTTCTTGATCTTAAAAGCAAGGGTGGGAAAGTCGGATATGGAGAGCCCTCTGATCAGGCAGACGTAGTGATGAGTATGTCTACTGATGATTTCGTAAAAATGTTTTCAGGTGAGTTTTCAATTTTCTTAATTTACTGATTGTTTAAGGAAAATTTAGTTTTAACATTTAGTCCTTTCCAAATAATCAAGACTCCTCAGTGTTTGTAGCAATGGAATCTTAGCTGCTATTGATATTGAAGAGCACATAGTCTTGGGAAGTTCTTACTGTTACCTCTACTGCCCCTTCTACTTCAACCAACAAATGAGGAGTAGATGTCAGAATTTCCTTTTTGCATGACGGAGAAGCTAATAAGATAATGTTGGGAACAGAGAGAAGGACTCTCTGTTCAGAAGGACTCCTAGGTGGGCTTCATTTCTACTTGTTGGACTAAGATATCATTTCCAACAACACCTGGGTCACTGGAGGTGCTGAACTCAGCCACAAGTCATTTATTGAGAGTAAGGTCATGCTTCAGTCTTGCCGCTTTTGGAATAGGAAACACATCTCCCATGGCCCAGTGACTTGCTTTCTGTGGAATCTCCAACCAAGAGAACCTTTTGCATAATTTTCTATTCTGCCCATGTATCTCTGACTGTGCCAGAAAAATTTTAAGGGTAATTTTTAAAGTGTTCTACTCTTAGAACACTACTGCAAATGGTAAGGTAATTAACACAAGTATTTATTAGAAGCAGTACTTTAAACTAAAGCTTTATAACGTTCTAAAGATTCTTTCATTTAATGAGTTATAAATATTATTCATTCTTTGTTCTGTTTTAATCTTCATAAATTGAAGGTCACAGTGTATTCTGTGCCCTGTAGGTCTCGCTTTCCAATTCTAATCCAGGATGTTAATGGCCTATATACTATCTGAGCCAACCTCTGTCTGATGCTACTAATGATCGAAGTCTCTTCAACTTTTCCTTTTTTTCAATAGTAGTGTTAAATATTCATGATACAAAACTTAGAAAATACACTGATGAAAAAATGAAATAAATAAAATTATTCTTTATTGCACTACTGAGAGATGGCCATTAGTTGATTTTGGTTTAGAGTCATATATATATTTCTGTGAATGTATATAAATATACACGTGTACTTATAAAAACAGGATTATAGCATTACTACTGTTGGGTAATCTTTTTCACTTAGTTCATTATAACATCTCTCAATGTTAATGAATAGTTATCTCTTTAATCATTTTCAGTAGTTTTAGTGTTTCAACAACTTATTTCTCCATAAAGCTTAAACAAGGTGCTTTGGACATACTATATAATATGTTTGGTAAATTAATAAATGTTTGGTAAATTTGAATCTTATAAATATGTAATATGTTGAACTTAAAGATCATTTAAATTAAAAATTTATGGTCAATTTCTAAACTGAAATTACAATAATGATAGCTAATGTATATTGTATAATTACTATGAGTTAAGCAATACTCCCAACAATGCTTTGAGATAAAATATTTTCTCCATGTTATAAAAATGGAGACTGAGGCGTTGATGAATCAAATAATAAACCCAAGGTCACATAGTGAGTTTGGGATTTGAATCTAAACTAACTCCCAAACTCATGCTCTTTTAATCATTATGCTATTCTTCCCTCCAAAGGTGAAAGAATCAAGTGACTTCTTTAATTTACATTTTATTTATGTAGCATAAACCTGTAATAACGGGCCTTCCGTTTATGTCTTTCTGTGAATGTGCTCCTGGATTGACTAGAGGAGGTCAGTCAGCTAAATGAGTCTTTTTTTTTTTTTTAAGTATTCTTATTAGTTTCATATTATAGCAACAGTTTAGATTGGGAGCAAGTGAGTTTGCTTCTGCTTCTTATGTCCTTTCGTTCTTTCTCTTTATCCTGTCTGCTTTCCTTTGAATGGGCACAATTTAGACCTTGTAACCTAAGCATTCTCTTTTAAGAAACCATAGCTGTTTCTATGACCTAATTTGTATAGTGGGTACATTATAAATATAAAAACTTAAAGCAACTAGGGATCAAAATCTCTCCTTTTGGCCAGTAGAGGCCACTGTATGGTAAAGCATTATGATTGAAAGAAAATGAATTGTACAAGATTACCTGATTAATGTATTGGGAGGGGGGATTATGATATAGGATATTGTGCTTACTAGCTCTTTTAAAAAAGTTATTTTTTGAAACAGTATTATTGAGGTATAATTTACATACCGTAAAATCCACCTATTATAAATATACATGAATTTTAGTAAATTTATAGAGTTGTACAACTATCACTTACAATCCTCTTTCCATCACCCTAAAAAATTCTCTCGTGTTTCTTTTCAGTTGGTCCCCATTCTTACCCTGCAGCCAGCCAAACACTAATTTGCTTTCTGTCTCTATAGATTTACTGTTTCTGGACATTTCATATAAATGAAATCAAACAGTATACAATCTTTTGTATCTGGCTTCTTTCACTTAGCATAAGGCTTTTGAGATCCATCCATCCATGTTGTAGCATGGATCAGTAGTTCAGTTCCTTTTTATTGCTGAATAATATTCCATTTTTATGGATATACCACATATTATTTATCTACTCACCAGCTGGTAGACATTTGGATTGTTTCATGTTTTTAGCTATTATGAATAATGCTGCTAAGAGTATTCTCATTTGTGTATTGTGTGGATGTATATTTTCATTTCTCTTGGGTAGATTCCTAGGAGAGAATTGCTGGGTCACTAGGTAAGTTGACACATGACTTCTTAAGAAACTACCAAAATGTTTGCTGAAGTAGCTGCACCAATTTTACATTCTCATCAGTAATGTATGAAGGTTCCAGTTTCTCCAAATCCTCATCAACACTTATTAGTGTCTTTTTTTTTTTTACAACTTTGAGTTATAATTGACAAAAACTGTACATATTTAAGGTATACAACATGATTAATAGACATATACATTGTGAAATTACTACAATCAAGCTAATTAACACATCCATCACCTCACATAGTTACCTTTTTTGTGTGTGGTGAGAACACTTAAGATCTACTCTCAGCAAATTTCAAATATACAGTACAGTGTTATTAACTATAGTCACCATGCTGTATATTGGGTCCCCAGAACTTATTCATCTTATAACTGAAAGTTTGTATCTTTTGACCAACATCTCCCCATTTCTCCCACCCGCTGGCAACCACCATTCTACTCTTTGCTTCTGTGAATTAGACTTTTTTATATTCCACATATAAGGGTAATCATACAGTATTTGTCTTTCTGTGTCTGGCTTATTTCAAGTAGCATAATGTCCTCCAGGTTCATCCATGTTGTCACAGATGGCAGTGTCTTTGTTATTGTAGCCATTCTTGTGGGTGTGTGGTGGTATCTCATTGTGGTTTTAATTTGCATTTCCTTAATGATTAATGATGTTGAGCATCTTTCCATGTGCTTAAAAGCTATTTATATTTGATGAACTGTCTATTCACATCTTTTGCTCATCTTTAAATTGACTTGTCTTTTTATTATTAAGTTGTAAGAATTGTTTATAAATTCTAGATGCATGTGATTTGCAAATACTTTCTCTCAGTCTGTGGCTTATGTTTTCATTTTCTTAATGGTATCTTTTGAATTACAAAAGTTTTTAGTTTTAATAAAGTCTGATCTATAATCTCTTTCTTTTATGGTTCATGCTTTATTCCCTAAGTATTTCATTCTTCTTTATGCTACTGTGAATGGAATTATTATCTTAATTTTATTTTTGAATTGTTTGTTGCTAGTATACATAAATAAACTAATTTTTGTATATTAATTTTATATCCTATGAATTAATCAGTGAAGCCATTTGGGCCTGAGATTTTTTGTGGGAAAGTTTTTAATTACTAATTCAATTTATTATTATATGACAATGGCTTTTATTTTTTTAACAGCTTTGTTGAGATATAATTCACATACCATACAGTTCACCCATTTAAAGTATACAATTAAATAGTTTTTAGCATATTCACAGATATTTGCAACCATCACCACAGTTGCTTTTAGAACTTTTTCATCACCTCAGAATGAAACCCCATACCCATTAGCTGTTAACCCCATATCCCCCATCTACCTGCCTCCAGCCCTCAGCAACCAATCTACTTTCTGTCGCTATAGATTTCCTTATTCTGGACTTTCATATGAATAGAATCATATAATATGTGATTTTTTTTGTGACTGGTTTCTTTCAGCATGTTTCTTATTTTAGGGTGTTTTTAAGTTTCATTTTTGATGTAGCATGTACCAGTACATGCTGTCAATACTTCATTCCCTTTTTTTAAAAAATGGAGATGAAATTCACATAACATACAATTAACCATTTTAAAGTATACTGTTCAGTGGCATTTAATTTAGTGCATTCACAAGGCTGTGCACCACCACTTCTCTTTAGTTTCAAAACTTGTTCATCACCCCAAAAGAACACCTCATACCATTTAAGTACATTCCCCATTCTAGCCCCCATCCCCTGGCAACCACTAATATGGTTTCTCTCTCTCTCTCCATGGATTTGCCTATTCGGGATAGTTCATATAAATGGAATCATACAACATGTGACCTTTTGTGTGTGGTTCTTGTCACTTAGCATAATGTTTTCAAGGTTCATCCAAGTTGTAGCATGTATCAGTACTTTATTCTTTTTATGACTGAATAATATTCCATCATATGGACATACCATAATTAGTTTATTTGTTTACCTGTTGACAGACATTTGGGTTGTTTCCACTGTTTGGCTATTATGAATAATGCCGCTCTAAACATTTGTGTCCAAGTTTCTATGTGGACATATGTTTTCATTTCCGTTGTCTTGCTAGGTCATATGGTAATTCTATGTTTAACTCTTTGAAGAACTGCCATACTGTTTTTCACAGCAGCTGCACCATTTACATTCCTACTGGCAGTATATGAGGGTTTCTATTTCTCTGTATCCTTGACCTCACCAGCACTTTTTTTTATAGCATTCCTAGTGAGGTGAAGTGATATCTTATTGTGGTTTTGATTTGCATTTCCCTAATGACTAATGATGTTGAGCATTTTTTCATGTGCTTATTGGTCATATGTATGTCTTCCTTGAAGAAATGTCTATTCAGGTCCTTTGCCCATTTTAATTGGGTTGTCTTTTTTTAAATTGAGTTTTAGGAATTCTTTATGTATTCTAGATATAAAGAAGATATCCCTTATTAGCTATATTATTTGCAAATATGTTCTCCCATTTTTTGTGGGTTGTCTTTTCACTTTTTTGATGATATATTTTGAAACACAAAAGTTTTTAATTTTGATGAAGTCCGATTTATCTGTTTTTTCTTTTGTTGCTTGTGCTTTTGGTGTCATATCTAAGAATCCTTTGCCAAACTCAAGTTTTGAAGATTTACTCCTGTATTTTCTTAAGAGTTTTTAGTTTAAGCTCTTCCATTTAGGCTTCTGACCCGTTTTGAGTTAATATTTGTATACAGTGTGAGGTAGGGGTCCACCTTCATTTGTTTGCATGTGGATATCCATTTGTCCCAGCACCATTTGTTGAATAGACTATTCTTTCCCCATTGAATGGTCTTGGCAACCTTGTTTAAGATCAGTTGACCATAGATATATGGGTTTGGTTAAACCCATAAATATGTGGGTAAAGTTAAACACAGAATTACCATATGACCCAGCATTTCTACTCCTAGATATATACTCAAAAGAATTGAAAACAGATAAACCAATACATGTAAATGCATGTTCAAGCAGCACTATTCACAATAGCCAAAAGGTGGAAACAACCCAAATGTCCATCAATAGATGAATGGATAAACAAATTATGGCGTGTGTATAAATATATGAAATATTTTTCAGTTATAAAAAGAAATGAAATACTTATTCATAGTACAACATGTATGAACCTTAAAAACATGCTAACTGGAAGAAGCCAGACACAAAAGATCACATATTGTATGAATACGTTTTTATGAAAAAATAGAATAGGTAAATCCATGGAGACAGAAAGCTGCTTGGTGGTTGTCAGGGCCTAGAGGGAGGGGGAACTGCTAATGTATAATGGATACAGGGTTTCCTTTTGGGGTGATGAAATGTTTTGGGACTAGATAGAGGTAGTGTTCGCACAACATTGTGACTGTACTTAAATGCTACTGAATTGTTCATTTTAAAATGGTTAATTTTATGTCATGTGACTTTCACCTGAGTGTTCTCTGGCCTTTCCCCCTTCTGCTCACCCAGAGGTAATCTTCAGGTCTTTTTGGTATTTCTTTCAATATTTAAATCCACATTTTTCAATGTTATCACATTTCTCAATGTTATATTTATAATTATGTTTTCTTTAGATTCACTAATCTAAAGACTGATAGGTGAGATTTACATTCTCTTATAGCACCTTGATTCTGCTCCCCTTTTCCCATTCTCCCAATATAGTTATTTCACCATTTTTGCTTAAATCAATACTCTATGCTTAAATAATTATGATTCTGGTGTAGTTTGCCGCTGAGTCAAATAGTATACTACTATTATGTTTTCTCTCAGAGAGAACTTTTATTTTTCTTGGACATAAATAATTGCTCTATTTTTTTCCCCATTAGAATAGTTATAAAGAAACTGAGCAAAATCTTCCTGTAGTCTTCCCACAGCCTCTTGATACAATTTTCTACTCTGCCAAATGTGTCAGATTACCTGTCAGTCTACTTTTTTTCCTGGAGCCCTTTGTCTTCTTGTTACAATCTAAACAGGTAGCTCATTAATCCTGCTACACAGCTGTGATCCTAGAAATTTCTTTAACTCTTTTCTGCATTGAATCTCCTATTTCCTGTATCCCATGTCTTCTTTCTTGGTTTACATCCTCATTTTGGTGGCACAGGTTCTCCAGTAGCTTCATGAGAAAGGATACATAAGAGGTAATTTTTGTGAGTATCTAAAACTACTTGTATTCTACCAACACATTGATTATTTGGCTTGGTAGAGCTTTCTGGGTTGAAACTCATTTTCTCTCAGAATTTTGAAGGCATTGCTCCATCTTCTAAGATTACCATTGAGAATTTGATACTGTTCTTACTCTTAATCTTTTGTATCCACCCCACCCCTTTCTGAAGGCTTTGGAATCAAAATGATCTCTTTCTCTGTAGTCTTCTGAAATTTCACAATGATACGAGGTGCTGTGGTCTTTTTCTCTTTCATTTTCCTGGGTACCTGATGAGCTCCTTGGGAATCTATCTTACATTATTTCTTTGATAGCTCTCTCAGTTCTCACTTTCTGGAGAAAACATTAGCTCTCTGATTTAATCATCTTACTTTTTAGGAGATTGATTCACCTTCTTATTCTTTCCTTTCTATTACTTTTCTTTTTATATAGTAAGGAGAGACTTTATTTAAAAAGATTATGGGGGAGGGGTGGCTGGAAAGAGGCTTTTGCGACAGTGGGAGGGAGACTGTTGGGAAAGACAGACTGCTGTGACCAGAAGATCTGTTATAGATTGTATTTTAACATTATCTATCAAATTGTTAATTTCCAAGAGCTCACTCTTGTTTTCTCATTGTTTCTTTCTTCTTCTCTTACTTCCCCCTCCTCACTCTACCCCATTCCATTCCTCCTAGTACTGCTTTTCCCCCTTCCTCTGAGTCCTCTCCCTCCCCTACCTGTTCACACCCCTCCTCTTTTTCTCCCTGTTTCCTGTGCTTCTCCTCTGCCCCCTTTTTCCTCCAGTATCCTGTTCTTGATACGTTCTTGCTATATCTTCTCTTATCAGTGAGGACATGAATTATGGAATTTTAAATTTTTTCTTCATTTACTTTGTTTCTTTTTTCTTCTGTGCCTGCATTCTCTGTTTCCTCCAAAGGGCTTTTATCTGTTTTTGTTTTTTGTTTGTTTCCATTTGATGTCCATTCATCTTTATAGGCAAGGCCCTTATAAAGCTGATTGGAAACTGTGTATGCATCAGTGAGGCTTGTAAACTGGTGGGTTTCACTGTAGAGTGACAGCAGGGAGCCAGTTTTTTGGCTGAAGGGCACCCAATTATCAGTGTTTGTAAATTTTTGGAGGGGCTGTTCTGTTCCTCCAAAGAATAAAGATCTTCCATGTAAATCAAAATTATCCCTTAATCTATTATTTGTAAATTTAGGTATTTTAACATCACATTTCCTTGGACTAGTGCACAGCTTAGTTTATTCGTTAAACTAAAAGAACTGAACTTGATCCTTTCTATCCATAACCAGTCTATTATGCTTTGCTACAACTCCTATATAGAATAATTTAAAGGTGTTTAGTATCTCAATATATATATATACACAACATGTTAACCTACACATTTTTTTTCTGCAAAGAGCCTGTATGTGGCCCAGTGAAGGTTTACTAATGCACCAGACACATATAGTGGCTTCTGGAGATAAGACCTATATATAAATTGGCATAATATAGCTCAGAAAACTATAAATGACAATCAGACACACCTGGCTTTCATTTGTAGCACTGTCATATACAAGCTGTGTGACCTTGGGAAAGTCAAAATGCTCTCTGAGCCTGTTTCCTCATTAATTCCACTGTGCGCCAGACCCTATGCTAGCAATGGAATGAGAGTAGCAAATGAAAACCAAGTTTCCTCCCTCCTTGGAGCTTCTATTTATTATATGTTGTTATTATCTACAATTCTGTTTTAATGCTCACATTTTATATCCTGGCATTTCTGTGGTTAAAATCATGGTAACACATACTTTTGTGTCCATACACTATACTTTTAATGGTCATTTCTTAAGAATATTATATGCATTTCCGCCATTTGATTTTTTGAATCTAAACTTGAACTGTTGAAGTTTAATGAACTATAATAGGAAAATTAACTGAAATAGGTAGTATTTGTTTTCCACAATTCATTTGAGGGTTATGTATCCTTCAGTGTATTGTAACTAGTATATAAATGTTGCATGTTCAGCCTTTTGCTATAATCTTTTGCTGATTGTTGTTTTTACATTCTCTCTCATAAGATATTGTTAACTTCTAAGTCTAGGAATTGGGATTCCCAAGATACTGATGAAAATAGAAATTTCTGTGCTTCATAAGTTTTAGAACTCAAGGAGATTCTTTTTATAATGCATGTTCTTCAAGCAGTGTGTCCCTACGGGCACTAATGGATGCTTTTGCCTCTCTCATTTTCTCAATTTAGGGAAACTAAAACCAACAATGGCATTCATGTCAGGAAAATTGAAGATTAAAGGAAACATGGCCCTAGCAATCAAACTGGAGAAGCTGATGAATCAGATGAACGCCAGGCTGTGAAGGAAGAGAAAAAAAATATGTCGACCTCTAGGCTCAAAAAGTAAAAGGGCTCAATAGTTAAAATATAATGTTTGTTTTCTTCCCTATATAAGGATATACATGTTTGTTCTGGAAAAAATAGAATTTCTGTACCTATAAGATTTGAAATTGTAATTAAAACAGCTAGCTGTAAGCTTCATTAAGTGAAATTCTAAGACATTCTGTTTTTAATATCTTGTGAGTTTTGCCATCTCAGCCCTATAAATCATTCACCAGCTTCTTCTAGGACAAGTATTATAAGCAATCAGTCAGGGTCAGGCAGTAAAATTAGTGCTTTTCAAAGCTTCTTGGTGCCAGCCCTGTGGCCTAGTGGTTGGGTTTGGCACTCTCTGCTTTGGTGGCCCAGGTTCACAGGTTTGGATCCTGGGTGCAGACTACACCACTCGTCAGCCATGCTGTGGTGGCAACCCACATATAAAGTAGAGGAAGATTGGCACAGATGTTAGCTCAGGGCTAATCTTCCTCAAGCAACAGAAAAAAAGAGGAAGAGTCCTCAAGCAAAAGAAAAAAAAAAAGAGGAAGATTGGCAATAGATGTTAGCTCAGGGTGAATCTTCCTCAGCAAAAAAAGAAGAAAAAAAAAGCTTCTTCCCCTGTAAAATGAGACTAGTTGGTTTTAAAATTTTTAGTTTTGGATTGTATATTAATGAAATCAATGATATTTTAAAATTTTATGTACTTATTTTAAAGAAGATCTACATTGCATTTTCACAGGAGTCACATAATAGACTACTTAATAAATACTATTTGTAAAGACTAATGAAACAAAAAGAATTTTTCATTTTATTAACTAGCTTTCCAGGTGCAAGTTATCTATAGGAAAATATTAATGTAATTCAACTAATTGCAATATGTATCCTATTTTAAAGTATGTAAAATTGTCCTAAAATAAAATTGTAACCACTGGCCTTCCAGGACCAGTTCAACTGACCCATCTCTTATCAACAGAAGATTAAGAATTGCCTTTCAGAAAATCTACAAAGTCAATAGCCAGGGCATGTGCAAAAGAAGAAATCGTGACCTGAAATGACCTCGGAACCAAAGATCCTCCTTCCCATAGAACCCAAGGACCGAGACACAACTGGAACTTGAAAGTCAGCCTCATCAGTAGCAAGGGGTCCCTCATTCGGGAAGATTTGGTGTTAAAATTCCTTCCCCACCTCATCAAAAATGTTTAAAACCCCATCATAAATGTTTAGAACCTCATCATAAATGTTTAGAACCCTGTCATAAATGTTTAAAACGTTACCACAAATGCTTGAAGCCCACCAATCAAAACCTGTCTCACCAGTGTTTCCACATGCCAGCTTGTTCTCCCTAACCTCTTAAATTTTGCCCCAAATCTTGAATCAGGGAGACAGATCTGAGGGCACATACACCCTCTCTGCTTGCAGATTGACATCACAGAATAAAAGCTGATTTCTCCCCCACAGGCTGTTGCCATAATTAATTGACTTGTTTATGCACATTGGGCAGAGAACCCCAATTTTATGTGGTAACAAAATAATTTATCCCCAGAAGTATGCGCTGGGTCACAGTGTTTTGAAATGAGAACATTAGAATAGAGGGTTGTTATGGGCTTAATTGTATGCCCCCCAAATTCATATCTTGAAATCCTAACCCCCAGTATCTCAGAATCTGACTATATTTGGAGATAAAGCCCTTAAAGGGCTGATTAAGTTAAAATGAGGCTTTTAGGGTGGGCCCTAATCCAATGTGACTGGTGTCCATATAAGAAGAGGAAATTTGGACGCAAAAGAAAGACTAGGAATGTACACACAGAGGAACAACCATGTGAGGACACAGCAAGAAGATAGTCATCTGCAAGTCAAGGCGAGAGGCCTCAGAAGAAACCAAATCTATTGACACCTTCATCTTAGACTTCTAGTCTCCAGAACTGTAAGAAATTTCTGTTGGTTTAGCCACCCAGCCTTTGGTATTTTGTTATGGCAGCCCCAGCAAACTAAATACAATGGTTTGGTTTTATTTTTTTTAAACCTAAACTTAAAAAAAAAAAAAAAAAAGCTCTTACCTTTCATTTTAATCAGTTAAAAATACTTGCTCAGTGTAATTCTTTTACTTCTTTTGTTTGTTTTTGTGAGGAAGATTAGCCCCGAACTAACATCTGTTGCCAATCCTCCTCTTTTTGCTGAGGAAGACTGGCCCTGGGTTAACATCCGTGCCCATCTTCCTGTACTTTACATGGCTTGACAAGCGGTGCGTCGATCCGCGCCCAGGATCCTGTCCTGTGAACCCCGGGGTGCTGAAGCAGTATGCGAACTTAACCCAAACGCCACCGGGCCAGCCCCCTTTTACTTCTTATCTTCCACTCTCTAATATTATTGTGCTATTAAGCAACTTAGCTGATTCTGACATTTCATGGAATCATGATGTTAGGGGCATTTAATGTGTATTTTACAAATGAGGAAACAGAGGATCAGAAATGGGAAAGAACTAGCCCAAGGTAAAAAATAACAAGCCCGATCCAACAAAAACCTCCCAGTATGTTTGCCTTGAATAGAAGTTGAAGACCTCACCTCCACCTCCATGAAGCCCAAATGGACTGACTTTGAGGTGGTAACCTTATCAACTCCTTTGGCATCTCCCAGTCATTTCTAGCTGGGAGATCCTGGTCAGATGTTGCCAGCAGGCTCCTTTTCTACTGAAGTTTTCTAAAGACTTCTCTCCTTTCTCTGCACTCTCCAAATAGCCTCAAAGCTTTGGGAAAGTAAAAATTAGAAAATATTGTGAGGCAGGAATTCTGGGTTCTGGTCACTAAACATAAACTTGCTAACTAAAAGGCTTTAGAATATTGGAAGAAACTCTTTCCACAGGGCCCTGATTTTCACATGAGTAATTGAGGGAATTGGGTGAGGTCATCTGCAGCCCCCCTGTGCTCATTATCACCAAGAAGTACTGAGCAATCTGCTCTATTCCATCAGAAATAAAAGTGACCACACCTACATTCCTGAAACAACCTCCCTTGCCACATCCTCCAGCTGCCTTAATGAATTCAAGTGTTCCCTTTTCCTGGATCTTGCCCATTAAATGCACTGAAGTTATAGATCCTTCCAAAAGTTCTGAATGGCCATTTTGTGTGTTGTCAAGCAGCCAATTGAGCCCTGTTTCTGAAATAGAATGGTATGGAGGGAAATCATGCCATTGGGCTTTTTAGTGATTGAGTGAAATTATGTGGACATTATTTGTGTGTGTGTGTGTGTGTGTGTGAGGAAGACCAGCCTTGAGCTAACTCCATTGCCAATCCTCCTCTTTTTGCTGAGGAAGACTGGCCCTGGGCTAACATCCGTGCCCATCCTCCTCTACTTCATATGGAATGCCGCCACGGCATGGCTGACAGCAGTGCATTGGCCGGAGCCCGGGATCCGAACCCTCGGACCTCAGGCAGCCAAAGCTCGAACTAAACCTCTGTACCACCAGGCCGGCCCTAGATATGATTTTTAAGATGGTTTGTTGCTAGTAATCCTATATGTCAACAAATCCTTTTATAGCACTTCTTAAATAATCCTCTTAAGTAGAAGAAAACAAGTCTTTTTTCTCTACCTATCATAAGTTCTCAGCTGGGGCCCTGTAAATTAGACTAACAAAAGATAGATTAACAAGAGAAAAACAAATAGACGTTTATTAACATGCACATTGCACAGATACAGGGGAGCATTCAGATATGAGTAACACAAAGGGATGGTTAGAACTTGAGCTTATGTAACATCTTAACAAAAGAACAATAAATGTTTAGAGAAGTAACAAGACAAAGGAAAAGGACTTTGAATTTCTAGGGGTGGCAAATTGTGCAAAGGAAAATATATGGATTGCTTAGTGAGAGTAAGTTTAGTTCTGTAAGAAACCACCAAACTGTCTTCCAAAGTGGCATTTTGCATTCCCACCAGCAATGAATGAGCGTTTCTGTTGCTCTGCATCCTCACCAGCATTTGGTGGTGTCAGCGTTGTGGATTTTGGCCATTCTAACAGGTGTGTAGTGGTATCTCATTGTAGTTTTAATCTGCAATTCCCTAATGACATGGTGTTGAGTAGCTTTTCATACGCTTACTTGCCTCTTAATCTTCTATGGTGAGGTGTCTGTTCAGGTCTTTGGACCATTTTTAAATCAGGTTGTTTGTTTTCTTATTGTGTTTTAAGAGTTTTTTGTATATTTTGGGTAACAGTCCTTTATCAGATGTCTTTTGCAAATATTTCCTTCCAGTCTGTGACTTGTTTTCTCATTCTGTTGACGTTATCTTTCACAGAGCAGAAGTTTTTCGTTTTGATGAAGTTCGGCTTTTCAATCATTTCTTTCATGGATCCTGCCTTTGGTGTTGTATCTAAAAACTCCTTGCCATACCCGAGGTCATCTAGGTTTTCTGCTATGTTATTTTCTAGGAGTTTTATAGTTTTGCATTACATTTACATCTGTGATCCCTTTTGAGTTAATTTTTGTGAAAGGTGTAAAGTCTTTGTTTAGATTATTTTGCATGTGGATATCCAGTTGTTCCAGCACCATTTGTTGAAAAGACTTGTCTTTGCTCCTTTGTCAAAGACCAGTTGACTCTCTCTACATATTTGTGTGTGTGTGAGGAAGACCAGCCCTGAGCTAACATCTGTTGCCAATCCTCCTCTTTTTGCTGAGGAAGATTGGCCCTGGGCTAACATCCATGCCCATCTTCCTCTACCTTATGTGTGGGATGCCTGCCACAGCATGGCTTGATAAGCAGTGCATAGGTCTACACCCTGGATCTGAACCTGCGAACCCCAGGCCACTGAAGCAGAGCGCGCACACTTACCCACTATGCCACTGGGCTGGCCCCAGTTGACTATATTTATGTGGGTCTATTTCTGGACTCTCTATTCTGTTCCACTGATCTACTTGCTTATTCTTTCACCAGTACCAACTACTTGGTTAGTAAGTCTTGAAGTCAGGTAGTGTTAGTACTCCAACTTTTTCTTCTCCTTCAATATTGAGTTGGCTATTCTGGGTCTTTTGCCTCTCCATATAAACTTTAGAATCATTTCGTTGATATCCACCAAACGACTTGCTAGGATTTTGATTGGCATTGCACTGAATCTGTATATCAGTTTGGGACAAATTGATGTCTTGACAATATTGAATCTTCCTATCCATGAACATGAAATATCTCTTCATTTATTAAGTTGTTCTTTTACCTTCTTTCATCAGAGTTTTGTGGGTTTCCTCATATAGATCTTGTACATACTATGTTAGATTTGTACCTAAGTACTTCATATTTTTGGGGTACTAATGTAACTGATAATATGTTTTAAATTTGAAATTTCACTTGTTCATTGCTGGTATATAGGAAAGCAATTGACTTTTGTATATTAACTTTATATCCTGCAAACTTGCTATAATCATGTATTAGTTCTGGGGTTTCATTTTTGCTTTTGTTTTTTGTCAATTCTTTCAGATTTTCTACATAGATAATTATGTCATCTGCAAACACAGTTTTATTTCTTCCTTCCCAGCCTGTATAACTTTTATTTCCTTTTCCTGTGTTATTGCATTAGCTAGGACTTCTGGTGTGATATTGAAATGCAGTATGAGAAGGGGACATCCCTGCCTTGTTTATGATCTTAGTAGGAAAGCTTCCAGTTTCTCACCATTAAGTATGATGTGAGCTGTAGGTTTTTTGTAGATATTCTTTATCAAGTTTAGGAAGTTCCCCTTCTATTCCTCATTTACTAAGAGATTTTATCATGAGTGGGTGTTGGATTTTGTCAAATGCTTTTTCTGCATCTATTGATATGATTATGTGAGTTTTCTTCTTTAGCCTGTTGATGAGGTAGATTACATTAATTAATTTTTTGAATGTTGAACCAGCCTTGCATACCAGGGATAAATCCCACTTGGTTGTTTTATGGTCTGAATCATGTCCTCCCAAATTTCATATGTTGAAATACTAACCCCCAAGATGATGGTATTAGGAGGTGGTGCCTTTGGGAGGTGATTACATCATGAGAGGGGAGCCATCATGATTGGAATTAGTGCCCTAATAAAAGAGACGCCAGGGGCCAGCCCCGTGGCATAGTGGTTAAGTTCGCATGCTCTGCTTTGGCAGCCCGGGGTTCACAGTTTCGAATCCCAGGCATGGACATACACACCACTTATCAAGCCATGCTGTGGTAGGTATCCCACATATAAAGTAGAGGAGGATGGGCATGGATGTTAGCCCAGGGCCAATCTTCCTCAGCAAAAAGAGGAGGATTGGCAGTGGATGTTAGCTCAGGGCTAATCTTCCTCACCAAAAACAACAAAAAAAGAGACCCCAGAGAGCTAGCTGGTCCCTTCCACCAAATAAGGACATAGCAAGAAGGTGCCATCTATGAACCAGAAATCAGACCCTTACCAGACACCGAATCTGCCTGTGCCTTGGTCTTGGACTTCCCAGCCTCCAGAACTGTGCACAATAAATTTCTGTTGTTTATAAGCTAACCAGTCTCTGGTATTTTGTTACAGCAGCTTGAAAAGTCTAAGACAGTTGTGGTATATAATTCTTTTTACACATTGTTGGATTCAATTTGCTAATATTTTGTTAAGGATTTTCCTATCTATGTTCATGAGAAATATTGGTTTGTAGTTTTCTTGTAACGTCTTTGTCTGGTTTTGGTATTAGCGTAATGCTGCTTCATGGAATGAATTAGGAATACTTCCTCCATTTCTATCTTCTGAAAGGGACTGTAGAGAACTGGTATAATTTCTTCCTTAAATATTTGTTAGAATTCACCAGTGAACTCATCTTGATGTGATGCTTTCTGTTTTGAAAAGTTATTAATTACCATCTTGTTTTTTCCCCATCTGTTCTGTATATCTTTTTGTTCCTCTTTTCCAGCCTTCTTCCATTTCATTCTGTCTTCCATGTAATGAGGAATCTCACAAAATATTCCCATTTCCTTTTCCCATTCTTTGTACTATTTTTGTCATACATTTTATTTCTAAAAATGTTATAAACTCTACAATATGTTGTTTCATATTTTTCTTAAAGAGTGAATTATCTTTTTAAAGATTAAAAAATGAGAAAAAAGTTTTTCAAATTTACCCATATATTTACTGGTTGCACTGTGAACATATCCATCATCAATTATCCAAACATATGAACATATCCAAAAGTTTCCTCCTGCCCATTTGTAGTCATTTATGCCCATCCTCCACCCCATTTCCAGCAATTACTGATCTGCTTTCTATCACTATAGATTAGTTTGCATTTTCCTGGAATTTATATAAATGGAATCATACAGTATATACTCTTTTTGGTTTCACTTCTTTCAATCTGCATAATTATTTTGAGATTTATTCATGTTGTTACATATATCATATTCCTTCCTTTTTATTGTTACTGAGTAGTTTTCCATTATATAGATATACCACAAATTGTTTATCTATTTACCTGTTGACAGACATTCGGGTTGGTTCCAGCTTTTGGCTATTACAAATAAAGTTGCTGTGAACATTCATGTGCAAGTCCTTGTATTCTCTTGGGTATGGAATGGCTGGATCATATGGTGGATATATATTTTAAGAAATTGTCAAACTTTTTTCCAAAGTGGTTGTACCATTTTACATTCCATTAGCAATGTATAGGACTTAATTTCTCCACATTCTCATCAATACTTAATATATTCAGTCTTTTAAATTTTACTCATTCTAATAAATGTGTAGTGGTACCTCATTGTATTTTAATTTTCATATCTCCGATGGTGTTGAACATCTTTTCATGTGTTTATTTGACATGTGTATATCTTCTTGGTGAGGTGCCTGCTCAAATCTTTTGCCTACATTTCATTCCATTGATTGTTTTCTTATTGTTGAATTTTGGGAACTCTTTATGTATTCAAGATACAAGTCATTTTCAGATATTTGCAAATATTTATCTCCCTGTCAATGCCTTGTCTTTCCATTCTCTTACCACTGATTTAAGAACAACAAAAATTTTAATATTGATGAGGTTCAATTTATCAATTTTTTTTCTTTTATGGATCATGCTTTTGGTGTCATAACTAAGAAATCTTTGCCTAACAGAAAACTTCTGGAACTTTTACAGTTTTAAGTTTTGCATTTAGGCCTATAATCCATTTAAAGTTAATTTTTGTACATGGTGCAAGGTATGGATCAAATTTAATTTTTCTGACTAGCGATATCCAATTGTTCCAGCATCATCTGTTGAAAAACGTAGCAGATTTTAAAAAGAACCTAAAAGAACTTTGGAAATGAAAAATAAAACACATTAAAACTTTGCCATAATATGATAGGTTGAGGGTTAATGAAAAACACTGTTCGGTCACAAAAAGCACGAAAGTAATGTTAGTGAAACTTAAAAGTATACACAATTGACGATATATATACACATATTGTGTGTGAGAGGAAGATTAGCCCTGAGCTAACATCCATCGCCAATCCTCCTCTTTTTGCTGAGGAAGACTGGCCCTGGGCTAACATCCATGTCCATCTTCCTCTACTTTATATGGCACGCCGCCACAGCATGGCCACCGGGCTCTCCCTACAATTGACCATATATTTATTTGAGAAAGTACCAAATGATTACAAGTCAGTAATTTCCTAGACACTCTCTACCCTTCTCGAAGACAAGAACTTTAATTCTCCCCAGTTTGAGAACAGGAACTGAGCAGAAGATAGGAGCCAGTATCAAGTGGCATTTATCTGAATTAGAATTATGATAGTGTTTTATAGCAATTTACTAATTCTCATGTGTGCTGTGTCTGATCTGCTGTTAAACCTATTGGATTCTTATGTTTAGTTATTGCAATTTTTGGTTCTGGGATTTCCCTTTGATACTTTCTTTTTGTAACAGCTTTATTGAGGTATAATTCACATACTATACAATTTACCCATTTAAAGTGTACAATTCAGTGGTTTTTAGTATAATCACAGAGTTGTGAAACAAACCATCATCACTATCAATTTTAGAATATTGTCATCATCCCAAAAAGAAATCCTTTACCTTTTAACAGTCACCCCACATTTCCCCTGAAGTCACTCAACCCTAGGCAACCACTAATCTACTTCCTTTTCCTAGATTTGCCTATTCTGGACATTTCATATAAATAGAACCATACAATACACAGTATTTTGTGACCGGCTTCCTTCACATAGCACAGTGTTTTCAAGGTTCATCGTGTTGTAGCATGTATCAGTACTTTATTCCTTTTTGTGGCTGAATAATATTCCATTGTATGGATATACCACATTTGTTTATCCATTCATCAGTTGATGGACATTTGGGTCGTCTCTGCTTTTTGGCTATTATGAGTAATGCTGCTATGAACATTCATGTACAAGTTTTTGTGTGGACATACGTTTTTATTTCTGTTGTGTATATACCTAGGAGAAGAATTGCTGGGTCATATGGTAACTTTATGTTTAACCTTTTGAAGAAATGCTAGTCTGTTTTCCAAAGCCAGTGTACGAGGGTTCCAATTCTCCACATCCTTACCAACACTTGTTGTTGTCTGTCTTTTTTATTATAACCATCTTAGCGGGTATGTAGTGGTATCTCATTGTGGTTCTGATTTTCATCTCCCTGATGGCTCTATTTGATTCTTTTTCAAAGATTCTAACTATCTAGTGAAATTATTCATTCTGTTATTTATATTCTTGAACATATTAATCATAGCTATTCTAAAGGTTGTATCTAGTAACTACAATATCTGGATAATGTGTGCATCTGTTTCTATTGTCTTTTTTCCTCTTGGCTTTTTTGTTCAGTTAGTCTTTTTTCTTGGCATATTTGGTAATTATTGATGGAATATCGGACATTGTGTATGAAAAATTATAAAGGCTCAGCAACCAAAGAAGATTTATTTTTTTCTTGCAGACAGAACATTGGAATATCAGTTTGATTCAGCCAGGGACTGAAATAGTTCAAGGCTATTTTAGGTATTAGTGCTATTCCTAATTTACATTACTCTCAGGGTGTAGTTCTTGAAAGATCTGAACTGAAAGTGTGAGGTGTTTACCAGGGCCCCTCCTTCCTATTTAATTATTTCCAGCATCATGAGACAGCCAAAGACTTCTGCTTAGATTTTTTTTTTTCCTCTTAGCAGCTGATTTCTGCTTGGTTTCCTGGCTTCTTGCTCCTTGCTGCTTTGCAGGGAAAGGGCATGGAGACTGACTGACTCCATTGACTGTGATTGCCTTTTCTCTGTGATCTTGGCCTCCCAAGTCCTAGCTGCCTCGACAGACTTGACCTCCAAATTTTGTACTTCTAGCCCAATCAGACAGTCCCAAGCTCCAGGATGCCTCTCTCTGTTTGGTTTCTATACTCCTAGGCACAAATCAACAATGCCCTGAGAAGGAAAAGTGGCTGAGAATGTAGGATTCACTTCAATGTGTTTCCCTTCTTCTTGGGCTCTTGGACTGTCAAGCTTTGGCTGCCTACAATAGCTTTAAACAGCCCTTTAAAAAAAAATAAAATCCAGGGCCCGCCCGGTGGCGCAGCGGTTTAGTTCGCGCTTGGCAGCCCGGGGTTCGCGAGTTCGGATCCCGAGCGCCCGCTGACGTCACTGCCTGTCAGCCATGCCGAGGCGGCGTCCCATGTAAAGTAGAGGAGGATGGGCACGGATGTTAGCCCAGGGCCAGTCTTCCTCAGCAAAAAGGGGAAGATTGGCAACAGATGTTAGCTCAGGGCTGGTCTTCCCCACAAAAAAATAAATAAAAAAAATAAAATAAAATCCAGCTTTTATAGTTCTCTGTGGAAGAGTTAGTTTGTTCAACAAGGTACCCCATCATACCTGGAAGCCTGCATCATTAAGAAAATTCATCATGATGGAAATATCCTTTAAATAAGTGGCATTGAATTTTTAAAAAAAATTTTAATTGTGGCAAAAAACATAATATAAAAGTTATCCTCAACTATTTTTAAGTGTACAGTTCAGTGGTGTTAACTCTATTCACATTGTTGTGTAACAGATTCCCTAGAACTTTTTCCTCTTGCAAAACTGAAACTCTATACTCATGGAAGAACAACTCCCCATATTTCCCTCCCCCAGTCCCTGGCAACCACCTAATAGTTTCTGTTTCCATGATTTTGACAACTCTAGGTACCTCATATAAATAGAATCATAAAGGATTTTCCTTTTGTGATTGGTTTATTTCACTCAGCATAATGTCCTTCAAGGTTCATCCGTGTTGTAGCAGGATGTTGTTCATCCATGTGTTACAGGATTTCTTTTTTAAGGCTGAATAATATTCTGTTGTATGTATCTGCCACATTTTGTTTATCCATTCATCCATCCATGGACGTTTGGGTTGCTTCCACCTCTTGGCTATTGTGAATAATGGTGCAGTGAACATGATGTTCAAATGTCTCTTTAAATTCCTGCTTCAAATTCTTTTGGATATATACCCAGAGATGGGACTTCTGGATTGCAAGGTAATTCTATTTTTAGTTTTTTGAGAAACCTACATACTATTTTCCATAGCAGCTGCACCACTTTACATTTCCACCAGCAGTGCACAGTGTTCCAATTTCTCCACAGGTTTACATGTTTGAAATATGTAGCAATTAACTCCTTTTTGTACAGACATTATTTTGTCAAATTGCTCAGATTTTTAAATTCAGCCTAGACCATGAGGAGTGTTGATAGGGCAAGGTGTTAAGAATCCTTTCTGCTTTGTTCAGAAGTTAGTCTCTTTCTCTGCCTCAGTCATATTCTTCTCACCTACCTCAAGGGTAGGAGTGTCTGAGGACCCAGGGGACTGTCACAGTTGGAGTGGGGCCAAGATGTGAGCACCACATATGGCTAATAAGATATGCTCTAAATGTTATTACTATTATTATTTTGGAGATGCTTAGTGCATTAAGTAGAAAGGGAGTTAAGAGCATGGAACTTGGAGTTAGACTGCCTGGGACAAATCTGGGCTCCTCCAGCTACTATGTGATCTTGGGCAGACTTCTTAATTCCTCTATGTCTGAGTTTCCTCATCCATAAAATGGCAGTGCTAACACCCACTTCATGGAGTTTTTAGGATTAAATAAATTAATATTCATGTAAGCACTTAGTTTTGTTACTGAACCAGGTTCGTTTTGGTCCATTGCCGAGAAAGCCAAACACCAAGAAGACAAGATTGTAGCAGAGAGAGGGTTTAATCACAAGGCAGCCAAGTGAGGAAAGGGAACAAATCTCAAATCTGCCTCCCCCATAATGGGGACTCAGGGATACTTATGGAGTGGGGGGCTGGTCACAGGGTGGGGGCAGCATCTGGTTTCAGGGTGGGGCATCCACCTGATCTCTGGGTGGAGGTACACATCTACTCTCTGGGTGGAGGCAGATATCTAGTCTCTGGGTGGGGCATCCATCAGATCTCTGGGTGGCTGCAGACATCTGGTCTTAGTTCCTGATAGTCTTTTGTTTTACTGGATATACATCAGAGACGGAGCTACGCCCTACACCCTGATCTTTCAGTCATCCTTGATGATGGCTATCAGCAGATTCTGCTGGAGAAGGCGGGGTGGGGGGGGGGGGGAGATCAGGTTCCTAAGGAACTCAAAAGAACAAAGTTATCAGACCTATTGCAGTTGGGAGGGGCCGTTTAATCTACAGAGCCTGCCTGGGTTAATCAGAGGTCACTGAAAGTTACAATAGGGTTTCTCTTCTACAATATGGCTTCCCTTATGTCAACCTTGTGTTGAGCTGGTATCAGTTTAAACCCCTGGCACATAGTAAGCGCTATGAAAGTCTCCGCCAGGTAAAATAAAGGTGGGGGGTGCCTGGTGGCGAGTAGCATGTCCAGTCTTACCTCTGTGGTGCCCAGCAGTGTAGACGGCATTATTGCATGCTTCCCGTCTTAGTGTGTTTTAGGTGTTATTGAGCAGCTGTGCTCCCTCCGTGGGCGGGGTGCGTGTGCTGTAGTTGGATTAGGAACTTCCCCTTGGCAGGGGTGACTGTGGGTCTTACGTCTGTCGGTCAGACGTGTTCTTGCCCAAGCCTGGTGTAGAGGTGACTCTACTCAGTGCGTTAAAACAAGTGTCCCACACCTGACGAACGGATTAGGTTCTTGCAAGGAGGTCTGCTCCTTGCACTTAGGTGGAGCTGTATGGAGCGGCAACGGGGGGCAGCGGCCCGGGGCGTGTGGCAGGAAAGGGTGCCGCGCACTTCGGGACGCAGCGGGGATCGTGGGCTCCACACCTGTCGGGGTGCAGAGACCGAGCTCGCGCGCGCGCGTGGGTAGCTGGAGGGTCGGTCCACACCTCCCCAGGGCAGCGACGGCCGCGAGCCCGGTGCGCGTCGTAGGAGGTGTCGTTACACACTTCCTGTGGGTCTCGCGGACCACGGCGCGTTTCCGGTGCCGGCTGGAGCCCGGGGTCCGAACCCCCGCCCCGCTCGCCGGCCCCGCCCCGCCCGCGCCCCGCCCCCCGCCCGCCCGCCGCGCTCGGAGCCGGGCGCGCGGAGCCCGGGGCGCACAGAGCGGCGCGCGCCGGTCGGCCGAGCCAGGCTGGCGCCCCCGCCCCCCGCCCCGCGCCTCCGTCCGCCGCCCGCCCGGCGCCTTCCCCGCTCCACTTGCCTTCGCTCCCCAGCCCTCCGGCCGCTCTCCCTCCTCCCTCCCCTCCGTCCCGCCCCGTCCAGCCCGGTCCGTCCGGCTCCCGCAGGCCCCCCCGCCGCCCGCGTTCCTATGGACAGACGCACAGACACCTGCAGGTGGGTGAGAGCCCGCGCGCGGGGCGGGGACCAGCGCGCCGACGCTGCGACCCGGCCGGGGAGCCCCTTTGTGTGGGGGGCGGTCGCGCTGGGGTCCGCGCTGCCGGCCCCTCGGCGGCCAGGCAGTGACCCGACTGAACCCTCCTTTTGTCTCCTCTTGGGGGGGGGCGGGGGGAAGGCCGAGAGTCAGGGCAGAGCCGGCCGGCCGGCCCGCGCCGGCAGCGAGCTCGGGGGCGCCAGAGGCGGGGACCCCCGGTGGCCGAGCGGGCTCCGGGGGCGGGCGCCTCGGCCGAGCTCGGGTCCGCCTCCCCGGGCCGGCCCGCAGCCCAGCATCTCCCGTGGCCGCGGCGGGCGCGCTGCGCGGGTCCGGCCCGCCTGCTCCTGCTCTGGGGTCTGTCGGAGGTGGGAAGGAGGGCGGGAAGGGGAAAGAAAAGATCTGTGCGCTTAGTTTCCAAGTCTTGAGATGGTTCTGGAGAGAGGGGATTCGGGGCTTCGCCGGACGTGTTCCCCTCACGGGGAAGGCGCGTTGAGGTGCGTTTGGGGCGTGTGTGAAGGAACGTGCATCGCTTCGGTCCCTTATTTATTGTTTCTAACGGAGGAGGGCTTTCTCCGAGAGGCTCTTCCGCCCCCCCCATCTGAGGCTGCGCACAGTGATGTGTGTTTGTTATCAAATACGTCGAGAGATGTATTTCCCCGGGTAGAAGGAGGTTGGGCTGACAAAAATCAAATCAAAATCAAAGAATATTTTTGGTGTTCTGGTGGCTTTCTTTCTTCTTTTAAGGTTGGATAGAGACTTACAGGCAAGAAATAAAAGATGCACATAGCTGTGATTTTTACAATTTTATCTATATATATATTTTAAAGTTTTGGGGTAAAGTTTTGTTATTTCTCAGACTCCTTAGGATTAGCATGACGGAATCTACCTATTAAATAGACAGTTACCAAGGGAGTCAGGTAGTGACAGCTTCCATGATGGAAGAGAAATTGGAGTGCAATAAACAGTTGTCTAGCTTGCTGGTCAGGCTAAAACCTTTAATTCTGCTGTTTTTTAGGTATGAGATGTTTCACCACATATGGGCATAATATGAATGTTAGAACTGATTTTTCTCCCCTGTGATTGTGCTTTCCCTATTTCATTTTATGTGTTCTCTGTATATAACCCAACGATTGGATTGTATATGGTGGATATAGTGTTTTGAAAAGTACCAGAGGTGATATTTCTGATTTATGTTATCTATCTGGCTGAGTTTCTTATGAACAGTTGCTATGTATTTGTAGATATTCAAATAATAAATGAAGTTGAACAAGCGCTGAGAAAGTTGATTTTACAGATTTAGATTTTTAATGCAGGTATGGATTATATCCTTGTATTAATCTTAATGTGCTCTTCACTTCTGGAAACTTCATTATTTTGGGACTATTGTGTGAGAATCCATATTGACAAACTTAAATCTGACGGTTACCAAGGAGATTACCAAAAAAAAGCAGTTTTGGAGGCACTCAGTCATATGTACAGCTATATGTAGAAAATGGAGGCTTTCATAAAAAATAAAGCCTTATTATCTAAACGACGGAAAAACATAGTAGAAAAATATTTACTTAAATTTTCATCAAGTAAGATGTAGAAATTCATCAGAAAACAATATACAATTTAATACAGTTTTAATTAGGCAAACTGATTTTGTCATTATAAAGAGAAGACAGTTTAGTATGCTTAAAATAGTGGACTTTTTCAAGGAAAAAAATTTATCCTAGATTCTTGCCCTAGTTACATTAACAGATTATTATTATTGCAGGCCTAATTTTGTAAATGCCCAGAGTGTACATTTTTGCACACTTTACTTAAAACCTAGAAGAGGCTACATCTAACAGTGACCATGCCAACCCCTTTGAGTTGATCACATTTTATTAGTTCCTGCTTTGACTTCCGGTCTAGATTAGATAAATGAATTTAAACTCTGCACAAAGGCACAGAGCTCAGTGCAAGGCGCTGGTAGGCCCTTGAGCAAGCTTCCTCTTACTTTTCCAATAAAGATGGCCCAAAGAGAATAGTTACTGAAATTTGTTCAGGCTTTATCACGAATGGTGGAATGGAGTTATAAAACACTCCCAGAGTTTCAGCTCTTAGATACACACGCTTCAGTTCTTAGAAATACCCTGTAGAAAGATAAGCTAACAAATTGAATTGCTTATTTATGTATTTATATACAAGGTTGTCAGTCGTAGCGATAAGGTTTAACAAAGAACCACTGTGTAAACTGAACATTCAGAGAGTGTGGCCTGTGTTGAGAATTGCTTGGCAAAGTTGTAGTTGTGTCTAACAGTTTCTGGAATTAGCAGCGTAGTGTCTCTATGTGGGCTGGCTAAAAGATAACACCCAGTTTTTTTGTTTTGTATTTGTTTTTGACTGTGATGTGTAGATGTTAATTTCTTGGATTCAGTATAATTAACAGAAGCAGTCCAGAGAAGCTTACATATTTTCAACTGTTCTCTTCTGGTATGTTGGTGTTTAGGAAGGTATATAAATTATTTTTCACTTTTCATGGTTGAAATTTTTTTTCTGCTGCTTTTGACATTATGACAAATCTACTTCGAGAAATTTTGAATTTGTGTAAAGTTGGATTTTAAATATAGCTGAGCAATATAAACTGGCATTTATCAGTTTCTTTTCTTTGAACCACACTAAGCTGTCCACAGTGAAATTTGATAGGCTTTAGAAATCAGACTTTTCTCGCCTTTTCTTGTTTGTTAGTTATCAGTGTTGTACCATTCAAGGAAACTCAAAATGGCCACTTCATGTTACCTGGAACCTTCAAATGACTAGTATTATCATTAGTAATACCAAATGGAAAGCTGAAAAGCAACAATTTTATTCTATGACTTCTGAGTCCTTCTTTTTCATGCAGTTTCTTGTAGCCTGGTGGGGAAGCAGGTCTGGCTGTGGGGAG
Source organism: Tapirus indicus (assembly GCA_031878705.1). Taxonomy (NCBI): domain Eukaryota; kingdom Metazoa; phylum Chordata; class Mammalia; order Perissodactyla; family Tapiridae; genus Tapirus; species Tapirus indicus. The sequence continues at coordinate 16,624,571 of CM062929.1, forward strand.
AGGTGGGACAGTGACCTCTCATTCCAGGCTTTATCGTCCTGCATTGTTTAAGATCAGCACAAACCCACCCTGCTTGCCGAAAATGCAGAATTCATTCTTGGATTAATATTCTGCTACCAGATGTATGAGGCTGGCTCCAAAGAAGCTTTTTCTCTTAAACACTGTCAAAAATAGAGAAGCTGAAGATTGGAGAGAAGCCATTTATTTTGAACAGTTTATTTTCTGACAGTTTGTGTTTGTAAAGAAACCTGCTCATAATATTTACTTTAAAAGATCTACATAGTTGCCTGAAGAAGCACCACAGGTTTCTTTTTTCCTTTAAAAAAAGTTTTCATAGAGCTTAACTCTTATGTGGTACTTCTTGACTTTGCTTCTGATTAGTTGATTTATAGACTTTATTTACCAGCGTGATTGGAGAATTCTTTTGCAATAGTGAAATTGCACTCTGCCTGTGCGCTGGTCTGTTTCCTAGGTAACAAATGCACTGCATAGATTCCATAATGAGGACTGTGGTTGGCTAGTTACAGTGTAAATTCTGTTGTTTGGTAAAGCTTAGTCTCAAATTCAAATAAAGGTCAAGAAACCAAAAGTACGGAAAATGCAAATTTTTGAATTTTATTTTGTATCCAGTGTCAACAAAATTTAATACGCTTTTCTGGAGAAAGGCAGATTATGCAGCAGTATTCAAGTTTGTTTTGCAAAGTCTTACACTGAAACAGTTGGAGAGGTTTTTGGCTATTTCATACTGGTAATACCAATGGCTCCAGTGAAAAAGATGTATTTCAGAAACACTTTATCACACTTAATACAGAAAGCAAAGTGATGTAGTCTTAGAACATCAGTAATTGGTCCTCTTGTATTAAAAGAAAAGTAACATCATATGTATCAAAAGATAAATTGTGTAACTTTCTGTGAAATGTTAACTTTAAAGAACTTTAGGAAGACATTAAAATGTTTAAGAAACTTTTAAAAATCTTGTCATAAAATGATGCACTTTACTCTTGCTTTTTCTCCTCTGATCTGCCTGAACTTTTTGGACCCAGCACCAGGGAGCAGGTCTCTCTTAGGTAGCTGCAAGTTGAAGAATAGCTTCCCCTTCCATCTTGCTCTCTTCTTGAAATCTATGGCCTCTTTAGCTCTTGAAGACGAGCAAGAAGTAATATGTGTGCAGTTGCCGGTAATTATTACCTGTTTGTTTAAAAAAAATTTAAAACTTGCGAAGAACCAGAATTCCCTTAATACCCATTGCAAATTTCTTTTCTTTTCATTCCTGAAAATGTTTTTTTGTTTGTTAATCATCAAGGAATTGTTACCCGCTCAACACAAGGTTGACATAAGGGAAGCCATATTGTAGAAAAGAAACTCTGTTGTAACTTTGAATGACCTCTGATTAGACAGCCCAGGCATGCTCTGTAGATTTTATGGCCCCTCCCAGCTGCTATAGGTTGATAACTTTGTTCTCTAGAGTTGCTTAGGAATGTGATGACCCCTGGGCAGAAGGTCTATGCTGATAACCCTCATCAATGACAACTGAAAGATTAGGGTGTAGGGCGTTGCTCCAGTCTCTGATGCATATCCAATAAAACAAAGACTATCAGGAACCGAGAACAGATGGATGCCCCCACCCTGAGATCGGATGTCTGCCTCCACCCTGAGACTAGATGTTTGCCTCCACCCGGAGAGTAGATGGATGCCTCCACCCAGAGAGTAGATGGATGCCTCCACCCAGACATCAGATGTCTGCCTCCACCCAGAGATCAGATGGATGCCTCCACCCGGAGAGTAGATGGATGCCTCCACCCAGACATCAGATGTCTGCCTCCACCCAGAGATCAGATGGATGCCTCCACCCGGAGAGTAGATGGATGCCTCCACCCAGACATCAGATGTCTGCCTCCACCCAGAGATCAGATGGATGCCTCCACCCGGAGATCAGATGGATGCCTCCACCCGGAGAGTAGATGGATGCCTCCACCCGGAGAGTAGATGGATGCCTCCACCCGGACATCAGATGTCTGTCTCCACCCAGAGATCAGATGGATGCCTCCACCCAGACATCAGATGTCTGTCTCCACCCAGAGATCAGATGGATGCCTCCACCCGGACATCAGATGTCTGTCTCCACCCAGAGATCAGATGGATGCCTCCACCCAGACATCAGATGTCTGTCTCCACCCAGAGATCAGATGGATGCCTCCACCCAGACATCAGATGGATGCCTCCACCCGGAGAGTAGATGGATGCCTCCACCCGGAGAGTAGATGGATGCCTCCACCCGGAGAGTAGATGGATGCCTCCACCCGGAGATCAGATGGATGCCTCCACCCGGAGAGTAGATGGATGCCTCCACCCGGAGATCAGATGGATGCCTCCACCCGGAGAGTAGATGGATGCCTCCACCCGGAGATCAGATGGATGCCTCCACCCGGAGAGTAGATGGATGCCTCCACCCGGAGATCAGATGGATGCCTCCACCCGGAGAGTAGATGGATGCCTCCACCCGGAGAGTAGATGGATGCCTCCACCCAGACATCAGATGTCTGTCTCCACCCGGAGATCAGATGGATGCCTCCACCCAGACATCAGATGTCTGTCTCCACCCAGACATCAGATGTCTGTCTCCACCCGGAGATCAGATGGATGCCTCCACCCGGACATCAGATGGATGCCTCCACCCGGAGAGTAGATGGATGCCTCCACCCGGAGATCAGATGGATGCCTCCACCCGGAGAGTAGATGGATGCCTCCACCCAGAGACCAGATGGATGCCTCCACCCGGAGAGTAGATGGATGCCTCTACCCGGAGAGTAGATGGATGCCTCCACCCAGAGACTAGATGGATGCCTCCACCTGGAAATCAGATGGATGTCCCCACCCTGAGAACAGAAACCTCCCCCACCCAGAGACCAGCCCCCTATATAACTGGCCCATAGTCTTTGTTCTGTAAGATGGTGCTTTCAGACGTTAGTCGGCCATCTTCCCTCTTGCTAGCAAGCTCTAATGAAAAGTCTTTTCTCTCCTACCTGCTTGGCTCTTGACTATTGGCACGTCTTGCTGTGGGCAGATGACCCCCCCACCCCATCCCCTTGGGAGGTAACAGAATCTGTTGGCTAAAGTACTTGGAAAAAAAAAGTCTTTTGAATTATAGAGAATTATCCAAAGTTGCCATCATTACTTTCCCTTGCTTGGCTGGATTGGTTTTGGATTATTTATTTACTTTTCAGTTAATTTTAATTTCAGGAATAGGACATATCTTGGTTGGATTCTGTCTTTCTTCTTGGTTTTCCTCAAAACACAAACACTACTTTAACCTTTTCTAATTGCATATACTGTGTCCCTTAAGTTTTCTTTTGTAAATATTTTCCCTTGTAAATATTTACTATTTAAAAAATTTTATCATTACATTGTTTAAGGCATAATCACCACATATCTAAAGCTCTACTTTTCTGTTGTGAGACTTCATACTTCTGGGACAGAGTTAACAATTGTGGGGCATCAGAATTTGCTGCCCCAAAATGTGCCTCTCTGGCTTGATTATTAAGGACAGAAGACTCTTTGACTCTTTGAAAGAAACCTTGACCTTCCCCCTAACTGCCTAAAACAATTTAAGGTAGAAAAGCCTGTCCCAGGAAGGAGATATCACCATAGATAATTCTAGGTGTGGTTGACAGAAAGACATCTAGCAAGGGCCATTTTATCAAAAGATGTCTTTCTGGTCCCATTGTCTATAGATGGCCCAGCAAACATTTGTTTATCAAATGTTTGCTTTTCCATCTCCATGTGAATTGCCTTCCTCCCCTTTGAAGTCCCAAACCACTTACCCCCAACATCCTCCTCTGTCTTTAGCTGAAGATAGTATTTAAGGTGGTGGCTTCAGCCATTTTGGGGAGTTACTCCGTTTTCCTTGGAGTATACATGTTATACTTGTTTCCTCTTCTATGCATGTTATTAAACTTTGTTTTATTTTTTCCTGTTCTGTTTCATGTCAATTTAATTCTTAGACCAGCCAGAAGGACCTAGAGTGTAGAGGAATTGTCTTTCCTCCTCCCCTACACTGTGTTTGAGCACTCTCTTCCCCAGCCAGGACTACCTCCTCTCCCCAGGCTGTATTAGTTTGCAAAGGCTGCCATAACAAAGTATAACAGACTTTGTGGCTTAAAACAGCAAAAATTTGTTTTCTCACAGTCCTGGAGGCTAGAAGTCCCAGGTCAAGATGTTGGCAGGGTTGGGTTCTTCTAAGGCCTCTCTCCTTGGCTTGTAGATGGCTGTCTTCCTCAGGTGTCTTGACATGGTATTTCCTACGTGCCTGTCTGTGTCCTGATCTCCTCTTATAGACATCAGTCCATATCCTTAGGACTCACTCAAATGACCTCATTTTACTGGTTACCTCTTTAAAGGCCTTATCTCCAAATACAGTCACATTCTGAAGTACTGGGTCTTAGGACTTCAGTGTATGAATTTGGGGGGAACACAGTTCAGCCCATGACACAGCCTATTCCTTCACCTTTTATCTTTCATACATACATACATGCATACATCATTCCATATGTGTAATTTTATAGTGGTTTGATCTTTTATGTCTTTTTTACTCTCTTGGCAGTTTGTCACTTGAGTGCAAGGCCCAGTACACAACAATATGATTAGCTCTATATGCCATTAAAAATAACTAAAGTGGTTAAAGGCCTTATTTTGTTTTTATTTACTCTTCATATTATTTTAAAATGCTTTATTTTGAATAGTTTAAAGTAGAAAATTCTTAATAATTGGTTTGGAATTCAGGAGAATTATCAGTGTTGCCAAATCAGTGGAAGTACTGATGCTGTTATTTTTTTGTGAATTCTAAGGACATATTTCTTTTGGTGCTCTTTTTTCAGTTATTGATCTTGCTGTTTGCATGGTAAGTTATTCACCATCCTGGTCATATCACATGTTCCTTGGCTGATGACCCCTGAATCTAATATCCAGTTAGGGCCTCTTTCCTGAAATGCAGATGTATGCAACTACCAACTGGACATAGTCACTTGATATTCCACAAGCATTTCATGTTCAACATGCCCAAAGCTTGGCTTATCTTTCTCTTCAAATCTTTGTCTTTTCTGGTATTCCCTAGCTTAGTGAATGGTACCACCTTCCATCAGTCCAGAAATTTGGAAGTTATCTGTGACTCCTCCCTTATTCTCAGTTCCATCTTCTATTTATAATCAAGCCCCTAGACCAGTCAATTCCTGCCCCCAAGATTTCTCAGTTCTGTCTGTTCGTCCCATACAAATCACATAGTACTCTGTCACCTTTGCCCATCGTTGGTCTTGGTTCTACAATTAAGTATATTCAGTGTGCAACAATAAAATTTTATCTACAGAACTAGACAGTGGACAGTGGAAGTCCTACTCTGTTGTATTCTGGTAAGAAGTCTTGTTAGAGTCTACTAACAATATGATTTTCTTTCTTTTTTAAGTGACTTTTTGCCTAGATGCCCAAAGGACTTTTTTCTTCATCTTTAAAAGCTGATAATTTTACTAGAATATGTCTTAAATGTTGGCTGTTCTCTGTTAATTTTTCCAGATACACATGTGTTTTATTATGTTGGGTCAAATATTTTTTTATAAATATATTTTATCAAGTATAGATTTTAGTATTTATTCTGTCTCATTGTTTTCATTTTCTTCTTTGGGGTCTCCTGCTATGTGTATGTTGGATCTTCTTTGCTTGTCTTTTGTATCTATACCTTTCTTCAGATTCTTTTTATCTTATTTTTTATATTTGCTTTATCTTTGTATTTTTTCCTGTTTATTCTTTAGTCTCTTTAATGTACTTTCCATGGTATCTGTCTGTTAAGTCTAGTGTTCCTTCTAGTTTTGTCTTCCTTTGTGAATTTTTTTTCTTTACTATTCTGTTCTGAACTCTATCATTTCTCTTTGTAAATGTTCTTGTTATTTGGCCATTCTCCTTTTTTAAGCTTTTCTATTTCTAATGTATACTTTCTTTCATAGCTTCTACACTTTCTTAATTTATTTTAATTATATTAAATATTATGTTACAGTTCTCATCTGCTCTATGGGTGTATTTTTGTGATGTGTCTTTATTGGTTACTGGTGCATTATTTGGTTCTTTTTTCTCACAGTACCTTTCATGGGATTAGATCACATTCCTTTTGCTTGTTCATGTTTAAACTAGGTGGATTTACCTGTATTTTAGAAGGTTTCTGTGGTGGAGGCGGCGGTGGGCCAAGGTAATTTTCTTAGTTTCATGGTTTGAAATTTTCTCCTTTGTTCCTTATGTGAAGTATTTAAAAATATGGCCACTCAGTTAAAATCAAAGTGAGATATTATTGCACACCCACTAGAATGGCTAAATGAAAAAGATGAAAAATACCAAGTGTTGGTGAGAACATAGAATAACTGGGATTCTTATGCACTGCTATTGGAAGTGTAGATTGGTATAGAAATATAAATGGATACAGGAAATTTGGAAAGCTGTTCGGCAATATTTACTAAAGCTGTATATATGCATATCCTGTGACTCAGTACTTCCACTTGAAGACATATGCTTATCAAAATAAATGTAGTAGAATGTTCATAGTACTACTTCTAACAGCCCAAACTGAAGTCCGCCCAAATGAGCATCCGTATATTATGTGGTAGAGTGTTACACTGATGGCCCCAAATAAATGACATCTTCTGGTATCTATGCCAGAAGATAGATTGTGTTGTTCCTTTCCACAGTGAGTCTGATTTTAGCCACATAACCTACTTTGGCCAATGGGACATTAGCAAGCGTGATTCAACAGAGGCTTGATAAGTGCTCACACGCTGGGGGGACTACTGCCCTGAGACAATAATATTAGGAAGTATTGGAGTAGGAGAGGTCAGGTGGAGGAAAACTGAGGTGCCCCGGGTGATGTCCAGCACTTACTGCCAGACATGTGAGTGAGGCTGTTTTTGACCTTCCAGTTCACCTGACCCTCCAGCTAAAAGTAGCCACATGAGCAAGTCCAGGTAAAGCCAGGAGAGAAACTGTCCAGATATCCCATAGAATTGTGAGAAATCCTTACTGTTGTTTTAAGCCACTACATTTTGGGGTGGTTTGTTACACAGCAATAGTAAACTGACTCAGAATGGATAAATGAATTGTTGTATAGTCACGCAGTGGAATACTGTAGAGCCATGAGAATGAACAATCTACAGTTACATGCAATAGTGTGTGTGAATCTCACAGACACACATGGAGCTAAAGAAGCCAGACACAAAAGAGTCCATACTATATGCCTCCCATATATAAAGTCTCAAAATAGGCAAAAACAATAAATTCTGTTAGAAGCCAGAGTAGTGGCTACCCTCGAGGGAGTAGTGACTAGAAAGGAGAAAGTGGAGGCCTCTGGAGTGCTGGTAATGTTCTGTTTCTTGATCTGGTTGCTGGTTACATAAGTGTGTTCTGTTTGTGAAATTGTGCAATATCAGCAAGTTGTTCACTCATTTCTGTTCTTTTCTGATTGTGTGTTGTTATTTCAACATAAAGGGAAACATACGTCCTCTTTATTGAGCTTCCTCTATGATACTCTCTGAGATTGTCCTTCTTTGTGTCTCTCTGTACTTTATGTCTAGTGATGCCTCTTTGATTTTGATCCCGACAGTTTCCTTCCTGAGCCCTGTTAGTAGGTCCACATGGTCTTGTAGTCTCTACTTAGAAGCCTGAGAAACTTTACTTTTCTCAGATCCAGTTTCACTAAAACGGGGTCTCTTTTTGAGGTTGGTAATTTCTTATTCACCAGCTTTTCTGGTCATCAGAACTCCTCCTTTTTCTCCCCTCACCCGCCCAGTTTCTGATCCTGTGTGAGTCCTATTTTTATAGGTGTTTTAGTTCTGCCCACTCATCTTGGGTTCGTGGGGCTACCTCATCACCTAATTCTGTTGAACATCTTATCTTTTTATTCTGGTTGTTCCATCTGTGGTTTTTTTTTTTTTCCCCATCAAAATAATTGTAGATTCACTTGCAGTTGTGAGAAATAATAGAGAGATTCTTTGCATACTTTGCCCAGTTTCCCCTAATGGTAACGTTTTGCAAAACTATACTAATAATATCACAACCAGGATATTGACTGTTACAGGCTGAATTCTATTCCCCCACAAATTCATATGTTGAGGTCCTAATCCCCAGTACTTCAGAATGTGACTGTATTTGGCGCCAAGGCCTTTAAAGAGGGGATTAAGTTAAAATGAGGCCCTAATCCAGTCTGACTGGTATCCTTGTAAGAAGAGGAAATTTGGATACAAAAAGAGACACCAGAGATGTGTGTTCAGAGGAAAGACCATGTGAGGACACAGCGAGAATGTGGCTTTCTAGAAGCCAAGGAGAGAGGCGTCAGAAGAAATCAAACCTGCCAACACCTTGATCTTGAGTTTCTAGCCTCCAGAACTGTGAGAAAATGAATTTCTGTTATTTAAGGGACCCAGTCTGTGGTATTTTGTTATGGTAGCTCTAGCAAACGAATACATTGGCATCAATACAATCCACCACTCTTATTCAGATTTCCAGTTTTACTGGTACTCATTTGTGTGTATTAGGTTTGATACAGTTTTATCACCTGTGTATGTTCCTGTTTCTACCAGCCCCTACATTCTCCTCCCACCCTGCCACCCCATCCCTAACCTTTAACAACCATTAATAGATCTTCTGTTTCTGAAATTTTGTCATTAAAAAAAAAATACTATATAGAGGCTGGCCCCGTGGCCTAGTGGTTAAGTTCAGTGCACTCTGCTTCAGCGGCACAGGTTCGGTTCCTGGGCGTGGACCTATATGACTTGCTGTCGGCAGCCATGCTGTGGCGGTGACCCACATACAAAATAGAGGAAGATTGGCAACAGATGTTAGCTCGGGGTGAATCTTCCTCAGCAAAGAAAACCCCAAAACAACAACAACAACAAAACTATATAGATGGAGTCATGAAGTATATAACCTTTGGGACTGACTTTTTCTCTTACTAAGCATAATTCCCTGGAGATTCGTCTAGATTGTTGCATGTGTCAATGGTTTGTTCCTATTTATTCCTGAGTAGTAGTCCACGGGTATACCATAGTTTATTTAACCCATTTGTCTGTTGAAGGACATCTGGGCTGATTTCATTTCTTGGCTTTTACAAATTAAGCTGTTATGCATGTAACTTTTTTGTGTGTGTGAGGAAGATTAGCCCTGAGTTAACATCTGTTGCCAATCCTCCTCTTTTTGCTGAGGAAGATTGGCCCTGGGCTAACATCCATGCCCATCTTCCTCTAGTTTATATGGGATGCCTCCACAGCATAGCTTGACAAGCGGTGCGTCGGTGACATCCAGGATCTGAACTTGCGAACCCTGGGCTGCCAGAAGCAGAGCACATGAACTTAACCACTATGCCACTGGGCCGGCCCCAGCATATAACTTTTAATTTCTCTGGGATACATACCCAGGAATGTGATTACTGGTAAATATGGTAATTACATGTTTAGTTTTTAAGTAATTGCTGAACTTGTCCAGAGTGACTGTAATATTTTGTATTTCCACTAGCAGTGTATAAGTGACCCAGCTTCTCCACATCCTTGTTAGCATTTGGTATTGTCATTATTTTTTATTTTAGCCATTTTGATTTGTGTGTAGTGGTACTGGTTTTAATTTGCACTTCCCTAATGGCTAATGTTGCACATCTTTTCATATGCTTGTTTGCTATCTGTATATCCTCTTCTGTGGAATGTCTCTTTATGTCTTTTGCCCATTTTCTAATTGGACTTGTTTGTTTATTTATTTTACTGTTTTGAGAGTTCTTTATATAGTCTAGATACTAGTCCCTTGTCCATTGTCAGATATGTGGTTTGCAAACATTTTCTTCCAGTCTATAGCTTATGTTTTAACCCTCTTCACATGGGCTTTCACAGAGCAAAAGATATTAATTTTAATTTTACCAATTTTTCCTTCTGTGGATCATGCTTGTGGTAGGAAGTCTAAGAACTTTTTTCCTCGCCCTAGATCCCAGAGATTTTCTCCTATGTTATTTTCTACAAGTTTTTAGTTTTACGTTTTACAGTTAAATCCATTTTGTGTTAATTTTTATTTAAGGTGTAAAGTTTAGGTTGGTGTTCATTTTTTGCCCATGAATGTCCAATTGTTGCAGCACCATTTGTTGAAAAAGCTGTCCTTCCTCCATTGAATTACCTTTGCACCTTTGTAAAAAAATCAGTCGAGCATATGTTTAGGTCTGTGCTTGGTCTGCTTCATCTGTTTTTATGAGTAGATTTTAGGAGAGTCCAAAACTAAGCCTTTGCGACTGTCCTGCTTGCTTAGAAGTCTTGTACACTCTTAAATATGTTATTTTGTTCTCTTGGAAAACTTTTTTTTTCCTGTTGATCAAAGGGGACAGATATCTGTGTAGGTAAAAAAGGTAAGATATGCAGTAATTGATTATTAACAGCTTTTCGAGTTTATCTGCTTTATAATATAGTGATAACCCAATATATATTTGTTGTGGAGAGTTTAATTCTTTTCTAAATTACTCAGGTTGTTAACATTTTTATGCCAATTCTGGTTCAACAATATACTTTGTTTACCTGGCATCTTGAGAAAACAAGGAGTTCTACATTACTGAATTTTTGTATAACTAAAGTTTATCTACTGGACAAAGCCTAAGATTTTAATCATTTTTAGGGAAAATGTTCCCTACATGTAGTTTAATTTAAGTAAAAGTGGCACTTCAGTTACTTTTGGAAATCTGCCAAAGGAATCCTTTACTGGCATCTGAATGAACTCAAGCAGATATAGAGAAACTTTCAAGATTTTATTCCCCTCGGAAAATTCTCTTACGTTTTCTGGATCTGAAGTTTTGCAGCTTTAGACCAGTTTCCCACAACCAATGCAAGGAAAGATCAGTCCACCCAACTGACAAATCCATCAGATTCACTGACTTACCAAAACCTCCTTAAACAGGCTTTGAAGATTTCTGTGAAATTTTAGCTGATAGTATTCCCATTCAGAGCAGCATTTTAAGGAATGTTCTGTTTTTGAAAGTGAGAATCATATGATGGTCGGGTCTTCTTATAAATATTTTCCTTTTGAATATATTCAATGAAAAATATATATTCTTATAAATAATGTTCTCCCTATGAATATATTTTGTTATGAATATATTTGGTATATGAATATTTTCTTGATATGTAGTATGTTCCTAAATTGTTTTTTTTTTGGTAACTGGTTTCTCTCCAACAGACAAAAAGTCTTACCACAAGTATATTTCTTGTATACTTAGTGTTTCTCTAATGATGTGTTTATATAATGATATGGTATAAAATCTGCACTTTCCATTAATAAAGTAATTGCCTCAAAAGGTTAGAGTTTTTCTTTTTAAAAATTATTTTTGGGGGCTGGCCCAGTGGTGTAGTGGTTAAGTTCATGTGCTCTGCTTCGGCAGCCCGGGGTTCGCAGGTTCGGATCCTAGGTGCAGACCTATGCACCACTTATCAAGCCATGCTGTGGCGGCAACCCACATACAAAATAGAGGGAAATGGGCACAGATGCTAGCTCAGGGCCAGTCTTCCTCAGCAGAAAGAGGAGGATTGGCAATAGATGTTAGCTCAGGGCTAATCTTCCTCAGCAAAAAAAAAGAAAGAAAGAAAGAAAAAGAAATGTGTAGGGAAGTGACAAGACAAAGGAATGAAGAGGCCACTCCTTTGTCTTGGGGCCATAAATTGTGAGACGGTGACTAGGAAATATATGGGTGAAACATATATTGGAAGATGTAATGGAAGATAAGGTTTATTTTAGTAGGTTTGTTTGTACAGATCCATTTTGGCATTGGCTCCCAGTTTCCAGTAATGAGAATGGTCTCTTCTTGGTATAAAGGAGGGTACCTTTCTTGTGGGAATTTTTTTTTTTGGTGAGGAAGATTGGCCCTGAGCTAACATCTATTGCCAATCTTCCTCTTTTTGCTTGAGCAAGATTGTCTCTGAGCTAAAATCTGTGCCCATCTTCCTCTATTGTGTATGTGGGATGCCTCCACAGCATGGCTTCATGAGCCATGTGTAGGTCCGTGCCTGGGATCTGAACCTGCAAACTCTGGGCTGCCGAAGCAAGTGTGCAAACTGAATCACTGTGCCACCGGCTGGCCCCTCTCGTGAGAAATTTTATGACCTGCTTTTAGGTAGAAGGAGGGAGGTCACAGAGCCCTTCCTGTGTTTGCTGGTATATAAATATATTGCTGGTATATGAATGTGCCAAAGAGGCATATTTTGGGGTGGTGTGTTCTGAACCCCTTCGAAGTATAATATATGTACAAAAAAATGAACGTATCTTGTGTACAGTTGGTGAATTTTTACAAACTGAGTACATGCGACCAGCACACAGATCAATAAGCAGGACTTTATCAGCACCCTAGATGAACCCCTTGTGCTCCTTCCAGCATCTAACACAACCTTTCTGAAGGAAAACAAGTATCCTGACTAATTGCTCAGTCATAAGGGTGCATAGGTTCAGCTTTAGTAGGTACTGCCAGTTTCCAAAGTAGTTGTATCAATTTATACTCCCACCAGCAGTGTGTCAGTGTTCTGGTTGCTCCACTTCCTCATGATGATCATTTTGAAAAGCAATTTGACAGAATGTATCAAGAGCCAAAGATATATTCATACCCAGTTATCTAGTGATTCTACTAATTGAAAAGATAGGAAAAGATACATGCAGAAAAACATTCAGTGAAGCAGAGTTCAGGCACCAAAGGCTAAATCTGGCCTGTTGCAGCCCAGATCCAGCCACAATCATTCCTTGTCCGTGGCTGCTTTTGTGCTACAATGGCAGAGTTTAGTTGTTGTTAAGAGGCCCTGCAAAGCAGAAAATATTTACTGTCTGACTCTCTCCAGAGATTGGCAATAACCAATATATCCATCAGTAGGGGAATTATTAGATAAATCCTGGTGTAAGCACTGGTAGAATAGGATATAGCCATTTAAAATGGTGTTGTAGGGATTATTCATCCAGCAAATATTTATTGGGCATTTGTCATGGGTTAGGTACTTTTCTAAGTCCTGGGAAATCAGTAAAGACAAAAATTTCTGCCCCCATAGAACTTTAATTTTAGTAGAGGAGATAGAGAGTGAACAAGAGATCAATATGTAAAATAACACATAAGGGATAAGTGCTAAGATGAAAAAAGAAAGCAGGGGGAAAGGGAGATATGAAATATTTCAGGGTGAGAGCTTGATATTTTAGATTGCCAAAGAAGGCGTCACTGAGAAAATGACTTTTGAGTAAGCACTTAAAATAAATGAAAGGGCTTGCCATGCAGTAGCTGGAGGAAGAGCATGTGAGGCAGCGGGAACAGAAAATATAAAAGGCCAGAGCTGGAAATGTGCCTGATGTGTTCTAGGAACAATAATAAAGTGAACTGCTGCAGGAGAGTGAAGGAGGGAGGAGAGTAGCAAGGGAATGGGGGGGGTGGTGTGTGATGACAGATCATGTAGAGCCTTGTGGCCTCATGAAAAATCCCTATTATGAATTGTTCAAGTGAAAAAAAGAATACCCTCTCTTTCATTTTCCCTCCTTCCCTCTCTGCTCAGTAATGACAATTATTTGAAGCAATGCATAAGGAAAACATTGTAAGAAAATACTCTAAAATGCTAACATTTTTAATGTGCTGGGTTATGAATTATACTTTTTGCCACATTTTCTATAATTTGGCTATATTTTATAGTAAAAAGCATATTTAAAAACTTGAAGCATTTTGCATGTCTGTGTCTTTGAATACCGTAGAAATCAAGTACTTTAGGTCCTCCCCAAGTTGATTGTAACCTGCTGGGCAGCAGGGTCTTAAATCATCTAAGGAGTTGCTGGGTTTTTAATTATTAATTTTTCAGTGTTTGAACCAGAAGGAACTGTAGAGATTATCTATTTTAACCTCCTTATTTTATGGGTAAGGAAATGATCTAAAGAAGTGAAGGAACTTGGGCTTCTAGTTCTTTTTCACGGCTATTGGTATGTTCCGTCACCATTTAGTCTGAGGTTTTCCAACACTCGTCACTTTTGTGATGAATGATTTACCTAATCTTTAACTTAAAAAGAAAATCCTTGAAAATAATAATATATAAATCTGTTTTGTCCAACTCTTGTCACTGCCAAAACCACTGTAGCAAATATGATACTTAAAATGAATTCTTTTGGCTAATACCCTGGTTAAGAGCATGGACTTTAGAGTCAGACTGCTTGGGTTTAAATCTTGTGTCTGGCCCTTATTGGTGCTTGACCGCTCTGTGCTTTAGTTTCGCATTTATAAAATGGATATGGTACTAACTATATACCTCATAGGGTTGTTGTGAAGATTAAACGAATTAATGTGGATAGAGTAGGCACATAGGACAAATTGTTTTTGAAGTTTAAATATCTAGAAGGGAAGGTATTTGAACACTAGATACCAGAGAAAATTGAGTTCAACAAATACTTGAATTATATTGTTGAAAGTCTGTGTTATGTATGTCTCTCTACTTTGACTTCATAGGTAACATGTAGTAATTTATTAAGTACATCTTAAAGCTAATCATCTTAATTAGCACAGTGACTTCAAATCCTATGCTGTTGTAGCACTTCTACTATAAACCCTTTATGGATGGTTATCCAGTTTTGGAGAACATAATGTTTATTTTTATTTCAAAAGGAGAAACACTGTGACTTAGGTGAACGGCCTGAGTGGGTCATGTGATGAAACGTGGGGCAGGGTGAGTGCTAAAAGCCAAAGTTGGGGTCCAGCCAGTTCTAGGAAAGATTGCTTGTTTACTGGAGCATGCAAGAACTTTGCTTTGTGAGTATATAGGTCAGGACAATAAAGAGCTCTATTTAAGCAGACACACAGTGGTGGAAGGGGATCGAGTGGAGAGTGATGAGTGAGGATGTTACCCTGTCTTTTTTGTGTCTCTGAAATTCCAGTGTTTGAGTGTCCCCTAAACTTGGAGAGGCTGAAGACCACTGAACTCACATAATGGATATAGTTAAGAATTAACTTTTTTTTTTTTAGTTTTTCTAGAAAATGACTCAATTTTTAAAATACATGATAAAGCTGTTGGTAAAATTTGAAATACGAAAAAAATGAAATTTAACCCGCAGAGTACTATGACATTTTGCAAAAAAAATTAGTATATTCTTCTTTGTGGTATTTATTTTAGTTAAGGATAATTTTATATATGTAGTGCGTCCCTAATGTATTTTGTGTTTGTGACTATTTGGGGATTGCATAAGATTCTATTACTTGTTACTGGGGAAAATCTGAAATATTTTTGCAACATTAATTTGTTTTCTTCGGTACTAAGTCTTCAGAAGTTTTATTTGCTTAAGCTGCTTTTATTTTTCTTTTTAAACATAGCTGGATAAATGCAGATATAGTTAGCAATGTTTCTGCCACACTAGCTTTATAAGAAAGTTTCTGCCTTCCTTGCAGAATCATGGTAGTTACTTAGGGTTTCTGTGGGCACATTAGTTCTGAATAGAACCTGGGAATTGTGTTTATTAACTAGAAGTGTGGTGGTTTTGGTAGTGAGTTCCTGACAGGACTCAGGTACTTACATGCTCAGTGGTGTATTGCTGTTGGAGCAGTTGTGGTATTTAATTGAACCTGAAGGTCTCTTGGAATTTTCCTAGCCCATTCATTATATTAAAGTGAGTGGAAAGACCTCTGAGAAAGTTTTTAAAAATGCAGTTCAGTATTTATGATTTAGTTAATACTAGTTGAGCTAAGGACTTCTAGAAGCATTTGGGGGGGGGTAGGGGGGAAGGAAGCCATGCATTTGCAGAGACCTTCATGAAACATGAAATTGTGACAATGAATTAGCCTTTCTTTTCCCAGCCCGCTGCTGATACACCAGGCTCTGGTCCAAGGAGTAGCATATGACTCAGATTCCCCCTTAACACCCTGGTCAGTTATTCTTTTCAGGGCTTAGGTTGATATATCATATGCATATAATTAATCTGGAATGCTCAGGAAGATGTGTGGAATCTCTTTTTAGGTTTTAAGAAATGACTATGATTTAATGTTTTAGTTTGAGTAGGAAGTTTTCTTCTGCGTGATAAATGTGCAGCATTAGCTCCAAGGGAACTATATTTGTATGCACTGGGACATTAATCAAACTTTCTGTGCTTGTAAGATCAAAGTATGACTCTGAGATATTGTATCTTTTAGCTTTACTTGGTAATTCTTAATCTTTTTGTCAGTTTTTGACCTCTTTGAGAATCAGATAAAAACTTTGGACTCTCTTCCCAGAAAATGCACATCTGCCCATACAACATAAAATTTTGTATGAATTTTAGGAAATATGTGCCCCCCTATGCACTATGCTAACAATTTCTTTTTTGTCTATTTACATTTTAGCATATGACTTTCTTCTGTCTAAGCATAGAAACCTTAAAGGTTTGAAATAAGGATTAGGTGAGTGAGCTTATGGGCTTGCAGGGAAAATTTACTTTTTGGAAGGAGGAGAGGATAACATGGTATTTTTCTATCAGAAATCTATTTAAATTGTTGTCTCTGATAAATGTACTAGAAGTGTGAATCTGGGTAAATCATTCTTGTGCACTGTAGGTTATGAAGAAATAGTGTCTCACTACTGTTGTTTTCACAAAGGCAGTCTAGCAAGGAAAAATTAAAAAGCTTAAATTCTCATTCTCATTTCTACAGGAATAAAAAGGGAGAATTCATTATGTCAAGCATTACAAATAAGCATGTATTAAAGCGGCTACATATGATGATGGCACATTGTTGGAACACCCCATGAAAGATAATTTGCATGGAAGATGATTATTCAGTAGGGCTTTAATTTACAAGAAACATTCCACCATTTAATCGAGCCCTGTTACACACACTGCTTTGCTTCAATAGATTGCATTTGCTCCCTGCACATGTACAATGCCATAAGGGTGGTTAAAATCTGATTCAGTCTAGCTGGAAGGTGAAACAACAGCTGAAAGTCATGTCATAAAAATATCCATTATTAACATTTGAAAATTGTTTTTGAAATCAGTTTTCTGTTGGCTAGTTTGTACCATAAAACTGATTGTCTAATTTTTTTTTCCTAATAAGATTTGTATAAGATTATTGGCCCTGCTGGCCACTAGTTAAACTATATGGCTCAATTTAAAAATGTTCACTTTTATAGGCCATTACCTATATTGTACTTTTGTGAAATGAGCAAACATAGCCTGCATTTATAGTCATTATAGAAAGAAAATTATTTGGTGATAAAGAAGGCACTAAAATAAATATTTCAACAAATAGCTGATTTGTGATTAAAATGCCTAAAAAGATAATATACTGGATGGTTAAAAATAAAAGGTAAGGTAGATATGTCTTATGTCTTCTCTGTTCGTATTGGCAGAATAGTGTATGGATAAGCTCTATCGTAGAGCAGTTTTGGATGAGCCTTGTGGATATTCCATCCTTGAGACAATTAAAATAAGCAGTGTTTTGAGAAGCCAGGCCTGTTCTTAATGGGGAACACTGAAGGTGTGTCCAAATGAGGAAAACACTGAAGGCTTGCAGGTTAAGTCAGGGACAAGATAAGGACGTCTGTTATCACCATTGTTTTGGAGGTCCAAGTCAGTGTAGTAAGATAAGGCAAGAAAAAGGGATACAGATGTTGGAGAGGAAGCCCTCCAGTTACCACCATTGGCAGGAATAGTGATGGGATCGAGGAAAAGAACATTCCTGAGAATAAGATGAGGTTCAAAGTAGAGAGAAGGTCAACTGAAACGTTTTCTACTGGGTACCCTCTGTGTTTTTGGTGAATGAAGGCTTTCTGTTGAAAGTGGAGGGCTGAGGGTGAAATTGGGCAACTAAGAAGAGTGGGGAGAAAGGGTTTGGAGTAGCGGGTGTGGTGAAACATTGTTTGGAACAGCCCCCAGAGTTCAGCTGAGGGTGAACTGGTATGAAGACACTGTGGAGTCAGTCAACAGAGGTTGGTTCCTGGGAGTCAGGGTGACTTCCGGATTCTCTCAGCATAAGCAGTTGATTACCTGCGTGGGTGGCTTGGTAACCACCTGAGGTGGTAAAGTGGTTCAGCCCCTTCCACAGAAGTTTGCTCCTGAGACCTGATATTTGACTGCATGAAACCCTGAAGTTGGAGATCCTGTGGGATCAGTTATGAGTAAGGTAAGGGGGAAAGGAAGGATGAAACTCTTTGGGAGGAGAAGCCTCTGTGATTTTTGTAGTGGACAGATCTGTCAGTAGAATGTCTGATTATGTACAAAAAGGCCTAGATAGTTCCTACTTCCTAAGGTGGTTGTGGAGATTAATTAAATCAGATGTGACAATGGGTATGAATGATTTCCAACAGTGCCCTGCATATAGTAAGCTCCTAGTAGATATCAGCATTAAAAACAAAAGAAAAATCCCGTGCTCTGTGAACCCATTCTTGCCAGATATTTAAGCAATCTTGTCTCCCATACATCCTTTGAGTAATCAGCATCTTTTTTTTTTTTTTTTTGTGGGGAAGACCAGCCCTGAGCTAACATCCGTCGCCAATCCTCCCCTTTTTGCTGAGGAAGACTGGCCCTGGGCTAACATCGTGCCCATCTTCCTCCACTTTATATGGGACGCCGCCACGGCTGTGGCTGACAGGCAGTGCGTCGGCGGGCGCCTGGGATCCGAACTCGCGAACCCCGGGCTGCCAAGCGCGGACTAAACCGCTGCGCCACCGGGCGGCCCCACAGTAATCAGCATCTTTAAACTTCCTCTTTGTGCTGGTCCTGGCCCCTGTTCCTTCAGCCCTGCTTTGGCATCCTGAGAAATCTCTGCCTGAGCCTGATGCTTCTTGTTCCTATTTCTCTCCTTTCTTTCACAGCCCGATTTCTTATATAAATAGATTACAGTACTGTCTGTTCTCTTATCACTAACTCTCTTTACCCAGAGAATTTGGCTGCCTTTACCTCCCTTCCAGTCAGAGTCTCTGATCCCGAACCTCTCCATCTCAAGTTCACGTGCCCAGTGCCCAGCAAGCCAAACACTGAGACTTCGGTGCTTGGAGATGGAGAAAGATTTATTCGAATTGGCCAAAACGAGTAAGTGGCAGCCTGGTTTGCTCAAATCCACCTCCTCAAGAACAGAAAGCCAGGGGGGTTTTATAGAGCTTGGCAGGCGGAGCTTTGGGGAAACAAAGGGGTCATTCCCGATAAGCCTCTGGGCAGTCTGACTTCTGAGCTTCAACAGCTGCTGAGGGCCGGCCATCCAGTGATCGCAACCTTCCCGAAGGCCTTCTCTTTCTCCTGCAAAACAAGCTCACAAGTCCTCTGGAAAATAAGCTCACAAATCCTCGAGACCACTGAGTCAACCCTTAAGTTAAACAGGAAAAACAGCAAATTGATTTAATAGCTCCAGTGCCCCTCAGATACCCGGCTTCATCTCCACAAAGCTAAACATAGAAGATAAATAGACAAACAACTGAGTAACTGTCAGGTGGTGTTAAATGTCATGGAGAAAAGTAATTCAATATAGGGGGGATAGGGAGTGCCAGGCACATGTTAGGGAGGTTTGTAGGGTGATCTGGAAAGGCCTCTCTAATAAGAGGACACTTAGCTAGATCTAAAGGAAGGCAAGGAGCAAATCATGCAAATATGCGGGGGAGAAGAGAATTCCACGCAGCTGGTGCAAAATCCCTGAAGTGGGGCAGTGTTGGTGCATTTGAGGAAAAGCAAGGAGGATTTGCAGATGGGACAGTGACCAAGAAGGGGATGATGTCAGAGAGGTAGGTAGGTAGATGTGCCATTGGGAGCATGTAGAAATGATCTTCTCATTGCTTCTATTTCCTCAGTAAGAGTGAGGATGGAGCAAAAGGAATTGGAGATTAGAAGAGATGTTTGGTTAGGACAGTGGAGAGTGAATGGATTCAAGAAAAGTGTGATCTCTGGACTAGCAGCACCAGTATCAATTGGGAATGTGTTAGAGTGCAAATCTTTGGTCCTGAAGGGAAGAAAGAGTATTCTCTACCCACTCTGGGTCCTTTCTGGCTGGGCTACAAATTAAATTGACATGAGGCCGAATAGCAGGAGAAAATCAAACAAAGCTTTATAACACGTATACATGGGAGAGACCTGGGGAAACTGAGTTTCTCTCGACAAAATAGCAGAGGTTCTCCTCTTAAATAGACAAAGGAGGATGTTGAGGGTGGGTCAGTTATGGGAGATTACCAGAAAAGCACAGTAAGGTTATTATGCAGATTTAAGACCTCGCCTTCCACATTGACAAGTTTCTAGAGATGAGGTCATCTGCCCATCTTCCCAGTACAGAGAAGGAGATACCTTTACAAATGTAAATGGTAAACAGAACTTTGATAAGAATGGGCTTAGCAAAGACCCTTCCAGTCTATCAATACCCAGAGTTATCCAAGGTGATGTCCTGTCCCAGGGACAAGCCTTCCATCCCAAATCCCTTTAGACAGTTGCGGGGTGGGGGTGGGGGGGAAGGTCAAAGCCTCCTTCAGAGAAAAACAATCAAGGCAAAGAGACACATCTTGAGGTGGCCTACTCTGATCTCCCACAGTCCTCATCCCAGACCTAGTGAATCAGAAACTCTGGAGGTGAGGAGATACAATCTGTGTTTTAACAAGCCCTCTGGGTTATTCTAATGCATAAAAAAGTTTGAGAACCACTGGACTAGGGAGATAAGTACAATTACTAGGTAGCCCTGAGAACCCATTTGAGTTTAGTGGTCTTGAGTTTAATGTGAAAACAATCATTAGGTTATGTTGAAGAAGGAGATGGGAGAATTGACCGTACAAGGGATTGTTATAAATGATGTACCATGAAATCTAAGCTGCATAAAGAAAGAAGTGAGGATGAGGCATTGGGACAGAGAAAACATGGTGGGATCAATTGTCTTTAGTTCTCAATGGGTCAAAGAAGAGGTCAGTGAAAGAAATTCTGACACAGATCTGATTGATTCCAAATTCCAGGTATTTTTCTTTCAGTCAAGTGTGTTCATAACCACTGTTTCCTGACTTTAGAATTGTATATTAGAGCCAGTAATTTTGAGTAAAAAGTTTTGAGTTCAAGCCCTACCTTTATTGTTATTTTGCCTTAGGTAAGTCACTTAACCTCTCTGAACTAGTTTCAGTATCTGTACAGTGGATCTAAAAGTACCTAACGACTTAGTCTCACAGTTGTTTAGAATATGAAATGAGAGACAAATGTATGAAAATGTTTTGTAAAATATGGAGTCCCATCTCCTAGTCTGTGCCCTCCACTGTTTTCCACATTGCCTTCCTCTCCTTCTGTATCCTATATTTTGTTCATGCAGTGCAGAGAACCTTGCCTCATGCTCTGACAAAAGTATGAATCTTGTAGAAAAGTAGGGACTTGCCTTGTAATAAAATATTGTCTTAAAAATACATTAGACTCATGCTTCTGGCCAAGATGGAGTAATTGGGAACTGATTTATCATCCCACCTATTAGTCAGGGTTCTCTTGAGAAACAGAACCAATAGGATGTGCGTGTGTATGTATGTGTGTGTGTGTGTGTGTGTGTGTGTGTGTGTGTATAAAGATTTCTTATAAGGAACTGGGTCATGCAATTATGGAGGCTGAGAACTCCCAAGTTGTGCAGCCAGCAGGTTGGAAACCTGGGAGAGCCAATGGTGTAGTTCCAGTCCAAGTTTGAAGGCCTGAGATCCAGGAGAGCCAATAGTGTAAGTTCTAGTCTAAAAGCCAGCAGGCCCAAGACGCAAGAAGGACCTATGTTTCAGTTGAGTCTGAAGGCAGGAAAAGACTAATGACTCAGCTCATCAGTCAAGCAGGAGGAATTCCTTCTGACTCAGCCTTTTTGTCTATTAAGCTCTTAATTGATTGGATGAGACCACCTACATTAGGGAGGGCAATCTGCTTTACTGGGTCTACTGATTCAAATGTTAATCTCATCCAGAAACACCCTCATAGACTCATCCAGAATAATGATGAAATGTCTGGGTACCCTCTGTGGCCAAGTCAAGTAGACACATAAAATTAACTATCACACTACTTGAAACAATTCAGAAACCAGACCAAATGTATTCAACAGTGATTTTTAAGACATTGGATATAAGGCAGTGAAGTACAATGATCTCTGAGAGATGAGAAATAAACAGGATGAACCCTATGATTGCCCCAGCTTACCACCTGGAAAGGGTTTCTAGGCTCTGGTGTAAGGAGAGGGAACCCAGGGGGAGGCTGCCAGTCTCCCTCAGTTGAGAAGATGGAGCTGGGAGTCTGAAAGCCAAGGTGACTGGAGTTCTTGGAGTTCACAGGAAGAAGTAAAACTATCTCTGTTCACAGATGATATGGTCCTATGTATAGAAAAACCCCAAGATAGCCACAAGAAAGCTACTGGAGCTAATAAACAAATTCAGCAAACTTTCAGGGTACAAGATAAACACAGAAAAGTCAGTAGTATTTCTGTACACAAGCAATGAACAATCGGAAAAGGAAATTAAGAAAGCAATTTCATTTACTGTAGCATCTGAAAAAATATCTAGGAATAAATTTAACAAAGGAGGTGAAAGACTTGTACGCTGAAAACTATAAAACAGTGCTGAGAGAAATTAAAGAAGACCTAAATAAATGGAAATATATCCCATTTATGGATAGGAAGATTTAATACTGTTAACATGTTAATACTCCCCAGAGCTATCCCTATCAAAATTCCAACAGCCTTTTTTTACAGAAGTGAAAAAATTGATCCTCAAATTCATTTGGAATTGCCAGAGGCCCTGAATAGCCAAAACAATTTTGAAAAAGAAGAACAAAGTTGAAGGACTCACGCTTCCTGATTTCAAAACTTATTACAAAGCTATCCTGGGGGCCAGCCCGGTGGCGAAGCGGTTAAGTTCACACATTCTGCTTCGGTGCCCCAGCGTTTCGCAGGTTCGAATCCCGGGCGCGGACAGACGCACTGCTTGTCAAGCCATGCTGTGGCGGCGTCCCGTATAAAGTGGAGGAAGATGGGCACGGATCTTAGCCCAGGGCCAGTCTTCCTCAGCAAAAAGAGGAGGATTGGCAACCGATGTTAGCTCGGGGCTAGTCTTCCTCACACACACAAAAAAACTTATTACAAAGGTATCCGATTAACTCTTCTGAACATTTCTATACATAAGTTTGCCTTCCTTAGTGCCTGGTACTAGGTGCTCAGTGATTATTTATTGAATGAGTAAATATTATGTAAGGTGTGGTAATCATGAAAATAAATTCCAAATCCTTTAGTTCTTTGGGACATTTCCAGCAAATACATATTATTGCTACAAGACATAATAGTGGGAAGTACTGGTGTACCCTTTGGAGTTCAAAGGCATTTTGGTACTAACTTGTTTCTGATAAAAAAATAACTGTATGGGAATAGTTTGATCCCATTGGATAATGTCCACATAATTGTTGGATTATTAAAACATTTAATTGGTATTTCAGTAAGTGCTGATATAAATACATCACTCTGTCTCTTGTTCCTAATTATACAGTATTGCAGGAAGTGGACCAGTATAATAGAAGAGAGGTGGTTCAGTCCCCTCGGTGATATGTCATCTTAATTAAGATCAAGGAGCTCTTAAGTTTTGTGTGTTTGGGAAAATGGCAAAGTGGAAACAGTTTTTTGCCATTTTACACTTGGCTTGATTGATTAGATTGGTTAGTAGAAAGGAAGCAGCAAATTAAATTGCTTTTGCATTTTTAAAACAGTTAAGATGGAAAATAGAAAAAACAGAGGTAGATGAACATCCCACATGTATATTACTTCCAAGGAAATTTACTTCAGTCTTTAGCAATGGTTTTGAGTAGAAATACTACCTTCATTTGTAGATAGGATAATGCATGTAGTATAGTGTCAGGTAACTAGAGACAGAATGAAATTGACATTTTGCACTAGTTGTGCATTATTTATCATGTCTGATAAGCAGCAGCATATGCCTGATGCTTTCACCACCATCTAGATGATACTATACTCCAAGTGAGTGGGTGTGTTGGTCCCAGGTTAGCTTTTTTACAGTAAGAGTGGTGGGCATCCTTTGTAAAGTAACACTCACAAACAGACTGTAGATAGAAGAATGACAGAGGAAGCAGAAGCACTGATAAGAAAGAAAACTGAAGGAACAGAGAAATGAACAAGGCGTTGAAACTGTGAGAAATAGATGGTTTTTTTAACTGGCACTATTCACTGTGATTCTAAAAGAGGAAATCCAGATCATCAAGAATTTGTATTGCTGAATACAAATAAATATTAATTTTTAGTTCCCAATAAGAACAAAGTCAAAATATAAAGATTACAAAACATAAGCTAGAAATACTAATGTCCTGAGTTTTCCTTCTGGGAATCCTTTCTAGACCATCTGTAGTTTGGATCAAGCCAGCGTATGTTGGTCGTTTTCAACATTCTGTCCCTAGCATCTGGTATGCAGTCCTTAGAGTTAGGAGGTGCTCAATAAAAGATGTTCATATGTGATCTTTTTCCCCCCTGATGATGTGACTTGCTAGCTTGCCATCTCCTCTTTTGTTTTGTTTTTTATTAATTTCTCCTTTACTTTATAAGCCTTTTCTACGAGTTTCTTTTATCATGTTTCAAGCTCATTGAGTTAATATTTAATTTATTTTTCAATCTTTAACCTTTTTTTTTCTAATAAAATCATATAAGGCAATCCATCTTCCTGGGTCCATTGCTTTGCCTGTTCTCCTTGGGTTTAACTGTGTGGTATTCTCAGTGTCTGGTGACTATTCTAAATAGTCTATACTATTTAAAATAGTATTTTTAAAAGATTTCTTCTTATTTTGATTATTATGTTAATTTTTAGTTGTATTTTGGTCATAAATATGTCTTATGTGATTTTTGCTTGGAATTTTGAGATTTTCTTTGTGGCACATTGCATGATAATTTTTGAGCAATGTTCTATGGGCATTGGAAAAGAATGTATATTCTCTATTTGAAAAAAAATTTTATCTGTTAACTAGGTCTAATTGTGTTAATTCTGATTTTTTTATGTCTGTTTTGAATGTTCTTATTTATTTTCATATCACTAGAACACATTCTCTGTTCTTTTTTTTCTCCCAGGAAAACACATTGGGTTAATTATTTTATGCCCTTACATGTCCCTAAATGAAGTATCTTTATTTTTGTCCACACACCTGAATGATCACTGCTGGGCATAGAATTCTGGTTTTAAAGAGCTTTTCCCTAAGAAACTGTAGACCATCTTTGTTGTCCTCTAGTATTTCACATTACAGATAAGGTATCTCATATTCTGTTTTAGTGCTTTATCCCTCTTACTGCTCCCCAACAACAGCCACCCAAATCTTAACCCTGTCCTGTGTATTTAGTATCTCTACCATCTCTAAGTAGCTCTAGGCCTACTTTCCTTTCACCTGAGTCACATTTGATACCTGTTCACTCCCTGTTCTTCATATACCTCTCTCAGCTTCTGGTCCCTTTGAAAGGGCCAGGATTCCCTCCTCCTTGGTTCCATACCACAGGTGTGATTGGCTTGACATGTGCAGTCATTTTCATTGCTTGCTTTGATGTTGGACCCTGACCCTCTTTGATTCAGCTGGGACCAGCTTCCTTATTTCCACTTGCCATATCTACTTTTCTGTGGCTTGATCCTTGGTTGTAGCCATAAAGATTATCCCTCTTACCCAGCCCTGAGCCAAAAGCTGGGCGGGATGAATGTACTAATTCAGAAGGACTTGGGTCAGCCTCTAGTGGGTCCTTGGAATAGCTGCCCAGGGCACCAGTGCGGGAACTCCATTCTCATTGTGTGGATCTAACATCCAGCATCTGCCTCTTGGTCACAGTAGGTGGAATGGAAATTTTAATCCATGTGGTGGCCCAGATTGCTTTTAGAGTTGGGTGGATGGTGGGAGTATCCCCAATTTAACAGGTGTGGGTGGCCTGAATTAGCAAGATAGAGGGCTATGTGATGACAACTGGGTGATATCTTTGCTACCCACAGCAAAGCCACCTACCATCATAGCCACCCATCATCAGAGCCATCCATCAGAAACTGATTTCTTTTTTGTAGTCATGAATCCTAATTTGGGAAGTGACATGAGAATCAAATGCTAAGGATGGAGGGTGGGCCTGGTAGGATGCTGCAACTTTTCAGGTATATGTGTAGTTGGATGTGTTGATTTTAAAGCACCAACCAGTAGACATGTGGTTTTAGAAGCTTTGGTCTGGATTCAATGAAATTTAGGCCATTTATTAGGTCTGGTCTCTGGCCTGGAATTTCTTCACCTTATTTTATGCTTTTGAAAGTCCTGAGGAAGATAGTTTAGAATTTCTTAGTGAAATATTTTTCTAAAAATGATCCAAAGTGAGCACTTGCACACATCTTTCTGGAAGGTGTGTGTATGAGCACATGCTCTAGTGTCATTTTAGCACAGTTTGTTCTGTTACTGCGCAAAGGGGCACAATCTGCTCGCCGTAAGACAAAAGCCAATAGTCAAGAGGCAAGATGGTGGCAGCAAAAGAGCATTTTATTAAGCGATAAGCTAGCAAATTGGAAGATGGTTGACTAGCGTCCTAAAGAACCGTCTTAAGGCGGGCACAGAATCTTGAAGCAGTTACATAGACTGGTGGGTTATAGGGGAGGGGGTTAGGAGTTGACCCTCGGGTGTTACAGACTGGGAGTCGCCACACCAGATCTTTCAGTTGTCATTGATGATGGCTATCAGCATAGACTCTCTGTCTGGGGGTCATCACATTCCTAAGGAACTCAAAAGAACAAAGTTAGAGTCTTATCGTAACTCGGAGGTACATACACAAGCAGGGGTCATAAAATCTACAGAGCAGGTAAGTGTCCTGGAGGGTGCGTATCCAGCTGAGTGAGTTAGTCAGAGGTCATTCAAAGTTACAGTATGATTTCTTTTCTACAATATGGCTTCCCTTATGTCAACCTTGTGCTGAGCTGGTATCAGTTCTATAACCTCTAGTCTAGACTTGTATGGAACTGGCCCCAGTATTAGTAGGCATTGATGGGTCAGCTGCAGGGGGGCCAGGGGGCCAACTGGAAAGGGGAGGCCAGCTGTAGAGTGTGTTCTGAGATGCCATAATTAATGAATGGATGAGGTCAGTGAATCTGCAAACTAATAGAGGTGAGGTCAGGGTATAGAGCTGGTTTGGATGAGGAGTATAGCACTATAATAAATAATAGCTACCATTTATCAAGGACAGACTATGTGAGCTGAGCTGAATGCTGAGTATATAGCAAACCCAGAGAGGCAGTTAGCTGAACTGGATAGTAGCAGTTCTGCAGAGAGAAGTTTCTTATATAGTCTTTTTGCTGGATGTGATGTCAGTCTATTACATGTGTTATCTTACTGCAGCCACACAACTAAGGTTCTGTTAATGTTATTTCTGTCTTATAACTGTGAAAATTGAGTCTCAGAGGTTAAGTGAATTGCTCAAAGTTATACTGCTAGTAATTGCTGGAGCCAAGATTTGAACCATGGCTAGTCTGATGTCAAAGCTTATGCATGGTCTATTGAACCACTGTATAGCAGACATGACCCATGGAGTGGAGTGACTTTTCTTGAATTCACCTTAAAAAAAAAGAAAAAAAACCCTTTAAGTTTGCCCCACCATGTTTTAACAGATAGATTTAACAGAAACTTTGCCCTGAATGAAAATTTGCAAGTAGCTTTTAGGTTTACGATTTGAGAGTTGAGTGAAAGCTAGTAGGTTTATTCAGTATCAGCAGTGAATCTGAGCAGGTTGCCAGATGGTGGTGCACATGGGCCCCCGTCACACATGTGATGCCATTTCAGGCGAGTTGGCTTCTTTCAAAGGCTGGTTGTTCCATGTTTAGAGACTGCTGACTGGTGGGATTAGGAAAGTAAGTGTGGATGGTGTAGCAGAACCATAGAAAACTCAGTGTATATGACCTGAGCATGGTTGA
Source organism: Tapirus indicus (assembly GCA_031878705.1). Classification (NCBI taxonomy): domain Eukaryota; kingdom Metazoa; phylum Chordata; class Mammalia; order Perissodactyla; family Tapiridae; genus Tapirus; species Tapirus indicus. Next base: position 16,652,458 of record CM062929.1, read on the forward strand.
AGAAGTTGTTAGTATTTCTCTGTATATAAAAGAAAATACTAAAACAAAACCCAAGATGGACATACGGTGATAAAGTTGGCTGTTTCAGATGGCTTTGCTTTTATTCTTGGACCTCATGGACGGATAGGCCGGGGGGGAATTGTGTTCCTAGAAGTCACTGCATACATCAAATATGCCCCAAGTGGGGAGTGTACATAATATGCAAAGCCCTTCTAGATTTAAGGCAGGACCCTTGAGTAAGATTTTATAACTGAGGGAGCACTGGGGTTTGCAGGTGATTAAGCACAATTGTACATTGCATTACAGAGATTTCCAGCTAGTCTTACTTCGGAGCCATTGTCTCCCCTCCCTAGCACACATACATACATACATATACACAAGGCTTTTGCTGCTCTTACTCTAGCAAACCAATTTACCCCTTCTAATTTGAATTTCCAAAGAACGAGATTTTTTTTTTTTTTGGTGTGTCCCTCCACCCCACCTTATTTCTCCTGTTGATTTGACCTCTTTTTTCAGTGTTGATTGATTGTTTTGTATTCTTATTTCTGTATATCCCAAACTAGTGAGATGTCACCGGTGGCACTGATGTTAGTGCTGCAGGATTAACGTAGCTCTGAAGGAGAGACTTGTGTTAACGGGGATTTGAAAAGGGTCTAGTTACAGTGCTGTTGAAATAAAACATGGATGGATCCAAGACCTATCCAAAGATGTGTGAAAACTCAGAACAGAGCATGGGCAGTAGAACTGGACTGCAGGAGTTGGCTCTTTTTTCCTGTGCTCACAACCACTTACAAACTCTTGGCTTTGGTGTGCCCTGCACTTGAAGGGGGTCCAGTTTCTTGACCAGTTGCAATTTGTTCCACACCTTGGAATAGAAGGAGAGAGTGTAACTGAGAGAGCTGCTTTTTTTTTATTGTGGTAAACTACATATATAACTTACCATTTTAACCATTTCTAGGTGTATGGTTCAGTGACATTAAATATATTCACATTGCTGTGCTACCATCACCACCATCCATCCACAGAGAGCTGTTTTCTTTTATGATGCTTTAGAAAAGTGAGAAACCTCCCTTCATAAAGATAGACTAGTGCTGTCCAGTAGAACCTTCTGCAATGATGGAACTGTTCTCTTTCTGCACTGTCCAGTACAATAGCCATTAGCCACATGGGGCTGTTGAGCCCTTGGAATGTGGCTAGTAAGGAACTGAAATTTTAATTATATGTAATTTTAATTATTTTAAGTTTAAGTTTAAATAGCCATTGTAGAGGAGGATTAGTAAGTCTTCAATGACCCTGGTGCTGACCTGGCACGTTAGGGTTGTAGCTGGGTGGGGCTTTAATGCCTCCAGAGGAATCAGGGCTTGCCATCTGTGGTAAACCAGGACTGCATTTTCTCCTAGAAGTAATAATAAAAATTCTAGTTGTTTGTGTTACGTAGCAATATTAGTTTCATACTTCTGGTCAGCAGAGTGGGCTAAATGAGATTTTTGTGGGTGGCCTGAGAACCTGATTACTCTATGCATAGCATTGTTTTTGTGAAAAAATCTTCATTTCTATTTTAAACCAATTGATTTACCGTTTTAGGACCTCACTCTCCTTAAAGAGACTTGCCATGTGTTTTATTTCCCCAGAATTCCCTCCACAGAGGATTACAAAACATTGTATATAAGGCTCAATACATGCTGACTCTTGAACAGTGTGTAGAGATGGTTCCATCAATGAAGGTTTTGGGTAGGTGTTCTATGTACTGAATGATCAGAGAATATTTTACTCTGATGGCTGTGAGTTGACATTTGACACAGTTCCTTTTTTCCTTTGCTCTCATTTCCCATCAGACTCCCATTGCCCATCCTCTCAGGACCATAAAATGCTAGAAATACATTCTCCACTGGAATCCACAGCCGTTGACCTCCTTATAAGCAAACAAATCTTGAGAAAATGAGCATTTCCTGTGGTTTTCATTTATTCATAATGGTATGTTTGCAGTAATGGTGAGGTAGACTGATTCTGGGGACCACCGGTGGTCTGTTCATTGCCTGAATTATTTGGCTGTTCCTAATGATGCCATTACTCCTGCTTTATTCGTGTTTATTGCTGCAGTTATTCATATACAAAAGTAATTTTGCCTAGTACCTATTATATGAAGGGGAATTTATTGTATATTTCTTTTTTATGTAATTTTCTAGTCCTCATAGGATTCCACGATTTTACTTCCTCTGAATGAGAGAAGCTACATTGTGCCCTTGATTATTGTCGCTACTTTGCAAACTTATTACATTGCATAACCAAAATAGGAACAAATAGACCCTCATCTTACTGAATCTGGGGGAGCACAGAAGAGAAGGAGTAGGACAAAGGGATTCAGAGGCTGTTATTAGGGACCTTGGGAGTGGGAGAAGTTGGAAAGCTCCTTTTAAATTTTTATTCTGATGTATCTCCATCGATGAAGTCTCCCAGTGCCATCCTCATCATTGACTGGGGTCTTGCTGTCCAGATTTATTTAAGTTGTTCTACAGGGTTTAAAGAAAAGAATCCCCTTTGTACATCTCTGGGAGGTGCTAAACAGCTTGAAGTTACTGTTTCTATAAGCCTGGGAGGTATTTATGATGAACTCATTCAGGCACTAACATGTTTATGTACCAACCGTTTCATCTCAACTTTTAAACAGTATTATCTAGGCATTAAGACACTTTTCTGCTTCAGCATCTTTATACTTAGTGTTCTCTTTGTCTGGAATTTTTTCCCTACTCTGCTTCACATAAGTTGCTCCCTTGTGTTTCTCAGTTCTCAGCTTAAGAATCACTTTTTCAGAAAGGCCTTCCCTGACCATCCTAATTAGGTCTCCCCTGTAGTTCTCTATCATAGCACTTTGTGTGAATTCTTTTCCAGCATTTACTTCATCTCTGATTATTTAGCATAGGCTTCTCCACTGATTGACCTGGAGGTCTCCACCTACCTATTGGACGTTTCATACATTTATTTATTCTCAAGTATTTATTGAGTGCCTACTGTGTGCCAGATCCTAAGAGGACAGATGATACTGGCCCCTGCCCTATCCTCCTTCTGGGTTTATAGATTATAAAGGAAATAATGAGAATCAAATATAGTCAGTCCTCATTATTCATGGATTCCATATTTGTGAAGCCACCTATTTACTAAAATTAATTTGTAACCCTGAAATCAGTGCTTCCAGCACCGATTCGCAGACATGCACAGAGTGGTGAAAAATTCGAGGTGATGCACTCGTTCACAGCTGAGGTTGAACAAGACAGTGCTCTGCCTTCTTGTTGTAGCTCTTGTACTGTAAACAAGTGTCCCTTTCCCGGTCTGTAGTGCTACGTTTTTTGGTGATTTCACTGTTTAAAACGGCGCCCAAATATAGTGCTCAAGTGCTGTCTAGTGTTCCTGAGCGCAAGAAAGCTGTGATGTGCCTTATGGAGAAAATGCTTCTCCGATAAGCTTTGTTCAGGCATGAGTTGCAGTGCTGTTGGCCATGAGGTCAATATTAATAAATCAGCAATATGCAGTACATTGAATAGGTATCTGTAAACAGAAACACTGATAAAACAAGGTCATGTGTTGACCAGTCTTATGATTGAGGCCCACAGGAACCTAACCCTGTATTTCCTCTAGGAGCAGTGCTTCAGTATTCACTGACTCAGTGTTCACAGTGACTGTACGGAACATAACTCCTGCAGATGACAAGAAATAACTGTACTTGCAAATTATCTTAAGTGCAAAGAAAGAAGCAAACGGTGCTGTGATGGAGAATAATTGGTAGTGGTAAGAGACCTTTTTAGTTTGGACCTCTTGAGAGTTAACATTTAAGTTGAGATCTGTGGAACAAATGGGAAGAACATTTCGGGCTCGGGCATAAATAATGGCTCTGAAATAAGAAAGAGCTTGATATTTTTAAGGACTTGAAAGAAAAGCATTATAGCTTGAGGAGGGTAGCACAGGGTGAAGTTGAAGAAGAAAGCTGGAACTCAGTTATGTTGCCTTTTGGAGACCACACTAAGGAGTTTAGTTGTGGAATATGTAATGGGAAGCCATTGGAAGGTTTTATTTATTTATTTATTTATTTATTTTATTGATGTCTTAGTTTATAACACTGTGGGGTTTTAGTTGTACATTTTTGTTTGTCCGTCACCTTGTGGATGTAACCCTTCACCCCTTGTGCCCCCCCACCCCCCTTCCCCTTGGTAACCACCAATCAGTTCTCTCTGTCCGTGTGTTCACTTATATTTCATATATGAGTGAGTTCATGCAGTGTCTGTCCTTCTCTCTCTGGCTTATTCCACTTAACATAATACCCTCTAGGTCCTTCCATGTTGTTGCAAATGGGACAATTGTATCTTTTCTTATGGCTGAGTAGTATTCCATTGTATGTATATACCACATCTTCTTTAACCAATCTTCAGTTGAGGGACACTTGGGTTGCTTCCACTTCTTGGCTATAGTGAATAATGCTGCAATGAACATAGGGGTGCATACACCTCTTGTGATGGTTGATTTCACGTCCATTGGGTAGATGCCCAAGAGTGGTATTGCTGGATCATACGGTATTTCTATTTTTAATTTTTTGAGGACTCTCCATACTGTTTTCCATAGAGGCTGCACCAGTTTGCATTCCCACCAGCAGTGAATGAGGGTCCCCGTTTCTCCACAACCTCTCCAGCATTTGTTGTTATTTGTCTTTGTGATTATAGCCATTCTAACCGGTGTAAGGTGATATCTCAGTGTAGTTTTGATTTGCATTTCCCTGATGATTAGTGATGTTGAACATCTTTTCATGTGTCTATTGGCCATCTGTAGCTCTTCCTTGGAAAAATGTCTGTTCATATCCTCTGCCCATTTTTTGATCGGGTTGTTTGTTTTTTTGTTGCTCAGTTGTATGAGATCTTTGTATATTACTGAGATTAATCCCTTGTCAGACAAACGATTTGCAAATATTTTCTCCCAGCTGGTGGGTTGTTTATTCATTTTGATCCTGGTTTCATTTGCCTTGTAGAAGCTCTTTAGTCTGATGAGGTCCCACTTGTTTATTTTTTCTTTTGTTTCCCTTGTCTGGGTAGACATGGAATCTGACAGGATCCCTTTATGTCCAATCGCAATTAGTGTACTGCCTATATTTTCTTCCAGGAGTTTTATAGTTTCAGGTCTCACTTTCAGGTCTTTGATCCATTTTGAATTGATTTTTGTATATGGCGATAGGAGATGGTCTACTTTCATTCTTTTGCATGTTGCTGTCCAATTTTCCCAGCACCATTTATTGAAGAGACTTCCCTCTCTCCATTGTATGTTCTTTGCTCCTTTGTCGAAGATTAGCTGTCCATAGGTGTGTGGTTTTATTTCTGGGCTTTCAATTCTGTTCCATTGATCTGTGTGTCTATTCTTGTACCAGTACCATGCTGTTTTGATTACTGTAGCTTTATAGTATATTTTGAAATCAGGGATTGTGATGCCTCGCCATTGGAAGGTTTTGAGTGGGAGGTGAGATGATCTGCTTTATGTTTTAAAAAGATAATTCTGTCTGTTGTGGGGGGAATGATTTGAAGACGGCAAGTACTGAAATGGAGAAATGAGTCAAGAGGCATGGCCATCCATACTCAGTAATTGTCAGATCTGCCTATATTACCTCCCTACGTGGTTCTGAACTCTCCACTCTTCACTGTTGCAGTTCGCCATCTTTTCCTGATCTGCTCCCACAACTTCCTTCTGGTCTCTCTGCCTAAATCCTGCCCCACTTTGTCTCCAGAGAGATGTGATCTATTGACATCACTCATCTTATCGTGCCGCTCCTCCGCTTAAAACCCTCCAGTGACTCCCTAGACCTCTTGACAGTCTGGTGCCTCCTTGCCTTCCAAGCACCATCCATCAGTATCTTGTGCCTTGTACTTAGTGCCCCATACACAGAATTTTTCTCTCTCTCTCTCCCCACATATCAGTTGTTTTGGGCCTACTTGACTTTCTTTACTTGTGAATCCTTTGCCACTTACCTTCTCATGCGTGGTTAGGTGCCCCTGGCTACTCCCGTAATACCCAAAGCAAGTACTTTATACTTAATCATTTTCTATCATTATTATCTATGTATCAGCCAGGCCCTAGACTTTCTTTCTCACAGTTAGACTGTGAATTTCATGTTTTGTTTGTTTTGAATCCTCAACATCCAGCATAGTTTTTAGATTATAGTAAAGATATAATAAATGTTTGTTGAATGGATCCATAAATGAATGTTAGCTAATTCCTTGGCCAGTATTAGGTGATACTTTTCCTTTAGATGGAATTGTAGAAATAAAACCAGTGTCGCAAAACATATGTTCATTTATTCATTCTAAAAATGTTCATTGAGTGCCAGGAGGTTTTCTAACCATGGACTATAGAGTAGTGAACACAACAAAGTCCCTGCTCTCTTGGAACTTAGATGTGTGTATGATCTATCTATACTTACATATCAATTTTCTATCATTTATATATATATATATATATATATATATATATATATATATACTTCTAGAATAGTTTTAGATTTACAGACAAGTTGTGATGATAGTACAGAGAGTTCCCATATACCCCGTATCTAGTTTCCCCTATTGTTAATATCTTACATTAGTATGATACATTTATTACAATTAATGAACCAATATTGATATGTTACTATTAAGTAATGTCCATACTTCATTCAGATTTCCTTAGTTTTTACCTAATGTCCTTTTTCTGTCCAAGATCCTAACCATGATACCACATTATGTTTAGTCATCATGCCCTCTTAGGCTCCTCTGGGCTTTGGCAGTTTTTAGACTTTCTTTGCTTTTGATGCTGCCCTTGACAGTTTTAAGGAGTACTGGTGTATTGTGTAGAATGGAGACTGTCCCTCAATTTGGGTTTGTCTGATAGTTTTCTCATTATGGGTTCTTGGGAGGAAGACCACAGAGGTAAAGTGCCATTCTTACCACCTCATATCAGTGGTACATGCTGTCAGCATGAATTATCACTGTTGATGCCTTGATCTTGGCTGAGGTAGTGTTTGTCAGCTTTGTACACTTGTAAGGTCCTCCCCGCTCCCCACAGCACCACACTTCACTTTGTAGAAGGAAGTCACTGTGTGCAGCCCACACTTAACGGGGTAGGGAGTTACGCTCCAACTTCTTGAGGAGGCAGTATTTACATAAATTATTTGGAATTCTTCTGTACAGTAGATTTGTCTGTTCTCTCCCATTTATTTATTTAGTCAATCATTTATTTATATCAATATGGACTCATGGATATCTGTTTTATGCTTTGGTTTATAATCCAGCACTACTTTATTTTGTTGCTTGAATTGTTCTAGCTTTGGCCATTGGGAGCTCTTTGAGTTCGCTCCTTTGTGCTTTTGGCATACTCCCATTGGTGTGTGTTTTGAGCACTTCCTTATTTTTGGTCCTGTAAGAGTACTCAAGTATCTATTTTTGAAAATTTAAATAAATATCTCCTCAATGATTTCGTATTGAATTTGAAAATAATTGATGTGCTTATATGAATTCAGACTATTATGTAGATTGTTTTTCAATATTGATTGGTTTTATTTTCTTGATGATTATATATAGCTATGATTTATATAGCTACTTCTCAACAGTGAAAATATGTGTATGAATTTTCTCAGCATCAGTATTTTGTTTATGACCAGTTTTATACTTTCAATTTGTTCAGCTATAACTTTTGCTTTGCAAATCATATTAGAGAATTTTTACATTTCTCTGGCTTTCAGGGACATTTATGGTTGCCAGTAGCTGAACAGATATCATTATGCTGGAAGTGTTTGAGTGATTATATATGCTGTGTGGTAAGATTGCTTAGTCTAAAAAAAGGACTTCATAATATTTGGCTTTTGGTTATAATTACCAGTCATGCTTGCCAGAAATTAAGTTTAGTTTTCAGAAGCCTGGAATTCTTTGTATGTTTATCTCTAACTAAATATTTCAGAAACTGTTACGGAACTGTCAGTAATTCCATCATATATTAAATGTTCAGCTTATTCTGAGTTACAGCTGATGGAATAATGTATAGCAAGTGATTGTACAGCATGGGAAATGCTTAAGATAACAGATGTAAATAGTAATATTTAGTTTGATTACAACTTGGTTAAAAGGAAACTAACTGACCCCAAGTACAAATAAAAGACGAGAAGGAAAATACCAAAATGTTAACAGTGACTGTCTATTAAGGTAGTGTGACAGGTTCTTCTGTTATTTTCCAGTTAAAAAAAATTGGCATGTATTATTGCTTGTTTAATGAGGAAATGAGAACATTTTTGAAAATTAACGAACAAGCATAATCTGCAAGGATTTCTATTGGCTACTAATTTGTTTCATTCTAGATACTGAAAGTTAAAAGGCCTTTTAAGAAAATGTTCCATAACTCAGGTTGGTTTTTGCCACTGATGGTTTGGTGAGCCCCTTCTTATTTTTATAATAATTACACTTCATAGTTTACAATTTTCAAAATATGTCTTATTTCACTTAAAAATCTATATCAGATGGATTTTTACTTCAGTTATGCACACAAATGGATCAAAGTATAAAGGTTCACACTCAGCGTTGATGTATTGAAACCATGGCTTCATTCACGTCTGCTCAACTGGAGTGGGATTGGAGACTGAGGGCCCTAAAGCCCGTGGAGCAAAGCCTGGGCTCTGCTGCCGTGGCTGCTGACAGGTAGACCACACCATGAGGGACGGCTTCACGTTCCTCTCAGCTGAGACCGATGGCCTCAATAGATACCTTGGGGAGTCTCTTTGGATTAAAAATACCTAGCACTATCTAGTTGCTTTTAATTTTTTTAGCTTCTGGTGATGCGAGGAGGTGAATTGAGGCTTGGACATTGCAGAGTAGCTTTTGCAGGCTAATTTCTCCGGGTGTCCTCTGGATGGGTCATAGATAGAAGATTATAGTTTACAAAAGATATATTCCGTCTTCAAAAAATTTGCAAAGATACCACAATTAAAGGCAGATGCACTTTAAATCTTTTATTTTCTTTTTGTGAAGACTTTTTTTTTTAAGTAAACCGTACTTTTCTAACTTAATATTTAGAGATATATTCAAAGAGATATATTTTTGTTCTTAAGTCAGAGGTAAATTCCTTTTTTTCTAATATGACCCTTGTCCCTAATGACCAGTGCCCAACCTCTTGTTCTTTCTGTGACTGGGAAATATCATGATATCCAAGAGAATAGGGACTGGTGGTAATTTTCCCAGTTTCCTCCTGGGGGTTGTCAGTTTTAATAGAAGATTCTGATGTGTATATAAAACGGTGGGATTACCACAGCATTTGGTAGCCCAGCTCTGGAGTTAGGATCGCAATGTCAAAAACTGGGTCTGCATTCTAGTGGTCTCATTTCATGGTGGTAGTGGGGTTGGTTCCTCTGGTCTGCTAGTGTGCCAATGTGCGTGGTGTAAGCTTGCCTGGGCCTTGATAAGCGAGTGTAACTTTCAGTAGAATGCCCATGAATTCTTTTTTTTTTTTTTTATTGATGTCTTAGTTTATAACACTGTGGGGTTTTAGTTGTACATTTTTGTCCGTCACCTTGTGGATGTAACCCTTCACCCCTTGTGCCCCCCCCACCCCCCTTCCCCTTGGTAACCACCAATCAGTTCTCTCTGTCCGTGTGTTCACTTATATTCCATATATGAGTGAGTTCATGCAGTGTCTGTCCTTCTCTCTCTGGCTTATTTCACTTAACATAATACCCTCTAGGTCCTTCCATGTTGTTGCAAATGGGACAATTGTGTCTTTTCTTATGGCTGAGTAGTATTCCATTGTATGTATATACCACATCTTCTTTAACCAATCTTCAGTTGAGGGACACTTGGGTTGCTTCCACTTCTTGGCTATAGTGAATAATGCTGCAATGAACATAGGGGTGCATACGCCTCTTGTGATGGTTGATTTCACGTCCATTGGGTAGATGCCCAAGAGTGGTATTGCTGAATCGTACGGTATTTCTATTTTTAATTTTTTGAGGACTCTCCATACTGTTTTCCATAGAGGCTGCACCAGTTTGCATTCCCACCAGCAGTGAATGAGGGTCCCCGTTTCTCCACAACCTCTCCAGCATTTGTTGTTATTTGTCTTTGTGATTATAGCCATTCTAACCGGTGTAAGGTGATATCTCAGTGTAGTTTTGATTTGCATTTCCCTGATGATTAGTGATGTTGAACATCTTTTCATGTGTCTATTGGCCATCTGTAGCTCTTCCTTGGAAAAATGTCTGTTCATATCCTCTGCCCATTTTTTGATCGGGTTGTTTGTTTTTTTGTTGCTCAGTTGTATGAGATCTTTGTATATTACTGAGATTAATCCCTTGTCAGACAAACGATTTGCAAATATTTTCTCCCAGCTGGTGGGTTGTTTATTCATTTTGATCCTGGTTTCATTTGCCTTGTAGAAGCTCTTTAGTCTGATGAGGTCCCACTTGTTTATTTTTTCTTTTGTTTCCCTTGTCTGGGTAGACATGGAATCTGACAGGATCCCTTTATGTCCAATCGCAATTAGTGTACTGCCTATATTTTCTTCCAGGAGTTTTATAGTTTCAGGTCTCACTTTCAGGTCTTTGATCCATTTTGAATTGATTTTTGTATATGGCGATAGGAGATGGTCTACTTTCATTCTTTTGCATGTTGCTGTCCAATTTTCCCAGCACCATTTATTGAAGAGACTTCCCTCTCTCCATTGTATGTTCTTTGCTCCTTTGTCGAAGATTAGCTGTCCATAGGTGTGTGGTTTTATTTCTGGGCTTTCAATTCTGTTCCATTGATCTGTGTGTCTATTCTTGTACCAGTACCATGCTGTTTTGATTACTGTAGCTTTATAGTATATTTTGAAATCAGGGATTGTGATGCCTCCAGCTTTGTTCTTTTTTTTCAGGATTGCTTTAGCTATTCGGGCTCTTTTGTTGCCCCATACGAATTTCAGTAGTTTTTGTTCTATTACCATGAAGAATGACATTGGGATTCTGATTGGGATTGCATTGAATCTGTAGATTGCTTTAGGTAGAATGGACATTTTAACTATATTTATTCTTCCAATCCATGTGCATGGAATATTTTTCCATTTCTTTATGTCCTCCTCGATTTCTTTCAATAGTGTCTTATAGTTTTCATTGTATAGGTCTTTGACCTCCTTGGTTAAATTTATTCCCAGATATTTTATTCTCTTTGTTGCAATTGTAAATGGGATTGTCTTTTTGAGTTCTCTTTCTGTTTTTTCATCGTTAGTGTATAGAAATGCAATTGATTTTTGTAAGTTGATTTTATACCCTGCCACTTTACTGTAGTTGTTGATTGTTTCTAGTAGCTTTCCAATGGAATTTTTGGGGTTTTCTATGTATAGGATCATGTCGTCTGCAAATAGTGAGAGTTTCACTTCTTCATTGCCTATTTGGAGTCCTTTTATTCCTTTTTCTTGCCTAATTGCTCTGGCCAGAACTTCCAGTACTATGTTGAATAAGAGCGGTGAGAGTGGGCACCCTTGTCTTGTTCCTGTCCTCAAAGGAATGGCTTTCAGTTTTTCCCCGTTGAGTAGGATGTTGGCTGTAGGTTTGTCATATATGGCCCTTATTATGTTGAGGTACTTTCCTTCTATACCCATTTTGTTGAGAGTTTTTATCATAAATGGATGCTGGATCTTGTCGAATACCTTCTCTGCATCGATTGAGATGATCATGTGGTTTTTATTCTTCATTTTGTTAATGTGGTGTATCACGTTGATTGATTTGCGGATGTTGAACCATCCCTGTGTCCCTGGTATAAATCCCACTTGATCGTGGTGTATGATCTTTTTGATGTGTTGCTGTATTCGGTTTGCCAATATTTTGTTGAGGATTTTTGCGTCTATGTTCATCAGCGATATTGGCCTGTAGTTTTCCTTCTTTGTATTGTCCTTGTCTGGCTTTGGTATCAGCATGATGTCGGCCTCATAGAATGTGTTGGGAAGTATTCCATCTTCCTCTATTTTTTGGAATAGTTTGAGAAGGATAGGTGCTAAATCTTCTTTGAACGTTTGATAAAATTCTCCAGGGAAGCCATCTGGTCCTGGGCTTTTATTTTTTGGGAGGTTTTTGATTACTGTTTCAATCTCTTTACTTGTGATTGGTCTGTTCAGATTCTCTATTTCTTCTTGATTCAGTTTTGGGAGGTTGTACGCGTCCAAGAATTTGTCCATTTCCTCTAGGTTGTCCAATTTGTTGGCGTAAAGTTTTTCATAGTATTCCCTAATAATCCCTTGTATTTCTGTGGTGTCTGTTGTAATTTCTCCTCTTTCATTTCTAATTTTATTTATTTGAGTCTTCTCCCTTTTTTTCTTAGTGAGTCTGGCTAAGGGTTTGTCAATTTTATTTATCTTCTCAAAGAACCAGCTCTTTGTTTCATTGATCCTTTCTACTGTCTTTTTGGTTTCAATTTCATTTATTTCTGCTCTGATTTTTATTATTTCCCTCCTTCTGCCGATTCGGGGCTTTGTCTGTTCTTCTTTTTCCAACTCTGTTAGGTGCAATTTAAGGTTATTTATTTGGGATTTTTCTTGTTTGTTAAGGTGAGCTTGTATTGCTATGAATTTCCCTCTCAGGACTGCTTTTGCTGCATCCCATATGAGTTGGTATGGTGTATTTTCCTTTTCATTTGTGTCCAGATAGCTTTTGATTTCTCCTTTAATTTCATCAACGACACATTGGTTGTTCAGTAGCATGTTGTTTAGTCTCCACATCTTTGTCCCTTTCCTAGTTTTTTCCTTGCAGTTGATTTCTAGTTTCACAGCATTATGATCAGAAAAGATGCTTGTAATGATTTCAATCTTCTTAAATTTATAGAGGTTTGCCTTGTTTCCTAATATATGGTCTATCCTTGAGAATGTTCCATGAGCACTTGAGAAGAATGTGTACTCTGCTTTTTTTGGGTGGAGTGCTCTGTATATATCTATTAAATCCATTGCGTCTAGTTTTTCATTTAAGTCCAGTATTTCCTTATTGACTTTTTGTCTGGATGATCTATCTATTGATGTAAGGGGGGTATTAAGATCCCCTACTATTATTGTGTTATTGTTAATATCTCCTTTAAGGTTTTTTAGCAGTTGTTTTATGTACTTTGGTGCTCCTGTGTTGGGTGCATAGATATTTATAAGTGTTATGTCTTCTTGGTGAAGTGTCCCTTTTATCATTATATATTGCCCTTCTTTGTCTCTCATTACCTTTTTTATCTTGAAGTCTACTTCGTCTGATACAAGTATGGCTACTCCTGCTTTCTTTTGTTTGCCATTATCTTGGAGTATTGTTTTCCATCCTTTTATTTTGAGTCTGTGTTTGTCTTTAGAGCTGAGATGTGTTTCCTGGAGGCAGCAGATTGTTGGATCTTGGTTTTTAATCCATCCCGCCACTCTGTGTCTTTTGATTGGAGAATTCAATCCATTTACATTTAGAGTGATTATTGATATATGAGGGTTTAATGTCGCTATTTTATTGTTCATCTTCTGGTTCTTTTGCATTTCCTTCGTTTCTTGTCCCTTGTGTTTTGGACTGCAAATTCAATTTGGTATTTCTGCATGCTCATTCTCTTGGTTTTCTCTTTATTTGTCATGTGTGGTTCTCTTCTGGTTGTTTGTTTAGTGGTTACCGTGCAGTTTATATAAGCGATCTCCTGGATAAGAAAGTACATTTTCAGATGCCTCCTTTTTCCTGAGGCTGGGTCAGTTCAATCCCTTACCTCTTCCCCTCCTTATTTGTTATCTCTTTATTCCAGATTGTGTCATGAATGTGTGTTTCCAGTGATGAGCTTGAATTAATTTTTGATGTTTTCCAACTGTATTTTGTTCTGGTTTAGTCTCCTTGCTTTTCTCCTTGCTGAAATCTTTGTATCCCCTTTCTCATTTGTTTTTTTCAGGCCTAAGGGCCTTCTTGAGCATTTCTTTTAGTGGGGGTCTTGTGGTGACGAACTCTCTTAGCTTTTGTTTATCAGGGAGAGTTATTATTTCTCCATCGTATTTGAAGGATATTTTTGCTGGATAAAGTATTCTCGGCTGAAGGTTTTTGTCTTTCATGATTTTGAATATATCATTCCAGTCTCTCCTAGCCTGTAGAGTTTTTGTCGAGAAATCAGCTGAGAGCCTGATGGGGTTTCCTTTGTATGTTATTTTGTTTTTTTGTTTAGCTGCCTTCAATATTATTTCCTTGTCACGGGTATTCTTCAAGTTTGCTACTATGTGGCGAGATGATTTTTTATTCCTGTTTATATATTTAGGTGATCTATTGATTTCATTCACTGTTATTTCCCTTTCGTTCCCTAGGTTGGGGAAGTTCTCAGCTATTATTTCTTTGAACAAACTCTCTGCTCCTTTTTCTCTTTCTTCTCCTTCTGGAATACCTATTATCCTTATGTTGCTTTTCCTCATTGAGTCTGATATTTCTTGAAGAATTTCTTCATTTCTTTTTAGTCTTAGCTCTCTCTCCTCCTCTACCAGGAGCATTTCTGCGTGGCTATCCTCAATAGTGCTAATTCGTTCCTCCATATTGTCAGTTCTGCTCTTTAAAGACTCCATTTTTTCCACTATCTCATTCATTTTGTTTTTCATCTCCAATAATTCTGATTGGTTTTTCTTTAGGGTTTCAATCTCTTTTGTGACATAATCCCTGAATTCGTTGATTTGTTTCTGTGTGTTCTCTTGTATTTCGTTGAGCTTGTTTATGATAGCTATTTTGAATTCTCTCTCATTCAGGTTATCAAATTCTGTGCCTTCAGGGTTGGTTTCTGGGTGTTTGTCATTTTCCTTTTGGTCTGTAGCCCTGACATATTTTCGCAAGGATCCGACGGGGACGGCTTTATTTTTACCCGTCATGATTAAAGTTAGTCCTGCAGTTTCCCCCTGCTGCCACTAGATAGAGATCGCGAGCGGTTTGCTCTGAGGCGGCTGCAGCCCCCGGAGGGATTATGCTGAAACGCCGGGTGTGTGGAGGGAGGGGTCCTCTCTTTCTCCTGCTTGACCCGGGGGTTTCCTTTCTGGCTCTGTTAGGGTGTTTGCTACACCCCCTAAACAGTCCGTCGTCGCTTCCCCGTGGGAATCTCGCGACAGTCTGTGAGAGCACCTGGATGGCGCTAGTTTTCCCCGCTGTGGGCCGCCCCTCCCCCCTCTGTCCGCGAACCGAGCTGTTTTTGCCGATCGATTGGGGAGGGGGAGTACAACCTCCTACCTCTCCTCCCGTCCTCCTGGGCTTCCCGCGCCTCCACCGTCCGATGTATGGCAGCAGGGGTTTCTCAGAAGTCCTTCGTAGTGTTTGATTGAGCTCTGTTGGAATGTGAATGATGTTTTCGTTGTGTCGTAGGGGGCAGAGATTCAAAGAGGGAATCTCACTCCGCCATGATGCTGACGTCACTCTGCCCATGAATTCTTTATAATGGGATTTATCAGTACACTAAAATGATAATCAAGAACTACAAAACTGTAATGTCTCTTTTCTTATTAATGACCCTCAAAGTAGCCCTTAAAAGTTATTGCAGGGGCTGGCCCAGTGGCGCAGCGGTTTAGTTTGCGCTTGGCAGCCCGGGTTTCGCGGGTTCGGATCCCAGGCGCCCGCCGACGCACTGTCTGTCAGCCATGGCGTGGCGGCGTCCCATATAAAGTAGAGGAAGATGGGCAGGGATGTTAGCCCAGGGCCAGTCTTCCTCAGCAAAAAGAGGAGGATTGGCAACGGATGTTAGCTCAGGGCTGGTCTTCCTCACACACACACACACAAAATTATTGCAACAAAATTTGGCTGTTTCAAAATTGAGAAATAACTGTATATCATAGAATAAAAAAAATTGTTAGCATTTGGTCATATTTTCTCTGTCTTTGTGTATACATATATATAAAATTATGTATGTATACACATATATGCTTTCTTACTGAACCATTTGAAAGTAAGTTGCAGATGTATTTTATCATGCTTTCTTTTTAAGTGCAGTTTGTCTAGATAGTCCCTGTATTGCAATGCTACTACTTCTTTCCCCGCTAGTTACCCTCTCCCCACATTAGCACCCCGTCTGGGTAACCCATATAACCTAGTATGTAGACTTCCGTATTTATTCCGTGCTCATATAATTACATACACACGTATATTCATATACGCACTTTTGTCATTGTTTTACAGAAATGAAGTCAGGCACATTTTTCTGCATCTTGCTTTCTTTATTTGGACATACTTTGGGGAATCCATTCAAGTCAATTGATATAACCTTTTAATAATAACTTTAAGATGTATTTCACATATGATAAATATACCTATTAGGTATAACTGTACAATTCAATGATTTTTAGTATATTTACAGAGTTGTGCAACCTAATCACCCACAATCAATTTGAGAACATTTTCATCACTCTGAAAAGAAACCTGGTATCCATTAGTGTTTACTCCCAATTTCCCCCCAAACCTACTCCCAGTTGTAAGCAACCACTAATCTACATTCTGTCTCTATAGACTTGCCTCTTCTATCCATTTCATATAAATGGAATGTGTGGTCCTTTATGACTTGGTTATTTCACTTAGGATAATGTTTTCAAAGTCCATCCATGTTGTAGCTTTTGCTGTACTATCTGAATATTTTACAATGATCAGGCATTAGAAAAAAACAAAAAATTTGAAATTTACGTTATAATGTTTTATTATATTAACAGTATTGGACTCTATGGGGGTTATATGGGTGATCATTTTACTAGTCTCTCAACTTTTTTTTTTTTTTTTTGTGGGGGAGACCAGCCCTGAGCTAACATCTATTGCCAATCCTCCCCTTTTTGCTGAGGAAGACTGGCCCTGAGCTAACATCTGTGCCCATCTTCCTCCACTTTATATGGGACGCCGCCACGGAATGGCTGACAGGCAGTGCGTCAGCGGGCGCCCGGGATCCGAACTCGTGAACCCTGGGCTGCCAAGCGCGAACTTAACTGCTGCGCCACCGGGCAGCCCCGAGTCTCTCAACTTTTATCTATATTTGATAATAATAAAAAATTGTGATAAAAGCTCCACCAGAATGTGTTCTGTGATCACACTATTTGAATATTTACATATTAAAAATTTTAAATCACACTTAAAGAGAAAAATGGCTTAAACATTGCAAAATTATGAAATTATTTTTCTAGTCCTTTTGGGTTTTGTTTAAATTAAATTTCTAAGCTATTTGGAATTTCATATAACAAACAATTGTTTATTAATTTCATTTAAAAATTTTATTACTCTTTCTAGGTAGACAGGCATATTATCTGGAAATAATGCTGGTTTTGTGATTCCGGTATTTTTGTCTATCATCTTGCCTTATTGCATCGGCCAGCACATTTAGAATAGTTTTGAATGATAATGATGAGTAGGCATCCTTATTTTAAATTTTTAACGGCAATCTCTTGTTCCAATTTTAAGGTTTTATGTTTTTTTTTTTATTTATTGATGTCTTAATAGTTTATAACACTGTGGGGTTTTAGTTGTACATTTTTGTTTGTCACCTTGTGGATGTAACCTTTCACCCCTTGTGCCCACCCCCCACCCCCCTTCCCCTTGGTAACCACCAATCAGTTCTCTCTGTCCGTGTGTTCATTTATATTCCATATATGAGTGAGTTCATGCAGTGTCTGTCCTGTCTCTGGCTTATTTCACTTAACATAATACCCTCTAGGTCCATCCCTGTTGTTGCAAATGGGACAACTGTGTCTTTTCTTATGGCTGAGTAGTATTCCATTGTATGTATATACCACATCTTCTTTAACCAATCATCAGTCGAGGGACACTTGGGTTACTTCCACTTCTTGGCTATAGTGAGTAATGCTGCAATGAACATAGGGGTGCATACGCCTCTTGTGATAGTTGATTTCATGTCAATTGGGTAGATGCCCAAGAGTGGGATTGCTGGATCCTAAGGTATTTCTATTTTTAATTTTTTGAGGACTCTCCATCCTGTTTTCCATAGAAGGTTTTATGTTTTTTGATAAATATTATTTATTGGGTTAAGGATATTTTCTTCGAAAGTTAAAATGGTTAAGTGAAACAGAGCAGTCAAATCAGAGAATTAAATGAAAAAAAATCTGGTGAAAAACAGTTCTAAATGCTAGAACAGAAATAATGCCTGAAGGGAGAAGGTAATAATCAGCTGATGGGACTGCCAGAACTTCTTACATTCAGACAAAAAGTGTTAGTCCTATATATATACCCCAAATCAATGTGTTAGAGTAAAACAAGAACAACAGAGAGATGGCACAGAGCCTGTGAGATCTGAGACATACTGGGACACCACTGGCGCATGCCCGAGTGAGTTCAGTGGGGAAAGCCTGAGACTGATGTGTGCTTGGAGGTAAAAGCCCTTCTAGAAGGAAGTATGCCAATTTACCAGAAAGACCCCAAATATATCCTTCTTAGCACTGTTTTAAGGGGTATTCATTCTGTCAAGGGTTGAAATTATTGGATGGGTTTAGTTGCCTTGTGAATATGCTCCTCTTGGATATATACAATGCGTGTGATTGTATTCTTATGGATATAGTCTTAATAAATCGATTGCTATTCATTAAATTTTAAACTGAGCTCAAAATTTCCCAATATGGTCAAGAGTACAGGCCATGAATATGAAAATATGAATATAGTCTTAATGAATATATTGATATTCATTAAATTTTAATCCAGGTTCAAAAATGCCCCAGTATGGTGAAGAACATAGCTCATGAATATGAATATAAACTTATGAATATATTAATATTTATTAATTTTAAACTGCACTAAAATGTTTTCCCAATAGGGCAAAGAAGAATCTATTCATGAATATATTCATAGGGAGGATATATATTCACGAATATAATCATTATAGAGAATATATTCACATTTATTGAATGTATTCATGAAGAATATATTCATAGGAAAACCAAACCACTCTACAACTCTTTGCTTTTTACAAATTAAATAGTTCTTGAAATGCTGCTCTGAAGCAGATACTAAAATTTCACTGAAATCTTCAAAAAGTGAAAGAATATAAATTTGGTATATTCAGTGAATTGATCTATTTATAAATTGGTTTTTAGTGAATAGTTTTTGGCAAATTAATTTAGAGCTCTCTCTCAACATGAGATGAACCATTATTTATTACAGCATGTACTCTGGGAAAACCGAGACAAGAAAGGATATTGAAAACAGCTGGGCTGTCTTGAGTACTCAGCTAAGACCGATTTATGACTGTAAAGAAATGATGGTACCTGTTAGAAGAGAGGGCTTCAAGCTACTGCATGACATCCAAGGAGCAAAGTACTCAGGTAAATGAGACTAGTATGCCAGGCAGTGACTGTAGCCAGACATTGTTATTTCAAGTTTCTGTTCATCTTCCATGGGTACACATTCATGAGACTGTATAGTTTAGCAATGAAGACTGGTTTCTAGGGTTGGACTACCTGCATTTGAAACCAGAGTCCGTTTACTATCCCTGTCCCTTGAGTCCTTTTTTTAAATTGAAGTATAATTTACATATAGTAAAATGCACAAATCTTAAAAGTATATAGATTGATAAATTCTTACTATGTATACACCCATATAAAGACTACCAGGATAAAATGTAGAACACTCCCCTCATGCCAGAAAGTTTTCTTGTGCCCCTTTCTAGTCAGTACTTACCTTCTAAGATAACCACTGTTCTGACTCCCTTCACTGTTGTTTTGCCTGTTCTTGAAATTCATATACATGGAATATACAGTATGTTTTCCAGTGTGCCTGGCTTCCTTCACTGAGCATAATAGTTCTGAAATTTATTCATTATCGTTGTGTGTATTGGTAGTATGTTCTTTTTTATTGCTGTCCATTGTGTGAATATACAAAAACATTTTTAATCCATTCTCCTGATTTGGGGTTGTTCTCAGTTTGGGGCTATTAGGAATAAGGCTACTATTTATATTCTTGTGCTTTTGGTGGACACATATACTCATTTCTCAGTCTTTTTTGATGAGCAGATTATCAGTGATTGTATATTAAATATCTAATAGGGAATTAAGCAGCACATCTGGTCTGCTTTGAGACAGATATACTGGTTAAAAAGGAAGTTTTAGCAACAAAATACAAAATAATTAGATATGAAGATAACTAAAAGGACTGTCATCTAATATTTATTAATAGATTTTAGTTTAGGTATGGAATGGAGACGTTGGAATGGGGTCAATTCAGAATGGGCTTTGCAGGCCACTGAAGGATCTGGATCTTTTCTTAGTGAAGTGCCAGATACGTTATTGGGTACTTACCATACCTTCTCACTTAACATTCATAGCCACATTAACAAGTGGGTGCCGCTTGTATTATATCACAAACACATCTAGGGTGTACCTAGGAGGCACATCTCTTTCTTTTGCTATAGGATAATTTAATATTTTTTCAAACTTGGAGCTGATGATACTCTGAAGGTCACTGTCTTCTTTTGTTGATTCAGTAGTATTTTGGGGCTGAGGAGTTTAGTTCTAGTTACCATCTGCAAAATGATAGAGCTTAACCTAAACTGGAGGGAAACTGGATGTCACATGGCTTGCTTTGTGAGTTGCTTCATCTTCATATTTTCTGAGGCTTCACACAGTTTGCTACCCTGAGATCTCATACATCAAGCGTTCTTCGTGGCGTTTGTCGACCTTGAGCAGATTGAAGCTCTGGTCTGCTTGAACGCTGCTCACCCAGAGGCTTCCTGCCAGCAACAACCCAAATTTCTCAAGCCGTTTATAAAAAACATGCATTATAGGCTCATCTTTTGGAAAAACAAGCTCAAATATCATTAAAATCTCTTAACATTCTGTGGTATTTAGAAGTAACCATCTACTTCACATACGTATCTGAGCAAAAAATTAACCATTAAATATAAATAGATGCTGAGTGGGCCAGATCTTTTGAACACCTTGTTTATATGATGTTTTCCATGTGGTATTGATTTTCTGATGTTTGTACAAAGAATTCTGTAAAATGCTTAACTCCTTCATTAACTTTACCACTAAACCGTGAGGTTTTTAAGGGTAATGCCCATGTCTGATTTGTATTTACTATGCTGTAGCATCTAGCACAATTTATTGTACATAGAAGATGCTTAATCTTTTTATACATATGTATATTTTTTTGTGTGTGAGGATGACTGGCTCTGAGCTAACATCTGTTGCCAATCCTCCTATTTTTGCTGAGGAAGATTAGCCCTGAGCTAACATCTGTGCCCATCTTCCTCTATTTTGTATGTAGGATGCCGCCACAGCATGGCTTGATGCATGGTGTGTCAGTCCGCATCTGGGATCCGAACCTGCGAACCCGAGGCTGCCAAAGCAGAGCGTGCAAACTTAACCACCATGCCACTGGGCTGGCCCCTTAATCTTTATATATATATATATATTTTTTTTAAATTAATTAATTAAAAAAAATTTTTTTGGTGAGGAAGATTGGCCCTGAGCTAACATTTGTTGCTAATCCTCCTCTTTTTGCTGAGGAAGACTGGCCCTGGGCTAACATCCGTGCCCATCTTCCTCTACTTTATATGGGACGCTGCCACAGCACGGCTGACAAGCAGTGTGTCGGCAGGCTCCCAGGATCCCAACCTGCGAACCCCGGGCTGCCAAGCGTGAACTAAACCGCTGCACCACTGGGCCAGCCCCGCCAATCTTCCTCTATTTTGTATGTGGGACACTGCCATGGTAT
This sequence comes from Tapirus indicus, assembly GCA_031878705.1. NCBI lineage: Eukaryota > Metazoa > Chordata > Mammalia > Perissodactyla > Tapiridae > Tapirus > Tapirus indicus. The sequence continues at coordinate 16,674,131 of CM062929.1, forward strand.
GACTTGATGAGTAGTGGGTCAGTCCATGCCTGGGATTTGAACCTGTGAACCCCGGGCTGCCGAAGTGGAGCATGTGAACTTATCCACTATGCCACCAGGCCGGACCCCCCTTTATCTTTATGTTTTTTAATGAATAAATGTATGAAGTATCTGTCATGGAAATACTTGTTATGGGTGATTATCATAATATTTGTAAGAGATTTCAGCTGAAATACCAAGTCACGAGAACATAGATTTTCCTGCAATATTAACATTTTCCCTGTGATGTTTGTATTGCTGTTTTGCCCATTCACTAGTTAAAAGAGGGAGACGTGAACCCTTGTCTGTGTCTCTGTTGTCTTAATAAAGATATCATCTTTTCCTCTGTGTCCATGGTCTTTGTGCACTAACATCCTTTGTCTCACAGTTCCACAGTATGTTAGATCCATTTTTTAGCCCTTTTCTTATCCGTGTTCTTTTTTATTATACAATGGAGGAAAATGTTTAGCAACTTGAAAAGTTTTAAAATTTTTCTGTACTTTTAGACTTGAAGTGAATGTCAGATCTGAGAGGGTCATGAGAGACCACTATTCAACGCCTTCATTTTACTGATGAACAGCTCTAAGTTCTAATTACTTCCTCACTATAACTCCCACCACACTGTTTTGTAATTGCTTGTTTAATTGTAGGCATCTCTAGCTAGACTTTAAACTCAGTGTGAATAGGGATCACTCTGTCTTATTTAATGCTTCATCTCTGGCCCTGAGCACAGCGCTTGGAAGAGAATAGATGTTCCGTTATTGGTGTTGAGTAAATAAATGAATCAAGGCTGGTGAAGGGATTTGCAGCCCACAGCTGTTGAATCCCAGTTGAGCACACTAAAAGTTGGATGTTTGTGCTCTATTCAGCCATTGCTAAGAGAGTCAAGGTTTGTGGAAATAATTTCCTTAAGTGCATGCCAAACGCTACAACTTATACGTTTCCACACATTGGCTTTCACCATGCAGAGGACTGCTATACGGGGCAGCAGTTGATCAAAGAAACATCAGAGGATGTGCTGCCTCATTTTTGCCAGGATAATATATAAACTCATGCTTGATAGTATGTGAACTTAAGAATGGTGTGTGTGGAAGAGACTGTAACAAATGTCACCTGTTTCAGTCCCCTGATTTCTCTTTTCCTGTAAAGTTCAGACTCTTTAGCTTAGCCCTTGTAACTGTGCATGCTCTTCTAATCTATTTTTCTTAACTCCTATCTTGCTACCTTCCCTAACCTGCTCTATTCTCAAGCCATTGAAAGTGTTTGCTCTTCTCTGTACACCCTGAACTTCCCACCTTCTTGCACTTACTCAACATTGTTTCCCCCCTGTATTTCCCACATTGCTCTGCTTATCCTAATCCTATCCAGTCAGTCCACAGTATTTGTTACGGCCTCATTATGTGCTAGGCACTGGGCTAGGAACTGAGAGTATAATGATGAATAAAACCATAAGCCTGTGCTCAAGGAGTTAACAGTCTAGTCGAGGTGGAGACTAGGGTAACATAGGGCCCCAGGGGAGCAAATGGAGTGGCACCTAGTAGAGCCTTGGAGGGGGTGGCGTTGAAGAAATGGCTCTAAACCAGTGGTTCTTACGTGGAAGTGAGGTGGAGGGAAGCATTTAACAATGTCTAGAGACATTTTTCTTTGTCATAACTTGAGGGGGAGAGTATCCTACCGGCATCAATTGGGTGATGATAGGGAATGCTGCAAAATATCCTACACACAGGACAATCCCCCACAACAAAGAATTATCCAGCCCCAAATGTCAGTAGTGCTGAGGAGTGGGAAAACTTGCTCTAAATCAAGTTACAAAGATAGAGTAGGAGGTGTTTAGTCAGGCAAAAAACCGTGGCAGTATTTGTAAAGACCTGGGGTTAAGATAGCAGGGTTTGGAGAACTAAAATGAGTTTACTGTGCTCAGCTTTTGAATGGAAAGCAAATAGGTTTGAGAGGTAAGCCTTGCTGGCAGGGTCTGGATTTAGAGGCCTCAAAAGCCATGTTGAGAAGTTGAGACATCTTCTCTTTGGCTATTTGGCTGTTTGATGGAGAGTGATGTTACTGCAGGCAAAACCTTAAATCCACACTACTGTAAATCCTCTGACAAGTAAACAGTTAATACACTCTAGTGCTTTGTAACTAGTAACAGGTCTGAGTTTTTCAGTAGACACTGTGGTAGAGCACTCTGGCTGAGAACAGTCATTCTAGCGAGTCTGAACTCTTGGTTACCCATCTACTAAGGATCACGGATGAGGCTCTGTAAGGGAGGTCCTTGTTAACTGAGGATAACGGGCACTGAAAGGGCATTTAAAGTGAACCCACTTAAAGTAGGGATAAAAATTTTTTAGTAGCTAGTGGGGGGACTTGATTGGGGCTTTGTGTTGGGGGTCCCCAAGACCACTCCCAGGCTTAATGATTCCTGGAAGGACTCAGAAAGCTGTTTTACTCATGGTTATTGTTTATTACAGTGAAAGAATATAGATTAAAACCAACAAAGGGCTGGGTAAAGTCCAGGAGAAACCATGCATAAGATTCCAGGTGTGCCCTCCCAGGGGAGTTACATGAGAATACACTTAATTCTCCCAGCAACCATGTGTGACAAAACATGTTAACATATTTGCCAACCAGGGAAGCTCACCCAAGCCTTGGTGTCCAGGATTATTACTAGGAGTCAGTCACATAAGCATGCAACACTGTGTGACTGACCCGCAGCTACTCAGTCTCCAACCCCCAGGGGTCACACTGATACAATGTGGCCTAGGCCTCAGCATACAAAAACACTCTTATCGGGCAAGATATTCCAGGAATTTAGAGGTTATCTCCCAGAAGCTGGTCAAGGGCTAGTCCTCCTTTCTTTGAATGTGCAGTTTGAGAAACCCCAGCTTGCTGAATTAACCCTTTACTGCACAGCCTTTTTTTTTTAAGGTTTTTAAAATTGTAGTAAAATATACATAACATAAAATTTATCATTTTAACCATTTTTAAGTGTACTGTTCAGTGGCATTAAATACATTCACATTGTTGTGCAACCATCAATACTATCTTTAGAACTTTTTCATCATCCCAAATTGAAAATTTAATGTATCCATTATACAATATTCCCCATTCCACTCTCCCCCAGCCCCAGGTTACCACCGTCAACTTTGAATTTGACATTTCCAGGTAATTCATATGAGTGGAGTCATATAGTATTTGTCCTTTTGTGTCTGGCTTATTCATTTAGCACACGACATTAAGGTTTATCAAGGTTCTTTTATGTACCATGTATTAGAATTTCATTCCTTTTTAAAGCTGATACTGCACAGGCTTTAACTTGAAAAACTGAAAATTATTAATAGTTTTTTGTTTGTTTGTTTTTTGGGGGGTTTTTTTTTTGGTGAGGAAGATTAGCCCTGAGCTGACATCTGTTGCCAATCCTCCTCTTTTTTGCTGAGGAAGACTGGCCCTGGGCTAACATCTGTGCCCATCTTCCTCTACTTTTTATATGTGGGATGCCTGCCACAGCATGGCTCGATAAGCGGTGTGTAGGTCCGTGCCCAGGACCTGAACCTGTGAACCCCAGGCCGCTGAAGTGGAGTACACAAACTTAACCACTACGCCACTGGGCTGGCCCCTGTTTTGATTTTTGTTTTTTGGTCGGAAAGATTGGCCCTGAGCTAACATCTGTTGCCAATCTTCCTCTTTTGCTTGAGGAAGAGTGGCCCTGAGTCCTCTATATATTTTTTTTGAATGTGGGATGCCGCCACAGCATGGGTTGATGAGTGGTATAGGTCCACGCCCTGAATCTGAACCCACAAACCCGGGCTGCCGAAGTGGAGCATGCTGAACTTAACTACTATGTCACTGGGCTGGCTCCTATTAATAGTTTAAAAAAAAATCTTATATTAAAAAAATTTATATGCTCTAAGCTCTGTGCTGATCCTTAGAATGAACAAGGAGTGGCTTGAGTGCTCATTTGGGATCGTAGTTTTTCTGACAAAATTACATAAGAGCATAATGCCATATCCTTTACCAGTTTCATTTCACTCAGCCAGGTCAGGAACAGGGACGTTTTTGCAGAAATATTCCTTGGCTTCTTCACTTTCTAAGGGCCTCTCTTAGTTCTTAGAGATTTAATTCATTCTTTTCTGAAGTATCTATTGTATCATCTTTGAGGATTCTCCACATTTGCTAACTGGTATGAGTCTTCCAGACATTAATTTGTTAAAATGGCTTTGCATCTGAGTAAAGCAGTTCTCTAGCATTTTTCAGCAACTTGTTCAAATCCTGCATTTTTGGAAAAGTTTGTAGTTTCAGTTTACATTCGTACTTCTCTTATGTGGTCATGTGTTTGCAGCACCCAAAAATCAGAGAGTGACAGAAACAGGTTCCCAGTAGTAGACACTAGTATTTAGAGGGGGAGTTTGAGTGGAGACTGGTCAGTTCACTGATGAATATTTTTGTGCACGACAGCCTTTGCTTCTCTCCAGTCTCTTAATATAGGGTCATGGTTAATGAGCATCTGGATAACGAGGACTTCTGTACTTTATTTGTGGGAGTAGTGAGTGTTGCTCAATATTCTGTTAGGGAATTTAGCTCACTCACTCATTCAGGGACTGAAATGGGTGCATGTTCCTCCCAGAAATCCCTGGAATGTGCTTCTTTAAGTTGTCATGCTTTAAACTTTCCAAAAGTTTGGCAGACTGACAGAGGATTAAGGATCTTTAGTTTTAAGCTTTTATAGTTCTCTTGTTTCTAGTGCCTCATCTGCTTATACTGTGCTAATCCAGCCGTAGTGTTTACAGGCCTAATGTACATGCGGGCATAAAAATAGATTGCCAGCCTATGCGAACCAGGCCTGTGTCGGGCAGGGTCCATTACAAGAGGCAATCACTCTTAGCTTGAGAGGTTTAAAAATCAGAAATCAATGTATTTTTCTTTCCCCACATCCCCACATCCTCATGTGGTGCTGGATGTTCAAATATGTTATGGTGTGGAGGAGATTACCAAGAAATTACCGACATGGATAAGTTTGGGATTACTAACTTCAAAACAGGAAAATCCTCCTCTTTCTTTCTCCAGCACCTTAGTCAGGTACTCCGGGGGTCGTGGAGCAATGGCTCTGAAAGCAAGAGGGAGAAGCTGTCCATCTTGAATATTCTTTGATGACTCTCAGGAGCTCCAGGTCAGCATAGAGTTTGCATGCCATTCCTTTGGAGCAGTGAAGCACATCATCCCTTTCTGGTGGCCAGGGGAGGGGAGCACACTGAGCCTAGTGTGGTCACAGGGTTCAGGAGCATCATCTGAGAGGTGGTATAATGTAGTGGTTGGTAGCACTGACTCAGGCAGACTACCTTGGTTTAAATCCTGACTCCTTTATTTACTAGGTTTGTGGTGATGGACGAGTTTCTTAAAGTGCCTGACTCAGTTTTCTCATCTGTAAAATGGAGATAATAATAGTACCTCCTCATAAAGACCAATACACTAATATATCTGATGTGCTTAGAGTAGAGCCTGGCACACAGTAAGTGCTACGTCAGTGTGTGTTACTATCTTTATTGTTAACGTCAATTCTCAAGGGAGCTTTCTCTGCCATTTCTAAATAGGTCAAGTCTCTGCTTTATCATATCTGATGGCACCACTTATCTCAGTGATAATAAGTATCATTTATTAGATTTATTTGTTTGATTATTGGATTAATGACACTTTCTACATAAGCGAGAGTAAGAATTATGTTTGTTTTTGTTCACATTGTTCACAAGGCCTGATGAGTGTTCAAGACATACTTGTTGAACGAGTAAGCATGTTTACAATTATAACTCAGCAATAAGATATCATTTCACCTCTAAAATTAGCAAAGATTTTAAAAAATAATACTATCATATCTAGGCATAGAGGTAAGGAAAATAGACACTATCATGTACCGTGGTTGAGGGCTGTCTGTGGTAGACCCTCCCTTGAAGGCAAGTCTCTGCTTTTGATTCTATGTCTAGGCATTTGTCAAAATGACATAGAGGTATATTAAAAGGTTAGTATAAAAGGATGTTCATTATTGCACTTACATTAGTGAATAATTGGAATCAAGCTAAGCAAAATGTCTAAAAGTAAAGGTTTGGTTAATTATAGTTTATCCATCATTAAAAATCATGTAGAATCTTGGTTCTCAAATGAAGGTTGTTATATTGGCTACAAGACATTCACCAAAGACTAGGTAAAAACAGATTCCCAAGTCCAACCTTTTGGTCAATGACTCAGAATCTCTAGAGTTGAGCTAAGAAACAGGTCCTATATTTTATAGGTGACTTCAGTGCACAGCCTGACTTGGGAACCACTGTTGCAGTGGCTTTTCAGTTATTCATTGACTCTCGTCAACTGAGCCAAAGGTTCTACTCATCTCATAAAGCCAAGTGAAATGCCAGCTATATTAAAACCTTTAGAAACCCTGGAAAACAAGACTTCAGAAAAGCTGGGGGAAAAAACCGAAAAAACAAACCCTGGAGGAAGGGAAGAAGATGGGATTAGATTATCCAGAAAGCTAGTTAGTGCTGAGCACCTGCAAGTTTTCTCCTTGCCCCCCACACCCTGGAAAAATTAGTGGATGAATTTCTCCAAAAAGAACAGAAGATTCTCCCCAAAATTGGAGTAGCAAGGCCTGGTTTGGAGGTAGCAGGTGTGGTTGCTGGTACAGAACCATCTACCTTAGAGCTCACCTCCAGGCAGCATTTTGAAGGAATGTCTCATTAACAGTGAGTGAACTCGTTTATAGTTTTCGTCACCATAGACTCTCCTGAGATCCCATGAGCAGAGGTCGGGCAAATGAGAGTTAAGAACAAATAAGACTGAGATATTGCACCACACAGAATGAGTGATCATGGTATTCACCCTCTGACTTCACTAGGTACCTCTTGGGAGCCAAGGAAGTTCAGAATACTCCATGACGTCTCATATCTCCCTCAAGTAGACCCAAGCTGCCTGTTGGTACTTCCAAGGGAGACCCAGCTCTTGGTCTCTCACTATTACCCTCTGCACCCAGGGCAACATCTGCTGCCTTCAAAGTGAAGTAGCTCCTGGCTGAGTTGGAGTGGAGTGGGGCACAGATTTGAAAAGTTTACCACCTAATATACAGGCGCTCACATGTTCACTTACTCTTAGCTTAATTCGCAGGCCTGTAGCTTTACTCTCCGATTTTGTTGTAAAGTGGATATTATACAACCCTCTTCACTTGGACTTCTTCAGTGAGCTAGGCAAAAGATTGTAGCAGCCTTTCTGGGTCAGTTTTCAGTAATGTATAATTGCAATTAAAGATGACACATACTTGTTGAAGGATTGCTGACTGCCCCCTCCTCTTCCCTGAACTGCTACTGTGCTTCATGCAATCCCATATGTGAATGGGCAGGAGTGGCCTCTGTTCTCGTCAGGTTGGGCAGGAGGTAGTGGGGCGGGGAGGACACACAGTCCTAAGGTTGAGCTGACAGGTAGACAGAACAGGTGGGTAGCATATTTCAAATCAAAGAATTATTGAGAACTCAGTTGAGTTTGTTCATTCAGTAGGTAATCATTCGATATTCATTCAGTATTTATCGAATGCCTTCCGTGTGTCAGGTTTTGTTAGAGATGCGGAAGACACAGTGCTGGGCAAGGTTTCTACCCTCCCATAGTCTGCATTCAGTGCTTAAAGATGGATTACAGAGCAAGAACATGCCTGGCACTCAGCTGCCTAGCCCCTGAGCACTGTATTTGTGTAAAGATCCCTAAATCCTAGAAAATATTTAGAAATCTAATTCTTGGATTTGGGTTTTAGCAGCTGGGAAAATGGTGATGCCATTTACTGAGATATTAATTAGGGAAACATTAGGGCATATATGTCTGCTAACCAGATTCACAGAGGATGATGAAAGCATCATCTAGTAAGACAGTACCATAAGAAGAGTGCCAGGACCACTGATGAACTTAGTTCTAAAGGTCAAAAAGAAGGTGAAGGTCAGTGACAGAAACTAAGAAGTAGCAGTAGGAATACAAGGTGTGTCAGCACTGAGAAATCCGTAAGTGTGACTTATGATGTGAAAAAGAAAAAAGATCAAATGTATAGTTGACTAATACTCGATAAAATTCAATATCCTTTACAAATAAGAGACATAGAAAACATTTTTAACATAGTTAAGAAAGTTTATTAGGAACAAATATCTAATATCGTACTTAGTTAAACACCGGAAGCTTTACTATAAAATTTAGGAATTAGAAAACAATTTTGAAAAATAAGAATAATGAGGAGGGGTTTGCCTTCCTAAATATAAAAAGATATTCACCTATAAGAATTTTAAATGATACAATATTAATTGTAAAATAGATAAATTGATTAATGGATCAGAATATAAACTATAGATGTACATGGGAAAGTAAGGAAATTTTTGTGCTTTTGCAAAGGGACCATATTACTCAACCAAAACCATAGCAATTTCTAAATTTCTTTGCATTTCTCAGGGAAATGGTCTCTTTCCTTCTTTGAATATTTTCTCAAATGAATGCTGTGGCCTCAAATTGGAGGGTTTGGTCCTATTACCAGTGCTCTGAAATTCAAGTCATCTTGATGTCTAAGCCCTTTTCCGAGTTTCAAAAATACTTCACTTTTTGAGCAAAATTAGGTTACTCACATTCTCAGCACCTGTCACTGACTCACCATCTCATCTGGAACAATTATACTACTTTCAGTACTCACCATCCCCATTCCTAAAAGTGAGAGTCAGAATGAGGGGCTATTAATATGATGTATACAGTAGCTTCAAAATCTCATTCCCATGAGCAAATATTTCACAATATTAAGAAAGAGCTGTCCTCCCTTCCTGAGAGCCAGTAAAGGTATTAGAATTAATTTATATGTTATATAACTGTATCCACACTTATTACCACATTTAAAATGTTAATGTAAGGTTTATCGACTCTGCATGAAGAAAATACATCTGTCTGAATGTTCATCATCTTCTACAAGCTTTAGAAGTGTAGCTGTAATATAAACCAGAAGCTTTGTAAAACCTAGTAATTTTGGAAACCAGTGGCCAGAGATGAGTTCTTAGAATTGAACCAGCCCTGCAAATTCCTCTGCATAAGGATGTGAAGAACATGGTGAAGTCAAAGGTGACTTACAGGATTTGGATTTTAACAGCTGAGGAGATGGTAATACCATTTATTGAGATATTAATTTGGATATTAATTGTCAGGGTGTGTACCTGATAACCAGATCCATAGGGGTGGATGAGAGCATCATCTAGTGAGACAGTAATATGAGAAGAGTGCTAGGACCACTGATAAACTCTAGTTTTAAAAGTCAAAAAGAGGATGATGAGCCCCGGCAAAGGAAACTGAGAAATAGCAGAGTGGTGGAGGGCAGTATCATGGAAGCCAGGGAAAGAGAGGGTTTCAAGTAAGGCAGAGAGAATAGCTCTGTGAGTTGCTGAAAAGCCAAAAAGAAGAGAACCAGGGCCAGCCCAGGTTTGGTGGCCTGGATGCAGAACCACACCACTCATCTGTCACTGGCCATGCTGTGGCAGCAGCTCACATTAAAAAAAAAAAAAGAGGAGAATTGGCAACAGATGTTAGCTCAGGTGAATCTTCCTCAGCAAAAAAAAAAAAAAAAAAGAACCAATGAGTATCAGTTAAAGTTCTTGACATGGTGACCTTGGCCAGAGCAGTTCCAGTGGACAGTGGAGTGGCGCATGTATTTTCACATTGTTCTCTGAAGTCTGATAGCAGCCTGCCTTTTGTTCACTTACCAGGGTGGGGCTGTATTTTCAGCTTCTAGGACAGATTCTTCATTAAGACACTGCTACTCTCTTAAGTCTCAGAAAATTCAATCAGGAGAATGAGGCTATGTAAATTTAAAGGCAGCTAAAAATGTTAACATCACTCACTTTGAGATAGAAGTTTTAGTTTTTCTGTTTACTACACTTCTTCTTTGAGTGGGCTCTAAGGCATGAGTCATCATGTCAAATCATGCTCATTAATGGAAAAAGCCCTGTAAAATGTGATTGAATAATATTGCTAGTCAACATATATAGAACAATTTGAATGAATGGAATTGCCATTGTAATTAATTTTAATCCTTTTCTGATAGTAAATAGTAAAAACCTATGCTCAGTATAAACTGTAGAAATTAAAAACGAATAATTGGGAGTTATTAAGAATTTTGGGGAATTTATGAGTGAATATTTTAGATGAATTAATATTTTTGAAAGCATTTTTGATATCAGTATCAAGTTATTGACTAAGATTAAGGTGTGTGTTTTCCATGACAATAGAAATTTTATTTAAAATTATTTTTTAAATTAGTTTTCTTGGCAAAGGCATAACTAGCTTGCATGACATAAATGTATATTTCAAGTTAGGACTTAAATTGGATCAATTTCTCAAAGAGATGGTAAACAGCATTGTTAGGAGGGGGTAGGTGAACTATGGTGGAATGGGTAGGGTAAGAAGTACTTCAGATTGTTGCATCTATTATCCTGACCCTCTGTGTGGGGTGCTAGGATGTTGCAGGGTAGTTGCTAAGGTGGATGTATAATGGGGGAACTTCAGAACCTTTCTTAGGCCTTTTCTTGTGCCTGTTTTTCTGCCTGGTAGCCTCTTCTCTCCTGCCCCCTCCCTCCCTCTATGAATTCCTACTAATCCTTCAGCTCTTAGCTAAATTCTCAGAGCTTTCTCTGATCCCCCAGAATAGAACAAGTCTCTCTGGTTTTATGCTGTTTCAGCACTCAGTATATGCCTTTGCAAAATTCTTATCAAAATTGCAACAAAATTATTTCTTGTATAATAGTTGTTTGTCCCCTCCCACCCTGCCACCATGAGCTCCGTGCTGGCACAGATCATGACTGTCTTGCTCATGACAGTATTCCTAGGGGCCTGGTGTCATTCAGTATTTGTTGAATGAAGGGATACTACCAAAAAGTCCATATGATTTCTCTTAAAAGAAACTCTGGGACTGAAGTTTTAAGGTGGCTGAAGAATAGGTCCTATAGCTTGTCTAAGGGCCTGTTTGCGTGACTCCTGGGGATGTCTGGTAACTGAGCCTTGTTCTGTAATGCTGCTCTAAATTTAAGAGTGTACTTTGATGAGTTTGTTAGTCTGAGGAGTCTGAAAAAGTTAAATGAGGACCTCATTCTTTTTTTTTTTTAATTTTTATTGATGTCTTAATAGTTTATAACACTGTGGGTTTTTAGTTGTACATTATTATTTGTCCGTCACCATATGAATGCATCCCTTCACCCCTTGTGCCCACCCCCACCCCCTTCCCCATGGTAACCACCAAACAGTTCTCTCTGTCTGTGTGTTAGTTTATATTCCACATATGAGTGAAATCATGTGGTGTTTGTCCTTCTCTCTCTGGCTTATTTCACTTAACATAGTACCCTCTAGGTCCATCCATGTTGTTGCAAATGGGACAATTCTGTCTTTTTTTATGGCTGAGTAGTATTCCATTGTGTATATATACCACATCTTCTTTATCCAATTATCAGTCGAGGGACACTTGGGTTGCTTCCACTTCTTGGCTATAGTGAATAATGCTGCAATGAGCATAGGTGTGCATAAGCCTCTTGGGATGGTTGATTCGTGTCCGTTGGGTAGATGCCCAAGAGTGGGATTGCTGGATCCTAAGGTATTTCTATTTTTAATTTTTTGAGGAATCTCCATCCTGTTTTCCATAGAGGCTGCACCAGTTTGCATTCCCACCAGCAGTGAATGAGGGTTCCCGTTTCTCCACAACCTCTCCAACATTTGTTGTTTTTTGTCTTGGTGATTATAGCCATTCTAAGGGTGTAAGGTGATATCTTAGTGTAGTTTGGATTTGCATTTCCCTGATGATTAGTGATGTTGAACATCTTTTCATGTGTCTGTTGGCCATCTGTATCTCTTCCTTGGAAAAATGTCTGTTCATAACTTCTGCCCATTTTTTGATTGGGTTGTTTGTTTTTTTGTTGTTCAATTGTGTGAGTTCTTTATATATTATGGAGATTAGTCCCTTGTCGGATGTACGATTTGCAAATATTTTCTCCCAGCTGGTGGGTTGTCTATTCATTTTGATCCTGGTTTCATTTGCCTTGTAGAAGCTCTGTAGTCTGATGAAGTCCCACTTGTTGTTTATTTTTTCTTTTGTTTCCCTTGTCCAAGCAGACATGGAATCCAAAAGGATCCCTTTATGACTGATGTCAGTTTGTGTACTGCCTATACTTTCTTCCAGGAGTTTTATAGTTTCAGGTGTCACTTTCAGATCCTTAATCCATTTTGAGTTGATTTTTGTGTTTGGCGATAGATGGTCTACTTTCATTCTTTTGCATGTGGCTGTCCAATTTTCCCAGCACCATTTATTGAACAGACTTCCCTTTCTCCGTTGTATGTTCTTTGCTCCTTTGTCAAAGATTAGCTGTTCATAGGTGTGTGGTTTTATTTCTGGGCTTTCAATTCTGTTCCATTGATCTGTGTGTCTGTTTTTGTAACAGTACCATGCTGTTTTGATTACTGTAGCTTTGTAATATATTTTGAAGTCAGGGATTATGATGCCTCCAGCTTTGTCTAATTTGAGTTACTTTTTATGTGTGGATGTAATTAAAGGTTGATTTTTTTTTAATGGATATCTAATTGATCCAGCACCGTTTGTTGAAAAGATTTTCCTTTCCTGTTGAATTGCCTTTGCACTTTTGTCAGAAGTCAATTGAACCAATATGTGTGGGTCTATTTCTGGACACTTATTCTGTTCCATTGATGTATATGTCTATTCTTTTGTCAGTACCTCATGATCTTGATTAATGTAACTTGAAATTATTGTAAGTCTTGAAATCAGGTAGAGTGAGTCCTCCAACTTGATTCTTATTTAAAAATTTGGCTTTGGTTATTCTAGATCCTTTGCATTACATATGAATTTTAGAATTAACTTGTAAATTTCTACTAAAAAACGCAAGCTAGAATTTTGATTGGAATTGCATTGAATATATAGATCAATTTGGGAATAATACCAATCTAACAATACTGAATCTTCCAGTGCACAAATACTTTATATATCTCTGTTTATTTATATCATGTTTAATCTCTCTCAGCAATGTTTTGGATTTTTTTTCTCAGTTATTTTATTGAGGTCATAATGGTTTGTAACATTGTGTAATTTCAGCTGTGCATTATTACTTATCAGTTTCTATATAGACTGCTCATCACCAATAGTCTAATTTTTATCTGTCCATATGTACGTGCCGCTTTACACCTTTCGCCCACCCTCCAACCCACTTCCCATTTGGTAACCACTAATTTGTTGTCTTCATCCATGTGTTTTTATCTTCCACATATAGTGAAATCATACGGTGTTTGTGGTTTTCTGTCTGGCTTATTTCGCTTAACGTAATACCCTCAAGGTCCATCCATGTTGTTGCGAATGGGAAGATTTTGTCTTTTTTGTGGCTGAGTAGTATTCCATTGTATATATATATCTCTCTCACATCTTCTTGATCCATTCATCAGTTGATGGGCGCTTGGGTTGCTTCCACGTCTTGGCTGTTGTGAATAATGCTGCAGTGAACATAAGTCTCTTTGAGTTATTGATTTCAAGTTCTTTGGATAAATACCCAGTAGTTGGATAGCTGGATTATATGGTATTTTCTATTTTTAATTTTTTGAGAAATCTCCATAGTGGCTACACCAGTTTGTGTTCCCACCAGCAGTGTATGAGGGTTCCCTTTTCTCCACATCCTCTCCAACTTTTGTTATTTTTCATCTTGGTAATTATAGTCATTCTGACAGATGAAAGGTGGTATCTCAATGTAGTTTTGCATTTCCCTAATAATTAGTGATGTCGAACATATTTTCATGTGTCTGTTGTCCATCTGTATATCTTCTTTGGAAAAATGTCTGTTCATATCCTCTGCCCAATTTCTTTCTTTTTGTTTTTTGAGGAAGATTGGCCCTATGCTAACATCTGTTGCCAATCTTCCTCTTTTCTCTTTTTTTCTCCCCAAAGTTCCCATATGTAGTTGTGTATCATAGTTGTAGAGTTGTAGCTCTTCTGTATGGGATGCCGCCTCAGCATGGCTTAATGAGCGGTGAATAGGTCCACTCCCAGGATTCAAACCAGCAAACTGTGGGCCACCAAAGCAGAACGTGCGAACTTAACTGCTACACCACTGGGCCAGCCCCTGCCCTTTGTTTTTTTTGTGAGGAAGATTAGCCCTGAGCTAACATCTGTTGCCAATCCTCCTCTTTTTGCTAAGGAAGATTGGCTCTGGGCTAACATCTGTGCCCATCTTCCTCTACTGTATATGTGGAGACATATAAAGTAGACATATATCTGTAGACATATAAAGTAGACATATATATATGTCTTTTCGTTTTGTTCCTGGTTTCCTTTGCCATGCAGAAGCTCTTTAGTCTGATATAGTCCCATTTGTTTATTTTTTCTTTTGTTTCCCTTGCGCTGGAATTTTCTACATAAGCAGCTGTATCATCTACAAATAGAAACAGTTTTGTTTCTTCTGTTCTAGTTTTTCTAACTTTTGTGTCTTTTCATTGCATTATTTCAGTGTCTATGATGTCTAGTACAATGTTGAATAAAAGTGATGCCAGTGGGCATTCTTGCCTTATTCCTGATCTTGCGGGGAAACAATTCAGTCTTTTACATTAAGTATGATATTAGCTGTAGATTTCTCAGAGTCCTTTATTAGTTTGAGGAAGTTCTTATTATTAGTTTGCTAAGAGTTTTTATTATAGATCTTGAATTTTGTCAAATGCTTTGTCTCATCTATTGAAATGATCATGTGGTTTTCTCCTGTGGACTGTTAGTATGTTGGATTATATTAATTGATTTTTGAATGTTCAGCCAACTTTGCATTCCAGGGATAAGTCCTACTTGGTCATGATGTATTACCCATTTTAAATATTGTTGGATTCAGTTTGCTAATGTTTTGTAAAGGATTTTTGCATCAAATAAGGAATATTGATCTATAATTTTCTTCAATGTAATATCTTTGTCAGGTTTTGGTATTAGGGTTATGCTGGCCTCCTCAAACAAATTTGGTAGTGCTCCCTCCTCCTATTTTTTGAGAACATTTGTGTAATTTTGGTATTATTTCTTCCTTGAATGTGTGATAGAATTTACCAGCGACGTCTTTCTTTTGGAAAAGATTTTTTTTTTTTTTTTAAGTATTTTTTTTTTTTTTTGTGGGGAAGACCAGCCCTGAGCTAACATCTGTTGCCAATCCTCCCCTTTTTGCTGAGGAAGACTGGCCCTGGGCTAACATCCGTGCCCATCTTCCTCTACTTTATATGGGACGCCACCACGGCGTGGCTGACAGGCAGTGCGTCGGCGGGCGCCCGGGATCCGAACTCGCGAACCCCGGGCTGCCAAGCGCGGACTAAACCGCTGCGCCACCGGGCGGCCCTGGAAAAGATTTTTTTTTAATTCAAGTTCTTTTATAGATGTATGGCTACTCACATTTTCTGTTTCTTATGTCATTTTGTCCTCCACCAGCAACTGAGATTTAGTGGTATTAAAACAACAGCAACAACAAATCCTTTGAAAGATTCAGATCCTTATAAAGAGAGACTACAAGGACTGTGGGGCAGGTTGTTGTCACTGAAGTAGTCTGAAAGCCAACTAGATGTTCACTGGTATTTGGCTGGTAACTTGCTTTGTCTGGTTTTGGAAGAGTGACATAATCTTTTTATACTTTTTTGTGTGTGTGTGAGGAAGACCAGCCCTGAGCTAACATCCGTTGCCAATCCTCCCCTTTTTGCTGAGGAAGACTGGCCCTGGGCTAACATCCGTGCCCATCTTCCTCCACTTTATATGGGACGCCGCCACGGCATGGCTGACAAGCAGTGTGTTGGCCGGTGCCCGGGATCCGAACCGGCGAGCCCCGGGCTGCCAAGCGCGAACTAAACCGTTGCACCACTGGGCTGGCCCCTTTTTTTTTTTCTATAAAGAAGTTTTCCTCAAATTTTTTAAAGAATTTCATGGACCTTCTTCATACCTAGTACTGGCTTAAGTCATTTTTATCATAACGTTATTTAAATAAGTATATAAACATAAAATTATGCTTATAGTTCTGATATAGCTGTAAAGCCCAAAACAGACATGCCAATTCAACTAAAGTAAAACTATAAAACTAATAAATTCAAATTAACAACATTAATGTGATAGGGAACCAGGCTTGAGACAGTATCTTCCCACTATTACAGTGCTGGAGGCAGCGTAGTATGTTAATTAAGAGCATGGGCTCTGGAGTAAGACTGAAGTTCAAACTTTGGCTCCACCATTACTTTGTCCAGGTGAAATGAGTTTACTCATTTATAAAATGAGGATAATAATTTCCCTAACTAATTAGGATTATTGGTAGAATTAGGATTATTGGTATGTCAAGTCCTTGAACAGTGCCTGGCAAACAATAATTGTTCAAAAAATACTAGCTGTAATATTAATTAGTTTTATATTGTTGTTTTACTGAAACCTAATGATCAATGTCGGGTTTAATGGTAGAAAGTCTGATCTATATTTAAAGTCTTTCTGATTTTGATGATAATATAAATACTAATGCATAGAATGTCTGCTTGCCTGAGTTAACATACAGTGTGATGATGGTAATGTTATAGCTTTGTTTGCTAATTTAGGACAATCAAATCTCATGTTTAACCTAAACTCTGCTACGCAGGGCTCCTGGAGTTTCAGTTTTTAATGAAGTGTCACGTGATACCACTGTGAAAGCTGAGTGTCTAATCCAGTCATTGCCCCTATCAGATATGGGAGAATACTGTGTGAAGTTATTTTTCAATTCTTAAAAATGTAGAAAAAGCATTATTTTTCAGCATAGAGCTTATCCTCAGACTGTTGATGGAAATCAGTAGATTCTAGAAACTACTTACTCTTAGCAGTTTGAAAATACCTTGATTGTCTTACTGTTGATTCTATTTTGTATTTAACTTAGAATATATTGCAGTATATTTGTAGCTATTCCTTGTTGGCTTGGATTCAATTACCTTAAATATCAGCTAATTATACTCTCATAACTACCAGTTAACATTGGTTGCCTGGTTGAAATGTATTAATAGTAATACTGGAAAAATATTTTCATTTTATGGTACTCGAGAAAAGTTTAAGAGCCTCTTCATGAGATTGCTAGTGAATTTCAGAATGTAATAAAAGTGACTTATGATTACTACCTGTTGATTCTTAAAGGTTGATGATTATTATAGAATTAAGTAGGTAAGCTTTTAATAATATTTTAAATTTTATCCACTTTGTCTTTTATTTATTTTAATTATAATTTTTTTCTGGCTGTGAGGCCTTCAGCAAAGGTATTACTTTACTACCCTATAGAAGCTTTTACCTGGACAATAAGTTCTTTTGAGTTCCACATTCTTATACAATATTGTGTTTTGATTCTGCCACAATTTTACATGTTTGTACTGTTATAACATCTTCATTCAGATATTGTGCCATAATGTATTTGATTTTCTTTCTGTGGACATACATGATTTATTTCAGCTCGTTTTTATTTTCTCATTAGCTTATGACACTTAAAGTGGTATATTGCTTCACCATCTCAGAGGCCGTTTTCATAATGTCAAAGCACGGTGACTTTCATTTGAAGTTTACTAATGCAAAAGAGAAATTCTGTGTTTATATCTGCTAAAGAGAATATAGTATGAACAGGTTTCCCAACCAATTCGAAGTTGAGTGATATCACTTTAGGTGATTATGGACACTAATGTGAATATAGATACAAAGGCAAAGGAGAGCTGAAATTACACAGCAATACTTGGATATAAGGTGATTCATAATATGCTTGTATTAATTTAGTTTTTATTATGATTAAAATGAAAAGAGTTATAAACATTTTGACATAGAATAATAGAACTCCCAGGAATTTATTTGTGGAATCCAAACTGAGAAATAATTGTACTGGCATATGTTGCAGAGAAAAATGAAGGATTCTGTTCTAAGGTTTCAAAAACCAGAGATGAATGTATTATTTTGGGGGTATCAGCTAGGATGTAATCAAATACTCCAACAACAGTGGCTGAAGCAAGATCAGGGGTTTATCTTTCCCTTACATAACAAGGAATCCTAGGTAGTTCAGAGCTGATGCACTGGCTCCATGATGTCACCAGGGATCCAAGCTCCCTCTGGCTAGCCCCTCCCATCCGTAAGTTCTTATTTCATGCTCTCAAGATAGCCTCTGGAGTCTAGTCATCATGTCCTTGTTCTAGGCAGGAAGGGCAAAAAGGCAAAAACCAGACAAGTCTGTGTTTCAAAGGGCTTTCCCAGAAGCTCCACCTGGTGACTTCCATGTGTGTGTCATTGGCCAGAACTGTGTCCTGTGGCCACCCTTATTTCAAGGGAAGCTGGGAAATATGTTTTAGGTGAGCATATTGCTTCCCCAACAGATTGGGACTCTCTGTAAGGAATAAGAAAGTAGACACTGGGTAGGCAGATAGCAGTCTCTGCCATACCAGTTAAATAGATATGGTAAGAAAGCTCAAAAAACAGACAGACAAAGCTAGTCTTTCTCTTTTATCTGCATTCCTACTTTAACCAAAGTTGTATGAAAGAAGTCCATAAATTGCTAGAGTATGAAGGAAACATAAAGATCATATAGTCCTGTCATTTTAGACTGAGATAATTAGTGACTTGTCCGAGGCCACAGACATCAGACAAGATGTGTCAGGACTAGACTTTGAAGTCCCTGAATCCCACACCAGTCACTGTTCTTTCCATTTACTGTGCTGTTTCATAAAATCTGGTTGCTTATGTATTACTCTCCTATATACACAAGACAGCTATGTTTTGGTTACATCATTGGGGAGAAAATCTTCTGATCCCTTGAATGATTACAGTAAAAGTGATTGGAGGAAATTTGTGTTTTTTATTTGAGGGATTTATATGTTCACTTTGTTAATGTTGATGGTGCTGCCATTATTTATATATTCATTCATTTATTCATCCTTCATTTATTCAACACCGACAATAGATTATAAGGTTTTAAGAGCAGGACCGTGTCTTATTAATTTCTGTATCCCCAAGTAGGTCCTCATTGATGAATGAATGATTATATCATAGTCCCTGTCCTCAGGGAATCCTCAGTCAAGTCTGGGAGACAGACAAGTAGACAAGACAGACCATGTCCAGAATGTCAGGTCAGCAAAGGCAAAGTTCCTCAAAAGATGATGGAGGTGCAGATGAAGAGAATCGAAATAAATCTCTGAGGCTAAAGAGGGTCTGGAAAGACTTCAACAGGAGGTGGTCCTGAATTTAGTCTTGAACAGGTTTTCCAGGAGAAGAAAGAGGAGGGCTGCGTATCAAACTAAAGAATGAGTTTTTAGAGGCCCACTGGGAGTGAGAAACTTGTGTTTAGAGAAGAAGGGACGATAAGAAATGTGGGGAAAGGCTATAGTAGTTGGAAATGAGGCTTGAGAGGTTGACCTTGGCCGTGGCTGCATCACAGGCCTCATAACATGTTAAAGGACTTGAATTTACCTAAGTCTACCGACGCGGTGCTGTGGAGGCGGGGCAGGGAAGAGAGGCTCAGATGTGCTCTTTCACATGGTCGCCTGGCGTTACAGTTAGATCTTGGTGCCTTTAGTGCAGAGCCCATCTCCAGCGAGGCACCTTTTGTCACTCACAGCGCAGATGACCAGGGCAGACTAAACCAGATATCAACGTCCTCATTTTTCCCTGCCCAGTTCTCTCCAGGATGTCCACTTTGGCAAAACCTTACTTGATCTTTCTACGCATATGCGGACTCCACATGGCCCATTGCACTTTTCCTGTCCATCACATCCCGACTCTTACCCAGTCAAGGACCCATAACAAATGCTTCTTTTTGACCTCTGCCCAATAATGATTTACTCCTATTTAGTCATTGGTTATCCTTGGGTGTATAGGAACCGCAGACGGTGGAATACACCAGACACATCTTTTACCTCTGATTGTGAGGTGAAAGGCAGCATTTCAGGAATTTCAGACAGCAAGGAGGCGGGAAATCTCCTTGTAAGATTTGGCTAGGGTGCTGGCACCCAACCTACCCATCCTTGCTTCTGGTCTACAGCCTGCCTGCACCCCTGACCCAGCGGGGGGCCTTCTTCCTCCCAGTCTGTTCTCCCTTCTCCGCTAAAGACTTTTCTTCCCCACCTCCCAGATTTAGCCCCTCATTCTCTCTTTGGACTCCTCGTTGTGTTTTCTGTCTTCTGGTGCCCAAGAGAGAATGTCTGCCCTTCTCTGACGTCCATCCTAGAATGGATCTAAGCCTTTGTTGGCTCTGCCTCTAGTAATGAAGTTTCTGATGGTGAAGAGTGAAGTTAGAAGTGTATCCTCTTGGCTAATACAAATAATACACACATTTTATTATTTAAGGGGTTGACTGAACCTCTCTCTTTGTGACTTTGAAAGTAAAATGTACTGTGAAAAAGCTCACCTGTTTTTTATTGCTTGTTTCTTTTTTTTCTTTTCCTCTTCTTATGCAAACATTATCACTACAGTAAAGGAAACTAACAAAAATTTTCTCAAATCCCCCAGCCATAAGGCATCAGCTGTTTTTACTTTTTCCTGTATTCTCTTCCAGCCCCTGCCCATATGCAGTGATATAAGCTAGGTACAGTTTTGAAGTGTATTTTTTTTATGCCAGATGATCATAGTTCAAGGAAATTGAAGTAATTGAGATATGGGACTATGTTAGGTAATAATGGCTTCTTCTTTTGATTATTTCTCTTTAGGAAAGACACTGCTGATCCTGTAACATGGAGGATTGCCTTCATACCTCATCTGAGAATCTGTCCAAATTGGTCAGCTGGGCCCACAGCCATGGGACCATTTGCAGCCTCATTCCAAACCTGAAACACTTGCTTTCGGAAGGTTCCCATGGGAACCTGACAGCAATGTGGGGCTGTAGTGCTGGCCATGCTTATCACTGGCCACTGACAGCCACTTGCAGAGCTGGGTCTCAAGAAAGGGTCTGTTTCCAAGATAACAGAAGTTTTAACTCTGATAGTCCCAGTATAATCGGAGTGCCCTCTGAGACACAAACTAGCCCCGTTGAAAGGTACGCTGGGAGACCAGTGAAAGCGAAGCTAGACTGTAATCGGACCAGAGACTCTTGTGACTTCTCTTATTGCAGTGAGCCATCTGAACTGGATGAAGCTGTTGAAGAATATGAAGATGAAAACACCCTGTTTGACATGGTTTGTGAGTCTTCTGTTACAGATGAGGATAGTGACTTTGAACCCCAAACCCAAAGGCCTCAAAGCATTACTCGGAAAAGGCCTGGAATAATCCCATCTTCTCTCCATTCAAGCTCCCAGGCTCAGATGGTTGATGAATGCAGCAGTGATGTCATCATTAAGAAAATCAAGCAAGAGATTCCTGAAGATTATTACATTGTGGCAAATGCAGAGCTGACCGGAGGGGTAGATGGACCAGCCCTATCGTTGACACAGATGGCAAAACCCAAGCCCCAGACTCATGCTGGTCCCTCCTGTGTAGGGTCTGCTAAACTGATTCCCCACGTAACATCTGCCATTGGCACAGAGCTAGACCCACATGGTTTGTCTGCATCCCCCTCTGTGATGTCCAGACCAGTCGTACAGAAGACTGTCAGGGTATCTCTGGCTTCACCAAACAGAGGACCCCCTGGTGCCCATGGTGCCAGCCAGCAGGTGGCCATGCAGATGCCTGTGAGCACATCCCATCCTAACAAACAGATCAGCATCCCTTTGTCTGCCCTGCAGCTGCCTGGACAGGATGAGCAAGTTGCTTCTGAAGAGTTCCTGCCCCATCTGCCCAGCCAGGTCTCCTCCTGTGAGGTAGCCCTTTCTCCCTCCGTTAATACAGAGCCAGAAGTGAGCTCCAGTCAGCAGCAGCCCCCAGTTGCTCCAACCATAACCACTGAGGCCACGGCGCAGTG
The DNA here is from genome assembly GCA_031878705.1 of Tapirus indicus. Lineage (NCBI taxonomy): Eukaryota > Metazoa > Chordata > Mammalia > Perissodactyla > Tapiridae > Tapirus > Tapirus indicus. The sequence goes on from CM062929.1 coordinate 16,696,051, forward strand.
CATACCAGGTATGGCACGTGAGGTGACAGCAAGTCCCTCATCCACGTACGTCAAAGAATTCTGCGCCGTCAGCACTTCCAAAACCATTGGCTGTTTGCTAGAATTCAGGCCTTTATTATTCTCAGAAAGATAGAAATAATGAAATATATTACATCTAGGTGATACTGTAAAGGAAATTCACCTGAGTTAAGGTCATCCATACAGTTGATTTACCTCAGGGCCGAGAGGACAGCTGTAGGATTGTGCTGTTAATATTGCATGGCTAGATTTAAGGTTTCTTTCTGCTCTTAAGCTGAATTTTTATATAGTAAAGTTATTTTTGAAAGTTTTTTTAATGCTCTTCTATCAGTATCAAGGTATTTGGCTGCTGTTTGAAGCCAAAATGATGTTGGGTTAGGCATATAATGACAATAGACCTAACGTTTTCCTGTTATTATTTGTCTGAACCAACCTGGCATTTCTATTGATTTAGTTGGTGTGGCAGTTTCAAACAAGTTATTAAAAAAGGAACAAACATTTCTAAAAGAAGTATTTGATCTTTTCTCTCAAAATTTAACAGAATCGGGTAACTTCCATTTCTGGAATACATGAGCCGAACTTAAAAAATGGATTGAGAGGGAAATAATGATATGAGGCCCCTGGGTGTAATTCTAATATTCTGTAATTTTAACAGTTAGTACTTTTAAATCTGGGCTGTTACTATATAAAGGGGGATTGGGTATCATGATTAAGTTCATGATTCAAATCTGGTAGGCCAGAATAAAAACACGGACAAGGATGAACACATATGCTGAGTGTACAGAAGCAGAAATTTGTGGCACATTTTGGTTTCATTTTAGTCCCTCTCAAGAAAGTCATGTGTTTTGGGGAAAGCTTCCTAGAAGCCTGAGGTACTGTCCCTTTACCCTGTACCTTCCTAGAATTAAGTTTCTTTACGAACATGCTTCCCCAATTTTAGTGTCAACCTTAAGATCCCCAAAGGAAACCTTTGATTTATGATTTTCCTAACACAGTCATGGTATTATTAAAAAATATACAATGAAAACATTCATACTTGATTTAAAATTATGCTTTTCAGTTTATTCAGGTTTTTTTTTAAGAACAGCCTTCTTGAGATATAATTCATTTACCATAAAATCCACTCTTTTAAAGTGTACAGTTCAGTGTTTTTTTGGTATATTCACAGAGTTGTACAACTGTCACCACTATCTAATTTCAAAACATTTTCGTCACCCCAGAAAGAAACCCCATACCCATTAGTAGTCACTCTTCCCCTCTTCCCAGTTCATAGTTGCTATAAATTTGCCTATTCTGCATCATATAAACCATGTTTATAATATAATCATGTGTGGCTTTTTGTGCCTGCCTTATTTGCACTTAGCATAATTTTTTTAAGGTTAATCTTTGTGGTAGCATGTATCGTTTCTTTCCTTTTTATTGCCAAATAATGTTTCATTGTAAGGATATACTATATTTTTTCTTTTCATCAATTGATAGACATTTAAGTTGTTTGCATTTTTTGACTATTATGAGTAGTACTGCTAAATAACATTTGTGTACAAGTTTTTGTGTGGACATACATTTTCATTTCTCTTGGGCAACTGCCCAGAAGAGGAATTGCTGTGTCATATGGTAATTCTGTGTTTAACTGTATGAGGCGCTGCCAAATTGTTTTCCAAAGCAGTTCCATCACTTTAGTCTCTCCAGCCAGGTAAAAAGATTCCTGCTTCTCCACATGCTCACCAACACTTGTTATTTTCCATCTAAAAAAAGTTATAACTATCCTGTTGGGTGTGTGAAGTAGTATCTCATTCTGGTTTGGGTTTGTATTACCCTAATGACTAGTGATGAACTTTTTTTCATGTGCTTATCAGCGATTTGTATATCTTCTGTTGAGAAATGTCCCTTCAAATCCTATGCCCATCTTTTAATTACGTTGTTTTCTCATTGGTGAGTTGTAAGAGTTCTTTATATATTCTAGTTAAAGTCCCTTATTAGATTTGATGTGCAAATATTTTCTCCCATTCCATGGGTTGTCTCTCTCTCTTGGCTTGCTTCCTGCTTTTCTCTCTCTCTTCCTTTCAACACTTGATCACAGCATGGGCTTTGGCAAATCTCCACATCATTAGACACAGTGTTATCTTTATTAGGCTGGTGAAGGTCTTTGTACTCTTGATACATATAGGATATAAGTAGTACCTTTTCACTTGAATAGTTGTGACTCTGGTTTACTTATTTGTGCCACCCCCCCACCCCGCCCCGTGGCCTTTTTTTTTTAAATAAAATAGAAATTTAGCCTGACAGAGTTTTCTACATTCTCACTTAATTTATATTTGAGGGTAGGATTCAGAAATGTATTTTGCAAAATGGTCCAGTCTAACAAAACCACTTAGTAAGACTGTTATTGGTGTGTACACCCTTCTACTAAGTTACCCTTGCAAAAGCAAGATGCAAGATTTCCTTGCATCTGCCTAGTGGGTAAGTAAATGAAGCATTGAGGCTCTTTCCTAATCCATTAGGAAAATCTTCTGTGTGATTATTTTGGAAAAGAAATCAAACCTATTTGAAAAAGAAACGATTTTAATCTATTTATTGTAATACAGATTACATTCTCTTAGGTTTTTTTCCTTCTCTCAGTGAAATTGCACTTCTTGTGATAGCTATAAAAAGCAGACATGGCCAAGGAATAGCACTCAACATATACAATCATAAACTGTAATTTGGCTTTACTCTCCTAAGGAGGATTGGTTTGGCTTGGAGTTTAACCTTCAAGAAAAACAGTATGAAGAACTGGTAACGGGAATTTCCTGTGGGATGATCCTGCTGTTTTGATCGATTGTTTTGTGGAAGGATATTACATTGCTAAGATATTATTAGCTTTAGAGAACTGCTATTTGTACTGGGAACATCAATGGGACAAATAAAAATCTGGTTGACATTTTTCTTTTGTGAGAGATGTATAAAGTTAACTTAAAATTACCTTTGTTCTGTAGAGCCCAAACTAGGGTCTGTGCTCTGAAACTTTTATTTATTTGTTTTTGCATATTTATTTGTAGTAGATAGTCTTCATTTTAAACATAGATTTAAAAAAAATTTAGAGTTCAGCACATCCAAAAGTATGTGAGTGAATATGTATAGATGGACCTTACAGACTTAATATGCAAATCATTCTTGGGGCTAAACAAAGAAGAAAGGTTCTGAAAGAACTAGCTGAAAGCAAAATCGGGTACTTTTAAAATGGATGTTGTGTAAGCTCGAGCCTTTATCAAATCATTGTAGAAACACTGCAAACCTTTGAATAATATTTTTAAAATAAATAATTTAACAAATGACTATTGAGTCAGCAAGAAACAAAGAGAAATTGTTCCATTTCATTTCGTTTTACTGAAGCCATTTAAATTCTGTCCCTCTAGTGGAAAATCATCCTTATTTCTGTTCAGAACTAAACTCACTATAAAGTGTTAATCAAGATGTGGATAAAATTATTAATTTGCATGTCAACTGTGTCATACTGCTCACCCAAACTCTTAGCAAACAATAATGAGTAAAGAGGACATACATTATTAGAAGAGTTATTGACTATCTTCCAGTGGCTCAGATTCCATTAATTTTTGAGGTTTTTATGTAAATTTGGGGCATTTGTCATAAATTTAAATCTCAGTTGCATCATGATTTGGATTTTTATATATGTAATTCTTAGATATTCACATTCGTACAGCTTCCTTTATGAGTTTGTGCAAGGAACCCTTTTATTAATCAGCTCTTTTCCCAGAAGTTTTATGGTTAACAGGCAATCAGCTTTTGCTTATCAGATTTGTAATATATATGTTTTGGTTTTGAAAATATACATATTTATCTTTTTTTAATAGATTCATATGTGTTCTTTATATATTAGAAATATTAACTCATAGTCTATCATGTATATTAGAAATACATTTGCCACTTTACGATTAAAGTAATTTTGGTATAATTAAAGGGATTTTGTTGATGGCATTTTTTGAGGTATGGATTTTCTTAATTTTTATGAAGGCTGTCTTTCAATCTCTATCTATCTGGCTCTTTGTCTGTCTATTTAGCTGTCATCTTTTCTGTCTTTGGTATTTTGCTCAGGAAGTCCTTTCCCTACCTGAATCACATAAATATTTACCTGTATTTTCCTCTGGTTTTTTTCTGGTTTACTTTTCCTCTCCTCCCCTTCTGTCTCCTTTCTTTCTTTTTTTACATTTAACTCTACAGTTAGAATGTATTTTGAGTGGAACCTCACTTCATTATTTTTGTAGGTACTCAAATGTTCCAGCATCATTTATTGAATAATTCTCATTCTTCACTGAATTGATTATGTACCACATTTTTGTTTATAATTGGGTGTATTTTTAGATTTTCAATTCTGTTTTTATTGATCTCTTTATCTTTTTTCTTCTAATTTTTACAATTTCATTATGTTTTATACAAAACAAAATGCATTCAGAGAAGAAGAGGGGTGTAGTCCAAAGCATTTAATAGAATACTCTTTGAAACTTATTTATGTAAAATTAAGTTCAGTGAACTTTTAAAAAATGTTTGTTATAGGGGCCGGCCCTGTGGCCCAGTGGTTAACTTCAGTGCGCTCTGCTTTGATGGCCTGGGTTTAGTTCCTGGGCATGGACCTACACCAGTTGTCCGCGGCCATGCTGTGGTGGTGACCCATATACAAAATAGAGGAAGATTGACACAGGTGTTAGCTCAGGGCAAATCTTGCTCAAGCAAAAAGAGGAAGATTGGCAACAATTGTTAGCTTAGGGTGAATCTTCCTCAGCAAATAAATAAATAAAATTAATTATTATATATTATTTCAAATGAGCTTTTATCCAAGGTTCAAACAATGTCTAGTTTCTCTTTTGCCATTTCTCACCTTAGCCTCCTCAGTATTAGCTCTGCCTACAGATATTTGATCCCTGTATGGTCCCCAGGATGGTTGCCAAGTACTACTGGGATTCTTGTCTAGAAGTAGACAGAGCCTATGTCACAGCATTCCCACTAACCCCTGAATCAGTCAGTGGGGCATCAAGCCCCCACCCTGGAGACGGTATTGAGACCAGTCCTAGTGTGGGGTTGGGTGGGAGTGTTCTTCCAGGACATTCTGGGTTCTAATCTTAAAAGAGGCAGCAAACCAGAGATACCTACTACTGTTTGTGTGGAGGTTTTGGTTTTGTTTTGAGCATTTAGTTTTCTTCAATGTGGGCAGATAGGAAGAGTTGTTTATATATGTCATTTCAAGACGGGATATACTAAAATAGTGTTCTAATATAAGGGATAGAAATATGTATACATGTTTGTGTTTATGTGTGTATATATATGCATATGTATACATATATATACACACATATATTATATATTTACTTATTCCACGAGAAATATGTGCCTCTTCTTACAAGATGGGAACAGGACTAAATTTGCTTTCTTAACCATGCCTTTTCTTGTACCTTCCTGCAGGAAGACCTGAGACATAAATTCTGAAAGATAGGTGAGGCAAAGTAAAAATTCAGGCTCAGTTTATGCCATCATTTTCCTTCTTATCAAAGGGGTGCTTATCTGATGATTGATATGGCAGGCAGTGCTGGGCACTGAGATAATAGAGCATGGCCCCCTAGAGTTTGGAATCAGGCCTGCCTAGGTTGATTCCCAGCCCTACCTCCTGCTGGCCTTGTGACCTTAGCTAAGTTGTTTCATTTCTCTGAGACTCAGTTCCTCATTTGGTAAAGTAATAATAATGCCTGTCTCACAGGATTCTTTGAGACCAAATGCAAAATATAGGTAAAGCACTAAAGATAGTACCTGACATATGATAAACATTCAAGAAATAATAGTTTCCGCCATTATTAATATTTTTTTCATTATCATCATCATTGTTGATATTATTAGATTGTGCTCAATACTCTTAAATAGTGAAGTAGATTCTGATTTTATGCAATTACACCTATTCATCTACTAAAATATGGTCCAGGGACCAGTATCATCAGCATCACCTGGTAGCTTATTAGAAATGGAGAATCTCAGGCCCCATCCCCAACCCACAGAATCAGAATTTGCGTTTTAACAAGATCTTCAGGCAACCTGTATGCACATTGAAACTTTAGAAGCAGTGATGGAGGGAATTCAGGATCCACATTATAGGGCACATTGTTATTCCATCTGGCCACCCAGTGACTCTGAACGCTCTTCTTATATGAGAGAATTCCCTCCTTTGTGCATCTGCACTTCTCCGTGGAGAGGCCAGAAACTTGCTTTCCAAGTTTATATTTCAGTGAGGGCACAGTCTTATATGTGGCCTTTATTAAATTCTTTTTCTGCCTAAACTAGCTAGACTGGGCTTTCATTGTTTTAAACAAAGAATCTGGAGGAATATAACCTCTGAATCTAGGAAAGGTGTTAACCTCTCCTAGGTGTTGCATGAAAAACAAAATAATTTTCTTTTTGTCACGAGGTTTGTATTTTCTACTAAAATAAATGACCCCGCCTTGGTAAGTAACCACTGATACCAGGATGCTCTATGTTGTGTGCTCTCTTACTGGACAAACTGTACAAGCGACCCATAGCATGGTGAGAGGTAGATAGCTTCTCCTCACAAACCTCCCCTCCCTTCCCAGTGGGAGTTTTTGCTGAAATGTATCCATCGTGGGGAGTGGTTGGCCCCACAGATAATGCATTCACTGAACCTAGAATGGGGGAAGGAGGTACTTAGTACCTTTGCTTTCAGCTATGGGCTGTAAGGGGAGTTCAGGAAAAATGAGAGAAATCCCAGTTGGAACTTCTTACCACCATGTTGAATATTCCTTAAAAGTTAATTTTGAATGATCAGTTTTCCTTTAGGTGTCCCTTTTCCCATGTCAGTTTGTTACCACGCCAGGTCCGTTTTTGCCTGCCGCCCAGAAAGCCAAACACTGAGACGATGAGATTGCAGCAGAGAGAGAGAGTTTAACCACAAGGCAGCCAGGTGAGGAAACAGGAGAGTGAATCTCAAATCTCAAATCCGCTTCCCGAAAACAAGGACTTAGGGATGTTTATGGGGTAGGGGTCAAGGTGGTCTGAAATGATTGGAGGCGAGGAGAGATGAGGTAATGGATGATCTGTGCAAGCGTAGTCAGGCTTCAGGCCTCCTTGTAGGACGCATGTCCACAGAATGGCGGCTGCTGAAAAAATAGCTCAAAAATCCATTACCATGATGACCCAGGCCCCAGGGAGCTGTTGTCTATAGGAGCCTAGTGGGAGTCAGATAGCGTATTGCCCGGACAGCACAATTAACAATGGGTAAGTTTATCATGCAGATTTAAGTCCTAAGCCTTCCATTCTGACAAATTTCTAGGTTAGGCCTTCCCCACACTTCTTCCAGGTACAGGGAAGAAGATATAGCTTTACGAATGGAGATTTCCTTTGCAAATGTAAATGTCTCTTACAAAGGGTAACTAGAACTAAGAATGGGCTTAACAAGGAACCCCTGATACCCAGAGATGTCTATGGTGATGGCCTGTTCTGGGGACAGGCCTCCCATCCCACACCCTTTTGGTCAGTTAGTGGGGGTTGGGGGTTAAAACATCTTTCCAGCAGGCAGAGACATATTTTGGGGTGGCCAATTCCAATCCCCCTCTGTTACTAGCTGCTTAATCATCAAATGGCTGACTGTTTGCCGGTTTCAAGTTCACGTGATACTACTATTTCCTGTGATGATCTGTTTTATTTCTTTATTATTTCTCAGTTTGATCCCTTGTGACAGAGAAATTGAACATCAAAATCACTAGGAGGTAGCCCAAATAAGGAGACTATTAGGAAATCTGGACATTGACATTTTGTACTGCTTTATATATTTCATTTCTTTTCTTCGAAATGTCAATGCAAATAATCCGTAATCAATCTATAAATCAAAATTGGAGTGAGTTTATTATATGAGCCAGTTTGGGGGACTGTAGCCTGGGAGAATGACCTGCACCAAGGAAGGACGTACTCTGAAGAAGTAGGGTGTACAGCGTGTTTATATATTGTCTTAGAACAAGGAACGTACATCAAATATGACAGGAATATCTCTCTTACTACAGTCACAAGATGTTTTGCTAGCAGAGCAGGTCAGCGGTCACAAGATGAGCACAGTAGGTCAGTAATTAATCCTTAGTTTGGGGGAAGAAATGCTGATATGGGGGGAGGCATGCATCCCTATCTTTAAGGGCGTCATTCTTGGCTTTGGGACATTGTAAATGTTTAAAGCAAATGTGCAGTGCATGCCCTATAGGCCACATCAGGCCCTTCTGGAAAAACAAGGTCAGGCCAAATTAGTTTTAAACCAAATGGCTTCCTCGTACCTCAATATCTTATTGCTTTTCATTTATTCATCGCTTTTAACCCTCCATTTCTTTTTCTCCTTGCATAATTTCACCCTTGAGTTGCCATCCGTAGTGGTGCTAATGCGGAAGTTTTGGTAAGACCTGGTGAAGGGGAGTGAGCTTTATTTTATTAGGCCTCTTTGAAGAAAGTTAATAGACTAGATGCTTACCTAATTTATTCATGTTCCCCTTCTCTTGTAATGCCGAGGGAGGCTTTAATGGAACTCGGAAGCACCCTTCTCTTCAATCCCAATGCAATGCCTTGCACATAGTCATTGTGTTGATAAGCAGTCGATGATGAGACTATATCCTAGGGAGAGATATATACCTGCTCCCAGGAGTTTCTGGGACTCACTGCTTGATGTTATCAACATCATCTAAAAGCAGTAATCTTGTTTCATTCCTCTATTCATCTAATCGGGCAGTGAAGAAATCAGGCCCCTCTCCCCCATTATGATATGGGACTTCATGTCCACAGGAAGAGAGAGCAAGTCAAAAACCCTAATGAAATTATGTCCCCAGCGTGTTACTGAACACTGTGAACCCTTTCAGATCTGTACTATCAGCATCCCTTCCCCACAGCCTTTTGGAGGCTACCTTCCACCCCTCTGCTGAGTATCATAAGGTCTTATTGTTACCGAGCAAAGGGCACAATCTGCTCATCACAAGACAAAAGCCAGTCCGTCAAGAGGCAAGATGGTGGCAGAGAAAGGGCATTTTATTAAGCAATGAGCTAGCAAAGTGGAAGATGGTGGACTAGTGTCCTAAGGAACCATCTTCGGGGGGACAGAATCTTGAAGCAGTTATATAGGCCAGTGGGTTATAGGGGAGGGTGTTAGGAATATTGACCCTCTGGTGTTACAGACTGGGAGTCGCCACACCACCAGATCTTTCTGTTGTCATGGGTATCAGCACAGAGTCTCTGTCTGGGAGTCATCACATTCCTAGGGAACTCAAAAGAACAAAGTTAGCATCTTATCGCAGCTGGGGTGTACATACACAAGCAGGGGCCATAAAATCTACAGAACAGGTAGATCTCCTGGAACATGTATATCCAGCTGGGTTAGTTAATCAGAGGTTGTTGAAAGTTACAGTATGGTTTCTTTTCTACAATATGGCTTCCCTTATGTCAACCTTGTATTGAACTGGTATCATCGTTTTCCTACTTGAAAATCACCAGCTCTTGACTCCCCTACTTGAGTGTCACAGGGTCTCCTGTCCCCTACCTAAGTGTCGCAAAGCCCCACCTCCCCAACTGATCAAAGGGCAATTCTCAGAGTGGTGGTATTTGTCTTAGGTTTTATTATGTATAGTAGAAAGTCTATAATCCAGAGGATTTTAAAGAGCTGGGGATAGTGGTCTCCAGCCTAGCACTCCCCTCCTTCCTTCCTCCAGTATAGTTCTTAGAAAAGACAAAACCTTGGTTTTAGATTAGTACCTTTTAGCCTTGTTTTCTACAGTGGGGGAAGGGATATGTGATTAAGACCAGTCATTCTGTTAAAAAAGAAAAACAATTGACTATACTGTCGTGTCTTTTCAAGGTATTTAGGTACTTATTACAAAGACAGTTTTACCAAGGCAATAATGAAAATCCATTGTAACGTATAATATATGTTATACACCTTATATGTATATATTATATACCCCTTATTATAAAGCTGTAGTAATTAAAATGGAATGGTCTGACACAAAGATATACAAATAGAGTCATGGAACAGAATAGAGAGCTCAGAAACACACCTATGCATATATGGGAACTGTATGTGAAAGAGATGGCATCACAAATCAGCGGGAGAAGGATGGACCAGTCAATAAATGGTATTGGACAGTGGGTCACCATGTGGAACAAAATAAAATTAGGTCCTTATGTCACATCAGACATGAAAATAAATCTCATTTAAAGATCTAAATGTGGAAATACAAAACTTAAAACTGCTTGAAGGAAATCTTGCAAAATGGCCTTGGTGTTGGGAAGAGTTTTTTAAACAAGACACAAAAAAACCGCAAACCATAAAGGAAAAGATTGAAAACGCTGACAACTTTAAAATAAAAATCTTAGCTGGGACAAGGGATATCATAAACAAAGTTAAAAGACAAGCAACAATCTGTGAGATGATTTTAATGTGGATAAGTAAAAATCTTCATATCCAGAATATATAAAGAACTGCTACAGATCAGTAGGAAAAAGGTCAAACAACCCAGTAGGGAAATGAATGAAGGAAATGAAGAGACTCTTCTAATAAGAGGAAACCCATGTAGTTAATAAACATGAAAAATGCTCAACTTCACTGGTAGTCAGGGGAATGCAAAGGAAAACAACAATGAGATACCATCAGAAAGGCAAATATTATTAATTTTAAACTATCCCAAGTGTTGGAAGTATGGGAAAATGGGGCCATGCTGGTGGGAATATAAATTGGTACAACCACTTTGGAGAGCAATTTACAATATCTAATAAAGTTAAAGATGTGCATATCATACAACCTAGGAATTCAATTTCTAGCTCTCTGTCCTAGAGAAACTTCCTCACATATAAAAGGAGAAATGTACAGGGATGTACAATGCAACTTTCTTTGTGATAACAAGGAAAAAAATCGGTCAGCAACCTCAATGCCTATCAATAGATAAATTGTGATGTATTTTTCAATGGAATGTATGCATCAGCCAGATCTGTGTTTATTAATGTAGATAAATCTTGAAAACAGTTGTAGAATAATATTTAGAGTACCATACCTTTTTTAAAAAACCAAACATTACTATGTATTATATGTTAAACACACACACCACATATAATTAATTATGAAAATGGACTGGCAGAAGACACACCAGATACGTGAGAAGGAGGAGGAGGGGGGGATAGGAATCGGTGCACAGGAAACTTGAACTGTATCTATAATATTTTCTTTTTAAAAAATGAAACAAATATGACAAGTTATTAACATTTATTAAATCTGAGTGGCAGGAACATGAGTTTGTGTTATGCAAGAGGCAACATAAGCATAGTGCTTAAGTGTGAAAATCCAGACACACAACTGCCTGGATTCAAGTCCCAGCTCTGCCATTCATTTTCTGGGGGACTTTAGCAAGTTATGTAACCTC